>CM076576.1:269905503-270553753 GCA_034641835.2 Pinus albicaulis
GCAGCCACACTAAAATGCCTCCTGATGTGATTAAGATGAATTCCTCTACAAATTTTGGATCTTCAGCTGTGAACGAACACTAATATGAATTTATTGTATTGTCTGATTTAGGCCATATGGCCCTTTTTATATGAGATTATTTCTGTTGGCAGGAAGGCAGTGGTATGTTTAAGTTTAGTTGAATGTAGGGTTTTGGAATGACCCTAATTCATTGGGTGTTTGTATAGTCCTACTATGACTTTAGAATCTAGATTGATTTTTGGCTCCTTAAATCTATTGGTGTTTTCTCTTTTATAGTGATTCAGGGTTTTTTTTCAACTGTGGCTGTCATGATTGACCGAGATTTCAGATGAACTGAAGAGCTTCATGTACCAGTTGTGCCGGGGAGTTTCTTATTGTCACAGTCGTGGCGTGATGCATATGTTCTGATAATTATCTCTTCTCTCTATTTTTCTTTTGAGAGAGTTTTATATATTGTTGATGCTCTATTTCCTTCCATTTTGTCTAACGACGGTGATCTGGGTGTGCAGGGACTTAAATCTTGATAAGCTGCTCGTGGAAAAGGAAAAGGGCATGTTAGAAGAGATGGGCGCACACACAACTTAAGTCAAAAATTCTGCTAGACTTCTCCTTCTCTATCAAATAAGCTTCGATGATTTGCAGACTCGTGTCCAACTTATAATAGATTTCCTATAGCCTAAGTTTTGAATAAGTTCAATTCCTTAGAATTTTGATTCAGAATTTAGTCCTTTTTTAGAGAGTAAATACTTCAATGTATAACTTATTAGGATTATTTTGCATGTTTGTGCTTATTTAGAATATGTTGCAAGTTCTTTAAGATTTTGGATTTGAGCTGGCAAAACTCGGGGCTCAAATGCTTAATGCGTAGCCCCGTTCTCATTGTGGTTTGGGAGATTTTCACCAAGCTTCTTACAAATTTTCTCTCGGTGTGGTTTATCCGTTTATGATCTCGTGCATGGCAATCCTAGGGATTTGGAGCTACTCTCTAAACCACCCGCCCCAATTCTTTCTTAAATGTTACTTTAAATTAAGAGGGGGGTTGACTCTGGTTCATCTCTTTTTGATAGGATTATACTGATTTGAAGTGTACTGTGGTGATTTTTTTTTAGGTCTGGTTGAGTTTAAAATATGTTGTTTTAAATGGCGTTCGCTTTAGCCGAGATGGTACGGGTATAAATTTAACTGTGGTCATTTTTATGAGTTCTGTTCTACTATAAAATTTGTTATCTTTCATTTAGCTGGCTTATTTTGTTATCACAGTTGGTTAGGCCTTTGACACTGCACTATATGGTACTTTGATACTTACTAAGCCTAATAATATGTTAGCTTTTAACCCTAGGTTAAAGAGTAGGCTTTTGCTGACCTACATTGTTAGTCCCTGATAGGTACCAGGGCGAGAGTGTTGCTGTCAAAATACTTCAAAGGGGTGAGAGTCCTGAAGAAAAATAAATATTGGAGACACGATTTGCAAGAGAAGTTGCTATGATGTCTAAAGTACAGCATAAGAACCTTGTTATGGTACTTATTTTTTATTCACTGATTGTCCTTATTTTCTTTGATATAATCTATTTCTTTGTTGCAAAGGGAAAAGTTTAGTTGTATGTATAACATTTCTTCTACCAATTAGAAGTTCATGTGAATCCCAAACATATTGGGGGTTCAGTTCAAATTGATCTTTAAATTTATTGATTTGAGATATGCTCACAACTCTGTTTGCTTTCCAACATTGATGTGAGCTTTTATGTGTTCAGAAAAAATAGGATAGATTCATTTGTGTTGCTTATAATTTATTGCATTCCCTAACCTTTTCATTGGCTTCTAGGATTGTTGCTTGGCACGATGGTTAATTATGTTTTCGGGGTATTTTGTTTTGGATTTTCTTTTGCATGACTTATAGGTGCTTTTCAATTCAAATGTGATTCAAGAAATAAGCTTTATTCAAACATGTATCTGTGACTGCAGTTCATCAGAGCATGCAAAGATCCAATCAAGGCAATAGTTACCTAACTGCTCCTAGGCATGTCACTTCGGAAGTACATGATGAGTTTACGTCCCAATCGAATTGATCTCCATGTTGCAATAAGTTTTGCACTCGACATTGCACAAGCATTGGAATGTCTACATTTTAATGGGATTATACACAAGGATCTAAAGCCTGGTAATATGAATAGGTTTACTTCTAACCAGTGATAGCTTGAAATTGTGATATTATATTCTGTACAGATCTTTTAATTTTCGCTTCTGTTGTGCTCTATACATGATGTCTAAAGAGATCAGTAATAGTTGTTTGGTGGCAAAGAAATTTGAGTTTTTTGGGTTCTTTTGTTTCGGAGAATTCATGGACAATACAATCAGGTATTTTAGCAGATTAAAGAGTATAAGTAATTCATGCTATATTTTCTTTCTAATCATCTATGTTGTTCGTGTTAACATCTTTACATGATGGCAACAAGAGAGAACGTCTTGGTAACTTCTACAACTGATTGAAGGTGTTTTATTTGATAAACCATAACATTAATTTCATTTTGATTTCCTCAAATTAGAAATCCGTTATGTTTTATTTTTTCATCTGAGTTCACATCTGGATGGAGCCAAGTTAGATGTTGGAGCTTTAGCTGATTTTAGAAACCGAAAAAATAATTCAGAGAGGAGAAAATAAATTCCATATGTAGAGGTTTGATATATTGTCAATCTGTCTTGGTTAAGGTATTTTTCTCTAGACTTTTGGAATTTTATAATTTGACAGGTCTGTGTTTTGGTATTTCATTGTTGGGAAATAAAATACATATTTCCATTAAATATCAGCATAAATATTGAAATGTGAGAACTTACTGTGCCACACCATTTCCCCTCCACCCTATCAAAAGCACCATCTACCTTGCTCTATACAATGTCATCTGGCTTCCTGTTATTTAGTCATGGCATCTTAAAATTGTTGAAAATTTTCAATTATATATTGTTGCCTTAGGTTGGAAGTTTCATGCTTTTCTCTGTCTGCTAACTAATTTTCACAGAAAATATCTATTGGCTCCCATGAGTCTCCTCCATCCATTTGCAGGGAACCATAAATTACTAAAAAGTGAACCTTGACATTTTTAGTTAAATTCTCCAGTGACTGTTGGATAGATGAGATATGTTGCTGCTGTTGCAATACGTGAAATAATTATGATGGATTTATTTCTAGTCTAGTGTTTGCACTCTAGTTTAGTAGTAATTGTATGTTTAAACTTTAATTGGAGGTGCTACTGTTCTTTCTGCAGATAACCTGCTGTTAACTGCATATGAGAAGTCCTTGAAGCTAATTTATTTCAGCCTTTCACGAGAAGAATCTCTCACAAAGATGATGACTACAGAGATAGGAACATATCGTTGGATGGCTCCCGAGGTTTGTAGTTCATGCCATGTTCCATGTAAAATATGACTCCCTTTTGATTACACAATATGAATTAATTTCAAAAGTGTTTGTAGTTTACTGTCGTAAGCATCACTCAGATACAACCAACTTTTATTGGGTGCAGCTGTACAGTACAATAACGTTAAGGCTTGGTGAAAAAAAGCATTACAACCTTAAGGACGATGTATATAGTTTTTCTATTGTTCTTTGGGAACTAATAACTAACCACATGCCCTTTAAGGGTGTTTCAAACTTGCAGGCAACATATGTAGCAGCTTTTAAGGTAAGAAAAACACAAAACCACAGATTTGCAATGGCTTTATAGAGATTTTATTTCCAAGATTTTCTTTTGTTTGGGAGAACTATAAAGGCAAAATCAAACAACCGAGTATCAACTGGGGGATTACCTCCATAGGAAAATTCCAGTGGAAGAGTTAAGTTGAACGATGGGCTTGGGATTTTTTATTTTGTTGTCAATTTCATTGGTTTTTTACCGTCTAATTAGTAATGACACAATTTGATGCATGCATTTTATTGATATTCATGTATCAACAAGTTAAACCTGGTCTTCCTGATGATATACATGAGAATCGTGCATTTATTCTGATAATATGTTATGCAATGATAATCTGTTATGCGTTCAAGACAACCATGTTACACTACATTTTTATGATATATTAAATTTTATTTATATTCTCTTTATGTTGAATTTTATTTCATTGATAGTGTCATAATTTTATTTATATTCTCTTTATGTCGAATTTTATTTATATTCTCTTTATATCGAACAGGAAAAGGGGATGCAACATTCAGAGAGTAGGATTGCAAAAGCTGCTCCATGGTTGATTCAATGGTGGCTTGATCAAAATCCTTGGGTTCCACCAGCTAATCAAGACCTCGATATGTGACCAGCGTAGACATGAAATGTTTGAGAGCAGGAGGTATGGAACCTGATTCTCCTCATGTAGCATCAGGGCTGGACCTAATTTTCCTCTGTTTATTGCAAACAATTACAAGAAACCAGAAGGTAGGCAATGATGGCAATCATCACCACCAATCTGCTCATCGACGGGCATCATCCTGGGACAAATATGCGTACAGAAATCACTCCAGAATGTGCGTGCAGAATGTGCTAGAGAGTGGGAAAAAAATTCAAAACTCTGCAATTCAATTCAAATCTCCCATATTTAAAGAATACATAAATAAGAACTCTGCAACTCAGATATCCACGATTCATAGAGCTCTCATTGCTTGTGAGAGAGAGAGAAAAATGAAATCGGAAATTCACATCTCTATGATTCAAAGAGCTCTCGTTGTCTGTGCGAGAGAGAAAACTAGCGCAACGAACCAGAAAAGAGAATGAGACGGGAAATAATTTTTTTTGGAAGGGCTAGGAGGAACTCAAACCTTCGCAAAAATGCAGCAACTCAAAATCTAAATGTTCCCCCCCCCCCTTACATCACTGGGAGGTCTCCTTTCGGTGTTCCCTTGCACCTCCCAGTGCAATTGCTAGTTTTATTAAGTTAAAAATATGGTCTTGCATGATTATATATTTACACCGAATGTGTTCTTTTATGGGATTGACTGGGAAACATTGTTCATCCTAGACAATCCCTGTGCCCCACCTCTGCTCTAGATTCGCCCTTCTATCCTGTGAAAATTTGACACTTGGCAGCCTCTTTGAAAACCATGTACGAGACCATGTCCTACGCGACAATACAACGACAACTGAGGTTGGGGTGAGTGCGCGCAGCCAAATTTGTTTTAAGCCCATAGTACAGTGGTAATGTCAGTCTGGGTAATTCTCTACTGACATAACATCCCCGGCCATACCTATGCTTTTAGTTTTCACGTCGTCCTCTCTGGAACCTGTACCTTTCCTCCATACGTCCATTCAACATACCTCCTGCATGGCAGGATCCTTCGCTGGTCTCCTTCACACACTTCCTCCTTTGTTTGTTTCCCTTTGGATGGAGTCCTGCACAAATAAGAAATCAGAGGGAGGCCCCCTGTGTGTGGTGGGAATTGGGGCTAGGGTGAACTTATGCTGGTGATGCTTTGGGAAGCCTACATCCGTAGAGTGTTTGACTATTGATTCTCGATGGAACGATTGTGATTTTAATCGTCGTCAACCATTTCCTTTAGGAGCTCCCACAGATGTCGAACGGCTTTGTGAGCTGTCCAGTGTTTTCCTGTGTATCCTACTACTCAATATCCCTTTCTCAGGTCTCCTGTTCAAGTTGCAGGGGAAGTTCTTGCAACAATTTGGCATTCTCGGGGTGGAAGAGGAACGGAAAGATTTTTTCTAGAGCAGTGGCTGCAAGAATGGAGTAGATGGGTGAAAGGGCTAAACATTCTGAATATTCATGCTTGCTATAGAAATGGCGATAGCATTTGTAGCAATCACACCCTATCCTTCCCGTACAACAACAAAGTTGTACTCGAGATCTCTTTAGATAACATCTCGGCCCCATAATCTCAACAATCGTAGACTTAACAGAGGCCCAGACACATGGACCCTGAATATGCATCTCACAAGGCCCGCTAACAAGGTATCTCCTTCATTTCCTATGCATTTCATGAATTGGGTTCACCATATTTTAACCAGAAAAATATTATGTAAGCTTAAAATATAGTTTGATCTTCTTTATAGCTCAGGTTTGGATGACACTCCAAAGGGCTATGAATAAAGACTTGGAGAGCCCAGGCCTTTCCAGCTCAGAGCAGGGCTTTCGGACCATCCCACCAATATTTCAATGGAGTATTATAAATACATGTACATTATTCTCAGCTTCTTTGGTGATTTCAACTATGTTATTTTGTAGCAGTGCGTTTGCGAGTCAAGATTCCATCAAGGCTTCGCAGATTGGCTTGAAGATTGTGAGTTTTATGAGGAGAACTGGGTGGCCTGAAGAACTCATAGTCTTTGTGTTGGCCACACTTTCAATTCTGGAGCTCAAAGGGGCGATTCCTGTAGGTTACTAGATGCAGTTAGAACCCTTAAAGGTCTCCATATAGGTTGTTGTGGGGTAATTTCTCAGCTTTCGTAGTGCACATTTTCAAGATAATGTTTTGGGTTTTAGATGCCTTTATTTTATCTTTTATCTAATCTCTTTATCGACTTATTTAGTCTGAATTATACATCCCTACTCTGTCCTAACCAGTGGACTATAATAACTAAAGTTAAAGTCTCTGACCTGCCCATACTAGGTCATCGAGCAAAGTGTTATATTAATTGTCTTAAGATACTATGCTTTCTTGTCTAATTGTTGGTATTATCTCTGTAATTACTAAAGTTGAGTTCTATGACCTGCCATACCAGGTCATGGAGCAAAAATTTACATTAATTATTTAACGATACTATGCTTTCCGGATTAATTGTTGTTATTTTCCTTTTCAATATGAACATGATACGATCAAACCAAGCTCAGGGTGAATATTCAAGAAAAACATGTTTACCCAATTGTGTAACATTAAGTTGGATTGCCTTGTAGAAAGATGGTACATGTACCATTTATTTTACTCTATTTGAAACAGCTTGTGAATTATGCAGGAAAGAGGAGTTCAGTTGCTTCCAGGTTTCTGGATAGGCTGATTGAAATAACAAGGAAGAAAGCAACTCCTATAGAGGAGTTCCAATGGCTTGGGTTGATTTTGTTTGTTGTCGTTCCCTTCCCGGGGACTAGCGCATGGTCTGGAGCCATTTCAGCCACAATACTGGATATGCCTTTTTGGGAGGCTGTTTCGGCCAATTTCTTTGGAGTGGTGTTTGCGAGGCTTCTAGTGAATTTACTGGTTAATCTTGGCATCGAATATGCTGTTATTGTTGGAGCCATTCTATTTTTCGTTTCAACTGTCATGTGGAGCTTTCTTAGATATGTTATAAAACCACCAAACAATTTAAACTGACACTATCTCGATAAACATTCAAGCCTGAGATTAATTTTCCCATGAGGATTGAACTTTATCTGACTGTGCTTAAGGAAAGATATTATTGGGAACGAAAAGGGATTTTACTATAATCATTGAAAATAATGACGATGTTCTATTCTTCTCCTTAATTTTAAATAACAGTAATAACATACAGTAGTGTCAGTTCTTAATTCGAAATTACAGTAATAGCATACGGTAGTGCCAACAATAAATAAATTTAACTTCCCAGCAGTCTTAATCCATGGTAACAATGGACAGTTCCTAGCCGAAAACAAAATTGTTTAAATGTTTCTAAGTAAAACATTTTAAACGGAGAATTTTTTTGGGGCATAGGTTGACCATGGAAACGGCCCAATTAGCTGCATTTTAGCGTTCCAGTTTTGAAAAGTGATTCCATTTCGTTATGTCCTAGTCAAAAGTAGGAGAGCTTGATGTGAGAATTATATACGTCATTAATTTTCCTTTATTATCTCCGTTGTTTTCCTTTTATCCCCCTAACACTTTCAATTTGTCTTAAAGGTCAAGTGGATCTCATTCTCAAATTTCCAGAATGCCATCATGCAATGAACATTTTCCTTTCGATTTGCCCTTAATTAGACTTTTTAGAATATATTAAACCTGATTAGACCCAACAACCAATGCTTACAGAGGCTAGTGTAATGTTGAGTTCGTTCGCTGGTGATATTTGTCGAAGTATTACGCAATGGTTTAATTCCTTCGGTGTCATTTTGCTCCTTTTAAGGAGCAATTGCTATTTACAATGATTATGACATTATGTGTTAAACATTTTTTAATAATCAATGCCTATTATACAATTTCAAGGACTACCATAACTCCTCACATAATTCTTTAAAAGGTGCTAGCTCAATGGAAGAGCACCTGCTATGGACGAGGTTAGTGGTTCGATTCCACTGTACCCTAACATGAATCATTCAATGATATTGTATATTTTTTTAATTAAATATTTTATATTGATTTATTTTAATGGTGAGATATTTTTCTGGATTCATTATTTTATATTGTCTCCAGAGAGACAATAGATAGGATTAAAAACATTGTCTCCATAAAGACAATATGTCTTTAATTCCATCTATTTTCTTTGGAGAGACAATAAATGAAACTGTCTTTGGAGAGACAAAAATGCTTGTGTTATTTATTGTCTTTATAGAGACAATATTTTAAGACAATTTAATTTTAAGATGATTTAATTTGAGACACCGGCTTAAAGACAATATTTAACACAATACACAAGTTTTCTTTTGTGACAATTTACCCAAAAACTGTCTTAAATATTGTCTTAAAACCCCTCTTTATATTGTAGTAATTCTCAAACATTTAAGCAAACAATCTCAAACATTTAATACCTAATGAACTAATGCTAGTTACTTTGCTTTATAAGTTTATTTTGCTTTACAATTTAGATAACCAAATAGCATTTGGTACCGTGAATTAATTAATTAACTTGCACTATAATATCTATGGTTATAGCATCACCACCTCCTGAAAAATCCATAACCATTTAAATAAAAAAAAAGCTTTGTTACTTATCGCAAGTACTTTCGATTACTATAATCAAGTGCCTGACGGCAGGGACTAATAATCACAATAATACTTATCGCAAGTACTTTCGATTACTATAATCCAGTGCGTGACGGCAGCAACTAATAATCACAATAATAACATGTTGGATGAATCGAAGCTGAAAGCCCTCCTTCACCATATCTTTAATCACTATAACAACCTTTTGGATGAATCGAAGCTGAAAACCATCCTTCACCATATCTTTACTGTACTGAGAGCAGAGAAAAGTTTCATTGTCTCAAAGCCCAAATGACAAATGTGTTACGGTATTGGTCCTGAGGAAATATTTTGTCTTCGAAAAGAAAAACTCCAAAAGATAGAAGTGTGAGAGGCCATATTAACCTATTTAAGAGTCGTTTTAATGCGAAGGAGGGTATACCGAAAGCCGGTGTCTTTGAACCCGTGTTGGTGTCACGCTTGGTAAAAACCCTCATACAACAAAAGCAATAGCCCTGCTATCGTAACAATGGCATAAAGAAGTTAAATATTTCATTCAACAAAAGGAACAGGAAACCTGGATATAAGAAAATATACCAAATATAAACTGGAAACAAGCATATAAGCAAATATACCAAATATAATCTACTCACAAGAGGGTACAAAAAAATTTACGAGAGGGGAGTCATTATCAAGTCAATCAAGCAATCCGAGATTCATGGCCTAGTTCAGAGAACAGTAGCAAGGAACCAAACCCTATCGCAGATCAAATTTTAATTAAGAAGCTTCAAGAGAATGAGAGCGAATCACAGGGTCGTCACCCTAACAACTACGGTCACAGGACAACCCTCCAACTAATCTCATATGGATGTGATAAAAGTCATCGCTAGTGAGGTCAATTAATTAAGTTATTTAGGAAATGAAAATAATCCATCACGAATGCCAATCCAAGGGCTTCTCGTTACAATAAACCTCCCGAAATATATATATATATATATCACCGCAACGATTCCAATTGTGTGAAATCAATTAACACTATGAAATCTAGTGACGCCTTATGTAGATAAGCATAGAGGTTATATATATATATATGGTTGTAAATATTACTATATGATTATATCAAAGACTTGTCCGAACATGAAACAAACAGTAATTTTGTAATAATATAGAGCTCTCGGCATAGTCTACGAATTGTAGTCAAGATGTAAATTGCAAACAATATATTTTACAAGAAAAAATATCCCACATTTACAAGTGGAGAGAAAACCCTTCTTGATTCAACGAGGCAAATACTAAAAAGGCATTGAACATTTATCAAAAAAAAGTAATTGTATTTACCCATGTATTTATTGTCGTAATTTACACTTTGATGAAGGAGATCTTACACACACTAATCACGGGATGGACCGATGTCGGGATGTCCAAGATCACCATGTACATGAAACTCAACATGAGCAAGTTGTCCCTCCAATTTTTCCAATCATTCATCTAGTCTCCTCTAGCCGTAATGAAGTGATGCAAGTCAGTCTTTCATATTCCATGGATTATGTTGCAGGTTATGTGATGAAGTGATGCAAGTCAGTCTTTCATATTCCATTGATTATGTTGTAGGTCGCTCATGAACTTTATTAATTCATTGCATTCATAATGGGTATTTTGATTTAGTTGTTCGAGAAGAGTAGTGACTTGCTTCAACTAAGTTTCTAGTGTGTCTAGAGAGGCGAGGAGAGCAAGACAACTTCGTGATTTTTCAAGATTATGAGCCTCCTCTTCACTCAGTTCTATGTCTTGGCCACCTTCTCCCTTTACTTTCGCTGCTTCCTTTGCTTGATCAATCCCCTATCCTCATGGACCAGTATCTCATCTCACTCAACATCTTTATTGAAGCATCTTCCCTGCCACTCCAGACCACCGCACATGACCTTTAATTGTTGATACTATATCACCAAACCATAAATTGACCACTCATCAATGAGCAATTCTAAGATTATAGTACTATAAATGTTGCACCACCTTAGCGAGTAAGTGCCACCTTCTTGTTGGAAATTATGAATAAACACAACAACAGAGGGATGTGTTTCCCCCACAACATAGAGAATGAAAAATATGTGCGGAAGTAAAAATTTCATACACAGACAGAAAACAAGATAACATAGAAGAGGAATTTTAAATTTATTCAACTCTTCTCTTTCATTCTTCCTTACACACTAAAAAAAAAGCATATGAAATTACATTCGTTTATACAAAATGGTGGAGCGTACAATTAAATGAAATTCAATGCGGGAATAGACGTAAAACAACCAAATCGTCCTCCGCTCTATTATGTTGTTTCTACATGAAAACAACATATAAAAAACACAAAATGGTGGACTTGAAATATTATGGGTTCCGCCCACGAAACCGCATCGCATACACCCCTCCATCTCCAATCGCATACCAACGATTATAACATTTAACATTTGCGCGATACGGGAAACCTTAATAACTTGTGATTGCGATGTGACGTGGCACATATCATATTGCAACATAAACATTGTAACTTGTGGGCACTATCCTTCGGAGCTTGCAGGCACTTATGTGTGCTACCCTCCTGAGCTTGCCACTGCGATTGTGATCGCATTGCAACATAAATAAAACAACTTGCAGGCATCTTAAAAGGTAAGTCGTAAAACATGTGAAGTGCAAACTTGCGGGCGAGCAAAAAGGTAAATGATAAAAAGTGTGAAGTGCGGGCAACTTAAAGGTTAAAACTTAAAACTTGTGAAGTACGGGATGTGGGCACACTAGAAAGGTAAACAGCAAGTTGTGTGATGTGCGATGACGACGTCACATCATAACATCACAGGGGTTTTGCGTGGGTCTTAAAATTAAATCTTAAATGCTGCGAAGTGTGGGTTGCGACATGGTAAAGTACGGTAAGTGTGAAATGTGAAAGGTAAGGTATAAAGCAGAAATGCAAAGGTTTGAAGTAGTTTTCAAATGGCAAATGTATGGTGGGTCCCGCTGATATCGCATCAGTGGACAATTAGTTTCGGTGAAAGGCTTAAGGGTTAAACCAAAAAAATTGTGGCTGTGAAACTGCAGGCAATGGTAAGTCAATGAGGTGGGTGAGAAATAACTCCAAAAAAAGACTTCAGGTACTCTGTTTTTGGATTTTTGCGTGAAGCGAACAAAACCTGCAGATTTGAGTCCCGAGCCTCATCCTTCCCTGTAACAAAAAATTCAATGAGGTGTGGGTTGCTGCCACTTTAATTCATGGCGGTGGTTGAGAGTATTTCCAACACTCCCCCTTAATCACAACTGCAGCCATCAATCATTCCTAGACACTCTTTGAGATAAACAAGTCCCAAAAAATTGTTCCTCTGACCTCCAATGCTGTAAAAAAAATTAACCAGTGTAAACTAATTCCCTTATGAAATGATATTTGGCATCAATATGGTTTGTTCTCTTGTGGAAAATAGAATTCTTTGACAATGCAATTGCTAAGCTATTACCATAGAAAATTTTTGTTCCTTTTTCTTGTTCATGACATAAATCTCTCAGCATCCTTCTCATCCAAACTGCTCGGCATGTTGCTTCTATTGCTGCTACATATACAACTTTTTTTGTTGATAATGAAACTATTGGCTGCTTCTTGGAAGTCCATGAAATGGCTCCCGATTGAAAATAAAAAACATACCCTGATGTGCTCTTTCTGTCATCTACACTTCAAACCCAATCAATGTCAGTGTAACCAATCAGCTTAATATCATCAGTTTTGGAGTATAGATCACCATACTCCTTTGTTCCATTTACATACCTCAATATTCTCTTGGCTGCTTGCCAATTTGTCTCCTTGAGTGTCTCCATGAATCTGGATATCAAGCTTACTACATACATTATATCAGGCTTAGTTACAGTCAAATAAATTACACTGCCAACCATGCTTTTGTATAATGTCGGTTTGACATTCTTGTTGCAATCTCCCTTGCTCAACTTCAACCCAATGACAGTTGGAGTTAAATATGGCTTTCTGTTATGCACATCGAAGCTCTTTAAAAATTCTGCAACATACTTTTCTTGGGAGATAAAAATCCCCTTTTCTGTTTTCTTTACTTCTATTCCCAAAAAATATCTTATCAAACCCAAGTCAATCATTTCAAACTCACTTTTCATGACTGCTTTGAAATTAGCAATGAGAGAAACATCATTGCTTGTAAAAACCAAATCATCTGCATACAAAACAACAATAATAATTTTACTGTCATTTTCTTTGATGTAGAGTGTGGGTTCACCATCACATTTGTCAAACCCATTATCCATCATGTCAGAATCAGTCCTGTTGTACGATGCTCGTGGTGCTTGCTTCATCCCATAAAGAGCTTTCTTCAACTTACACACCTTGTGTTCTTGGCTTTCTATCTCATAGCCAGGAGGTTGTTCAACATACACCTCCTCTTTTAGCACTCCATTCAAGAATGTTGACTTTACATCCATTTAATAAAATTTCCATTTTTATTGTGCTACTATGGACAACAATGTCTACACTATCTCCATCCTTGACACTAGTGCAAAGATTTCCTCATAGTCTCTTCCTTGTTGCTGCTTGTAGCCTTTGACAACTAGCCATTCTTTGTGCCTTTTTGTCTTGCCTTCAATGTTTCTTTTGGTCTTATAGACCCATTTCACTCCAATAACTTCTTTTCCTTGTGGAAGGTCCACTAACTCCCACTGTGTCATTTCTTTCTATTGCTCTTATCTCTTCATTCATTTCTTCAATCCACTCCTCTTCTTTTACTGCATCCTCAAAATGGATTGGGTCATCAAAATGACAAAATAAATAGAATAAATAATTGATACCAACATTATTATCAACTTCTTCTTGCTCATAAATTTCATTTAAATTTATGAATTTTTGTCTTCTTGTATTTGTTGGAGATGTCCTTGGAGTTTCACTTGAACACGAGGGAGTTGTTGATCCTTGTGGTGTGCTTGGAGAAGCACTTCCTTGATTTCTCAATGTTTTTCTATTGCTCGCTTGTGGTGTGCTCCGTTGAGCTTGTGTAGGTGGAGGAGGAGCCATCATTGAGAAATTACTTTTTGCAATCAATTTCTCTTTGTCTTCATGAGACATACATGTCTTCACATTTATTGTCTTCTCTAAACTTCCATCCCAAGCTTCTCCTTCTATGAACTAAACGCATCTGTTGATTATTAATTTATTGGTTGATGGATTATAGAGCTTGTAAGCCTTGGATTCATCACTGTATCCAAGAAATATACATTTCTCCCCCTTGTTGTCCAACTTCTTCCTTAACTGATCTAGGACATGTGGATATGCCACACATCCAAACACTCTCATGTGAGTGACAAATTTCTTTGTTCCACTTCATGCTTCTTCTGGAACTCTGTTCATAACACTTTTGGTTGGACATCTATTTAAGATATATGCTGCACAATTGATAATGTATGCCCAATAATCATTTGAAAAATTCTTTTCCTTCAACATACTTCTTACCATGTCCATTATGGTCCTATTCTTTCATTCTGCAACATCATTTTGCTGAGGTGTATACCTTGTGGTAAACTTCTTGTGTATTCCATGCTCCCTGAAAAAACTTAGGAATTCTTCAAAGATATATTCTCCACCTCTCTTAGCTCTCAACACTTTTATATAGTGTCCACTTTGCTTCTCAACAAGAGATTTGTAGTGGTAGAACTATTCAAACACTTCACTTTTTTGTTTTAGAAAATAGACCCATGTCTTCCTTGTGTAATCATCTATAAATGTCAACATGTACTGACTGCGAGCTAATGATGGCATTTGTATTGGTCCACATAAATCTGAGTGGACAATCTACAAGGGTGGTTTTTCCCTTATACTCTTTCATGCTAAAATTATAATCTATGTTGTTTCCCCAAGATGCAGCCTTCACATAAGCTGTATGGCTTCTCGATGAGTGGTAAACCCTTTACCATGCCTTTTCTATGCAACAAATTCAAACCTCCAAAATTGAGATGTTCAAATCGCAAATGCCATAACTAGTTCTCATATTTCACTTCTTCTTGAAAGACTTCTTGTGTGACAACTGCTACAAAACTCCTTCCTTCATGTCTCATCTGATCTTGAGAGGAAACACCCTATTTCCTGTCATATGCACTTTTGCAATGAGGTGTCTACTTGGAGGGATATCCATGATTGTGCACACATCATTTTAGAAAAATACATTATAGCCCTTTTGAACTAGTTGTCTAATTCTTAGAAGGTTACATTTGAAGCCAAGGACATAATAGAAATATGGCACAAAATTCTTCTATCCATTCTTTTTCAGTATGTTTACTCTTCCTTTTCCCATGACAGAGACCTTGCTATCACTCCTTGTTGTCACTTCATATTTTACACTCTCATCCAAATTGGAAAACATTGATATGTTTCCAGTCATATGGTTACTACATCTTGAAGTTAAGAACCATACATCTTCTTGTTTTTCTTGTGATACATTACAAGCTAAAAGCACGTTCCCATTGTTCATATTTTCTTTTGTGAAATTTACACTAGGTTTACTACCCATGTCCTTTTGCTTCTTTCTACATTCATATGCATAATGGACAATTTTTTTGCAATAATGAAATTTGACATGAAATTTATCGTACCTCTCTCCTTGTGCTTGATTCTGGCTTGCAACTTGGCTTGGACTTTGATTTCTACCCCTTCCACTTGTGCTTGCAGGGCTAATTCTTCCACCTTTGTGTGGGATTCTTCCTCTTACTTGGTAGTTTGATCTTCCTCGACCTCTACCTTGACCAAAAGACATTTGTGTCTTAAATGTATACTCCAATGAGGATTTTGTTGCTTTGTTTAGTCTGTGCTCATGATACATCAATGATTCATGAAGCTCATCCATTGAAAATTATGAGAGAGCCTTTTTCTCTTCTATGGCCACTACTATGGCATCAAACCTTGATGGTAGACTTCTTAAGACTTTCACAACTATTCTCCTTTCTTCAAGTGTCTCTCCATGAGAACTGATTTGGGTAACCAACCCAATCACATGTGTGAAGAATGAGTCTATGTTATCAGACTCTTTCATAGAAGGATTTTCAAATCTCTTCTCAGCATTTGAAGTTTTGGTGTCTTCACCTTTTCCATGCTTTGGTAAGCTGTCTCGAGGGTATCCCATGCCTCCTTGGACTTCGTTGCTACTGCAATCCTTAGGAAAATATTCTCATTTACTGCTTGGAAAATATAGAAGAGGGCTTTGGAGTCCTTCTTCTTATTATCCCTCAAGAAATCTCTTTGTGTTTGTGTCAAAGAATTATATGCTACTGCATCTGCTAGTTCTTGGAAATCATTTTCCACCAACTCCCAAATATCTTGTGAGGAGAATAGGGCCTTCATTGTAATAGCCTAATAATCATAATTCTTCCCTTTGAGCTATGGTAGTTGGGGATTAATTATGCTTCTACCTGCTGCTGCCATCTTTGACTGTGTAAACAAAACCTTCTCACTGCTAAAGAATCAACTTCTCAAAACAAACTTTCAACTTCTTCAGTAAAAACTCATTATTTCACTGAGATCCTAGTCCTGCTCTGATACCATGTTGGAAATTATGAATAAACACAACAACAGAGGGATGTGTTTCCCCCACAACACAGAGAATGCAACATATGTGCGTAGATAAAAATTTCATACACAGACAAACAACGAGATAACACAGGAGGGGAATTTTAAATTTATTCAATTCTTCTCTTTCATTCTTCTCTACACAATAAAAAAATTAGGAAATTACATTCCTTTATACAAAATGGAGGAGCCTGTGATTCAATGGAATTCAGTGTGGGAATGGGCGTAAAACAACCAAATCTTCCCCCACTCTGTTCTATTGTTTCTACACGAAAACATTGTAAAAAAACATAAAATTGTAGACCTGAAATATTATGGGTTCCGCCTACGAAACCATATCACAACGCCCCTTCCTTCGCAAATCGAATACCGACGATTATAACATTAACATTTGTGCGATACAAGAAACCTTAAGAACTTGTGATTGCGATGTGACGTGGCACATATCGCATCGCAACATAAAATGTTTAACTTGCAGGTGCTATTCTCGTGAGCTTGAGGGTGCTTTTGTGTGCTCTCCTCCTGAGCTTTCCATGTGTGATTTCGATCGCATCGCAACATAAATAAAGTAATCTGCAGGTGACTTAAAAGGTAAGTCGTAAAACATGTGATGTGCGAACTTGCAGGCAGTCAAAAAGGTAAATGATAAAAAGTGCGAACTGCGGGTGACTTAAAGGTTAAAACTTAAAACTTGAGAAGTGTAGGTTGCGCACACGCTAAAAAGGTAAACAATGAGTTGTGCGATGTGCGATGACGATGTCACATCGCAACATCGCAGGGTTTCGATGTGGGTCTTAAAGTTAAATATTAAATTTTGCGAAGTGTGGGTTGCGACGCAGTAAAGCATGGTAAGTGTGGAATGTGAAAGGTAGTGTATAAAGCGAAAATGAAAATGTTTGCAGTGGTTTGCAAGTGCGGAAAAGGTATGGTGGGTCCCACCAATATCGCATCATCGGAAACTTAGTTTCGGCGAAAGGCTTAAGGGTTAAACTAAAAAACTTGCAGGCTGCGAAACTACAGGCAATGGTAAGTCAATGCGGTGGGTGAGAAATAATGCAGAGAAAGGCTTCGGGTACACTTTTTTTGGATTTTTGCATGAAGCGAACAAAACTTGTGGATTTGAGTCCTGATCCTCGTCCTTCCCTACAACAATAAATTCAATGAGGTGTGAGTTACTGCCACTTCTATTCATGGCAGTGGTTTGGATTATTTCCAACACTTCTAGGATCCACCCCAAGCTTGATTAGCTTCCTAAGGCCTGAACCCACCCTTTGTTTCCTTCTACCAGTTCGTTCCCTAGATCCAGTGTATTGGCTCCCACCATAGAATTGGGGTTTTTTGGTCCCTAGAGACACCACCCCACCCTCTACCAAGTACGACAAAAAAAGGGCTATAAAAATCAAACCAGTCCATTGTGCGTCAATTCCCATCAAAATACTTAAAGCCTAGAGGAACCACCAGAATCACAAGAAGGATAGCCTTCAAGAAATCCCACCACCCTCTACAACTAGAGATGGAGACAAGGCCTTGGGACCATCACCCTCCCTCTTCGAAGTTACTAACTTTGAATATGAAATATAAAAAATAAAAGCCCCAATATTTCTACAGAACACCAAACCTCAAAGAGTGTCCAGGGCATCGACAACTAATAGAAGAAAAAACCGGAGACTACCCCAATAAGCCTCCCCCAAAATTTATGCAAGAACACACTTTGCAAGAAGAGATGCCCTTTTAACGAGCTTCCGAGGTTAACTGAATCAAGATACCAACATTGTCGTAATCCCAAAGGCCAATTAGGAGAAATCCTCACTTGTATCCTTTGAACGCGAACTCTAGGTAGCCTCCTATTAATCTTCTCTTCGGGGTCCCACACACTTGAAATGGTACTCGTGAAGATTGCACGTGAAGAGGTTTGTGCAATTTTCCAACTTTCACAAATACTTTGTTCTCTCTATGCCTAACACAAACACCCATGCCTAGAATTACAGACAATATCTACTTGAAATAATTTACGTCCATACCCATTATAGCATGCATCTCAAAAGTTTCATAAGGTAGCTACGTGTATAGCTCATGCCAAGGTTTACATCTTGAGGGTGAGAATTTTCCTGTTGTTGTCCCCCTAATTTGGAATTTCATCCACCCTCCTCTCGGATTAATATCAACTATCCCTATATAAAGAGAGATTCCTTATTTTATTTATAAGTCTTTTCTAGTTATAGAGTTGGCATGTAGCATTTTACAAAAATATTAATAAGAAAATAAATCAATAAAGAGATATGGATCAAAACTTTAGAGATGGAAACATTTTCCAAATTTTACATTCTAAAAAAAATGCATCTCAACAAATTTTGCATTCTAAAAAAAAATCACACTTCAATAGGTTTCTTGTCAATCTTTAACATGTACATTTAGACATTTTATGAGACAAATTAAAATAGATTTTTGTTATTAACATATTTCTAAGTATATGTCAATATTAATTGGTATTAAAATAGTTTATGAATAACCAAATGATAACATTCAAACATTTTATTCACCTTTTTTTTACTTCTAATTATTTTAGAAGATTTTTTTTTTTTTTTAAATATAATTTTTAACTCACATCCCATCATACTAGGCTGTAGAATGAACTGCTAGACTCAATTAAACTATACTAATATAAAAAAAACACTAATTAATATATATGAAAAAAAATTACAAATATAATAAAAAACTATCACGGTTACGTTCCAGCATCATAGCCATAAAAATCATAACTGTGTGTAAAACTGATGATAATGCTAATAATAGATAAAATATAATAGAGTTACTTTTAATTTTTCTTTCCCAATTTTTTTAAAACGGTCATATTTCTATATCATTAAAATTTAATTATTATAAATTTTAAAAGTTTTATTATTGTTGTTATTTATTTTAGATTACTGTAATACTGCCTATTAACCTGTTTTTAAAATGTTCATTAATACACATAAAGTCAAGGGGATGATTCTATGGATATACCGTATTAATTTGCTGAACTGTATCTTAACATGGAATTGATTCACTTATAAGTGGATACATGGCCTGACCCTCTTCCTCCCGCTAATTAACGGTGGATCGAAGTTTAGCAAATAGCTCGACCGAATCGAACCATCGAATTTTGTGGCAAAGCGAGTTTGAACCAAAATTAGGCCAAATCTTATATATAACCGAATTTCCAAATTCAGTTGGCCGAGTTGGAATCTACGGAAATAACCATACAGACAGGTTTTAAATTTGCCTCCCGTAGAAATGTGATATGCTACACCGTAGTTACAAATTCAAATTTTAATACAAACTCGATTTATTACCCGTAAAATATAATACCTAAAAATTTGAGAATATACATCTAACAAATATTAATATATATTGATCTTTTTCAAAATGTATAAAATTGAAATAAACTATAATTTTATTTAAAACTTCAAAAAAAATTCATCAATTTTTTCCCTTACCATTCTGGTTTACTTATAGCCAATGCTATTAGTTTGTCTCTATTTAAAATGATCCAAAAATAATATGGTTCAATAATATGGAACCATATGCATTAAATTTATTTATATTGTACATTGAAAATACAAATAAATAAAATCTAACAATATAAATAACAAAAAATTAATACTGGAATTCAATGTAAAGAATAGGATATTGTATTAACAATAAGCTTGAAGTAATTTCCACATAATAAGAAATTGATATGTCCATCACTATTTCTATATAGGAATTTATTCAAGAATAAGTGTATGGTGAACCACAAAAATTATTTGTCTATTTAAATGATTCAAAAATAATATAGCAATAAGCATTAAATTTATTTATATTGTAGATTGAAAATATAGATAAATAAAATCCAATATGTATATGTCATGGAATTGTTTTTTGGATGATGGTATCAGGGGTGCCTTTTATTACTTTGATAAGATGGTAAAGAAAATTAGAGGTTGGAAGCGTAATGAAGATAAAGGAAAACAGTCTATCTCTCCTCAACCAGCAAACAAAACAATTAATGGAGCCGATAATTCAAACTTTCGCAGAAGAAATTCCCTGTTCTTTTAAATCTCGTATTTATGGATGAGAAACAAAATTCATAAATAATATGGATGAAGAGGATGATATGGCATTTGAAGCTCTGCATAATGTAATTGTTGATCTAGGGCATACCCATGGGTGTATTTCTCTATTCCAACACTCAATTCGAACTTATTGACTGATAAAATGTTTACTGGCAAAAGTTTTATGTAGACTCAGGAGATAGGTAAATCGCAGTTAGGGTCCAGCATGCCAGATACAAATAGAAATATTCAGGAAGTAAACCTCTGTCAACTGCATCACTATGGTAGACTAGGTAGAATGGAGAAGGATATAAAAGCATTGCAGCACCTTGAAATCCATTAGTGATATCTGTACCTCTTTTTTTAGCGACTAGTTTTATTTTAGGTAAATGTTATTATTAACAGACTTAGATATTAAGTATCATCAAACTCTGTATACCTTATTAAGGTTGTTTTTGTTTTGGTTGGCATACATTGCACTCATATGGCAGACCTAGTTTCCTTCGGGCAAATTGAGGTCTAGTTTTTGTATCTATTTTGCCTGGTTTTTAAATTAATAGAAAATAAGAAGGACCTACATAAACTTACAAAAAAAAAAAAAAAAAAACTAACAATATGAATAACAAAAAATAAATAGTGGAATTCAATATAAAGAATAAGATATTGTATTAAAAGTAAACTTGAAATAATTTCCACACAACAAGAAATTGATATGTCAATTACTCTTTCTATATGATAGGAATTTATTCAAGAATAAGTATGTGCATACCTTTATGATGAACCACAAAAAATAAACCAATTTATTTAAATTCCACATCAATAATCTTTATTTTCCAATATATTATAATATCTCTCAACAAAATCATAAGAATAAAAAAAATTCTTGAAATTTTGCAGCTTCCTAAATATAAAAGTTACTCTTTTTCTCTATAATGTTTTAATAAAAAACTCACTGTTTTCCATTTATAATTTTTTTTTACAAATTTTTATTATGTTTTTAATTTAGAAATAACTGGTTTACTCGATACCTTGTTAAAATTAGATATAAGCAATAGGAAAAAAAAGTCTTATCACTCACTCTAATTTCTGAAAGTTTAAGCAAGTTAGATACAAGCAATATGAAAAAAAGTCCGATAACCAATTCCAATGTCTAAAGTTTTAAGCAAATCTTATCAGCAACTCCCCAGTCTAAAATTTTGGTGTTTGGAATCAATTTAAAATAATTAAACGACTATATAATATCCCCAAATTTTGGCCAATACACCCAAACTGGGTAACTATGGGTTACACAGACAGTTTGTAAATTTG
The DNA here is from genome assembly GCA_034641835.2 of Pinus albicaulis. Taxonomy (NCBI): domain Eukaryota; kingdom Viridiplantae; phylum Streptophyta; class Pinopsida; order Pinales; family Pinaceae; genus Pinus; species Pinus albicaulis. The sequence continues at coordinate 269,927,354 of CM076576.1, forward strand.
GGACCAAACCTCAACTCACAAAACAAAACAAAGGAACGGAACAAAATGGAGACAGATCGTCCTTAGCATCCAAAACAAAACGAAATAACACTACATTCCATAGAGGGTTTGGAGCGAAACTAGCGGCATTCGCCGAATAGGACAACTGTGACATGTAAAATAAATGCCATTAATTGGGCCTGGGTTCAATCTTTACTCCATCTACGAGGAGCCCGCTTTTCCAATGTCCCGCCTCCACTTCTTTCATTTGAAATACGATGTCAAAAGAATCGTGGTTAATGCCTTCTGCTGCTCTCACTGTGAACTCCCCAGCTTCCATCCATTCATCGACCACATCTGGAAGAATATGGTCGAATTCCAGGACTTCTAACCCTGGCTGTTTAACCGAAAACCTAATTGGCTGTCCATTCCACCCATAGGAGTCAGCCTTGAATTTCAGCACAAATACCACCCTGTAATCGGTATTTGCGGACAAAAGCCTGCAGTCCATTGCGCCGACGATTTCCAACCAGCAAACGTCTAATAACTCCGCAACCTCGTCGAATCTGAACCCACAATTCATAACGACTACATATCATCGGTTTAAGGGTTTCCTCATTTGAAGACAGAAGAGTCATTAGAGTTTTTTTTCAGAGTTAAACAAACAATTTGGAGAACAATAATAAGAAGATCAATATGCTCAACAAAGCCAACCTGGAGTCATCTCGAGAAACCCATTGCCAATAGCGTTGGTCGTTACCCCAAGTAATCCCTAATGTTCTAGCAGATAACATGTATCCTATTTTCGCTGTGCATCGCTCCAGCCAGAATATCTGTTGTTGATCTACCACAATATGAATATCGATGGATGAAACGATAATGGTCGCAATGAAAAGGGATTTATGTACATACCTTCCTTCCCCCATCTATGAGAATTGAATCACAGAGCCGAAAATAGAGTTCTCTTTTCGAACCATATTGGATGGGGATAACAGCCCCAGGTAATATCTCGTAGCACTGTGGAGGAAGGAATTTATTCCAGACAGAGTCGGAATAGGCCGCAGATCTAAAGAGTTTACAAACGGCTGCCAATCTGGAAACGTCTCGTGGAGTAGTGAAGGAGAGAATCGCAGATATACAGCTCTCAGGTAGATCTAAATCGGGCTCAGTTTCATTATCATTTTGTCGTTGTACAGGACTCGAATTCCCCATGGCTCGGCTACCTGTACAAAAATAAAAAACGAAAAGTTGTAAGAATACTCTATCATGCACGATCAAGCATTGCGTTATGTAGAACATATAAGGAAATGAGTTATTCTCACATACACTAACAACAGAATAATGTGACCCTGTGAGCTTTTGAAACAGCAAAGCAATGACAAACCCATTCAAGCAAAAGGCTTATTCTAAAAATGCAGAAAAAGCAGCCTATGTAATGCCATGTAGCTCAGATGAGGAACAACACAATGAGCCCCTTGGTGTTTCAAAATCAACCAAGAAATGGCAAAATCAGCTATGGGATTTTTATTGACCAAGGCGTTGAATGGCAGATCGAGCTCGTGAAAGTAGTTGAAGTTGTGCGATTCATAGTCAGAATGACGATGAATGGCAGATTTATCGTTATCACTCATTTAAGTTGTGGAATTGACAGTGATAAGGGCGTTGAATGGTAGATTTTGTCGTCGCATTCATAGTGAGAAGAGCGTTGAATGTTAGATTTATCGTTAAAATATATTGCATGCACTTCCACATCCACATCCACATCCACATCCACATCCAGTTGAAGTATTGGCAACTTTTGTCGTTCCAATCGTGCTAAAGATAGGGGAAGTGTTCTTCCTTTGAAGCTCGTCTTAACAAAGATTCGATTATACACTATTTAATTAAGAATGGGGAAGGGTGCTTGCTTTGAAACATGTCTTGACAAAGATTCGATTATACACTATTTAATTAAGATTGCTAGCCTCTTGTCACGTTCGTGAAAATAAGGTTCTCCATTTTGAAAACCGAACTCGCTAAACGTAGATTTTAAAGGACGTACACAGATGGGTCACTCTGCATGATTGGAAACTGTGCAAGATAGGGGTGGTGTTGTAACCCTAGGGACAACTTCCTCGTTGTCAAGTGGGACATTTTAAAATCAGAGGATTATGACCTTACTTGCAGCTTCCTCTCGATGCTTTGATTCAGGAAATTTATGATATAACGGTTCAGAAATAATGAAGGTTTTTTTATGTTGATCTTATAGAGGCATTAGGACTAGAAGTGGGCTTCGAGGAACTGTATTAAACTAGACTGCATCGAAAGGGCCAAAACTTAAACCACTGAACATACTTCAATTCTAGAAAGGCACTCACATGGAGATTTTAAGAAATAATCCCGACGAGATAGGGCTTAGAAGAGCTAAGAATCCTCGTCGTCCATGATTAGAAGAAATGACAGTATGGAAGAGACCTGCAATGGTGGGATCCCATGGAGCATGATTTAAGGTTATGAAACGATTCAACACATGGGTGCTATCCTTCCAGTACGAGAATATAAACCAATTCATGAAATTAAACTAGACGTAACCAACGACCTTTACACATGGAATCTGAGAAATAGCTTATATAGAATGAATGATAAACATCAACTAGAAAAAACACGTATACATATTGTTCACCAAAATAAGTGGAATGCAATAAAGCAGGGTTTATATTATATTTACCACAAAAAGCTTCTCAAAATATGCAGTTCATAATCCAAAATGCTTGTACATCATTCATAACAGATAGGACCAAAAGCTTAGACAAAATTCAGAACTTGTTGTCTTGCCCTGATTCTCCCTTTGATAGAGTTTTCTTCAAGGCTCTACCTAGCTATTATTTCTTTCTCATGCAGTTCAGTATCATGATTCAAAATGGGTGGTCAGAGCACGCTTCTCTTAAAAACTAAAATATTGTAACAAAAAAACAAACTAAAATATCATCAATGAAACCGTAATTTCATTGTCACGACAAAGTGAAATTTAAAACAAAAATATCTCGAGGCCACATGGGCCACATCTTTATGTTGAAAATATTAAAATCACCTGCAAAACCCCGTGTAGCTCGGAACGAAGTACAACAGGGGCAGCCTAGGTTGAGTGCACACTCCTATGCATTTAACAGAGGCATGGAGAAATTGTAAGGATGAAGTTATTGTTTATGGCCGTAGCCAACTTTTGCAGAGGAATTGAAGAAATCGTGGTTCAAACCACGCAACAACAGAGTTTATTAAAGAACCGTCTTATCGGGCTCTTAAAGCCCTCAACAACCAACAAACATGAATTTTCTTTAAACGCACCAAGTCTTTTGAATAGCGCGGGTCCCATCTACAGTGTAGCGACGTGGACCAATCATCGTCCATTGCTATATCGCAACATCGCCATCCGTCCAAACCGCAAAGTCCTTTGTATATGTTAAGTTTCGATGTGATGTGTTTTGTTGATGTGAAGTTTTGTTACGATGCGATGGTGCGATATCGCACATCACACATCGCAACGAACAATGTAAAGCCCCCTCTGCAAATATGTTTACCACCGATGCAAAGTGGTCCCTACCACCATCGCACATCGCAATCGCTCGTCGCGAAAGTCTTCCATTCATCCGTCCGCCGATCCGCCAATACGATATTGCAGACGTCGCTCATCGCAACATCGCAATCGCATTCACCAAAGTGCAAGTTGTCACACCATTGTTCCGCCGATCGCCGATGCGATGTGGTCCCACTACCAACTCAGCCAGAACGTGGGCCAATCACATTTTATCGTGCAGGTTTTTTCCATGACGTCACATATCATTTTTGGAATGCGAATTTTGCATACAATCTGGTTCATAATTTTGTTTGAGTTCCAGCGGGCCCCAGCGCCAACCAACTAGATTGCGTTCACGTTGGTTTCAGCCTTGCTGACGTAGGGGTAATTTGTTTCGCGAAAAGAATGCAATCCAGCTTAATTTTTGTTTGAAGTCCAGGTCGTTTGTTTGTTTTATGAAACTTCGTTTATTTTTTGTTTTATGTTTTTATAACGCCACGCCATATAAAATAAAAAGCCCGTAGGCTTATTGTATTGTATCGCTGTGTAGTGTGAAAAGCTCACAGGCAGAGAAAAACACAGTGAACACCTGTAAGCATTGTATGTGCATTTTTGAGAAAGACAGAGAGTGTATTTTGAAGCACTGCGTGTGTAGTAGTCAGACACATTTTGTAATCCCACTTCAGTGGAAGAAAATTTGTAATAGTTTTTTTTTTGTTAATGAAATAGAAACAGTTTGTCCCATCTTTGTTCATCAGAATTCAGAAAAAAATTTTAATCTCTATGTTGTAGGGGAGACTCTTTGTTCTCTCTGTATGTTTGGAATATTTAGAAATTCCAACATTGTATCAGAGCTAGTCCAGGATCTTTGAAGGTGTCAAAGAAGCTGAAGGAAGGATTTGTTGCAGCAGTTCTCCAGCAAAGTGAAGGCTCAGCAAAAGTCCAGGTATTTCTAAAAAAACAGAGTTTTTGTTTTGTTTAAAAGAGTGCAGTCATCGGAGATAGATTTTTTCTTTTAAAGAAGGAAAGAAATTTTGTTAAAAAAGAAAACAAAGTCAAGTTTTTTTTCAAAGATCAGTTTATAAGCCATGACTGGACCAAGCACCAGTATGAGTATTGGAAATACTCAGCTCCCACAATTTAATGGGAAGAACTATGATTATTGGGACATTACCATGAGAGCCCTGATTTCCTCTCAGGATCTATGGGAGTTTGTCGTAGATGGATTTTATGAACTAACAGATGAGCATGCCTTTAATGCCTTAACACAGGCAGAGAAGGATTTCTTGAAGAGAAATAGGAAGAAGGACTCTAAAGCCCTATTCTATCTCTATCAAGCAGTACATGAGAGTGTGTTTCCAAGGATAGCAGTAGATAAAAGATCTAAGGATGCATGGGATACCCTCCAGATTTCCTATCAAGGAATGGAGAAGGTGAAGACAGCAAAGCTACAATTTCTAAGGAGATTTTTTGAAACTCTTTGTATGAAAGGGTCTGATAACATAGACTCATTCTTCACACATGTGATTGGGATGGTCACCCAGATAAGGTCTCATGGAGATACACTTGAAGAAAGAAGGATTGTGGAGAAAGTATTGAGGAGCCTATCCTTAAGGTTTGATGTTATTGTAACCACCATTGAAGAGACAAAGGATATCTCAAAGTTCACAGTTGATGAACTTCATGCATCATTGATGACCCATGAAAAAATATTGGGAAGATCAGTAAACCAATCTTTGGAGCATGCCTTCAAGACCCAGATGCCTTTTGGAAGAGGAAGAGGTCAAGGTAGAGGAAGAGAAAGAGGCAGAAGCGAAAACAGAGGAGGAAGAAACAACCCTTCACATACTCATGGAAGGAGCAGCAATCAGAATCAAAGCCAAGGCCAAAGCAGCAGCCAGCAAGGTGGAAAAAAACATGCTCATGGACAAAGGTATGACAAATCCAATGTTCGATGTCATTATTGCAAAAAATATGGGCATTATGCAAATGATTGTAGGAAAAAGCAATATGACGTGAATAATAGGCAGAGTGCAAATATAACAAGAGAATAAAAGAAGCCAAAGAATGTGTTGTTAACATGTAATGTAGCACAAGATGGACAGGATGATGTATGGTTCTTAGATTCAGGCTGTGGTAATCACATAAATGGAAACATAGCAATGTTTTCCAATCTTGATGAAGATGCTAAATCTGAAGTAACAACTCGAACTGATACTAAGATCTTTATCAAGGGAAAAGGCAGAGTAAGTATCCATGCAAGAAATGGAGAGCAGAAATTTATGCCAGATGTATACTATGTTCCTGGCTTGAAATGTAATCTTTTGAGCGTTGGGCAGCTCATTAACAAAGGTTACAATGTATTCTTCAAAAATGACGTGTGTACAATAATGGACATACCTCCAAGCAAGAAGGTTATTGGAGAAGTGTAGATGACCAACAATAGAATGTTTCCACTCAAGCTAAATGCAGACTTTAAGGGAAAAAGAAAGAATGTAGCAGCCGTAACTCAAGAGGTCTTTCAAAAGGAAGGGAAAGATAAGAATTGTTTATGGCATTTGAGATTTGGACATCTCAATTTTGGAGGTCTGAATTTATTGCACAGAAAATGAATGGTAAAGGGATTACCATTGATGGAGAAACTGGACAGCCTATGTGAAGGCTGCATCTTGGGCAAACAACACAGATAAAACTTTCTATCATGAAAGAGCATAAGGGCAAAGGCACCCTTAGAAATTATCCATTCAAATTTGTGTGGGTCAATGCAAACATCATCAATATTAGGAAGAAATTATATATTGACCTTCATTGATGATTTCACAAGAAAATTATGGGTTTATTTATTGAAATATAAAAGTGAAGTGTTTGAAAAAAAAATCCACTTTAAAGCTCTTGTAAAGAAACAAAGTGGGTAGCATATAAAAGTCTTAAGGACTGATAGAGGAGGTGAGTACATCTCAAAAGAATTTATGTGTTTTTGCAGAGAAAACGGCATACACAAACAATTCACAACAAGGTACACACCGCAGCAAAATGGTGTTCTGAAAGAAAAAATTAAACCATCATGGATATAGTGAGAAGTATGTTGAAGGAAAAATATTTGCCAAATGAGTATTGGGCAGAAGCTACAAATTGTGCAGTATATATTTTTGAATAGATGCCCAACAAAATTAGTGATGAATAGAGTTCCAGAAGAAGCATGGAGTGGCAGAAAACAAAGAGTCACCCACATGAGAGTTTTTGGGTGTGTGGCTTATGCACATAGTCCAGATCAGCTGAGAAAGAAGTTGGACAGTAAGGGAGAGAAGTGCATCTTCCTTGGATAATGTGAAGAATATAAGGGATATAGATTGTATAACCCATCCACAAAGAAATTTTTTATAAGCAGAGATGTGCAATTCATAGAAGAAGAAGCATGGGATGGAAGCATTGAGAAAACAATCAATGTCAAAAGTTGTTTGTCTCATAATGAAAATGAGGATGAGGTGGCTGAAATACATCCATCATTAGCATCACTACCTCCACCAACACAAGGACAACAAGGGACCCCACAAGTAGGAGTAAGAACACCCTTGAGAAGAAATGAGAGTGCTTCTCCAAGCACACCACAAGAAGCAGATTTGAGTGCTTTTTCAAGCACAGCTACACCAAATGAAAGAGGAACCAGATTAAAAAATCTAAAGAAATCTATGAGCAAGAAGCAGAAAATGAAGGTATGAACTCTTTATTTGCATTGTATTTTCATGTTGATGATCCTAGTCATTTTGAAGATGCAGTGAAAGACAAAAAATGGATAGAAGCTATGGATGAAGAAATAAATGCAATAGAGAAAAATAAAACATGGGAATTGGTTGATCTCCAAAATGGCAAGGAAGTCATTGGAGTAAAGTGGATCTACAAGACCGAAAGAAATGCTAAAGCTAAAATTGAAAGGCACAAGGCCAGAATTGTTGTCAAAGGCTACAAGCAGCAACATGGAAGAGATTATGAAGAAACTTTTGCACCAGTTGCAAGAATGGAAACAGTGAGAGCAGTGGTGTCCATACATCACAAACAAATGGAAGGTTTACCAAATGGATGTAAAATCATCATTCCTAAATGGAGTTGTAATTGCAGAGGTTATTTTGAACAACCTCTAGGCTATGAGAAAAAGGGCCAAGAGCACAAAGTATGCAGATTGAAGACATATCTTTATGGGCTGAAACAAGCACCACGAGCATGGTACAATACGATAGATTCCTCTCTATTGGAAAATGGGTTTGAGAAATGTGAAGGAGAACCCACATTATACATCAAGGAGAAAGATTGTAAGATGCTTATTGTTGTTTTATATGTTGATGATGTGATCTTCACAGGTAATGATGATTACCTCATTGAAAATTTTAAAACAGTCATGAAGGATGAATTTGAAATGACTGATATGGGATTACTGAAATACTTCTTAGGAATAGAAGTAGAGCAAAATGAAAATAAGATTTTTATTTCTCAAGCACAGTATGTTAATGAAGTTTTGGAGAGATTTAACATGCAGGATTGCAAGGCAGCAATTACTCCCACAGTAATGGGATTGAAACTCAGCAAAGAGGACAGCAGCAAGGATTTTGATCCTAGTTTGTACAAACACATAGTTGGCAGCCTTATGTATCTGACTGCAACTAGGCCTAATATTATGCATGCTGTGAGTTTAATTTCCAAATTTATGGAAAGGCCAAAAGAAGCACATTGGCAAGCAGCAAAAATAATTTTGAGGTATGTGAAAGGAACTAAAAGGTATGGAATTCTATATACCACTTCAGAAAATTCTGAATTAATTGGATATACTGACAGTGATTGGGTTGGAAGTATTGATGACTAGAAAAACACATCTGGTTATGTTTTTCATATGGGTTCAGGAGCCATTTCATGGGCTTCTAAAAACTAGCCAATTGTGGCATTATCTACAGCAAAAGCTAAGTATGTGGTAGCTACAACAGCAACATGTCAAGCAGTTTGGATGAGAAGAATGTTGAGGAGTTTATGCCAAGAACAGGTAAAAGGGACAATGATTTATTGTGACAATAGCTCAGCTATATCATTGTCAAATAATTCTGTGTTTCACAAAAGAACTAAACACATATATGAAAAGTTTCACTACATCAGGGAGTTAGTGAACAAAGGAGAAATTGTTCTGAAACATTGTAGAATAGAGGAGAAGTTTGAGACATTCTGACAAAGCCATTGGGGTAAAAGAGTTTTGAATATTTGAGAAAATGCTTGGGTATGACAGATGACCCAGCAACTGACTTTAAGGGGGAGTGTTGAAAATATTAAAGTCACCTACAAAACCCCATGCAGGTGGAAACGGAGTACAACAGGGGCAGCCTAGGTTGAGTGCACACTTCTGTGCATTTAATAGAGGCATGGAGAAATTGTAAGGATGAAGTTATATTTTATGGCCGTAGCCAAATTTTGTAGAGGAATTGAAGAAATCGTGGTTCAAACCATGCAACAACAGAGTTTATTAAAGAACCGTCTTATCGGGCTCTTAAAGCCCTTACCAACCAACAAACAGGAATTTTGTTTAAACGCGCCAAGCCTTTTAAATAGCACGGGTCCCATCTACAGTGCAGCAACGTGGACCAATCATCTTCCATCGCTATATCGCAACATCGACATCTGCCCAAACCGCAAATCCCTTTGTATATGTTAATTTCTGATGCGATGTGTCTTGTCAATGTGAAGTTCCGTTGCGATGTGATGGTGTGATATCGTACATCGCACATCGAAACGGACAATGTAAATCCCCCTCTGCAAATATGTTTACCGCCGATGCAATGTGGTCCCTACCACCATCGCACATTGCAATCGCTTGTTGCCAAAGTCTTCCATTCATCCGTCCGCCGACCCACCGATGCAATATCGCCGATGTCGCTTATCGCAGTCACATTCACCAAAGTCCAAGTCACCACACCATTGTTCTGCCGATCGTCGATGCAATGTGGTCCCACTACCAACTCAGCCAGAACGTGGGCCAATCACAGTTTATCACGCAGTTTTTTTCCATGACGTCACATATCATTTTTGGAATGTGAATTTTGCATACAGTCCAGTTCATAATTTTGTTTGAGTTCCGGTGGGCCCCAGTGCCAACTAAGCAGATTGTGTTCGCGCTGGTTTCAGCCTTGCTGACGTAGGGGTAATTTGTTACGCGAAAAGAATGAAATCCAGTTTAATTTTTGTTTGAAGTCTGGGTTCATTTGTTTGTTTTATGAAGCTTCGTTTATGTTTTGTTTTATGTTTTTATAACGGCGTGCCATATAAAAGAAAAAGCCTGTAGGCTTATTGTATTGTATTTCTGTGTAGTGTGAAAAGCCTTCAGGTAGAGAAAAACACAGTAAAGACTTGTAAGCACTGTATGTGCGTTTTTGAGAAAGACAGAGAGTGTATTTTGAAGCACTGCGTGTGTAGCAGTCAAACACATTTTGTAATCCCACTTCAGTGGAAGAAAAATTTTAATAGTTTTTTTTTGCTAATGAAATAGAAATAGTTTGTGCCATCTCTGTCCATCAGAATTTAGAATTTTTTTTTAATCTTTGTGTTATAGAGGAGACTCCTTTTTCTCCGTGTGTCTTCAAAATATTAAAAAATTCCAACACTTTGAAACATCTATCTGATGCGGTGTGGGGTTGCAGAAGGCTCTAATGGTTGTGACTGTGGTGGGTTGGACAATGAGCCAAAATGATGAGATGACACGGTGGCTCTCGACTGTGAAGTCGAGGCTTCTGGCGGATTTGCGTGTTTGTAGCACCTTTGGCACATGATCTGCGAAGGCAAGGGTGTCGCGCTGAAAATATCAAACAAGGAACGGAGTTGAGTTAACTCGAAGAAGTCCAGGTTGGTTGAGAAGAGCTATTTTACCTTGGCGAGAAGCATGAATTCTTTTCTGAGAGCGGCCATCAATGTTTTGGCCTTCAACTGAGCCATTTTCTACTTTTATGAGTAGCTTTACATTTTATTTCCACTATTTTTTTCTCATAAGTCGCCCATGGGATCAATGCTCCTTGCGCGTCCCAACAAGTAGGTAATCTTACCTCAAAGGCTTTGCCTAGTTCACCATCAAAAGCTTCCACTCCTCTCACAACAATCCCCAAGAACCCAATATCTTTAGCCCAGGCATCTTTTTTCTGTATCATCCTCATTATATCCATCACTTTTCCAAACCGATCCACCACTCCACCCATTCCTAACTCCTCAATCGGAAGTGCATTCACGAACTGGATGTAACTTCATGCAATCATTATGTTTTTAGTCCCCTCTTGCCGGCATGAGTCAAGTTCAATTTTATAGTCGTGGATGGTGATCTTCTTATGATTAGCTAGATTGATATACTCCCAGTGATATTTTACCTGTTTCATAATGTCATCACACACCATTTTCCTAGTTTCTACCAGTGCCATATTCCCCTTTAGGTGGATTTTAAGGTCCTTGACTAATTTGTTCAACTCCTATACCTCTCTACAACCGGCATCGACCTCTATTTGCAGTGAGGAGATCTACTTATATTTCTTGGCCAAGGTTTTCTTAGACACATCCAGATACCTATGCACTATCCGAGTCTCATTTTCTAAGAGTTTTAGCTCAGCGAGTGCCTTGGTAAATTGCTATGAGGGATTCCATGGGTCTTTCTAGTATGGGTACTATACAAACATGGCTATACAGTTTTTGTTGCAAATTTGTCAGACTCGTCTTTAAATCCACTCCTTCATCATTCTTCTAGACTAGCAGTGCTCATAGAGCCTCATTTTCCTTCTCTACTTGAGGGAGTTCAAGAGTTTGAATGTGTTCTGAGCCAGGGATTTTCAATCTCCATCGGAGATCCTACACTTCTAATTCAGCCCTTTGGAGGAGAGTTTGCATGGAATATTGATTCTCAATCCAGTTTCCTTTCAGCATTTCTTTCTAATGAGCAAGTTGTCAAGAGAGTGCCTTGGAGTTTTCCCTTTCCCTTTTGAGAGTTTCCACCATCTTGTCCAGTTGATTCTGCGATATTTATAGTGCCACAGTATGCTTCAGGAACTTATTATGTAGCATATCCCCAATAGTGTTATGGAGATTTAACTTATCTTGTAGAGGGATAGAGGCTAAGTCCAAGATCATCTCCAATGATCTATATTTTGTTCCAGGAGGGAGAGGGTGAGAGGATGGGTGTTGCACTAAAACCACTAATTGGACATGTCCACATCGAGGGCCACTAATAGTCTGGTGTTGTGTCTGCCTATATGTTGTGCCAACTCTGCCTTCAACTTTTCCCTTGCTCATTGGCTCATTTTATTGATCCTTTCTCCTAAAGACTATTCCATCCTTGTACCTGTCTCGGCCTCTGAGGGTCATCACTTGGGGTGACTACCTATGAATAAGTAGGTAGTGGCAATGAGGAGGCATCATCCAAAGAAAACCGAAAACCTGGCTTGTCCTCACCCCGGTCTATGTAAGACAGGACTACCTCATCCAGTTGTTCAGTGACCTATCCCAGTTTTTTTTACTGATGTGGCCCTCTTCCTCCACCTCGATGAAATACTATATATGTATGTAGTCCTCCTGCTCCCGGAACTCCCATTATTCAATTCCTTTTTCTTCTTGGACATTGCCTCCCTCATTGGATCTTCTGCAATTGGGGAACCAATCTCCATCTCTGTATCCAAAGGCCATGAGTCAGAATTAGCTTTCCATTCAATATTTTTTGTAGGCTCATGTTCATAGGTTGAGGACTTAATATTCATTCTCCTTTGTGCAATGTCTCCCTTAGGATCATAATTCCATGTATCTCCTTGCTGGAAGTCCATCTTATATATCATCTCCTTAACCATAGGAAATGTGTGCCGTGAATTTATGGTAAACCACCCTACTATGCTTGGGAGTTTGAATATATGGCCATTATTTGCAGGCACAAAGTGATTTTGGTATGTGCTCCGGATTATCTTAATGAACTCGAGAGCCAAGATTCTCATGGACATGAATATTAGCAGGTGCAAAGGAGGAAGCTCGCAACCATAAACTATGACTTCAGTGTGATCCTTGAATAGGTACCAATCCCCTACAAAATTTGTCTCACTAAAGTGGAGAAACTCTTTTTTCTCAGTAAAAATCATGGGTAGGGGGGTCCTGTGTATAATTGTATAGGCCCTAGACATGAAGTCTGTGATGAACATAGAGGGTCCAATCGAACATGGATTTAGGCTTACTCCCTTTCTTAGAAAACTTTTCCACGCCTAAGCCATTGAAATTTTCTACATGCACGAACATGAACAGATAAAACACTAGTGAATAGTACCTGAAACAACTCGAGGTTGAAAAGTATAGGAAGTGGGGTTGGATGGCTAAGGTGAGGAATTAGGGAATGTCAAGTAAGACTCTTGGTTGCATCATGAGGTCAAAAAACCCTAAGCATCCCTCAGTGACCTAACTGGCACTATCCTGCCCAAACAGAAACAAGATAACTGCCAAGACTCGTTGGTAGGGGGGTCCTGTGTATAATTGTATAGGCCCTAGACATGAAGTCTGTGATGAACATAGAGGGTCCAATCGAACATGGATTTAGGCTTACTCCCTTTCTTAGAAAACTTTTCCACGCCTAAGCCATTGAAATTTTCTACATGCATGAACATGAACAGATAAAACACTAGTGAATAGTACCTGAAACAACTCGAGGTTGACAAGTCTAGGAAGTGGGCTTGGATGGCTAAGGTGAGGAATTAGGGAATGTCAAGTAAGACTCTTGGTTGCATCATGAGGTCAAAAAACCCTAAGCATCCCTCAGTGACCTAACTGGCACTATCCTGCCCAAACAGAAACAAGATAACTGCCAAGACTCGTTGGACGGTATCAAGAAAGAGGGATAGTGGGAATTCTTGAGTCAGGGGTAAGGTAGAAATTTTTGAAACTCTGATTAATCTAAGGAGAGAGCTCTTCTTCTCAAGAGGGAGGTTTGAAAAGTGGCACATGAGGGCTACCTTGGAGAATTCGAGGCAATCCAGAGAGGGTCGATAGCATAGGGATTTTAAAATTAACTGGGGGGTGATTTCAAGTATTTTATTTCAATGCGAGGAGAGGAAAGAGGCCTTCTGTTCAATGTATGCATCAGTGAACCAGGAGATAAATTCAGGGAAATGATGGACTGAGGGAACTGTCTGATAAGATAATCCCGACTCTACTGTCCAAATTAGGTCTTCACCCTACCACTTATAACCCATGAGTTCATGATGCTCGTTCGCTACATTAAAAGGGTAAATTGGGCCACAAAGCCGAGCCTGGGCATCCATGAATGGGTCAAGGCCAAAGGTGTCCGAAACCTCTCGAGCCTAACAAGCGTCGGGGGCATATTTTTTCATTATTAAGCAAAGGAGAGTTAAACAGTAAAATAAGTAAAACTGGGAGACTGGCCAAGTACCTGAGACAATGAGAGCGACTCGAGGAGAGGCGTGAGCAAGACTGGTCATTTACCCGAGCTCCGGGATAGTAACAACACGAATAACAAAAAACAATGGTCAGGTAAAACATTCGAAGGGAATGACCCTTTTTAGGACGAGAGAGGGAAAACTACAGAGCTGACGTCGGGATGACATCAACAATCTGACGCACGTCGCGTGGGAATTGGGTGAGGAAAATAGTGTAGGTGAGAGGCCATATATCGGGCGTGTGGAACATGTCATGTTCGAGTATTACCTTCCCCGTTGATTTCTTCGGACCTTGCTTGGGTGGTCCCCACAACTCTTTTTTGAGGGTCAGGAGGGACTTTGAAACTTTCAGAGAAAACCCCTGAAACGCCTCTCATTGGCTGGCCTCTCGGCTGACATTAGCCTCTCTATGGGGTCCTCTTCATCCTTTCTTGTGGTCTGGCACTCGACGAAACATGCGCACACTGTTTTATTAACCGTCCTATGCAATGGCTGCACACATACCAACTGCTTAACTGTCTTGTGCAATGGCTGCATGCACATAGGCTGCTTGACTCTCTAGCGCAACGGTTGTATGCACACCAATGGCGTGATCGAACCGCGCAATGGCCACATGATCATTATTGATCTTCATGCACCATTCATACATTTGTCGCTTTAATGCATGGAATTGCTCTTATTTTGGAGACTTGAGAGATTTTCTAAGGTTAGCATGTAAACATTGGCTCTAATTGGGGACAACATGTGACAATCTACACATTGAGAACCTATAAACCAGATTTCTACATACTTTTGGGCATAGAGTCATACTTATTTTAAATGCACTTGGAATGATAACAAAAGAGATGAAAGACAACTGGAAACAAATTATTTACAGTGAAGTGGTATATACAATGGACCAGTTTGAGGAACTGCCCGTTGAAAACCATCTCAATTACATTGCCTTCTAAATTCTTTAGCATGAATGTGTTATTTCCCTTGGTTTCTGCAATCTTGAGTGGTCCAAACCAAAGTGGGTCAAACTTTCTGTGCTTCCCTTTGTCATCCCTTCTCACGTCCCACCTTAATACCAAATGTCCTCATTGGAAACATATATCATTATCTTTCCATTCAAACAAGGCTTTCATCTTGTCTTGATAACTTGTCATTTTATGATTCACCTCTTTCCTGCTCTCATGAATTTCAACTAACTGGTTCATCCTCCGTGTAAGAGCATTAGGTTCTTCCTCTCTATCTTGCAAGAATCGTGCTACTGGTAGTGCCAACTGTGTGGGAAATACTGCTGCTCTGCCATATACTAACTCATAAGGGGATTTACCTATGGACCGTTTGGTTGTAACTTTGCTCGACCATAAGGAGAATTTCAATTGGGTGTCCCAATTCTTTTGATTCACACTTATTTTCTTCTTTAATATCCTAACCAAGGTTTTGTTAGAGGACTCTTCCAACCCATTTCCTTTGGGGTAGAAGGCAGTTGAATTTCTAAGAAATATATTATATTTCTAACATAAGATTATGAACATTGTATATTTTAAAGCCTAAGCATTGTCAGTTACTATTTCTCATTGGACACTTGAACCTTGAAAGTATATTGTCTTCTAAAAATTTCATCACTACAACATCTGTGGCATTCGTGGCTAGTATTGCCTCAACCCACTTCGTGAAGTTATCAGTGGCTATTAGGATCCACCTGTGTTGGTTGTTGGATGACAGATGAATTTAACCTATGAAATCAATTACCAAATGCTTGAATGGTTCTTCCATGTGAACCAAAATGAGCGGGAGAGGCGCGATTTTTTTCTCTTTTCAAAAACTTGACATTTTTCGCATGTCCTGACATGTGCCAGGATGTCTCTGAAAAACTTAGGCCACAAGGAGTCCGCATTGAGTATTTTGTGAGAGGTTACTCACCAACTATAATGCCCTATGAATACACTATTGTAGAATTCGACCATCACCTCCTCGGTCTCCTCCTTTGTTAGACATAATAGTAATATTCCCACCAGGTCTCTCCAATATAGGTGCCCATTCACCACTATGAGCCTTTGAGACCTCAGCCTCAGAGCCTGATACTTTACCTTGTCAAATTTTGGTGGACACCTCAGTGTTAGAAAGTATTCCACTATGTCTTCGTAGTAGGGAGACACCAGATACTTCACATGGGTTTTCTGCATCGAGTTCTCTATTCCAGATCGTAAACTCTTACCCCCTTCTTCTTCGCCACTAACTGCTATTGATAGATTTATTCCGAGGGCTATACAATTTGACTCTGATAGGATCTTTTCCAAGACTTTTCCATTAATCAACCTCATGGGATTGACCTCCATCTCGTATTCTTGTATCTTAGCTATCCATTTGGCTCTCTTCCCTTCATTGTCACCTTCTACGAAGATATCTTTCACAACTCTCGTAGGTACATACGCTATGACGGGAGATTGTAAAACATACACTCGGAAAGTCTTCAAGGACTCGACCAAGGCATATTCTTGTTGTTCCAATATATCATATTTCAACTCCGCGTCTCTGAGAAATTTACTAAAGAACACGATGATTTTCTCGTGTCCGTCATCTTTCTTTTGAAATAACACTACAATTATGGTGTTAGGAGATGCAAATGAGAAACGAATAATGGCTTCAGATAATTCAAACCAACTAGGACTAGTACCTCGGCAAAAGCATGTTCGATTCTCACGAATGATTCCCTATATTAGGCAATCCATTTTACCTTGTTGTCCTTTTTCAACATGTGAGTGATATTTTTGACTATCTCAACATAGTTGGGTATAAATTGTCTTAAGAAATTTATTCTCCCGAGGAAGAATTCTATTTATTCCTTATTTCTAGGCAGAGAAGCACCATTTATCATCTCAACCTTCTGAGGGTAAATCTTAACTCCTTCTCTAGCTACTATATGCCCCAGTAATTTCCCCTCTTTCAATGCAAACTGAGATTTTTTTGGATTTAATGATAACCCATACCTTTTGCATTTCTCAAAATTTTGTTTCAAGTGTTTGATGTGATCTTCATATGTTTTAGAGAATAATGTGATGTCATGCAGGTATATAACTACGAACTTATTATGATCACCCACAAATGTGATATCCATGGCTTGATGGAATGTGGCTCTTGCGTTTATGAGACCAAAAGGCATTCAGGCATACATGAAGGTTCCCCAGGGCATTGTGAATGTTGTTTCCTTTTGGTCTTTTGGATGCACCACTACCTTATTATACCCTGAGAATCCATCCATCGTGGACATATGGGCAGATCCTACCACCTTCTATAATATATGGTCCATTTTTGGCAAGGGGTAGTTATCTTTTATTGACGTCGTGTTAGGATTCCATAAGTCCACACATAGCCTGATTTTCCTATTTTTCTTTCTTACTGGTAATAAGTTCACCACCCATTTGGAATACCTTAGGGGCATGATGATCTTTAGTTGTAATATCTTTTTGATTTCTTTCTCAATGGCAGGGAGTTAGAGTGGGTTCATTTTTCACAAATTTTATTTATGGGGTTCGACATCTTATTTCAAAGGAATCTTATGCTCCATTATATCCACATCGAATGTATTTAAATACTAGTAAGACGGGGCAAATACATATTTGAAATATATGAAAAGTTCCAAGTATAGTTTTTTTAACTCCCCGGGGACTCCATTAGATAGTTTTATGAACTTGGGGTCGTCTTCTATCCCAATGTTTAAATCCTGCACGTGTTCCTCCAGTTTCGAATTATTAGGATTAATAGGGATATCATTTATGTTAAACAATCTCTCCAGGGGTACTAAGCCCCTAGGAATGGTGTTCCCCTTCAATTGGAGTACTTTATGCCCATGAATTGTCTCCTCTTACCGCACATTCTATTCTTCACCCATTGATTCTTATTCTTGATTGATCGCCAAATTTGAGAACTCTCCCACCATTCCGAGGAAACGATTAATATGATCATCATGTTCAAAGACTTTCCAGTGCTTGACATTATCAGGGATGAAGGGTCGATATCTGACCTCAATTTCGTATCTTAACAATGAGTTTTCCGGGGGGGGGGGGAAGTTACTAACTACCACAGCCAGTGAGTTTTCCATATTATTTCTTTCACAAGGCATAAACTGAATGTTGAAATCTAAGAATTTTCTTTCAATCAAATCCCATACCTTGCTCCTGTAGGCCATGAGCTGAGGATGCTTTGCTTGGCACTAGTTCCTCACATGTTTCACCACCAAATCTGAGTCTCTGAACACGTTGAGACTTTAAATATTCATGTTTTTTGGTGATTGCAACCCCATTAATGGCTTCAAATTCCAGTTTGAAGGAGAGAGGAATTAACTATCCTTCAGGGGATATCAACAAGACGTCGGCCCCATTACCTTCCTTAGAATAGGCTTCATCAAATTGCAGCGTCGAGGTTTCGTTCAGTTCCTTCCTCTCCTGCTCTATCTGTCTTGAGGGTAGGAGATTGGTTTCCTCGAGAATCAATTCATCTTATTCCATCATTAAGTAGGAGAATTCACAATCATTCGCATATATAGGGGATTTGGTGGAGCCATCGGCCTTACTGACCATTTTCATGAATCTTGATTCTCTGTATAATATTCGTTCTTCTCCACCAAGAATGAGGATCGTTTCGTAGGATAATTCAAGGTTTATCGAACCTCTAATTTTCAATCCCCACGATATGGACAAAAACATCCTAAACCTAGTTGATATGTCTGCCACCACGATGTCCACAATCACACTTTTTTCTCGAATTTGAGCCAGATTTACCATCAAATATTTGATCATCCCAAATATTTGATCTTGGAGTCAAATGTGTACAGGTCTTTGTAAGGCCTGGCAATTTTCAAACCCAGCTGTTCCATGATAGAAAGTGGTAGCAAGTTATGAGATGCTTCAAAGTCCAGAATGCAGTTGTGAAGCAGTAGATCATGGATTACCAAAGTCACATAAAACGGGGGCATCGAAGGATCTTGTTCTTCGACATGAGGTCCAAAGACGACCATGAGTCTCTCTTCCTAGATATTAAGACTGTCTAGGATGGGGGACGTGTAGGAAGGATGCATGAAATGAGATACCTGAGCCTTATATGACGACTGTTTCAACAATTCAGTAAGAGGTATCGGGATCTTAACTTTCTCTAATTCTTTTTGAAGGTTAAAATTGGAAGGAAAATTTGCAGCATGGGATATGTTGGTTGGTACCCTATCATGGTCAGTCAAGGATGACGATAATATGGGGGGAATTTTGACTTTCACTATATGCAGCTCCTGAGAAGTTGGGTTGGACACGATAGACTTCTGATGGTTTGTTTTTTGGATTAGCTTCTTCCCTTTATCAGGGGTACTTGGGGGGTTATGGATTTGCAACGCTGACTCTTCTATTTGGTCTTTCATCTGAGTTATTTTCCTATAAGATCTGAGGTCATATTTCTTATGAAGCTGAGCCTGCATAAAATCCACAAACTTCTTGCGGTAGGTGTCTATGTCCTTATCATTTTGGGGAGCCTCCTGTTCCTCCCCATGTTCTTGCAACATAAATTATCCTTCTTCATCATCAGAGTAAGAAAAGAACTGATTCTCTTGAACATCAGGGACCTCATCTGTATGCCCCTCCAGCGCTCCCTCTAAATAAATTGTTCCTCCCCATCTTCTTGCAACATTGGTTCTCCTTCCTCATCATCAGAGTAAGAAAAGAACTGATTCTCTTGAACATATGTGACCTCATCTTTATGCCCCTGTACCTATCCTTATAAATAAAACGGAGGTTGAATATGGTCCTACTGCTCCTTTATTTCCATATGTAATAGATGCAGAGGGGTTTTATGATACTGAGGGTTGAAACCTCGGCTCAAAACCATTTGAGTTGAGCAGGGAGGGGAACTCTTCATCTCTAGTTCAATCCTAACCAGCTTATTAGATAGATTTCTTATCAACTTGCTCATTTCTTCTATTCAGTAATCATGATATTCTCTCTCCTGATTCGAAGTGGTAGATTCCTCCTTTCCCCTCCTTATTTCTTCCTGGTGCGACTTTCTCTTGAAATTTCCCGTAGAAGCGACGTTGGCTTCTACTTCCAACGCATCTGTCTATATCTAATACAACGATATTGACTTCCTCTCTCTGAGGGTGAACCCAAACTCAGGTTCAAAGGCTCCTACAAATATTACCTTAGCAACAACCTTACGAGGTTTATCTCTGTAGAGAGATTATTGTATAGTTTGTTGAAATCCTTGATAAACTCTCTGACATCCTCGTTGTGTTTCTTCTTCATAGCATTAAACTTAGTGAGGACGTATCCATGATCCTCTTCTCTCCCCATTTTTGTGTAAACATATTTTCCATTTCTTCCCAGTCATGGACATAATGATATGTCATGAATTTAAACCACTTCCAGGATTCATCATCCAAAGATTGAACGAAGAGTCTCAACACCACATCGAGGTGTTCCACATTTAAATTTTATGAAAAAAATATAATTTTTCAATGTGTCTCTGTGTTGTAATGTTATCTTCTCTCATAAACTGATGAAGGAGCTTGAGATAGTCTTGAGTATTGTCATTGGGTAATTGGGGAAGAGCTAAGGGGGTGTACTTCTCCAGGAGAAAACCATGTACCAACATGTTGTGAATAGGAGGGTGAATACTTATGATCTAAATTTTGTAATGCAAAATGTTTTGGATGACAGGTATATTCTACGGGACGGAATATTGGTATGGAGGTGGAGGTTATTTTCTGGGATCTCTTTAACCTCTTCAACCTTGGGCATGTGGTGAAACTCGGGGAAGGAATAGTCAGTTGACTCTACCTAGTATTTCACAAATGGTTTGAAAGGGTACAATACATTAGGAGCATATTTGAAAAATCAGTCAGTAGAATCCAGACCACAACTGTTAGCTCTTTGTGTTGAGGAAGATGCTTCAAGGGAGAATGGGGGTAGATATGACTGACTGAGGACCTTTTATTTCCATATTCTCTTGAAGATTAATTTCTCCAGATCAGATGCAGAGGGTGTTTTTTTTCAGTGGTATCTCACCAGATGTGAGGCCTGGTGAAAGCCACAGTTGCTTATACTTTGAATTTTATATCAGTGGAGTCGCCAATATGAGATATATGCAACCCCCAACCCTTATTTCTCACCTAACTAAAGCGTGGATTATGTTGTATACTAGGGAAAGGTTTTCTGATTCGTTCCACGACAACGACGCCAAAAATATGTTGTCACCCCTAGAGACACCCTCTTGGTTGTTAAGAGACCAGTTCCTAGGACATCTTAAAATTGGAGGATTATGAACTTACTTGTAGCTTCCTTTGGATTCTCTGATTCAAGAAATTTATAATATAATGGTTCATGAATAATAAATTTTTTCGATATTGATATTATAGAGGTATTAGGAACAGAAGTGGGCTTCGAGGAAATTTAATCAACTGGACTGCATCGAAAGGGCCAAAACGTAATTCAATCTGGAAAAGGTATTAACATGAATATTTTTAGAAATAATGTTGACGAGATAGGGATTAGAAGAGCTAAGAATCCTAGTCGTCTAGTATTATAATAAATGACAGTATGGAAGTGACAGGCAATGGTGGGATCCCATGGAGTGTGATTTAAGGTTTTGAAACAATTCAACACATGAGTGCTACCCTTCCTCTACGAGAATATAAACAAATTCATGAAATTAAATGAGATGCAACCAGCAACCTTTACACCTAGAATCTAAGAAATTGCATATATAGAATGACTCATAAACATCAACTAGAGAAAACATGTATACATATTGTTCCCCAAAATAAGTGGAATCCAATCGAAAGCGGGCTTTATATTATATTAGCCGCAAAAAGCTTCACAAAATATTTAGTTGATAACCCAAACTTCTTATACATCATTCATAAGATATAGGACCAAAAACTTCGACAAAATTCAGAACCTATTTTCTAGCCTCGATTGTCCCTTTTATAGAGTTTTCTTTGGGGCTCTACCCTATATATTCTTTCTTTCTCATGCAGTTCAGTATCATGATTCAAAATGGAGTGTGGTCCGAGCACACTTCTCTAAAAAATTAAAATATCATAACAGAAGAAAGAAAAAATAAAAAAATAAAAAAACTAAAATATCATCAGTGAAACCGTAATTTCACTATCAGGACAAACTGAAAGTAAAAAAAAAAAAAATCTCAAGGCGAGATGGCTAGACCGTTGAAACATTTATATGATGCAGCGTGGGGTTACGGAAGGCCCTGATGGTCGTGGCTGCGCTGGGTTGGACGATGAGCCAAAATGATGAAATGACATGGGGGCTTTGGTTGTGAAGTGGAGGTTGTTGAAGGATTAGCGTGTTTGTAGAACCTTTGCCACCTTATCTCCGAAGGGAGGGATGTTGTGCTGAAAAGCTCAAATAAGGAACGAAGTTGAGTTAAATTGGAGTAGTCCACGTTGTCCGACAAGAAATTTTTTACCTTTGCCAGAAGCATGAATTATTTTCTAAGAGTGGCCACCAAAGTTTCGACCTTCAACCTAGTCATTTTCTCCCGTGCTGAGTCAACTTTACAATTTCTTCCCACTAATTTTTTCTCATAAGTCGCCCAGGGGATCAATGCGTCTTGTACATCCCAACAAATAGGTAATCCTACCTCAAAGACTTTACCTAGTTCACCATCGAAAGCTTATACTCCTCTGGCAACAATCCCCAGGCACCTAGCAGCTTTAGCTCGAGCATCTTCTTTATATATTATCCTCATTATTTCACCATTGTCCCAAACTGATCCACCGCTCCACAAATTTCTAACTAATAAGTTGGAATTACATTTATGAACTGGATGTAGCTTCGTGCAGTCATTCCGTTTGCTGTCCCATCTTGCCATCCTGAGTCAAGTTGAGTTTTATAGTCGTGGATGGTGATCTTCTTATCATGAGCCAGATTGATATACTCCCAGTGATGTTTTACCTCTTTCATAATGTCATCCCACATCATTTTCCTGGCTTCTACCAGTGCCATATTCCCCTATAGGTGTACTTGAAGATCCTTGACTGATTTTTTCAACTCTTGTACGTCTCTGCGACCTTCGTTGACCTCGATTTGCGGTGAAGAGATTTTCTTACCTTTCTCGGACAAGGTTTTATTAGAATCATCTAGGTACCTCTGCACTTTTCGGGTCTCATCTTTTGAGAGTTTTAGCTCAAAAAGTACCTTGGTCAATTGCTCTGAGGGGTTTTGTGGGTCTTCTGGTGAGGACACTATACACACATGGTTATCCAATTCTCATTGCAACTCTGTCAGCCTCCTTTTTAAATCCATTGTTTCGTCATTCTTCTGGACTAGCAGTGTTGAAAGAGCCTCCTTTTCCTTCTCTACATGAGCAAGCTCGAGAGTTTGAATGTGTTCCAAGCTAGGTATTTTCAATAACCATCAGAGATCCCGCACTTCTAACTCAGCCTTTTGGAGGAGAATTTGTGTGGCAAACTGCTTCTTATTCCATTTTTCTTTCAACATTTCTTTATATTGAGCGATATGTCGAGAGAGAACCTTGGAGCTTTCCCTTTCCCTTTTCAGAGTTTCCACCATCTTGTCCAGTTGATTCTACACTCTTTCTAGGGCCATGGTGTTCCTCAGGACCTCATTATGTAGCATATCCCCAATAGCCTTATGGAGATTTAACTTATCTTGTAGGAGGATAGAGGCTAAGTCCAGGATCATCTCGAGCACTCTGTATTTTTATCCAGGAGGGATAGGGTGAGAGGATGGTCATTGCACTGAAACCAAAAATTTTTCATTCTCCACATCCAGGGTCACTAACAATCTGGTATGGTGTATTTATATATGTTGAGCCAACTCTCCCTTCAACTTTTACCTGGTTGATTGGATATTTTCGTTGATCCTTTCTCCTAAAGGTCATTCCATCCCTGTACATGGCTCAGCCTCTGAGGGGCCAGCACTTGGGGCGACTACTTGTGAAGAAGAAGACAGTGCTTGTGAGGACGCATCATCCAGAGAAACCAAAAAACCTAGCTTGTACTCACCTTAGTATATGTAAGGTGGGACCACCTCATCTAGTTGCTTAGTGACATGTCCTTCAGGTCCTTTTATCTTTCCTTTTTTACTAACGTGGCCCTCCTCCTCCACCTCGATGAAATCTTTTATCTCTACGTAGTCCTCCTACTCCTGGAACTCTCCTTCTCCTTCGATTCCTTCTTCTTCTTGGACATTGTCTCCCCTTGGTTGATCTTCTACAGTTTTGGGGCTAGTATCCATCTCTGTAATGAAAAGCCATGAGGAAGAATTAGTTTTCCATTCAATATTTGGTATAGGCTCATGTTCATAGGTTGAGGACTTAATATTCTTCTTCCTTTGTGCAATGAATCCCTTACGATCGTAATTCCATGTATCTCCTTTTTGGATGTCCATTGACTATAGAAGCTCCTCAACCAGAGGAAATGTGTGTCGTGAATTTATGGTATACGACCCTACTACGCTAAAGAGTTTGAAGATATGGCATTTCTTTGTAGGAAAAAAATGGATTTGGTCGGCGCTCAGGATTTTCCTATTGAACTCGAGAGCGAAGATTGTCATGGGCATGCATATTGGCAAGTGGAAAGGAGGAAGCTCACAACCATAAGCTTTGACTTTAGTGTGATCATCGAACAGGTACCAATCCCTTACATAATCTGTTTCATTGAATTGGAGCAACTCTTTCTGTTCAGGAAAAATCCTAGGTGTAGGGGTCCCGTGTATAATTGTATAGGCCCTAGACATGAAGTTGATGATGAATTTTGCGTAACCATTGCCTTTAGGTTGTTTTTGAACCAAGAGGGTCCAATCGAACACGAATCTAGGCTCACTCCATTTCTTAGAAAACTTGTCCAGGCCTAAGCCATTGAACTTGTCAGTATGCGTGAACAAGAAGTTCATATAAAAAACCAGCAAATAGTACCTGAAACAGCTCGAGGTTGACAACTCTTGTAAGTGGGCTTGGATGGCTAAGGCGAGGAATGACGGAAAGTCAACTAAGACTTGTGGTTGCATCATGAGGTCAAAAAACCCTAAGCAGGCCTTAGTGACCCAACTGTAATTGTCCTACCCAAACATACCCGATTTAACTCCTAGGACTTGTTGGACGGTATCATGAAAGAGGGATAGTGGGAATTTTTCAATGGGGGGTAAGGCAAAGATTTTTGAAACTGTGATTAATTCGACAAGAGACATCTCGTTCTCAAGAAGGAGGCTAGAAAAGTGGCACTTGAGGGTTACCTCGGAGAATTGAAGGCAATCTAGAGAGGGTGGGTAGCATATGGTTTTTCGGATTAACTACGGGGGTTATTTCAATTATTTTATTTCCATGCAAGGAGAGGACAAATCCCTTATGTTCAATGTATGCATCAAAGAGTGAGGAGATAAATTCAGGGAAATGATGGACTGAGGGAGCTATCTGATAGTATAATCTCGACTCTACCACCCTAAATAGGTCCTCACCCCTCCACTTATAACCCATGAGCTCATGATTCTTGTTCCCTACATTGAAAGTGTAAATGGGGTCAATCCATGAATGGGCAGGGTCAGAGGTAGAACTCTTGGGCCTGAGGAGTCTCGGGGGCAGACATTTTCCTTATTAAAAAAAATATATATTTAAAGAGTAAAAGAAGTAAAATTGGGAGATTGACAAAGTACCTGAGACGATGACAGTGACTTGAGGAGAGGCGTGAGCAACATTGGTCCTTTACCCGGGCTCTGGACTGGTAACAGTGCAAATAGCAAAAGAGAACAGTCGAGCGAAAAATGTGGAGGGAATGGCCCTTTTAAGGACGAAAGAGGGAAAACTGGAGGGCGGACACCAGGGTGACGTCAAGAATCTGATACAGGTCGCATGCGGATTGGTTGAGGGAAACTGGGTTAGTAAGAGGCGATGTGTCATGCGTGTGGAACATGTTACGTTCGAGTCTTACCTTCCTCGTTGATTTCTTCGGACCTTGCTTGGCTGGTCCCCACCACTCTTTTTGGAGGGCTGTAAGGGCCTTGGAACCTTTCGGAGCCAACCCCCAAAACGCCTCTGATTGGATGGCCTCTCGGCTAACGTCAGCCTCTGCAGGGGGTCGACTTCGTCCTTTTCTTGAGGTCTGGCACCCGACGGAACGCACGCACACCAGTTGCTTAGATGTTGTGTGCAGTGGTTGCACGCACACCAACTGCTTGACTATCATGCGTAGTGGTTGCGCGCACATAGGTTGCTTGACTGTCCTGCACAGTGGCTACATGGACACCAGTGGCCTGATCGAAGCGCACGGTGGCCGCGCGCTCATTATTGATCTTCATGCACTATTCATGCATTTGTTGCTTTAATGCGCGGAATTGCTCATGTTTTGGTGCCTTGAGAGATTTTCCGAGGTTAGCATGTAAACAAGTGGGGTTTCAAAAAAAAAATTCCTAACGGAAGAAACCAGGAATTAGCTATTTGTAATATTAATAGGATTTATTTTCAAAATAAAGTATGTATATGATTTTTTTTTAATATATTTTTTTTCAATAAGTTTTTAAAATTTAAAATATTTTGAAAAAAATAAATATTAAAGTGAATATTTTGAAATATATATCTATCTATATATATATAATTTTTTAATGTATTGATGATTATTTTTATGTGCTTCTAAATTAAATTATGCGATATACAAATTATATTAAAAAATAAAAAAATTAAATAAAAAGTTTCTAATGGCCAATTGTTATAAATTTCCACAACATAATGGCTTGTGGATAGTTCCCATCATTTTTTATGTAAATTTTTTTTTTGACAAGATTAAAAATTTCAAGTAGAAAAATACAATTGAATCTTTTTTGGCTTTTTGGTTACTCATAAGTCTTTTTGCTTGTTTTTTCTATTTCAATTTATTGTCTTCTCATTTTAAATTTTCCAACTTTAAAGGAATTCTTAATTACATTTATTTTCACCATATGTTTTCTAGTTGCAAAGAAACTTAAAAAGATATTAAAACTTTTACATAGTAAAATGTTAATGTATTTCTCATTCTCTATTATAAATAATTTGTTATCATCATTTATCAATTACTTTTTACTTTTTGCATAAAAAGTAGTTATAAATAAAAAAAATTCTATATATTAAACTTGTTTTATTTTGAAATTATTTTGGTTAGATTTTTTAAAATTATCCTAAAATAATAATTTAATAATTTAAACTTAATTATTAGTTAAATTTAATTACAAATAGTTAAAATGAATAACTTTATGAAACCACTTTATAGTGTTAATTTTACATTAAGATATGGTTAGTACTTGAACTCAAATTTGGTCACTTAGTATGTTAAATTTCCTTTTTTTAATAATTTTCCTTTATTGGATTATTATCAAAATATTTTTATATTTCGATGGAAGTATTCAATTAATTTTTTTTTATTGTCTTTATTTTGCATGTCCGGCTTACCTCAACTACTTGAATTTTGTTCTCTCTTAGTGGAAAACATATGTCTTTGCATATTTTCTCATTTGGATCTAAGGTTGACTCGAGCTTTAACAAGTAAGATCTTAGCTCTTTACTTTCTTTATGGTGAACACTTATACATAGCTCAAATCTATTCTTAGTATTGATTTCTAAACATGGAAATTCCCAATATTGTTGGTTTATAAACATGACCATTCCCTTCGTTCTATTGAAAACCTCCTTATGTAAATATGCGGCAATGACTTCATTTTGGATAACTTATGATAGTCCTAATAACTCCTTTGTGTATTGGGTGGTCTCACACCTCCTTATTCAATACGAAGCCTCTAATTATGATGTTTGGAACCAAGACTACTATCCCTAAACAGTGGAAAAGTGGGCTTGTCAAAGGCAACTCAACACATGGTAAGTGTCGTCCACACACCCAAAGATATAAACATAATACCTAGGTTGGTCTCCTACCGCCAAGCCTCTAACTATGATGATTGGAACCAATGCTACTATCTGTAAACCATATTGGAAAAGTGAGCTTGGGTGAGGAAACTCATCTCATGGTAAGTTTCATCCACACAACCAAAGATATGAACACAAAACCTAGGCTCACATAGAATTTATTAGGGAAATAGAAGATTTTGATACTGGATTCTCAAGCAATACCAAAGATAAGATGGAGAAATGAAATAATCCATCAATAAAGGATATAAAATACTCTCTAAAGCTTAAATTGAATTGAAGTTTGTTGGTTAAATTCCTCATCTTGGATATTACAAAATTGAGGATATTAAAATCTTCAAATTCACAAAGATATATATGATCAACAAAACCTTCATAACTTATATAGTAAGAGGAGGCAACCAATACCACCAGGAGAGATCTTACATAGATTACATATAATAGATAAAAAATTCAACACATTGTGTAGAGGAGGAGGCAACCAATACCACCAGCAGAGATCTTACATAGATTACATATAATAGATAAAAAATTCAACATATTGTGAAGATGAATTTTCAATATTTCAATCAGTGTACATAATTAAAAAAAAAAATCAAGCTCTCAAATTAAAAAATTGAACTTTGAAAAAACAACATCAATCTCATTTTATGATATCAAATAATGATGCTCAAATGAACCAACTCTCAAACAAGTTTTAAAACATGGAATACATAATTAAGCGATAAATTTTAATTCAAAACACCATCAATCTCATTTTAGCGTATGAAAACAATGATGCTCAAATGAACCAACTCTCAAACAAGTTTGAAGAGATCTTACATAGATTACATATAATAGATAAAAAGTTCAAAGATAAAAAGTTCAACACATTGTGTAGATGAATTTTCAATATTTCAATCACTGTACATAATTAAAAAAAAATCAAGCTCTCAAATTAAAAAATTGAACTTTGAAAAAACAACATCAATGTCATTTTATGGTATCAAATAATGATGCTCAAATGAACCAACTCTCAAAAACAAGTTTGAAAACATGGAATACATAATTAAGTGATAAATTTTAATTCAAAACACCATCAATCTCATTTTACGGTATGAAAACAATGATGCTCAAATGAACCAACTCTCAAACAAGTTTGAAGAGATCTTACATCGATTACATATAATAGATAAAAAATTCAACACATTGTGTAGATGAATTTTCAATATTTCAATCACTGTACATAATTAAAAAAAAAAAAAACAAGCTCTCAAATTAAAAAATTGAACTTTGAAAAAACAACATCAATCTCATTTTATGGTATCAAATAATGATGCTCAAATGAACCAACTTTCAAACAAGTTTGAAAACGTGGAATACATAATTAAGTGATAAATTTTAATTCAAAACACCATCAATCTCATTTTACCGTATGAAAACAATGATGCTCAAATGAACCAACTCTTAAACAAGTTTGAAGAGATCATAGAGAAAAAATTCAACACTCAATATTTCAATCACTGTACATAATTAAAAAAAAATCAAGCTCTCAGATTAAAAAATTGAACTTTGGAAAAACAACATTAATCTTATTTTATGGTATCAAATAATGATGCTCAAATGAACCAACTCTCAAACAAGTTTGAAAACCTGGAATATATAATTAAGTAATAAATTTTAATTCAAAACACCATCCATCTCATTTTACGGTATGAAAACAATGATGCTCAAATGAACCAACTCTCAAACAAGTTTGGAAACATGGTATACATAATTAAGTCATAAATTCCATAAATGTTTTGCTGGAGGAGTTTCTATTTCGACCCCAGTGGATGAATCCATGTTGACTTTGATTTTTGAGCGGATGACCACGTATTATTCTCGAGAGAATATGTTTCGTCTGAACATCTATCTACGGTTGCCATTTGAGGAGTGTGAAGTCTTCCAAATTTAATAAAAGAACTTGTGACATGTTAGCTCAGGTGTCGTTTCCCTCCCCACCATGTCTGTCGTTTCCATCCCAGGGAATTCTTTTGTCCCATAAGCAAGCCCAGAGGTCATGAAATATCCCGTTATCACTCCTTAAAGTAGGGCTGAGAAGGGACAACATACGTTGGAGGAACCACCAAATTCACCCATATAGATATTGTACCAAAATTATCTGCACAAAATGCCAACTCTAGTGACAGGAATCGAACCCCGCACACAAACCGCTTCCTACAAAACCAAGAATTTGCACGGGAATTAGAAACAATGTGACATCAAAGACATAAAAGAGCTTATAATAAATATTGTAGAGACCGAGAAACAGACAGAGGAAACCTACAAGCAAAAACTCAAAAATTATTAACAAAAATAGAGAAAACACTATGTTTATTGTTCATAAGAACCTGCGGAATCCTTCCCAAGTTCTTACGATCTCGTTTACATGCAACAACTACTCAATTTAAGCAGAAACCCCTAGGGTTAGCAAGAAATTTTGCAGAGCTCACCTCCGTAAGCTTCGTGAGAATGAGGGGTTGTTGGCGAGGGTGGCGTAGGGTCGTTACCCTAACACCCACCAGCCCAATCTCCAGCTTTCAAAATCCACTATTAAATCTCCAGCGTTGAGTATGACAGTTGTATCATCCGGCATGACGGGGATAACATGGACGCCACGCTTTCTTAAATGCATGTGAACTCATGAAGGCTCTCGAACGATACACAGTAGTAACCCAAGTAATTATAACCACTTAAATGGATATAAAAATAATATTCCTCTCTGTAGATCAATGATTAATTTCAATAGTTTTCGTTGAAATTTAATATGGTTATAAAAAAGTGAGTCATGTAAGTGTTAGTTGCTTTATATTAATACAGTAGATATTAATAAAATAAAAGAGAAAGAATATTATTTAAATTTTAAAATTACAAATTAATAAAATATTTAGAATATTGTTAGTTAAAAATTATTTTAAAAAATGATTATGATTTTAAAAATATATAAAGTTTAATGCATTTTGTGAAGTGGTTTATACATAAATGTTATCGTTTATGTAAGGTGACATAACCTTTGACACAATGAATTTAGTTGAAGTATACGACCAAAAAAAAAATTAAGATTACATGTGAGGACTAATTGTGATGTTGTGTATTCTTTAATATAATTAATTTAGTTTATTATATTAATTAATTGATTTCTTGTCACTTTGTTTTCTTTGTTGATATAAAATTCATATTTACTAATTTGAAAAATTTTCGAGTTTCTTTACATTTTGTTTTGACATTAAATTATTAAAATATTAATATAAAAGTGTAGTTTTAAAATTTAATATATTTATTACAAAAATAAATTATATATGTGTGGTTTTATTAAATTATTGAGATATTGATTTCACCGTTTAATCAACATCCATGCGAGTATTATAAAACTATAAAATTTGAAAAAAACTTATATAGCTTTTCAATGGTACATTGTGACACAGATTCTGTCAATATGAAAATCAACCATGGTCAATGATGGTCAATCATGTTTATTTTAGGGTTTATAGTATTTATCTTGGGGTTTATGTACCTTTCGTTTATCATATTAAATCCAAGGGTTTAATATTATTCCCTTAATTTTTTTTGTTTTAATCGCTTGCGTTTATTAGTCCCTTAGGTTTGTAATATCCATTACTTGGGTTGATATGAAAATAAACCATGGTCAACCATGTTTAATTTAGGATTTATAATATTCATCTTAAGGTCTATATACCTTGGGTTTATAATATTAATCCATTTAGTATAATATTGTTCCCTTGGGTTCATAATCCCTTGGAAACCCTTGGATTTATTAATCTAAGGATTGGACCATGGTCGATCATGGTCCAACGTGGCATTGTGGAAAATATTGTCTCAATATGAGAAGTAATCATGGTCAGTCATGGTCAATATGAAAATAAACCATAGTCAATCATGGTGAAACATGGTCATCCATGGTCCAACGTCACATTGTGATAAATATTGTCCCAGTATGAAAATATACCATGGTCAAACATATGAAAATGTAGCATGGTCAACCATATTCCCACATCAAATTGCTACAAAGATTGTCTCAATATGAAAATCAACCATGGTGAACTATGCTTATTTAAGGATTTATAACATTTATATTGGGGTTTATATACCTTGGGTTTATGTTCTTCCATTGGGTTTAATATTATTCCCTTAGGTTTTTAGTATTAATCTATTGGGTTTATCATATCAATCATGGTCAACCATGGTGAATCATGGTCAACTATGGTTAGCCATGCTTTATAAAATCAATCATGGCCCAACGTCACATTGTGACAAGGATTGTCTGAATATGAAAGTCAACCAAGGTCAACCATATCTATTTTAGGTTTTACAATATTTATCTTAGGGCTTATATACCTTGGGCTTATAATTTTAATCCCTTCGGTTTAATATTATTCGCTTAGGTTCATAATCCTTGGGGTTTTAGTATTAATCCCTTAGGTTTACTATTCCCTTGGGTTTATTAATCAAAGGGTTCAACCATGCTCGAACATGGTACAATGTCACATTGCGACAAATATTGTATCAATATGAAAACCAACCATGACCAACCATGGTCAGCTATGTTTATTTAAGGGATATAATTTTTATATTAGGGTTTGTATACCTTGGGTTTATGTTATCCCCCTAGGTTTTTAGCATTATTCCTTTGGTTTTATAGTATTAATCATGGCCAACCATGATCAATCATGGTCAACCATGGTCAATCATGGTCAAATATGGTCAACC
The DNA here is from genome assembly GCA_034641835.2 of Pinus albicaulis. NCBI lineage: Eukaryota > Viridiplantae > Streptophyta > Pinopsida > Pinales > Pinaceae > Pinus > Pinus albicaulis. The sequence goes on from CM076576.1 coordinate 269,959,964, forward strand.
ATTTTTTGTAAAATAAATCATGGCTAGCCATGGTCCAAGTTCGCATTGTGAAAAATATTGCCTCATTATGAAAATCAAACTTGATCAACCAAGGTCCAACATCACATTGTGATAAATAATGTGTCGATATCAAAATCAATTTCGGTAAACCATGGACAACCATGGTCCAATTTCGTGTTGCGATAAGATTGTCTCAATATCTACCATAGCCAACTATGGTCAACATTGTTTATTTTAGGGTTTGTAATATTTATCTTATGGTTTATATACCTTGGGTTTATCATATTAATCCCTTGGGTTTAATATTATTCCCTTTGTTTGACAATCCCTTGGGGTTTTAGTATTAATCCTTTAGGATTAGTATTCCATTTCGTCTATAATATCAACTTGGGTTTATTAATGTAAGGGTTCATATTCCTAGGGTTTAATATTATTCCTTGGGTTTATTATTTCCTCGGGTTTATAATATCATGGTCAACCAAATTCAATCATGGTCAATGAAGTTCAACCATGTTTTGTGAAATAAATCATGGTCAACCATGGTCCAATGTTGAATTGTGATGAAGATTATCTCAATATGAAAGCAAACCATGGTGAACCATTCTCGAATGTTGCATTGTGATAAAGATTTTCTGGATAGGAAAATAAATCATGGTCAACCATGGTCCAATGTTGCATTGTCACATTGAATGTCTCAATATGAAAGTAGACTATGGTCAACCATGTTTATTTAAGGGTTTATAATATCTATCTTATGGTTTATATACCTTGCATTGGTAAATCATGATAAATATGAAAATCAACCATGGTCAATCATGGTTAAAAAATGTCAACCAGAGTCGAACATCAGATTGTGGCAAAGATTGTCACAGTATGAAAATCTACCATGGTCAGCCATTATCAACCATGCTCAATTCTGATCCCACATCACATTTTTAAAAACCTTTTCTCAATATGAAAATGAATGATGGTCAACCATGTTTATTTAAGGGTTTATAAAATTTATCTTGAGGTTTAATATTATTTAAGGGTTTATAAAATTTCTCTTGGGTTTAATATTATTCCCTTGGATTTATAATCCCATGGGTGTTTATTATTAACCCCTTGGGTTTATAATATCAATAATGGTCATCCATCATAAATCATAGTCAACCATGGTCAACCATGGTCAAACATGGTCAACCATGGTTAAGCATGTTTTATAAAATCAATCATTGCCCAACATTGCATTATAACAAAGTTTGTCTCAATATGAAAATCATCCAAGGACAACCATGGTCAACCATTTTTATTTTAGGGTTTACAATATTTATCTTAGGGTTTATATACCTTGGGTTTATAATATTAATCCCATGGATTTAATATTATTCCCCTAGGTTCATAATCCCTTGGGGTTTTAGTAATAATCCCTTGGGTTTATTAATCAAAGGTTTCAACCATGTTCGACCATGGTACAACATCGCATTGTGACAAATATTTTCTCAGTATGAAAATAAACCATTTTTAACCCTGTTTATTTGACAGTTTATAGTTTTTTTCTTAGGGTTTATATACCTTGGGTTTATGTTATTCCCTTGGGTTTTTAGTATTAATCCCTTGAGTTTATAATATCAATCATGGCCAATCATGATCAATCATGGTAAACCATGGTCAATCATGTTTGAACATGGTCAACCATGGTTAGCCATGTTTTATAAAATCATTCATGGTCAACCATGGTCCAACATTGCATTGTGACAAAGATCATCTCAATATGAATATCAAACTTGGTTAACCATAGTCCAACGCTGCATTGTGATAAAGAATGTGTCGATATGAAAATTGATCTAGATCAACCATGGACAACGATGGTCCACCATCGCATTGGGACAAGGATTGTCTCAATATTAAAATCAATAATGGTCAACTATGGTCAACATTGTTTATTTTAGGGTTGATAATATTTATATTTTGGTTTATATACCTAGGTTTTATCATATTAATCCCTCGGGTTTGATATTATTCCCTTGGGTTTATAATCCCTTGGGGTTTTAGTATTAATCCTTTGGGTTAATTATTCCATTGGGCCTATAATATCAACCCCTTGGGTTTGTTAATCTAAGGGTTCATATTCCTAGGGTTCAATATTATTTCCTTTGGCTTATGAATCTAAGGGTTCATATTCCTAGGGTTTAATATTATTCCCTTCGATTTAATATTATTTCCTTGGGTTTATAATCCCTTGGGTTTTTAGTATTAATCCCAGAATTAGAAACATGCTTGGGGAATTATGAGCTTAAATAAGCTTTTCCTAAGAAGATCAGGGGTTGGTCTATCTTGGGAGGTGATCTCAGCTCGGGGGTGAGTCCTGGGAGACAAAGAGGACTCTAAGGTTGGGAGGTTGGTCATTTGCAATTGTGGTATGTTCCTGTAATTTTTGTTCATTATGATGTATTATGGTATGAATTGGCTACATATAAAAAAAAAATTAAGAGAATTTGTATGGTTGATTTTAGTACTACATTTAACAGAGTCCATCCTAAGGTATTCACCTTCCAGTTTCTGTTTAGTTGTAGACCAGAAATCCATAGAGTAGAAACCCCAAAAACTCTAAACCAAGGTCGGTTTAAATCTGAAGTTACTTAGCCTCTACAGATAATTAAATATTGTTTTGTTCCCTGTAGATACAAAGGTGATATTATATGCTCATGTATATGCTAGAAAAATATTATAGCAGAACTGAAGATTACATGGTACAAATCCAAGAGAATGAAAATAAAAACATTAGAATATGACTTTTGAAAGTTGTGCTAGAGAAAGAGAATTTCTAGTCTATAGGATTTTTATAAAAATTATAAGTATATAGGTATTGCATTCCTAAAGCTACCTTTAATCCTGAAACCATGTATCATAGTGAAAGAATTTATTTAAATTTTATGTCCTCTATTCGAGCACTATTGAGTACATATATGTATACATTAAATGGAAAATAGAATATAAAAGAGCCACGAACCAAATTAATAATAATATATATATATATATATATATATATATATATATATATATATATATATATATATATATATATATATATGCATTAAAAATACAACTTAAGTGCCGTGTGTTAAACCAAGGACTCATGGTAAATCAACGATTATAAAAGAATATTTTGGGTGAGAAAAACATATATATATATATATGTACCATCTGTCAATGCGAATTGGCGCACGGTAAAATCATGTTAAACCCTAATGCCGATTCGATTTCTTATGCAATGGGCTTGTTTCACTACCATATATGCGAAAGGCATAGCTATTAACATTCTCGGCTTTTTAGGGTTTATTGTCACATGATATAGAGTCATCAGATAGAAAACAAAAACTACGGTATATGTTAAACATAGCGTTCTAAACCTGCATATGAACTCCTATTAACTATATCCATCGTATCTATTATCTGGACATTATTCGTCATCTGCACATTCATAGTTTAAAGGATAATCAACATCACACGGAACCATACAACATAACAAAAAAAAAAATAACGCATAGGTAACACAAAACAACATTTAAAACTTTGAATCGACGCAGAGACAACTGTGACCGCGTAACTACTCTGGTGCAGGGTATTACGGTATAACAGAGGCATTAATGCATTGTGGCCATGCCTATTTCCGTAAAGGAGACTACTAGCAATAAATAAAACAAAGACAACAGAAACACAAAGGCGAAATTCGCATTAAGGGAGGTAAGTTACCGACTGAAGAGTTCGGCGCTTTCCCCTGGCAAAGTTGGCGGGTCGATACTGCCAGCTACGTTGAATTGAGATAACAAGGTTAGGGCAAACTGCCAGAACGATGTTGACTATAATCCTGACTGAGCTATGTTAACAAACCATATACTCGTTACCTCAAACTAAGTCCTGACAGTTAGCGTTAGGTTTAGAAAAAAAAAACCAGATCTCGGAAAGCATAGACAAATAAACGAAATGCGTAAATCTTTGCTATCATCTGGTCGAACTAGTGAATAACCTGAAATAGGGCTCCTTCGGCCGATGTGAATAGAGAGATAGAAAAGAAACCAATACAAATAGTAAACGCAAAATCAAACGGTAGCACGACAACCAGGGGGAGGCCGTCGTATTGAGCGCAAAGAAAACTGCGAACAGGCGTCAGGATGAATGACCACAAGTTAACCAAGGGCTCGGCATGTCGATAGGAGGGGAAACCGTTTGAGTGATGTTATTCGCCACGATACATACTAAGGCCGGCCCAGAAACCCCATCGTCTGCATCCTCTGCATAAACCATTTGTAAACGATTTAGACACAGTATTATCTACAGACATCGAACGAATTGCAGAATGTAAAGAACGGGAGAATGTTACACATGGACTCTCATACCTGCAAACGGATCTGGCACTCTTGTATCAAAAAAAAATCCCCATGGGAAGATTCGCTCCCTCAGGGAACGAGTGGAAATAAAACAATCATCCCAACCCGAATGATATCCAATGGTAACCGAAACTAGATATATAGATAATAGTTAGTAGAGGGATAAGCTAGTGGATGTCACCGAGGTAAAGTGTAAGGGTATGAAAACCCTAATCCCATGGTTCTAGACAGCAGAGAATCCCAAAAACGATTTGAAAAACAATCCCGTTTCGTCGACAGCGTGGTACCCGGTTATGTAAAAGCAATTCACCTAAGTACTGAACTGCAGTAGGCGGCGCGCGCAGTACTGGGCCAAGCAGGAAGACAAACGAAAGTGCTACACGTTGTATATGGGTTGGGACATGAATCTGCAAATGTCGGTGTCGGGTACCCAATCTCCTGCGTGAGACGCTGTCTCTGCACAAACCATCAAATACCAGAATGAGATCTCACACGTTAAACCAGAACCCGGAAAATTCTACACAATGAACATCACACACCTAGCTGGAAGGATCATTGCATACCGTGTTATGCATACGATTAAGAATTGTGAATTAACGCGGTGAATTAGAAACGGAAAAAAAAAAACAAAAAAAAAAAAAGAATAAAAATAAAATAATGTCACCGGGTTGTAGGGTTAGGGTTTGGTATATCCCGGAGGGAGTAAGGTCAATGTCGCGTAATTAACAGTAGAACCACTGTCGTGCCCACAAATCAACGTGTTGACGTGGCACGACAAATGGCCGCGTCTCTGTTATACAACTCAATGGTCTCGGCGCTTTAAACTCATCGTCGCACTCAGTTATGAGAACGTGTCACCGAAAATGATGATAGTCAATGTGTTAATTAGATATGAGTATATTGTGTTTAATACAGGTGAGTACGTAGGGAATTATATTATCAAATGGAATATAGTGGTGGTTATAATCATGTGATTTCAATACTAATGTCAAAAAGAGTGGTGGCATGATTATAATATCGGTCATATATATATATGCATTCAATTCAATATTATTAGAGGGAATCGATATACATGGTATATTTATATAAATGTTATATATATGTATATACTTATATATGGATTCAATGATAGTAACAAGAGGTGTGCTATAGATATATATATATAAATATATATATGGATGCGAGATATATGTTTGAAATCTATAGGTGGATTCAAAGTATATGTGTTGAATATATATATATATGTTAGATGAGATTATAAAAAAAATATATATGCCCATATAGACTATGTTTATATTTTGTCTAGAAAAAAATTTAGACAAACACATCTCATGATAATATCAAAAGGTATGGAGGCATATATATATATTTGGTTTCAAATAATTAGGTGAATAGAGGGAAAACCCCAGTATATCGGGGAAAGTAGAAAAAAAAAAATTTCGTTACTGGAGGTGTTACGAATGGTATCGGAGCTCAAGTGCAAAAATTGGGCTGTTGTTAGCGTGCTCACTGAATTTTAAATATTATTAAACATTGTAGAGATTGTTTTTTTTTCTTACTAATCAAATGTATGAGTGTGTACAATGGTGCTAAAATGGCTGAAGACGGAGGAATTTATGTGGATCTGCATGATGAGTTTACTACTCCAGATCCCAATGCCCCGGTAATGGCCATGTTGCACAGGATGCAACGAGAATTGGCTGAACTAAGAAGCCAGAATGGCATGTTGTCATCAGCCAGTAAGGAGCAGGAAAAGCTCATCAGAGAGCTAACTTCCTCACGCCCCCTACTCAGGGAAATTTTTTTTTCTTTTTTTTATGTACTCATTTAAAGTAAAACCCAAGTGTCCACTTGAATAATACTTGAGGCTACCTAGGGATGCATTTCCTCATGTGCCTAAAATTTCACTTCGTCTACTTTCTGTGTGCACAATCCTCCTATTTTTATTGTTTTTCTTCTAACATAACTGATATACATATGTACATGCATCCTCTACTCAAAATCTAGAACCCTAATACACAACATCATCATACATTCACTATATACATATGGTATATCGTGGAAGTACATATATCTAACTTATTTCAGGCACAATTCTACATATATACTATTTAAAAAGCCATATATATATATATGTGGTATCAGAATAAATATATTAAATTCTGTTTATTCAACCCTATTATAAATCCATATGTGAATAAATAGTAAGGAAATAATTATATCCAATTTATTTATGCACACCATTTATAAAAATCCACATGTGCATAATTATCGTGGAATAGTTTCAATTATTCTACCTATTCACGTCTCCACTAATAGCGCATGGATTTTAGTTATCCATATATATGTATATACCCGCCGTGACTAAAGACATGTATACCTTGTCGTAACATTAGGCATCATTATTGAAATTTATATATAACTCTTCACGTTCTGGAACTTTCGAGAGTACATAGATTACTCACATCGGTAGATTAAAATGGCGCACTGTTGTGTCGACCGTAGGTATAAACCCTACGCATGATCTTGAACCCTAGAATAGTCCAGGTATGAAATTTCCCCCAGAACTTACTTCCGGCCGTAACCATGGATCGATACACGTGTCGTGGTTATTAGCGTTGATTTGTTTTATTTTTATTTTACTCCGTAACTCACATACTCCACTGCTGTTGACATGATGCCATAATGATGTTGCGTTGCATTTGTCAGAAGTTGCAGTATATCGAGTAGCTGTTCCAGATCGACCCCGCCGAGCTTCTTCTGCAACCATCGACGAACAGCAGAGTACTCATTTACTCTTGCGTCTGCCCATTCTTTACTGATGAGACCGGTGACGACGTGTTGGCTATTTACCTGATCAGTACCAGGTAGGTGGGCAGGAGAGGTTTGTAAACTCTGTCGATGCCAACGCGGTTTAAAAAGTTCCGAGTGAAGGTCGAATTATAATATTCTATTGACCTGTACATGATTTTTTTTGTTTTTCGCTTCAGGCACGGTCTCTCTCCCTTGTGGGAGGCCAACGACGACGAGCATCGTACTTTCCTGCGCAACGTGTGGTTTTATCATTTCGTGCTGCCCATTCCAGTACAGCGCGCTGTGGTTTCCTGCTCTAACAGGGTGTGGCTTCCGAGTTAAGTTCTGCTACCACACGCTACCGGGTACAGTAATTAGGTTTTCAAGTGTTCATCTCATGGGAAGCTATACTGCCGCACAACCCCCGGCCCATTCCTATACCTACTACCTCCTTTCATTTCCATCGCTCAACTCGCGCAGCAGTTTCAGAGTTGTGGCATGCTAACATGTTTCAAAGCATTCATTCTTCTGTGCAGTAAGCAGAGACCGATATCTAGGCGTTTCAGTTGTTCACGTTCTCATGTGGACCTTAACTGTACGCTTTAGCGATAGGGAAGATTCTGATTTTCCTCTGCGCTATCGAGTTGGGTTTGGATCCTCACAGTAGGTTCTATTTTTCTTTTAAATTAGATCGCTCCGATAACTGAAAGAACTTCCCAGATTTCATACGATATACCGATGTTGAATGGCTTGGGTTTTTCTAATGCGCTGCCTGTTATCTCATTTAAATGACATCGCGTAATATTAATGTTTCTGAGGCTGTGACACCGATTTGTTTATATCTACTGCCTAACTCTAGAACTACATACTCTATTCTTTTTCTTTCTACGATTTTCCGAGGATGGGCTTCGCTCCCTTGTGTATTCTCTGATATGTCAGTGATATAAGTTTAACGCCCTGATCAAAGCGAGAATGAAGTTATATTTACTAAACACAAAAGACGAGTGAGGCTGGTGACCTTAGGGCCGAGGTATGTTTGGCGAAGGGTTCAGACCACCAATCAATGAAATGTCAGGATTGTAAATTATATTGGTTCAACAGAATTTTCTTTGACCTGTTTCATTGATTAATGGGATCACACGATCTTAATTTTAGAATTCTGTTTCAAGGTGGGAAATGCAATTCTTTGCCTAATGTTAATGTAGAAGATCGCCCATGAAAATTCTAGGTTTGATCTATGTCGACCGAATCTTTGTTCCTATAATCGTGCAATCTAACTATGCGCAGCTTTCATCGACAAAGGAGATTTTTCGTTTTCCACTTATTCTGTCCTAACCCGAGGGTTTAAATTTTCTTTACTCATCCTATATTCATCGTTATGGGTGTGTATTACTCCGGCTTTCCGCGTTTATTTATTTCTATTCATCCGCGATACACTGTAATATATATTCGAGGCTGGTCGAATTGGTTTCGAATATGGCTCTAGAAAATTGGGTTGCTCTTTCACGCACCATGCAGACGTTATGTTATTTCATGTATACCTAACTACTTCCCCATACACCCCAAAACATCAAGCATTTGTTACATCGCACTTCGCTGCCCTAGTTATTGTCTTATATGTAATTACATATCAAGGTATAATTCTTAATTATGAAATTTCATAGGTCCATTGCCTATGGGAGCAACGCTTAGGTCGCTGTATTAAAATAGATATTTCGGCCTGTATTTGCATTTATATATATATATTAGTGACCGAGGTTATCTAAGCCCCAAATTAATGGGTTCTTGATACCGAGGGATATATATCTACTCTTTGACTTACTTAAAATCTTTTTGAGACTCATGTATGCAAAGAGGGATATGCAATAAATCTATTATGGATCCATCTCATTCATAACATTTTTCTAGTATACTCTAAGGTTTATTTCAAAGTTTATAATTGATATTAGAACTGCAAAGTACCTCATAATCTCTGTCAGTAATCTAACCATTTTTTTTCTTTTGCAAGATTACTCATAAATGCAATAAGATTTTTGCTTCCATGTTATAGTTTTTTATTATAAGATTTCTCATAAATGCAATAAGATTTTTGCCTCCATGTTATAGAATTCTTACCAGTAACTTCTAGTTTCTTTTATGAATAGAATTATAAATGTAGCCATGGTTGTGACTTAAATAACAAGGAGTATAGTTCAAGTAATATGTTAAAGGCCATATTCCAGAATACAAAGAGAATTTTAGAGAGGATGTTTATACATATGAAATTGTTTATATGAACTCATATAGGGTATAATTCTAATGGGTTGTTTTTTCTTTCTTCTACCTGGCTCTATTATGGATCATATGGATCTCATTTCTATAAGATGGCTAGTATACAACGAGTCTAAATCATCTGTGACATTTTGTATTTCAAATCTTCATGTATTTTTATTCAAGAGGATTAAGTACTAGATTTTAAGCCAACCATGGCTTGTGAGGTTCGTAGTTCTACTTCCATGGAGTTCAAGCTACCACCACACCAGACTCGGTGGATATCTTCTGCAAAGTACCATAATGTAGTACTAAATCATGTATACAAAAAGAAAGAAACTTATATGGAAGCATAATCTATAATCAGATAACTCACCAACAAGTATTCTTCGTACATACCAAGAGCACTGCAATTGACCAACCTCCCAACCTTAGAGTCCTCTTTATCTCCCAGGACTCACCCCCAAGCAGAGATCACCTTCTAGCCCAGATCAACCTCTGATCTGTCTAGGAACAGCTTATTTAAGCTCATAATTCCCCAAAGCATGTTTCTAATTCTGCGTCCAGAATAGCAGGATGCTTTCTTTCCTGTTTAGCCTAGGCTTCCCATTTTTGGGATACTTTAAAGCTGCTTTAAGCTTTCCTCAGCTTTTCCAGCTTTTACTCACCTCTTCCCAACTACTCCTCTTCATTGGGGAAATTTAGATTTTTCCTCAAAAATCTAAATTAGAAATAATTTCTTTCAAGTATTTTTGAAAGATTTGGGGAAAGTCTTTTTCCTTTTCCATTACCTCATGGATTAGGCATGTGATCTCACTTTCTCATCTGGTCATAGTGCATGCACAATATTTTATTTATTTCCTCAAATAAATATGTAATTACATTCACACTACATCACCTTTGGGGTCCACCCCCCTTAGGATTAAAGTTCAAATGTCTAGTTTTGAATTTCAAACACATAAACTAGGGGTATTACATATTCCCCCTATGAAAGCAAACACTGTCCTCGGTGTTGTTATTTAACTACTAGAGTTCATTTTTTAAACAAAAATGGATATATTTCCATCATTTCAGCTTCTCTTTCCCAGGTAGCTTCTTCAGTAGTAAAGTGCTTCCACTTCACCTTTACTCTTGCTACCGTTCGGTTCCTCAATTCAATTTCTTCCTGCTCCAATATTTGAAGTGGTTCTGGAAGGAACTCCCCTTCTGGTTCCACCTGTACCACATTCCAATCAACTATGTGAGAAGCATCAAGGTGGCTATCTTTTTAATAATGAAACATGAAATACATTATGCACTCTAACATGGGGTGGTAAGGCCAGCTTGTAAGCCACTGGTCCCACCCTTTCTAACACCTCAAAAGGCCCACAATATCTAGGAGCCAGTTTTGCATAGCTTCCTGTATAAAGTGTGCTCTTCTTGGGTTTAATGCGCAAATACACATGTTCCCCCACTTTGAATTCTCGGTGCACCCTTTTCTTATCCGCATAGCTCTTCTGTCGATCTTGTGCTGTCTATATATTTTTCTGTATTTGTTTAACAATTCTTTCCATTTCCTGTAGTGCATCTGGTCCCAACACCAGTTTATCCTCTGGTTGACTCCAACTCAATGGAGTACGGCACTTCCTCCCATAGAGTGCCTCAAATGGACTCATCTTAATGGAGGATTGGTAGCTATTATTATAGGCAAACTCAGCTAAGTGCAAATACTATTCCCACTTTGATGGCCTATCCATTACGTACATTCTCAACATATCCTCTAGAATTTGATTTGTTCTTTCTGTTTGCCCATCCGTTTGAGGGTGCTAGGCAGTACTAAAATTCAGCTTAGTGCGCATCCCTCCAAACAATCCTTTCCAAAATGCTGCGGTAAACTTAGCATCTCGATCTGAAACAATTACTTTTGGGACTCCGTGCAGTCTTACTATCTCCTTCAGGAAAACATTGGCTACTTGAGTTGTTCCGAAAGTAGATTTCACTGGTATAAAGTGAGCAGCTTTTGTGAGGGTGTCCACAACTACCATCACCGAATCATGTTGATATTTAGTCTTGGGTAATCCTGTTATGAAATCCATGGAAACTGTGTCCCATTTCCATTCTGCAATGGGTAGGGGATTTAAAAGCCCTGCTGGGTGTTGATGCTGAACCTTGACCAGTTGACATTCCATACACTTACTCAGATACTCTGCCACATCTCTCTTCATTCCTGGCCAGAACAGCTTCTTTTTCAAGGCGGTTAACATCTTCTGGTACCCTGGATGCCCTGCATACGGTTGCTTGTGATATTCATCTAGAATTTCTCTTTTCAATGACTCTACATCTGGAATATACAACCTGTTTTTGAAATAGAGTAGCCCTCTTTGGTTTTGAGTGAAATCAGTTTTATCCTTTCTCTGTAGTTGTACCAAGAGTGCTTCATAGTTGGGATCTTGATTTGCTGCTTTTACCACCAATTCCTTTATCTCCATCTGGGCACTACTCCCAATGCTGTTTAAATGTTGACAAGAATTTCTACTTAAGGCATCAGCAACTTTATTTTCTTTTCCTTTGATATGTTTTATTTCCATATCAAATTCACTTAGAAAAGACAGCCATATGGCTTGTCTTACATTCACGTCAGTTTGGGAAAAGAAATATTTAAGGCTAATATGATCAGTCATCAATATGAACTTCTTTCCCAGCAGCTAGTGCCTCCACATTTTTAAAGCATGAATAACAGCTGCAAATTCCAAATCATATGCACTATAATTCTGTTCATGAGTTTTCAACTTCCTAGATTCCTAGGCAATAACTGAATTTTCTTGCAATAGGACTCCTCCCAGCCCTTCTCTGCAAGCATCTGTACACACAACAAACTCTTTATCAGGATCAACAATTTTTAATATAGGAGCTGAAATAAGTTTCTGTTTCAATTGTTCGAAACTGTTTTGGCATTTTTCAGTCCATACAAACTTAACACCCTTCCTTTGTAATGAGGTTATGGGATTTGCTATCGCAGAAAATCTCTCCACGAATCTGCGATAATAACCTGCAATTCCCATAAATGATCTTACTGCTGAAACATCAGTGGGGACTGGCCATTCTTTAATTGCTTTTATCTTTTCAGGGTCAACTGCCAACCCTTTTTCAGAAATTATATGCCCCAAATATTGAATTTTATCTTTATAAAATTCACATTTACTGAACTTGGCATATAACTGATTTTCTTTCAAAGTTTGCAACACTATTCTCAGGTGTTCCTTATGTTCTTCCTCATTTTTGGAGTAGACTAGGATATCATCTATGAACACGAGAACAAATTTGTCCAAATACTTATTCAACACACTGTTCATCAGACACATAAAAGTGGCAGGGGCATTCGTCAAACCAAAAGGTAGGACTACAAATTCGTAATGCCCATACCTGGTTCTAAATGCTGTTTTGCTGATGTCTTCTTCTTTAATTCGAAGCTGGTGATACCCAGTCCTGAGGTCTATCTTGGAGAAGACTGAAGCTCCTCTCACTTGATCAAAAAGATCATCAATTCTAGGAAGTGGATACCTATTCTTAATGGTCAATTTGTTCAGTTGACGATAGTCAATGCACATCCTAAAATTTCCATCCTTCTTTTTCACAAATAAAACAGGGGCTCCCCAAGGGGACACACTTGGTCTGATATACCCTTTATCTAACAATTCCTGTAATTGCATTTTTAGTTCCATCAGTTCAGGAGGACTCATTCGATAAGGTGCTCGAGAAATAGGTGTTGCTCCGGGTACCAGATCGATTGAAAAATCAATCTCCCCTTTTGGGGGGAAGATGAGGTATTTCCTTGGGAAAAACCTCCTTAAATTCTCTGATGACTGGTATAACATCCAGTAAATCTTCCTCAGTTTTCTGTTCTATTTCCTCCACGTGTACTGCATAGATTTGGTATCCCTTTCTAGCTGTTCTTTTTAATTGTAAGGCTGATATTTGTCTTATTGAAATGGATTTTGGCTTCCCTTTCAGTATAAAAGGTTTCCCTTCTTCATCCATACAATGCAGGGTTTTACCCCAGCAATTCATCAAAGCTTTCTTCTTTTCCATCCAATCCATTCCTATCAACATATCATAGGATCCTAATGGCAATATGTTCAGATTTACTTCTGTTGGGAACCCATTTAATTTTATTGCTGTTTTGGGCAACTTATGTGTAACTTTCCTCTTAGTTCCAGTGGCCGGCTGTACCAGCCATGACTTCTGAAATTTTTCAGGTTTAATTTTACATCTTTCTACAATTCCAGGACTAATGTAACTCAAAGAAGCACCTGGATCAATCAAAACAGTAACAGGTAGGTCAGAAATCTTACCCTCCATTTCCACCATGGTTGCTTGATGTTCTGCCTGTCGATTTTCCAGGGCTGCACTGATGGTTGGTATGTTTCTGGCTATGTCATTGACGGTTGTTGCCTCTCGCTCTCTGCTGATCATGTGGATATTTCGATGGGGGCAATCCCTCATCATATGGGGTTCTCCACAGCCCCAACATTTCAGAGGTTCCCTCATTTTGACTGTTCCTTCTTTTCTATTGTTTCCTTCTACTGGTTTTGAAGCCACTTGGGACTGAGCAGTTTGACTTTCTTTTTGTTTGTTGAACTTTTTCCTTTGATGATCTCTACCAAAATTCCTTAAATATGCTGGTTTTGGTCTCTTTCCTTTGAACTCAACCTTGTTCGTCCAGCTCTTCCCTTGTTCAACTTTACCTTTAAACTGCTGATAGCATAGTCTTGCTTTTCTAACAGCTTCATCCATGGTCTTTGGGTTGTCAAACTCAATTTTCTCTTTATACACTGTAGGCAAACAATTTAAAAACCTTTGCACCTTTGCCTTTTCTTCCCTAATGTAAGGAACATACCTCAGTAAATTAGTAAACTTAGTGACAAACTCATCAATAGTGAGTCGTCCTAGCCTAAGTTCATGGAATTCTTTCGCTTTATCGTCATAATATCGTTCATTCAAATAACGACTTTTGAACTTAGTCTGAAAATCTTCCCAAGTAACTGTCTTTTCATCAATGGCATGCACCATTTTTGTCTCTTCCCACCAGAGTGTAGCTTTTCCTTGTAGCTGGTACACAGCTAATCTAGCCTTCAGATTGCTCTCATATTCATAGACTTGGAAATACTTGATCATGTTCAGCAAGCAAGCTTCAAAGATCTTCCCTCCTTTTCCCCACTTCATGTGAAGCTAGAGGTTTGATCTTTCTAAATTCTCCTCGCAACTCTCTTTTCGTTTTATGTCGTCGTCTAGCAAAACTTCTCATCCTCATCGACTCATCCATCTTTCTTTCCATCTTTCGCTTTCCCCGGCTGCTTTCGAGCACTTCGATGAGCTTTTCCCCGTCTCCCATCGGGTCAGAGACAACACGCCATTCGCTTCTCGTCTGGGCCTAAATCTTGCCGCATCTCCGTGCAACACATTCTCATTATGAAGGCATCGATCCTGAGTAGAAAAACACATGTAGATCCACATAAATCCCTTCACCTTCAGCCATTTCCACTGTACACACTTACAACACAGATTAGCAAAGTTTATAAACTTTAGAAAACAAAATATGTAATAAGCAGTGAGCACAAAACAACAGCCCAATTTGTTGTAACTATGCTCCGATACCATTTGTCACACCTCTCAATTAGGAAATTTTTTTTTTTTTTTCTATGTACTCCTTGAATGTTCTAGTGATTTAAAGTAAAAACCATTTTTCCACTTGAATAAACATTTGAGGCCACTTAGGGATGCATTTCTTTCATATACCTAACCATTTTACTTCATCTACTACTTGTGTGCACAATCCTCCGGTTTGCTTGCTTTTCTTCAACATAAGTGGGTATACCTATGTACATGCATCCTTTACTTTAAAATCTAGAACCCTAATACACAACAGCATACATTACCTATATACATATGCCTTGTGGAAGTACATATATCTAACTTATTGGTTTACCCCTCCTTATATACCCTTTTAACATCTATATATATATATATTCCTATGCATTGTGGAATACAATTATCTACTTAATTGTTCACACATACATATATACCATTTACAGGCCATATATATATATATATGTGCATTGTGGAATAAATATATTAAATTTATTTATTCAACCCCATTATAAAGTCCATATGTGAATAGTTAGTATGAACTAATTATATCCAATTTGTTTAGGTACACCATTTATAAAAAATCCACTTATGCATAATTATCGTGGAATAGTTTCAATTATTCTACCTATTCACGTCTCCACTAATAGCGCATGGATTTTAGTTATCCATATATATGTATATACCCGCCGTGACTAAAGACATGTATACCTTGTCGTAACATTAGGCATCATTATTGAAATTTATATATAACTCTTCACGTTCTGGAACTTTCGAGAGTACATAGATTACTCACATCGGTAGATTAAAATGGCGCACTGTTGTGTCGACCGTAGGTATAAACCCTACGCATGATCTTGAACCCTAGAATAGTCCAGGTATGAAATTTCCCCCAGAACTTACTTCCGGCCGTAACCATGGATCGATACACGTGTCGTGGTTATTAGCGTTGATTTGTTTTATTTTTATTTTACTCCGTAACTCACATACTCCACTGCTGTTGACATGATGCCATAATGATGTTGCGTTGCATTTGTCAGAAGTTGCAGTATATCGAGTAGCTGTTCCAGATCGACCCCGCCGAGCTTCTTCTGCAACCATCGACGAACAGCAGAGTACTCATTTACTCTTGCGTCTGCCCATTCTTTACTGATGAGACCGGTGACGACGTGTTGGCTATTTACCTGATCAGTACCAGGTAGGTGGGCAGGAGAGGTTTGTAAACTCTGTCGATGCCAACGCGGTTTAAAAAGTTCCGAGTGAAGGTCGAATTATAATATTCTATTGACCTGTACATGATTTTTTTTGTTTTTCGCTTCAGGCACGGTCTCTCTCCCTTGTGGGAGGCCAACGACGACGAGCATCGTACTTTCCTGCGCAACGTGTGGTTTTATCATTTCGTGCTGCCCATTCCAGTACAGCGCGCTGTGGTTTCCTGCTCTAACAGGGTGTGGCTTCCGAGTTAAGTTCTGCTACCACACGCTACCGGGTACAGTAATTAGGTTTTCAAGTGTTCATCTCATGGGAAGCTATACTGCCGCACAACCCCCGGCCCATTCCTATACCTACTACCTCCTTTCATTTCCATCGCTCAACTCGCGCAGCAGTTTCAGAGTTGTGGCATGCTAACATGTTTCAAAGCATTCATTCTTCTGTGCAGTAAGCAGAGACCGATATCTAGGCGTTTCAGTTGTTCACGTTCTCATGTGGACCTTAACTGTACGCTTTAGCGATAGGGAAGATTCTGATTTTCCTCTGCGCTATCGAGTTGGGTTTGGATCCTCACAGTAGGTTCTATTTTTCTTTTAAATTAGATCGCTCCGATAACTGAAAGAACTTCCCAGATTTCATACGATATACCGATGTTGAATGGCTTGGGTTTTTCTAATGCGTCAGTTCTTATTACCTCATTTAAAATTTCACATATCACCGCGGAGGATAATATTAATGTTTCTGTTGAGGTTGTGACACCGATTTGTTGATATCGGCCGTCTACCTCTAGGAACCACATACTCGGTCTTTTTCTCCTACGATTTTCCTGAGGATGGCCGTCAAACACAGCATGAGTGAGGTTGGTGACCCGTAGCCGAGGTATGTTGGGTATGGCGGGGTTCGGCACCACCAATCAATGAAATGCTGTGACAGACATTATATTGGTTCAACAGAAATTTTCTTTGACCTGGTTTCCGGCTGTTGATTACTGATCTACACGTATAGGAATTTAGAATTTTGCCTCGCGTGGGAAATTTTTGGCCCAATGCGATCAGTAAGATCGGCCCATGAAAATTTAGGTTTGATCTATGTTGACCGATCCTTTGTTCCGTAGCACTGTGCGTGACCTTATGCAGAGCTTTCGTTGACAGTTAGACTTTTCGTTTTCCACTTATTCTGTCCTAACCCGAGGGTTTAAATTTTCTTTACTCATCCTATATTCATCGTTATGGGTGTGTATTACTCCGGCTTTCCGCGTTTATTTATTTCTATTCATCCACGATACACTGTAATATATATTCGAGGCTGGTCAAATTGGTTTCGAATATGGCTCTAGAAAATTGGGTTGCTCTTCGACGCACCATGCAGACGTTATGTTATTTCATGTATACCTAACTACTTCCCCATACACCCCAAAACATCAAGCATTTGTTACATCGCACTTCGCTGCCCTAGTTATTGTCTTATATGTAATTACATATCAAGGTATAATTCTTAATTATGAAATTTCGTAGGTCCATTGCCTATGGGAGCAGCGCTTAGGTCGCTGTATTAAAATAGATATTTCGGCCTGTATTTGCATTTTTATATATATATTAGTGACCGAGGTTATCTAAGCCCCAAATTAATGGGTTCTTGATACCGAGGGATATATATCTACTCTTTGACTTACTTAAAATCTTTTTGAGACTCATGTATGCAAAGAGGGATATGCAATAAATCTATTATGGATCCATCTCATTCATAACATTTTTCTAGTATACTCTAAGGTTTATTTCAAAGTTTATAATTGATATTAGAACTGCAAAGTACCTCATAATCTCTGTCAGTAATCTAACCATTTTTTTTTCTTTTGCAAGATTACTCATAAATGCAATAAGATTTTTGCTTCCATGTTATAGTTTTTTATTGTAAGATTTCTCATAAATGCAATAAGATTTTTGCCTCCATGTTATAGAATTCTTCCCAGTAACTTCTAGTTTCTTTTATGAATAGAATTATAAATGTAGCCATGGTTGTGACTTAAATAACAAGGAGTATAGTTCAAGTAATATGTTATGTTACCATGTTCCAGGAATATAAAGAGAATTTCAGAGAGGATGTGTATACTTATAGACCTATTATAAAAATCATATAGGGTATACTGAATGGGGTTTTTTTTTTCTACCCAGTTCTATTATGGATCCTATGGATCTCATATTCTACTATAATATGGATAGCATACACCAGAGCCTAAAATATGTCATTTGTATTTCAAATTAACATGTAATTATCTATGAGGATTAAGTACTTCAGATTTTAAGCCAACCCTGGCTTAGAGGTTTTGTAGTTCTACATCATGGAGTTCTGGTTTACAACTACACAGGACTGGGAAAGTGGATATCTTCAGAAAAGTATTGTTAATTGTAGTACTAAATCATGTATACAAAAATAAATAAAACTTATATGTAGCCAATTCATACCATGACAACTCAAATTAACAAGTATTTCAGACATACCAAGAGTTGCAATTGACCAAACCTCCCAACCGTAGAGTCCTCTTTGTCTCCCAGGACTCACCCCCGAGCAGAGATCACCTTCCAGCCCAGATCAACCCCTGATCTGTCTAGGAACAGCTTATTTAAGCTCATACCCCAAAGCATGTTTCTAATTCTGCGTCCAGAATAGCAGGATGCTTTCTTTCCTGTTTAGCCTAGGCTTCCCATCTTGGGGTTCTTTAAAGCTGCTTTAAGCTTTTCCTCAGCTTTTCCAGCTTTTCTCACCTCTTCCCAACTACTCCTCTTCATTGGGGAAATTTAGATTTCTCCCTAAATCTAAATAAATTTCTTTCAAGGATTTTTGAAAGATTTTTTTGGGGATTTGCTGCCTTATCCATCCTCATGGATTTGGCAAGTGATCTCAATTTCTCTTTTTGGTCAAAATGCACAATCATTTTATTTATTTCCTCAAATAAAATATGTAATTACATTCACACCATATTCATCCCTTGGGGTCCACCCCCTTAGGATTAAAGTTCAAATGTCTAACTTTTTTTAAAAATTCAACACACAAATTGGGGGTGTTACATATTCCCCCTCTGAAAATAAACACCGTCCTCGGTGTTCTTATTCAACTACTAGAGTTCATTTAAACAAAAATGGATATTGCTCCATCATTTCAGCTTCCCTTTCCCAGGTGGCTTCTTCAGCAGTAAAGTGCTTCCACTGCACTTTTACTCTGGCCACTGTTCTGTTTCTCAATTCAATTTCTTCCCGCTCCAATATTTGAAGCGTTTCTGGCAGAAACTCCCCTTCTGGTTCCACCTGTACAACATTCCAATCAACTATGTGAGAAGCATCATGCACATATCTTTTTAATAATGAAACATGAAATACATTATGCACTCTAACATGGGGTGGTAAGGCCAGCTTGTAAGCCACTGGTCCCACCCTTTCTAACACCTCAAAAGGCCCACAATATCTAGGAGCCAGTTTTGCATAGCTTCCTGTATAAAGTGTGCTCTTCTTGGGTTTAATGCGCAAATACACATGTTCCCCCACTTTGAATTCTCGGTGCACCCTTTTCTTATCCGCATAGCTCTTCTGTCGATCTTGTGCTGTCTATATATTTTTCTGTATTTGTTTAACAATTCTTTCCATTTCCTGTAGTGCATCTGGTCCCAACACCAGTTTATCCTCTGGTTGACTCCAACTCAATGGAGTACGGCACTTCCTCCCATAGAGTGCCTCAAATGGACTCATCTTAATGGAGGATTGGTAGCTATTATTATAGGCAAACTCAGCTAAGTGCAAATACTATTCCCACTTTGATGGCCTATCCATTACGTACATTCTCAACATATCCTCTAGAATTTGATTTGTTCTTTCTGTTTGCCCATCCGTTTGAGGGTGCTAGGCAGTACTAAAATTCAGCTTAGTGCGCATCCCTCCAAACAATCCTTTCCAAAATGCTGCGGTAAACTTAGCATCTCGATCTGAAACAATTACTTTTGGGACTCCGTGCAGTCTTACTATCTCCTTCAGGAAAACATTGGCTACTTGAGTTGTTCCGAAAGTAGATTTCACTGGTATAAAGTGAGCAGCTTTTGTGAGGGTGTCCACAACTACCATCACCGAATCATGTTGATATTTAGTCTTGGGTAATCCTGTTATGAAATCCATGGAAACTGTGTCCCATTTCCATTCTGCAATGGGTAGGGGATTTAAAAGCCCTGCTGGGTGTTGATGCTGAACCTTGACCAGTTGACATTCCATACACTTACTCAGATACTCTGCCACATCTCTCTTCATTCCTGGCCAGAACAGCTTCTTTTTCAAGGCGGTTAACATCTTCTGGTACCCTGGATGCCCTGCATACGGTTGCTTGTGATATTCATCTAGAATTTCTCTTTTCAATGACTCTACATCTGGAATATACAACCTGTTTTTGAAATAGAGTAGCCCTCTTTGGTTTTGAGTGAAATCAGTTTTATCCTTTCTCTGTAGTTGTACCAAGAGTGCTTCATAGTTGGGATCTTGATTTGCTGCTTTTACCACCAATTCCTTTATCTCCATCTGGGCACTACTCCCAATGCTGTTTAAATGTTGACAAGAATTTCTACTTAAGGCATCAGCAACTTTATTTTCTTTTCCTTTGATATGTTTTATTTCCATATCAAATTCACTTAGAAAAGACAGCCATATGGCTTGTCTTACATTCACGTCAGTTTGGGAAAAGAAATATTTAAGGCTAATATGATCAGTCATCAATATGAACTTCTTTCCCAGCAGCTAGTGCCTCCACATTTTTAAAGCATGAATAACAGCTGCAAATTCCAAATCATATGCACTATAATTCTGTTCATGAGTTTTCAACTTCCTAGATTCCTAGGCAATAACTGAATTTTCTTGCAATAGGACTCCTCCCAGCCCTTCTCTGCAAGCATCTGTACACACAACAAACTCTTTATCAGGATCAACAATTTTTAATATAGGAGCTGAAATAAGTTTCTGTTTCAATTGTTCGAAACTGTTTTGGCATTTTTCAGTCCATACAAACTTAACACCCTTCCTTTGTAATGAGGTTATGGGATTTGCTATCGCAGAAAATCTCTCCACGAATCTGCGATAATAACCTGCAATTCCCATAAATGATCTTACTGCTGAAACATCAGTGGGGACTGGCCATTCTTTAATTGCTTTTATCTTTTCAGGGTCAACTGCCAACCCTTTTTCAGAAATTATATGCCCCAAATATTGAATTTTATCTTTATAAAATTCACATTTACTGAACTTGGCATATAACTGATTTTCTTTCAAAGTTTGCAACACTATTCTCAGGTGTTCCTTATGTTCTTCCTCATTTTTGGAGTAGACTAGGATATCATCTATGAACACGAGAACAAATTTGTCCAAATACTTATTCAACACACTGTTCATCAGACACATAAAAGTGGCAGGGGCATTCGTCAAACCAAAAGGTAGGACTACAAATTCGTAATGCCCATACCTGGTTCTAAATGCTGTTTTGCTGATGTCTTCTTCTTTAATTCGAAGCTGGTGATACCCAGTCCTGAGGTCTATCTTGGAGAAGACTGAAGCTCCTCTCACTTGATCAAAAAGATCATCAATTCTAGGAAGTGGATACCTATTCTTAATGGTCAATTTGTTCAGTTGACGATAGTCAATGCACATCCTAAAATTTCCATCCTTCTTTTTCACAAATAAAACAGGGGCTCCCCAAGGGGACACACTTGGTCTGATATACCCTTTATCTAACAATTCCTGTAATTGCATTTTTAGTTCCATCAGTTCAGGAGGACTCATTCGATAAGGTGCTCGAGAAATAGGTGTTGCTCCGGGTACCAGATCGATTGAAAAATCAATCTCCCCTTTTGGGGGGAAGATGAGGTATTTCCTTGGGAAAAACCTCCTTAAATTCTCTGATGACTGGTATAACATCCAGTAAATCTTCCTCAGTTTTCTGTTCTATTTCCTCCACGTGTACTGCATAGATTTGGTATCCCTTTCTAGCTGTTCTTTTTAATTGTAAGGCTGATATTTGTCTTATTGAAATGGATTTTGGCTTCCCTTTCAGTATAAAAGGTTTCCCTTCTTCATCCATACAATGCAGGGTTTTACCCCAGCAATTCATCAAAGCTTTCTTCTTTTCCATCCAATCCATTCCTATCAACATATCATAGGATCCTAATGGCAATATGTTCAGATTTACTTCTGTTGGGAACCCATTTAATTTTATTGCTGTTTTGGGCAACTTATGTGTAACTTTCCTCTTAGTTCCAGTGGCCGGCTGTACCAGCCATGACTTCTGAAATTTTTCAGGTTTAATTTTACATCTTTCTACAATTCCAGGACTAATGTAACTCAAAGAAGCACCTGGATCAATCAAAACAGTAACAGGTAGGTCAGAAATCTTACCCTCCATTTCCACCATGGTTGCTTGATGTTCTGCCTAACGATTTTCTAGGGCTGCACTGATGGTTGGTATGCTTCTGGCTATGTCATTGACGGTTGTCGCCTCTCGCTCTCTGCTGATCATGTGTATATTTCTATGGGGGCAGTCCCTCATCATATGGGGTTCTCCACAGCCCCAACATTTCATAGGTTCCCTCATTTTGACTGTCCCTTCCTTTCTATTGTTCCCTTCTACTGGTTTTGAAGCCACTTGGGACTGAGCAGTTTGACTTTCTTTTGGTTTGCTGAACTTTTTCCTTTGATGATCTCTACCAAAATTCCTTAAATATGCTGGTTTTGGTCTCTTTCCTTTGAACTCACCTTTGTTCACCCAGTTATTCCCTTGTTCAGCTTTACTTTTAAATTGTTGATAGCATAATCTTGCTTTTCTAACAGCTTCATCCATGGTCTTTGGGTTGTCAAACTCAATTTTCTCCTTGTACATCGCAGGTAGGCAATTCAAAAACCTTTGCACCTTGGCCTTTTCTTCCCTAATGTAGGGAACATACCTCAGTAAATTAGTAAACTTAGTGACAAACTCATCAATAGTGAGTTGTCCTAGCCTAAGTTCATGGAATTCTTTCGCTTTATCGTCATAATATCGTTCATTCAAATAACGACTTTTGAACTTAGTCTGAAAATCTTCCCAAGTAACTGTCTTTTCATCAATGGAATGCACCATTTTTGTCTCTTCCCACCACAGTGTAGCTTTTCCTTGTAGCTGATACACAGCTAATCTAGCCTTCAGATTGCTCTCGTATTCATAAAATTGGAAATACTTGATCATGTTCAGCAACCAAGCTTCAGCATCTTCCTCCTTTTCCCCATCATAGGAAGGAGGTTTGATCTTTCTAAATTCTCCCTGCAACTCTCTTTTCTGTTTATGCTGCTGTCTAGCAGCCTCATCCTCATCAGACTCATCCATCTTTCTCTTTCTGGAACCTTCGCCTTCCTGGCTGTTTCGGGAAGTTAATTCCCTGATGAGCTTTTCTTGCTCCTTACTGGCTGATGACAACACATCATTCTGGCTTCTCAGTTCAGCCAAATCTCGTTGCATCCTGTGCAACATCGCCATTATCGGGGCATTGGGATCTGGAGTAGAAAACTCATTATGCAGATCCACATAAATCCCTTCACCTTCAGCCATTTCCACTGTATACACTTACAACACAGATTAGCAAAATTTTATTTTTTTTATACATTTCAGAAAAAAAAACAAAATATGTAATAAGCAGTGAGCACAAAATGACAGCCCAATTTGTTGTAACTATGCTACGGTACCATTTGTCACACCTCTCCATTAGGAAATTTTTTTTTTTTTTTTTTTCTTTTTCTTTTCTTTTTTTGTACTCATTTAAAGTAAAACCCATTATTCCACTTTGAACAACATTTGAGGCCACTTAGGGATGCATTTCCCTCATATACCTAACCATTTTACTTCATCTACTACTTGTGTGCACAATCCTCCGGTTTGCTTGATTTTCTTCAACATAACTGGGTATACCTATGTACATGCATCCTTTACTTAAAAATCTAGAACCCTAATACACAACAGCATACATTACCTATATACATATGCCTTGTGGAAGTACATATATCTAACTTATTGGTTTACCCCTCCTTATATACCCTTTTAACATCTATATATATATATTCCTATGCATTGTGGAATACAATTATCTACTTAATTGTTCACACATACATATATACCATTTACAAGCCATATATATATATATATATATGTGCATTGTGGAATAAATATATTAAATTTATTTATTCAACCCCATTATAAAGTCCATATGTGAATAGTTAGTATGAACTAATTATATCCAATTTGTTTAGGTACACCATTTATAAAAAATCCACTTATGCATAATTATCGTGGAATAGTTTCAATTATTCTACCTATTCACGTCTCCACTAATAGCGCATGGATTTTAGTTATCCATATATATGTATATACCCGCCGTGACTAAAGACATGTATACCTTGTCGTAACATTAGGCATCATTATTGAAATTTATATATAACTCTTCACGTTCTGGAACTTTCGAGAGTACATAGATTACTCACATCGGTAGATTAAAATGGCGCACTGCTGTGTCGACCGTAGGTATAAACCCTACGCATGATCTTGAAACCTAGAATAGTCCAGGTATGAAATTTCCCCCAGAACTTACTTCCGGCCGTAACCATGGATCGATACACGTGTCGTGGTTATTAGCGTTGATTTGTTTTATTTTTATTTTACTCCGTAACTCACATACTCCACTGCTGTTGACATGATGCCATAATGATGTTGCGTTGCATTTGTCAGAAGTTGGAGTATATCGAGCAGCTGTTCCAGATCGACCCCGCCGAGCTTCTTCTGCAACTGTCGGCGAACAGCAGAGTACTCATTTACTCTTGCGTCTGCCCATTCTTTACTGATGAGACCGGTGACGACGCGTCGGCTATTTACCTGATCAGTACCAGGTAGGTGGGCAGGAGAGGTTTGTAAACTCTGTCGATGCCGGCGCGGTTTAAAAAGTTCCGAGTGAAGGTCGAATTATAATATTCTATTGACCTGTACATGATTTTTTTTGTTTTTCGCTTCAGGCACGGTCTCTCTCCCTTGTGGGAGGCCAACGACGGCGAGCATCGTACTTTCCTGCGCAACGTGTGGTTTTCTCATTTCGTGCTGCCCATTCCAGTACAGCGCGCTGTGGTTTCCTGCTCTAATAGGGTGTGGCTTCCGAGTTAAGTTCTGCTACCACACGCTACCGGGTACAGTAATTAGGTTGTCAAGTGTTCATCTCATGGGAAGCTATACTGCCGCACAACCCCCGGCCCATTGCTATACCTACTACCTCCTTTCATTTCCATCGCTCAACTCGCGCAGCAGTTTCAGAGTTGTGGCATGCTAACATGTTTCAAAGCATTCATTCTTCTGTGCAGTAAGCAGAGACCGATATATAGGCGTTTCAGTTGTTCACGTTCTCATGTGGACCTTAACTGTACGCTTTAGCGATAGGGAAGATTCTGATTTTCCTCTGCGCTATCGAGCTGGGTTTGGATCCTCACAGTAGGTTCTATTTTTCTTTTAAATTAGATCGCTCCGATAAATGAAATAACTTCCCAGATTTCATACGATATACCGATGTTGAATGGCTTGGGTTTTTCTAATGCGTTAGTTCTTATTACCTCATTTAAAATTTCACGTATCACCACGGAGGATAATATTAATGTTTCTGTTGAGGTTGTGACACCGATTTGTTGATATCGGCCGTCTACCTCTAGGAACCACATACTCGGTCTTTTTCTCCTACGATTTTCCTGAGGATGGCCATCAAACACAGCACGAGTGAGGTTGGTGACCCGTAGCCGAGGTATGTTGGGTATGGCGGGGTTCGGCACCACCAATCAATGAAATGCTGTGACAGACATTATATTGGTTCAACAGAAATTTTCTTTGACCTGGTTTCCGGCTGTTGATTACTGATCTACACGTATAGGAATTTATAATTTTGCCTCGCGTGGGAAATTTTTGGCCCAATGCGATCAGTAAGATCGGCCCATGAAAATTTAGGTTTGATCTATGTTGACCGATCCTTTGTTCCGTAGCACTGTGCGTGACCTTATGCAGAGCTTTCGTTGACAGTTAGATTTTTCGTTTTCCACTTATTCTGTCCTAACCCGAGGGTTTAAATTTTCTTTACTCATCCTATATTCATCGTTATGGGTGTGTATTACTCCGGCTTTCCGCGTTTATTTATTTCTATTCATCCGCGATACACTGTAATATATATTCGAGGCTGGTCGAATTGGTTTCGAATATGGCTCTAGAAAATTGGGTTGCTCTTTCACGCACCATGCAGACGTTATGTTATTTCATGTATACCTAACTACTTCCCCATACACCCCAAAACATCAAGCATTTGTTACATCGCACTTCGCTGCCCTAGTTATTGTCTTATATGTAATTACATATCAAGGTATAATTCTTAATTATGAAATTTCATAGGTCCATTGCCTATGGGAGCAACGCTTAGGTCGCTGTATTAAAATAGATATTTCGGCCTGTATTTGCATTTATATATATATATTAGTGACCGAGGTTATCTAAGCCCCAAATTAATGGGTTCTTGATACCGAGGGATATATATCTACTCTTTGACTTACTTAAAATCTTTTTGAGACTCATGTATGCAAAGAGGGATATGCAATAAATCTATTATGGATCCATCTCATTCATAACATTTTTCTAGTATACTCTAAGGTTTATTTCAAAGTTTATAATTGATATTAGAACTGCAAAGTACCTCATAATCTCTGTCAGTAATCTAACCATTTTTTTTCTTTTGCAAGATTACTCATAAATGCAATAAGATTTTTGCTTCCATGTTATAGTTTTTTATTATAAGATTTCTCATAAATGCAATAAGATTTTTGCCTCCATGTTATAGAATTCTTACCAGTAACTTCTAGTTTCTTTTATGAATAGAATTATAAATGTAGCCATGGTTGTGACTTAAATAACAAGGAGTATAGTTCAAGTAATATGTTATGTTACCATGTTCCAGGAATATAAAGAGAATTTCAGAGAGGATGTGTATACTTATAGACCTATTATAAAAATCATATAGGGTATACTGAATGGGGTTTTTTTTTTCTACGCAGTTCTATTATGGATCCTATGGATCTCATATTCTACTATAATATGGATAGCATACACCAGAGCCTAAACTATCTCATTTGTATTTCAAATTAACATGTAATTATCTATGAGGATTAAGTACTTCAGATTTTAAGCCAACCCTGGCTTAGAGGTTTTGTAGTTCTACATCATGGAGTTCTGGTTTACAACTACACAGGACTGGGAAAGTGGATATCTTCAGAAAAGTATTGTTAATTGTAGTACTAAATCATGTATACAAAAATAAATAAAACTTATATGTAGCCAATTCATACCATGACAACTCAAATTAACAAGTATTTCAGACATACCAAGAGTTGCAATTGACCAAACCTCCCAACCGTAGAGTCCTCTTTGTCTCCCAGGACTCACCCCCGAGCAGAGATCACCTTCCAGCCCAGATCAACCCCTGATCTGTCTAGGAACAACTTATTTAAGCTCATACCCCAAAGCATGTTTCTAATTCCGCGTCCAGAATAGTAGGATGCTTTCTTTCCTATTTAGCCTAGGCTTCCCATCTTGGGGTTCTTTAAAGCTTCTTTAAGCTTTTCCTCAGCTTTTCCAGCTTGTCTCACCTCTTCCCAACTACTCCTCTTCATTGGGGAAATTTAGATTTCTCCTTAAATCTAAATAAATTTCTTTCAAGGGTTTTTGAAAGATTTTTTTGGGGATTTGCTGCCTTATCCATCCTCATGGATTTGGCAAGTGATCTCAATTTCTCTTTTTGGTCAATATGCACAATCATTTTATTTATTTCCTCAAATAAAATATGTAATTACATTCACACCATATTCATCCCTTGGGGTCCACCCCCTTAGGATTAAAGTTTAAATGTCTAACTTTTTTTAAAAATTCAACACATAAATTGGAGGTGTTACATTGCTTCCCACTCAGAGGGCGAAGGTTTTAGATGAAGAAGATGGATGAGTCTGAGGATGAGGATGCAGCTAGACATCAACATAAGCAGAAAAAGAGAATTGCAGGGAGAATTTAGAAAGATCAAACCTCCCTCCTATGATGGGGAGAAGGAAGAAGATGTTGAAGCTTGGTTGTTGAACATGATTAAGTATTTCCAAGTTTATGAATATGAAAGCAATCTGAAGGCCAGATTAGCTGTGTACCAGCTACAAGGAAAAGCTACACTGTGGTGGGAAGAGACAAAGATGGTGCATGCCATTGATGAAAAGACAGTTACTTGGGAAGATTTCCAGGTTAAGTTCAAAAATCGCTACTTGAATGAGCGTTACTATGACGACAAAGCTAAAGAATTTCACGAACTTAGATTGGGACAGCTCACCATTGATGAGTTTGTCACTAAGTTTACTAATTTACTGAGGTATGTCCCTTACATTAGAGAAGAAAAGGCAAAAGTGCAAAGGTTTTTAAATTGTTTGCCTACTGTGTACAAGGAGAAAATTGAGTTTGACAACCCAAAGACAATGGATGAAGCTGTTAGAAAAGAAAGATTATGCTATCAGCAGTTTAAAGGTAAAGCTGAACAAGGGAAGAGCTGGCTGAACAAGGGTGAGTTCAAAGGTAAAAGACCAAAACCAACATATCTAAGAAATTTTGGTAGAGACCATCAGCGGGAAAAATTCAATAAACCAAAAGAAAGTCAAACTGCTCAGTCCCAAGTGGCTTCAAAACCAGTAGAAGGGAACAATAAAAAGGAAGGGACAGTCAGAATGAAAGAACCTTTGAAATATTGGGGTTGTGGAGAACCCCATATGATGAGAGACTGCCCCCATAGAAATATTCATATGATCAGCAGAGAGCGGGAAGAAACAACAGTAAATGACATAGCCAGAAATATACCAACTATCAGTGCAGCATTGGAAAATCGGCAAGCAGAACATCAAGCAACCATGGTGGAAATGGAGGGTAAGATTTCTGACCTACCTATTACTGTTTTGATTGATCCAGGTGCTTCTTTGAGTTACATTAGTCCTGGAATTGTAGAAAAATGTAGAATTAAACCTGAAAAGTTTCAGCAGTCATGGTTGGTACAGCTGGCCACTGGAACTAAGAGAAAAGTCACACATAAGTTGCCCAAAACAGCAATACAATTAAATGGCTTTTCAACAGAAATAAATTTGAACATATTGCCATTAGGATCCTATGACTTGCTGGTAGGAATGGATTGGCTGGAAAAGAAGAAAGCTCTGATGAACTGCTGGGATAAAACCCTGCATTGTGTGGATGAAGAAGGGAAACCTTTTATACTAAAAGGGAAACCAAAATCCATTTCAATAAGACAAATATCAGCCTTACAATTAAAAAGAACAGCTAGAAAAGGATACCAAGTTTATGCAGTACATGTGGAAGAAGTAGAACAGAGGGCGGAAGAAAATCTGCTGAATGAATTACCGGTGGTAAGGGAATTTAAAGAAGTTTCCCAGATGAGATTCCTCATCTCCCTCCCAAAAGAGAAATTGATTTTTCCATAGATCTGGTGCCAGGAGCTACACCAGTTTCCCGAGCCCCCTATCGGATGAGTCCGCCAGAACTTATGGAGCTGAAGATGCAGCTGCAAGAATTACTGGATAAAGGTTACATTAGACCAAGTGTGTCTCCATGGGGAGCACCTGTTTTATTTGTTAAAAAGAAGGATGGAACTTTTAGGATGTGCATTGATTATCGGCAATTGAACAAGTTGACCATTAAGAATAGATATCCACTTCCTAGAATTGATGATCTTTTTGATCAAGTGAGAGGGGCCTCAGTCTTTTCAAAGATTGACTTAAGGACTGGGTATCACCAGCTCAGAATCAAAGAAGAAGACATTAGCAAAACAACTTTCCGAACCCGGTATGGACACTACGAATTTGTAGTCCTACCTTTTGGTCTGACAAATGCCCCTGCCACCTTTATGTGCCTGATGAACAGTGTGTTAAATAAGTATTTGGATAAGTTTGTTCTAGTGTTCATAGATGATATTTTAGTCTACTCCAAAAACAAAGAGGAACACAAGGAACATTTGCGGATAGTGTTGCAAACTCTGAAAGAAAATCAGCTATATGCCAAGTTTAGTAAATGTGAATTTTACAAGGATAAGATTCAATATTTGGGTCATATTATTTCTGAAAAAGGGCTTGCAGTTGACCCTGAAAAGATAAAAGCAATTAAGGAATGGCCAATCCCAACTGATGTTTCAGCAGTAAGGTCATTCATGGGGATGGCAGGCTACTATCGTAGATTTGTGGAAAGATTTTCTACCATAGCACATCCCATCACTTCATTGCAAAGAAAGGGTGTCAAGTTTGTGTGGACTGAAAAATGTCAACATAGTTTCGAGCAGTTAAAACAAAAACTTATTTCAGCCCCTATATTAAAAATTGTTGATCCTGATAAAGAGTTTGTTGTATGTACAGATGCTTGCAGAGAAGGGCTAGGAGGAGTCCTATTGCAGGAAAATTCAGTTATTGCATATGAATCTAGAAAACTGAAAATACATGAACAGAATTATAGTGCATATGACTTAGAATTTGCAGCTGTTATCCATGCTCTGAAAATGTGGCGGCACTATCTTCTTGGGAAAAAGTTCACATTAATGACTGATCATATTAGCCTCAAATATTTCTTTTCCCAAACTGACCTGAATGCAAGGCAAGCCAGATGGCTGTCCTTTTTAAGTGAATTTGATATGGACATAAAACATATCAAGGGGAAAGAAAATAAAGTTGCTGATGCCTTAAGTAGAAATGCTTGTCAAAATTTAAACAGTATTGGGAGTAGTGGCTAGATTGAGATAGAAGAGTTGGTGAGAAAAGCAGCCAGCCAAGACCCAAACTATGAAACACTCTTGGTGAAACTATAGAAAAGGGATAAAACTGACTTTACTCAAAATCAAGAAGGGCTACTATGTTACAAAAACAGGTTGTATATTCCTAATGTAGAGTCATTAAAAAGAGAAATTTTGGATGAATATCACAAACAACCTTATGCAGGACATCCAGGATACCAGAAGATGTTAACAGCTTTGAAAAAGAAGCTGTTCTGGCCAGGAATGAAGAGAGATGTGGCAGAGTATCTAAGTAGGTGTATGGAATGTCAACTGGTCAAGGTTGAGCATCAACATCCAGCAGGTCTTCTAAACCCTTTGCCAATTGCAGAATGGAAATGGGACACAGTTTCCATGGATTTTATAACAGGACTACCTAAAACCAAATATCAACATGATTCTGTAGTGGTGGTAGTAGACACTTTAACCAAAGCTGCCCACTTTATCCCAATGAAATCTACTTTCGGAACAGCTCAAGTAGCAAATGTGTTCTTGAAGGAGATAGTAAGGCTTCATGGAGTTCCCAAAGTAATTGTTTTAGATCGAGATGCTAAGTTTACAGCAGCATTTTGGAAAGGATTGTTTGGAGGGATGGGTACTAAGCTGAATTTTAGTACTGCCTATCACCCTCAAACTGATGGGCAAACAGAAAGGACGAATCAAAATTTGGAGGATATGTTGAGAATGTATGTGATGGATAGACCATCAAAGTGGGAGGAGTATCTACATTTAGCTGAATTTGCCTATAATAACAGTTACCAATCTTCTATTAAAATGAGTCCGTTTGAGGCACTATATGGAAGGAAGTGTCGTACTCCTTTGAGCTGGAGCCAACCAGAAGATAAATTAATGCTGGGACCTGATGCCTTACAAGAGATGGAGAGAATTGTTAAACATATACAAAGAAATATCAAGACAGCACAAGATCGCCAGAAAAGCTATGCTGATAAGAAAAGAGTGCACCGAGAATTCAAAGTGGGGGATCATGTGTATTTGCGCATCAAACCCAAAAAGAGCACACTTTATGCAGGAAGTTGTGCAAAACTGGCTCCTAGATATTGTGGGCCTTTTGAAATTTTAGAAAGGGTGGGACTAGTGGCTTACAAGCTGGCCTTACCACCCCATGTTAAAGTGCATGATGTGTTTCATATTTCATTACTAAAAGGATATGTGCATGATGCTTCTCACATAGTTGATTGGAATGTTGTACAGGTGGAACCAGAAGGGGAGTTTCTGCCAGAACCGCTTCAAATATTGGAGCGAGAAGAAATTGAATTGAGAAACAGAACAGTGGCCAGAGTAAAAGTGCAGTGGAAGCACTTTACTGCTGAAGAAGCCACCTGGGAAAGGGAAGCTGAAATGATGGAGAAATATCCATTTTTGTTTAAATGAACTTTAGTAGTTGAATAACAACACCAAGGACGGTGTTTATTTTCAGAGGGGGAATATGTAACACCCCCAATTTGTGTGTTGAATTTTTAAAGTTAGACAGTTGAACTTTAATCCTAAGGAGGTGGACCCCAAGGGATGAGTATGGTGTGAATGTATTTGCATATTTTATTTGAGGAAATAAATAAAATGATTGTGCATTTTGACCAAAAAGAGAATTTGAGATCACTTGCCAAATCCACGAGGATGGATAAGGCAACAAATCCCCAAAAATCTTTCAAAAAAATCCTTGAAAGAAATTAATTTAGATTTGAGGAGGAATCTAAATTTCCCCAATGAAGAGGAGTAGTTGGGAAGAGGTAAAGAAAAGCTGGAAAAGCTGAGGAAAAGCATAAAAAAACTTTAAAGAATCCCAAAATGGGAAGCCTAGGCTAAACAGGAAAGAAAGCATCCTGCTATTCTGGACGCAGAATTAGAAACATGCTTTGGGGAAATATGAGCTTAAATAAGCTGCTCCTAAGAAGATCAGAGGTTGGTCTGTTGATGGAGGTGATCTCAACTCGGGGGTGAGTTCTGGGAGACAAAGAGGACTCTAAGGTTGGGAGGTTGGTCAATTGAAATAGTGGTATGTTCTTGTAATTTTTGTTCATTCTGATGTATTATGGTATGAATTGGCTACATATAAAAATTTAAGAGAATTTGTATGATTGATTTTAGTACTACATTTAACAGAGTCCATCCTAAGGCATTCACCTTCCAGATTCTGTTTAGTTGTAGACCAGAAATCCATAGAGTAGAAACCCCAGAAACTCTAAACCAAGGTCGGTTTAAATCTGAAGTTACTTAGCCTCTACAGATAATTAAATATTGTTTTGTTCCCTGTAGATACAAAGGTGATATTATATGCTCATGTGTATGCTAGAAAAATATTGTAGTAGAACCGAAGTTTACATGGTACAAATCCAAAAGAATGAAAATAAAGACATTAGAATATGAATTTTGAAAGTTGTGCTAGAGAAAGAGAATTTCTAGTCTATAGGATTTTTATAACATTTATAAGTATATATGTATTGCATTCCTAAAGCTACCTTTAATCCTGGAACCAAGTATCATAGTGAAAGAATTAATTTAAAATTTATGTCCTCTATTCAAGCACTATCGAGTACATATATGTATACATCAAATGGAAAATAGAATATAAAGGCCGCAAACCAAATTAATAGCAATATATATATATATATATATATATATGCATTAAAAATAAAACTTAAGCGCCGTGAGTTAAACCAAGGACTCATTGTAAATCAATGATTATAAAAGAATATTTTGGGTGAGAAAAATATATATAGGTACCATCTGTCGATGCGACGTGGCGCACGGTCAAACCATGTTAAACCCTAATGCCGATTCGACTTCTTATGCAATGGGCTCGTTTCACTACCATACCCGCGAAGGGCATAGCTATTAACGTTCTCGGCTTTTTAGGGTTTATTTTCACATGATATAGAGTCATCAGATAGAAAAAACTACGGTATATGTTAAACATAGCGTTCTAAACCTGCGTATGAACTCCTATTAACTATATCCATCGTATCTATTATCTGGATATTATTCGTCATCTGCACATTCATAGTTTAAAGGATAATCGACATCACACGGGACCATACAACATAAAAAAATTAACGCATAGGTAATACAAAACAACATTTAAAACTATGAATCGACGCAGAGACAACCGTGACCGTGTAACTACCCTGGTGCAGGGTATTACGGTATGACAGAGGCATTAATGCGTTGCGGCCATGCCTGTTTCCGTGAAGGAGACTACTAGAAATAAATAAAACAAAAACAACAGAAGCACAGAGACGAAATTCGCATTAAAAAATTCGCATTAAGGGAGGGAAGTTACCGACTGAAGAGTTCGGCGCTTTCCCCTGGCAAGGTTGGCGGGTCCATACTGCCAGCTACGTTGAATCGAGATGACAAGGTTGGGGCGAACTGCCAGAATGATGTTGACTATAATCCTGACTGAGCTATGTTAACAAACCATATACTCGTCACCTCAAACTAAGTCCTGACAGTTAGCGTTGGGTTTAGAAAAAAAAAACCCGATCTCGGAAAGCATAGACAAATAAACGAAATGCGTAAATCTCTGCTATCATCTGGTCGAACTAGTGAGTAACCTGAAATAGGGCTCCTTCGGCCGATGTAAACAGAGAGATAGAAAAAAAAACCAATACAAATAGTAAATGCAAAATCAAACGGTAGCACGACAGCCAGGGGGAGGCCGTCACATTGAGCGCAAAGAAAACTGCGAACAGGCGTCAGGATGAATGACAACAAGTTAACCAAGGGCTCGGCATGTCGATAGGAGGGGAAACCGTTTGAGTGATTTTATTCGTCGCGATACATACTGAGAACGGCCCAGAAACCCCATCGTCTGCATCCTCTGCATAAACAATTCGTAAACGATTTAGATACAGTATTATCTACAGACATCAAACGAATTGCAGAATGTAAAGAACGAGAGAATGTTACGCATGGACTCTCATACCTTCAAACGGATCTGGCACTCCTGTATCAAAAATCCCCATAGGAAGATCTGCTCCCTCAGGGAACGAGTGGAAATAAAACAATCATCCCAACCCGAATGATATCCAAAGGTAACCGAAACTAGATATATAGATAATAGCTAGTAGAGGGATAAGCTAGTGGATGTCGCTGAGGTAAAGTGTAAGGGTATGAGAACCCTAATCCCATTGTCCTAGACGGCAGAGAATCCCAAAAACGATTTGAAAAACAATCCAGTTTCGTCGACAGCGTGGTACCCGGTTATGTAAAAGCATTTCAACTAGGTACTGAACTGCAGTAGGCGGCTCGCACAGTACTGGGCCAAGCAGGAATACAAACGAAAACGCTACACGTAGTATATGGGCTGGGACATGAATCTGCAAACGTCGGTGTCGGGTACCCAATCTCCTGCGTGAGACGTCGTCTTTGCACAAACCATCAAATACCAGAATGAGATCCCACACGTTAAACCAGAACCAGGAAAATTCTACGCAGTGAACATCACACACATAGCTGGAAGGATCATTGCAGACAGTATTATGCATACGATTAAGAATTGAGAATTAACGCGACGAATTAGAAACGGAAAAACAAGAAAAAACAATAAAAATAAAATAACGTCACTGGGTTTTAGGGTTAGGGTTTGGTATATCCCGGAAGGAGTAAGGTCGACGTCGCGTAATTAATAGTATAACCACTGTCATACCTAGAAATCAACGTGTTGACGTGGCACGACAAATGGCCGAGTCTCTGTTATGCAACTCAATGGTCTCGGCGCCTTAAACTCATCGTCGTACTCAGTTATGAGAACGTATCACTGTATTATGGATAATGATGATAGTTCAATGTGTTAATTAGATAGGAGTATATTGTGTTTAATACAGGTTGGTACGTAGTCAATCATATTATCAAATGGAATATAGTGGTGATTATAGTTATATGATTTCAATACTAATGTCAAAAGGGGGGGTGTCATGAATATAATATCGTTCATATATATATATGCATTCAATTCAATATTATTAAAGGGGTTCGATATACATGGTATATTTATATAAGTGTTATATATATGTAATGATATATATATACTTATATATGGATTCAATGATAGTAACAAGAGGTGTGCTATAGATATATATATATATAAATATATATATGGATGCGAGATATATGTTTGAAATCTATAGGTGGATTCAAAAGTATATGTGTTGAATATATATATGTTAGGTGAGATTATTGAAAAATATGTATGCCCATATAGACTATGTTTATATTATGTCTAGAAAAAAATAAACAAACACATCTCATGATAATACCAAAAGGGTATGGAGGCATATATATATATTTGGTTTCAAATAATTAGGTGAATAGAGAGGGAAATCTCGGTAGATTGGGGAAAGTAGCGAAAAAAAATAAAAAATTTAAGAAAAGCTGGAGGTATTCTGATAATCCCTTGGGTTTTTAGTATTAATCCCTTGGGTTTATAATATCATGGACAAAAATGGTCAATCATGGTCAATGATAGTCAACAAAGATCAACCATGTTGTATAAAATCAATCATGGTCAACCGTGGTCCAACGTTGCATTGCGACACAAATTGTCTCAATATGAAAATAGATCATGGTAAACCATGCTCCAATGCCACATTGTGACAAATTTTGTCTTCATATGAAAATCAATCATGGTCAACCATGGTCCAACGTTGCATTGTGACATTGATTGTCTCGAAATCATCAATGGTCAACCATGTTTATTTTAGGGTTTATAATATTTATCTTAGGTTTTATATATCTTGGGTTAGTCAATCATGGTTAAACATGGTCAATCGTTGTCAACCATGATCCCATGTTGCACTTGACAAATATTGCCTCAATATTAAAATCAACCCTCGTCAACCATGTTTATTTTAGGGTTTACAATATTTATCTTAGGGTTTATATACCTTGTGTTTATAATATTAATCCATTGGG
Organism: Pinus albicaulis; assembly: GCA_034641835.2. NCBI lineage: Eukaryota > Viridiplantae > Streptophyta > Pinopsida > Pinales > Pinaceae > Pinus > Pinus albicaulis. Next base: position 269,997,053 of record CM076576.1, read on the forward strand.
TTTAATATTATTCCCTTGGGTTCATAAGCCCTTGGGGTTTTAGTATTAATCCCTCGGGTTTATTATTCCCTTGGGTTTATAATATCAATCCCTTGGATTTATTAATCTAATGGTTAAACCATGGAAAACCATGGTACAATGTCGCATTGCGACAAAGATTGTCTAAATATGAAAATAAACCATGGTCAACTATGTTTATTAAAGGGTTTATAATTTTTCTCTTAGGGTTTATATGCCTTGGGTTTATTTTTTTCCCTTGGGTTTAATATTATTCCCTTGAGTTTATAATCCCTTAGGTTTATAATATCAATCATCAGAAATCATGATCAATCATGGTAAACCATGGTCAACCATGGTCAACCATGATCAATCATGGTCAACCACGGTCAACTATGTTTTATAAAATCAATCATGGCCACCAATGGTCCAACGTCACACTGTGACAAAGATTGTCTTAATACGAAAATCAAATTTTGTCAACCTTGGTGCAATGTCACTTTGTGAGAAAGAACGTGTTGATATTAAAATCAATATTAGTTAACCATGGACAACAATTTTCCAACATCACATTCTGACAAGGATTGTCTCAATATGAAAGTCAACGATGGTCAAATATGGTCAAAATTGTTTCTTTTAGTGTTTTCAATATTTATCTTACCATTTATATACTTTTGGTTTATAATATTAGTCCCTTGGGTTTAATATTATTCCCTTGGGTTCATAATCCCTTGGGGTTTTAATATAAATCCTTTGGGTTTATTATTCCCTTCAGTTTATTAATCTAAGGGTTCATATTCCTAGGGATCAATATTATTCCCTTAGCTTTATTATTTCCTTGGGTTTATTAATCTAAGGGTGCATATTCCTAGGGTTCAATGTTAGTCCCTTGGGTTTAATATTATAACCTTGGAATTATAATCCCTTGGGTTTTTAGTATTAAACCCTTGGGTTAATTATTCCTTTGGGTTTATAATATCATGGTCAACAAAGGTCAATCATGTTTTGTTAAATCATTCATGGTTAATCATGGTCAACCATGGTCCAACTTTGAATTGTGAAAAATATGATCTCAATGTGGAAATCAACCTTGCTCCATCGTCACAATGTGAAAAATATTTTCTCAATATGAAAATCAACCATGCATCATCATCATATTGTGAAAATTTTTTCATTGATATGAAAATCGATGTTGGTCAATCATGGCCAACCATGGTCCAATGTTGCATTGTGACATTTCTTGTCTCAATATGAAAACCGACCACAATCAACCATGTTATTTTAGGTTTTATAATATTTATGTTAGGGTTTATATACCTTGGTTTTATAATATTAATCTCTTTTGTTTAATATTATTCCCTTCAGTTCATAATCTCTTGGGATTTTAGTATTAATCCCTTGGGTTTATTATTCTATTGCCTTTATAATAACAAACCCTTGGATTTATTAATATAAGGGTTCAATCATGGTTTAATATTAATATCATGCTTAGCCATGATGAACCATGGTCCAAGGTCACTTTTTAACAAATATTGTCTCAATATGAAAATTAACCATGGTAAACCACGATCAACCACGATCAACCATGTTTATTTTAGGGTTTATAAAATCTATCTTTGAGTTTATATACCTTGCATTTATAATATTAATGTCTTGGGTTTATAAAAAATTGGGGATTTAGAATTAATCCCTTGGGTTTTTATTCCCTTGTGTTTATATTATCAATCCCTTGGGTTTATTAATCTAAGGGTTCATATTACTAGCATATAATATTATTCGTAGGGTTTAAAATACTAATCCTAGGGTTTAATATAAATTTGTATGGTTTAAAATCATAGTCAACCACGGTCAACGATTGTTCAATGTCACTTTTTGCCAACGATTCTTTTAATTGGAAAATCAACCATGGTCAACCATGGTCCAACATTGCATTGTGACAAAGATTGTCTTAGTATGAAAATCAACGGCGGTAAACCATGGTCAAACACATTTATTTTAAGGTTTTTAACAATTATCTTAGGATTTTATACCTTGGGTTTATAATATTGATCCATTGGATTAATAATATCTATCCCTTGGTTTTATAATCCCTTTGGTTTTTAGTATTAATATCTTGGGTTTATTATATCAATTCCTTGGGTTTATTAATCTAAGGGTTCATATTCCTAGGGTCTAATATTGTTCATTTGATTTATAATATTGATCTTTGGGTTTAAGATAAACCCATTCGGATTATAGTAATTGTCAACCATGGTCCAATGTCATATTGTGACAAAGATTTTCTCAATATGAAAATAAACCATGGTCCAATGTCATATTGTTACAAATATTGTCTCTATATTAAAATCAACCATGGTTAACCATGTTCCAATGTTGCATTGTGAAAAATATTCTCAATATTAAAATCAATCATGGTCAACCATGATTGTTTAAGGGTTTATAATATTTATCTTAGCATTTATATACCTTGATTTTATAATATTGATTCCTTGGGTTTAATATTATTTCCATGGGTTTATGATCCCTTGGGTTTTCAGTATTCAATGCCTCATTGTGGCAAAGATTGTTTCCATATGAAAATAAACTATGGTGAACCATGATTGTTTTAGGGTTTATATACCTTGACTTTTTAAAATTGATCACTTCAGTTTAATATTATTTCCTTGGGTTTAAAATCCCCTGAATTTTTAGTTTAAATCCCTTAACTTTAATTAATTAACAATAATTAATATAAATTATAAAAAAATCAAGATGTATTTAATAAATAATAATATTAATTAGTTTATTATTATTATTATTATTTATTAATTATGAATGAATTAATAAACCATAATAAATATATATTATAAAAAAACTTCTTTAATAAATAATCAAAAATATTTTTTTCATAATTATTTATGAATTAATTAATTATTTACAACAATCAATCAATTAATAAATCAATAAGTTATTATTAATTAACAATTAATTATTTATTATTTATTAGTGTATTATTAATTATTAACAATAATTAATCACATTTATTAAGATAAATGTAATGGATTTAATATACATGTAATAATTAATTAAAAATAATTAATAATAATATATTTTTTAAAATAGTTATTATTATTATTTTAATTATTATATATTTATCAATATGAATATTAATATTATCATTAATGTTTATTGGGATTTCTAGCCACATTTATTAATGTGGTTGTTTATTTGATTGATATATATTAACCACATTTCGTAATGTAGTTGTTCTAGTCAATACTATGTTACACAACATTTTCTTTTAACCTTTAAAAAAACTTAAATAAATACTCTCATTGAGGATGGGGAGCCAATATTGAAGGAAACTTGTCTTAGGCTCATCCAAAATTTGAACATACTATCTTACTTGTCCCATTTGACGTTTGAACCTACCATCTTACTTACATTTATCTCGAAACCAATATTAAAAGCGAGTTCACCTAAATTAATTAGAAGTTTGACCATGCTATCTTACTTATCTCATTTTGAGTTTGAACATACCATCTTACTTATCTCAATCTTGAAGCTAACCTTGAAGGCTTATACTTAGTATTTTTTGGTTTTGATGTCACACTACTATCTAATGTGTAATATTTTATATTAAATGTAATTTTAATGTCTCGTCTTTATGACGATGAATTCTATTATCATTATAACCCTAAATTGAGTTAAAATATTTATTATTTAAGAAAAAAATCAATTCATACAATATGTTTTGTTTTTAAATTTATATCTAGAAATAAAATGGTTTGTTTTTTTGTTTGAAAATAAATTTCTAAAAAATCTATTATATTTCATATTAATTTTTTGTTATGGAATGTGTCTTGGTTATGCTCTAAAAATTCCAGTGTTTCTTCTACATAGTTGCCTATGCTTAGTGTTTAAGCTATGTTTTTTCAGGTTTCATGGCAATTTTCGATCTAATAATATTTTCCTTCAATCTCCTCATCTTCAACATCATTTTTAAAGAGAAACTAAGAGAAGTGGGGCTTCTAGTTTCACCACAAAATCTCTATTGGTTGCATCATGGCAAGCTAGAAATCTAGCGAATTTCATGCCAAAAGAGGTACAAGATCCAAAATACAAGGTTAAATCTAGTAATATCGAAGAATATATCCAATATAAGCGGGATCACGTTCTGATATGTAAATTTATTAGGTTATGTACCTCTAAAAAGTCACTGATTGAGTGGATCTGAAATAAATGGAGGTTCTGAGGTCAAATGGAACTATAGTTAGGGTAAAAATGATTTTTCACAATCATATTCTCCATATTAGAAGAAATATCGGGGGATTTTAAAGGAGGGACCTATTATTTCATAAATGTAGGGCTCTTCATGCAATTTTGGAAGGGGAAATATAATCTGGAGAAGAAATATTTCCTTGTTTCCCAAGTGTGGGTTCGTCTCAAGTAATATTTGGAGTAGGATAGCCTTGAAGGCATCGAAAAAAATTTCAATGTATTAGAGGCTACTAAGAGAAAGATGTACACATCATACGCTCAGAGCTTTGTTTACATGAATATCTCATAGCTTCTTCCAACATCAATAGACATTTATTATCAGGGTATTATTTGTAAGCAATCTCTAGATTATGAACATGTCAGACCCTTTAGATGTAGACATTTTCATGAATATGTGCATCTTATTAGGGATCTTCCAAGTAATATGAAGGAATCTCCTAGAGAACACCCTTCTCAGAAATAGAAAGATGATGTAGGAAAATTACCCCAAAATAGATGAAATTTGAGTCCTTGAGGCACCTTAAATCCTAACTAGATCTCGAGGTATAGCAATAGGTTCAAGCATATCTCGTCTGTGAAGGAGTCTCTAGAGAAAGACAACATTCAATCAAGCATGAAATTAGCTGAATGAAAATCCGATAACCCTCTATCGATTCCTCCATAGCTAGTAAAAACATCCCTTGAAGAGCACTAGGACAATCCATCACCAAAGGAAATGGTTAGCTCCCTTATGAAAGCAGTTGAATCTGAAACCTTACCAAAATATATGGACTTGAGTGACCCATGACTAAGTGCCATTATATAAGAATGAAATGGAAAATATATGAAGGAGATACCAAATCATTATTTTAGATTTATGTATAATGCTCATCTTCAAGACAAGGAAGGAAACCAACTAGTCTCAAGTTTCTCTTACTATGGTATTGGGGTTCAAATGAAATATTTCATGGTGGCCTCCAAAAAATACAAAGAATCCAAAAAATGAGGCTACAAGAGAAATAAGACATTGATCCAAGAATATTGTAAGACATTAGTCAACTAAGGGAAAAAGAGGCCCATATGAGAGGCATTTTGCCCCTCAAAATATTAAATCTTCATTGATTTTTATATGTAGTGATGATTATTGTAGTTAGTTTCTATTTTTTTTTTATTGGTAGGCAGTGTTGAGATTCAACAACATGATGAGCTTAGTGAAAAGAGTCGCCTTGAATAAGTGGGCCCGCAGGCTATTTTTGGCACAATTCTATTTTTAGACATGGTGATCATATTTTAGAAGTTGTAGGATGCTATTTGTGGATGGTTTATTAAGTTGGAGAAATAGATGAAATTATATTTTTAGAATATTGGGTGAATTCTATTTATAGATCGTCGATCTAAAAATAGAAGTATTGATTATTATTAGCTCTTAATAATAATTTGACAATAAACAACAACTTATTCTCTTGGAGAACTTAATTTCAGTGCACAGATTTGGAAAATCAGTGGGATGAGGGAATTATGAAATTTCCAAGGGAAAATGGTGGTTCATGCATGGAGGACTCAGCTAGAACTGAAGTGGCAAAGTTATGACAGAGTTGGAAGAGTAGTTCATGGAGTTGTATTCAGTTTAACTCAGTTAGACTCAGTTGAGCTCGTTGTATCTAGTCTAACTAAATGATACACTAGTGAGAGTGGAGTGAATTAATTAGTTAATTAATTCACAAATAATAACTCATTAATCAACTAAGCAATACAACAGTTAACTACAGTGCATGTCAGTTCTAGTGGAGACCCAGTGGAGAGATAGCTGAAAGGGAAAGATGGACTATCTGTTGTGACTATAGTGATGCATTGATTGCATCACACACACATTGGAGTTGCTAATGAGGATTGCGCAGTCAAGGCAAGGGTAGTTTGAATTCATTCAGAGCTATTCTTTAGCAGGGATTGCGTAGTGGAGGCAGGCTAGCAGGAGGGCAAAGATCGGTGCATGGATTTGCATATTTTTCCTGATTAGCGCGTGACGATTGATTGTACTGAGAGCTTGATGTACTAAGATTTGTATGATATTGTTACATGGTATCCATGATATATAATATATGATATTTGAGGTTTTCAGCTTCAGGCTTTTCCGTTAAACAACTGTCATATGTGCGATTGTTTTTATTTATGCTTCACATGTGTTTGAAATTAATTTTCCATAAAAGATTAACAGTGGAATGATTATGTATTTTGCAAGAAGTTAAATATTGTGAGATCAAGGGAATCTGGATGTATGCATGCTTAGTGTATACTAATTTTTACATGGTATCAGAGAATTTTTTTAATTCTTGAAGATTGCAATTGTGAAGAATTGGTGAATTTGTGTTGGTGGACAATTCGAATTTGCTACAGAAGATTCTTGGTGAAAAAGTTGAGTATACATTGAAATGTCTTTCATTGGGTTGCGATTGGAGTATGTCCTTGATGGAAGCTTGAATTACATAGCCTGGAAGGACATGATGGAGGTAGTGCTAGAGGATAATGAACTGAAGGAGTCCATTGATAGTGATGTTCCTAAGACAGGATCTAGCGATGCTGCATTACTTAACGCATGGAAAAGGAAGACATAAAAGACAAGAAGAATTATGTTGGAAGATGTGAAGGACCATATTGTGTCTAGCCTTCACGGGAAAGCCACTCCATTCTTAATTTGGAAGGCCTTGACAAATTTGTTCCGAAGCAGAAGTAACTAGAGGAAGTTGGTGCTTAAAGACAAGCTCAGAAAAATAAAAATGGAGAAGGGCGACAATATTCCAAAATACCTCACGAAGCTTGTCCACTGCAAGGATGAACTGGGAAGTGTGGGGGTTACTGTTGATGATGAAGAATTAGTGAGCTTGGCTCTCCTTGGGCTTTCGAAGAGTTGGCATAGCTACAAAGACTCTGTCAATGGACGGGAGAAACCGCCGGGATGGGAGCGACTTTGGTCAGATCTTGTGTAGGAGGAGATAAGGCAAGGTACCAAGGATGGCTCTTCATCGAAGAATGAAGATGAAGAGAATTTATCTTTGGCTGAAAAAGAAAAGAAAGGGAAGGGGAAGAAATTTCCTTCAAAATTCAATGCTAAAGGCAAGAAGCAGGTTTTTTCCAAAGTGAAGTGTTTTCACTGTCACGAACATGGGCATTTTTCCACTAACTGCCGACAGAAGAAGAGGAAAAGGAAGGCTACTAGAGCTGCAACTGGAGAGGCCTTAGCCTTGCAATTTGAAATTTATTTCTATTTGATCGCATGCTTGGTTTCAAGCGCAATGGGATCAATGTGGTATCTTGATAGTGGTGCGTTTTTCCATATGACAGGAAGCAAGGAGTTGTTTAGTGAATTAGAGGAGAAGGACCTATAGATGCATATAGATATGGGCGACGATGATCGGTACAGTGCGACTGGCATTAGGACCATTACCTTTGAGAGGGAGTCTAGTAATCCATTCTTGTTGAAGGATGTTATGCATGTTCCAGGTTTGAAGTAGAACTTGGTCCCGGTCGCAATGCTGGAAGACATAGGTTATGATATTGTTTTCAGTGAGGGTTCCTTCGACATAAAACAACGGGTCAAACCAAGAAGATAGGGGTTCAAATTAAGAATCTCTACAAGGTGGAGGTAGATGGTTGTGCTGCAATGGTGGGAAAAGCAGAAGTGGTGAGCTGGGATGAGGGCGAATTATGGCACATGAGATTGGGCCATCTTCACCATGGCGCTTTGAAGATTTTGCAGTAGATTTCTACTGGACTTCCCAAGGGTACTCTTGCACAGTCAGATTAGTGCAAGGGATGTACTATGGGTAAGTTTGTTAAGACCACCTTTCATGAGAAGGAGAACCGTGCTTCGGTGATCCTGGAGAGAATTCACATAGACGTGTGTGGACCTTTCTTAGTTGATGTAGAAAATCATATAACTAATGTGTTATACATTCGAGATTCTCCTGATCACACACTATTTGACTTCATGCACAATACTGAATCTCTTCTACCATGTATCATTACTTGCAGAAATTAAATCAATTGCATGCACACATTAAAACCATAAAAATTCACACATATGAACACAGTAATTTATGGGAAAGCTTAAAGCTGAAAAACCCCAACTATATGTATAATTATGCCATAGAGATCATGTAAAAATCATCATACAAAGATTCTCACAATCTCTCAGTACAATCTCCAATTACTACACACTAATCAGGTCCGATCTTGCAAATCCCATGCACCGATCTCTGCCACCTGCTAGCCTACCTTTACTACGCAATCACTGCTGAAGAATGGCTCTAAATGAACTCGAATTGGTCCAGCCTTACTCACAAAATCCTCATTGGCATCTCCAACCACTATGTGTTGCGATTCATGCAACACTATAGTCACAACTGATAGTCAACCTGCTCTTTCACCTACCTCTTCACTGGTCTCTACTGAAACTGTCCATGCACTGTAGTTAACTGAAGTATTCTTCAGTTGATTAGTGAGTTAATAATTAGTGACTTAATTAATAATTAATTCACACCACTCTCACTAGTGTATCAATCAGTTAGACTAGATACAACTAGCTCAACTATGTTTAACTAAGTTAAACTGAACACAACTCCACCAACTACCATAATAACTCCACCAAACTCTGTCACATGAGTTCTAACTAAAGTCTCCATGTAATAGCTCCACTTAACCCTCAGGAATAGCATAATTCATTCTGTCAGCTCCTGTGCCACATCTGTGCACTTAACTAAAGTGCTCCAAGAGAATAAGATAATGTTTAGAGTCCAAATATTATTAAGAGGTAATAATATTTGACATATCTATTTTTAGACTGGCAATCTAAAAATAGATTCCACCCAATATGTCTAAAAATATAAGTCCATCAAATTTTCCAACTTGACCAACCATCCACAAATAGCATCCTGCAACTCATAGAATATGATCGACATGTCTAAAAATAGACATAGTATAAAAATATACTTGCGCCAAAAATAGCCTACAGGCCCACTTAGTGAAGGCGACTCTTTTCAATAAGCTCATCATCTTGTTGCAATCTCAACACTCCCTCTCAACAAGATATGGATTTTCTGCCACCTCGATCCTGCCTCTGTGGTATTCGAATTTTCTCCTGGTGATGGCCTTTGTCAAGATATCAACATCCTGATCCTTCATAGGAATGTAAGAAAGTAACATGATCTTCCACTGCACACAATCTCTGATATGATGATACTGGATGTCAATGTGTTTAAATCTATCATGAAATACTGGATTAACCGAGAGTTTGATGCAACTCTGATTATCACAATATATCACTGTAGGATCTAAGTGTGAACCGAACAACTCGACCAGGATCTTCCTCATCCATATAGCCTCGCATGCAGCCAACCTCACTGCCATGTACTCGGCCTCTGCTGAACTGAGTGCCACAGATCTCTTCATCCTGCTATACCAAGAAACTGTTGTCGACCCGATGCTGAAAACTCCTCCAGAAGTGCTCTTCCTGTCTGTTGGGCTCCATGCCCAATACACTCCGTGAAGCCACATAGCTTCACCTCATCCGACTGTCTGTACCATAATCCATATCCTGATGTGCCTCTGAGATATCTCAATACATGCTTGCCTGCCTTCCAAAAGAGCTTGGTAGGCTTAACCATAGTTTGTGAAAGTTAGTTAACAGCGTAGCATATGTCAGGTCATGTATTGACTAGATACATAAGTGACCCCACCAACTGTCGGTAAATAGTGGCATCCACTACCTCTGTCGATGTAGCATCCTCTTCCTCCATCCACCAGGAAGAGGAGTGTCGATAGGCTTGCAGCCATGCATGTTGAACTTCTCCAGTATCTCCCGGGCATACTTTCCTTGAGACACAAGCAATCCATCACTATGCTGCCAAATTTCCAATCCGAGGAAATAATGAAGGAGGCCCAAGTCCTTCATCTCAAACTCCTTTGCAAGATCAGCCTTGGATGAGTGTATCAATATTTCATCACCCGTCAGAATCAAATCATCTACATAAAGTACAATGATCAGCAACTTACCCTGCACCACAATCTAGTATAGGTTCAGATCCGCCTCACTGTTGGAGAATCCAAGTCCGGTGAAATAACTGTCTATCCGTGTGTACCAAGCATGAGGTGCTTGTTTCGACCCATACAACGCTCTTTTGAGCCTACACACATGCGACTCACTACTGAAGATCTCGACACCTTTCAGATGCTCTATGTACACCTCCTCCTTAATGACTCCGTTGAGGAACGCAGTCTTCACATCCATCTGATGAATGTGCCACCCCATCTGCGCTGAGAGAGCAAGAATCATCCGTATGGAAGAATACCTTGCGACAGGTGCAAAGGTTTCCTCATAGTCGATCCCCTCAATTTGTGAGAAGCTTCGAGTGAAAAATATTTCCTTGTACTTCTCGACACTCCCGTCAACTGCTTGCTTCACTTTGTAGATCCATCTTAAACCTACAACTGATTTCCCTTCCGGCCTTGGGACAATCTCCCATGCACTGTTTCTGACAATCGAATCATACTCTTCCACCATGGCATCTACCCATGCAGGGTCCTCCACAGCTTCCTCAAAAGAGGATGGTTCTGTCACGATACACTTGCTCATCAGAGCCATGTATCCATTATATCGGTTAGGTGACTATCTCTGTCTGTGCTATGATTTAGGTGCTCCTACAATCTTCTCTGCATCAAGATTTAGTCACTCAGCTTCTGTAGTGTGCTTCCGCCCTCTGATGGTTGGCGCTGCATGATTGGTTTATTCCACTTCATGAACCTCCTCTTGTGGCTAATCCACATCTTGAGGCTCATCCTTAGGAACTAATAGCTCCTAATTAGCATGCAAGTGTGGCTCCCTCTCAAGCGAACACGTCATGGCTTTCTCCTCATGAAATTTGATATCCCGTCGCACAACAGTCTTTCGGCTCTTTGGCAAATACACACGATAGTTTTGGGGTGTATCAGTGTACCCCAAAAATATCCCAACCTCTACAGTCGACTCTAGCTTCATCCTAGCATCCTTTGTCACATGAATGTAAACAGGTCAGCCAAAAATCCTCAAATGAAAAATATCAGGCCTCTTACCAGAAAATGCCTCCTCGGGTGTACTCATGCCAAGTATTCTGTGAGGAAAATGGTTTTACACATCAACCGCAGTATTTCATGTCTCACAAGTGTATGAGAACGCCCTGATCATGCAACATTGCCCATGCAGCACCCGCGATTGTTCTGTTATTTCCCTCCGCGACCCCATTCTGCAGTGGGTTATGAGGCACTATGAGCTCTCTTCGAATTCCTTCTGCGCTGCAAAAGTCTTTGAATTCACCAGAGATGAATTCACCACCATTGTCACTCCTAAGAGCCTTCATCTTCTTCCCTGACTCTTTCTCCACTAGTGCATTAAACTCACAGAACTTAGAGAATGTCCCTCTCTTCTTCTGCATGAAGAAGATCCAACACTTCCAAGAAAATTCATCAGAAAAGATCACATAATACCTATGCTTTGCTGTCGAAGCTACTGATAAAAGTCCACACATGTCTGTGTGAATTCTCTCAAGGATCATCGTGGCGCGACTATATTTCTCGTGAAAGGTGGCTTTCACAAATTTTCCCAAAGTACATCCCTTGCACTGAGCTGACTGAACAAGTGTACCTTTGGGAAGCCCAGTAGAAATATGATATAAAATTTTCAAAGCACCATGGTGAAGATGGCCAAATATCCTATGCCATAGCTTTCCCTCATCCCGGCTCACCACTCCTTCTAGCTTGCCTGCCATTCCTGCACAGCCATCTACCTGCAACTGATAAAGGTTCTTAACTTGAACCCCTATCCTCCGAGTTTCACCAGTTGCCTTACTATGCAGGAAAGCCTTTCCCTCTCTAAAGACAACATCATATCCCTTGTCTTCCAACATCGCCACAAAGATAATATTCTTCTTCAATATAGGAACATGCATAACTTCCTTCAATATGAAGGGTTTACCAGACTCCCTCTTAAATGAAATGGTCCCGATACCGGTCGCACTGTATCTACCATCATCACCCATCTCGATGTGCACTCCAAGATATTTCTCATCCAATTCAGTAAACAAATATTTGTCTCTGGTCATGTGAAAAGACGCACGACTATCAAGAAACCACACTAAACCCATCATACTTGAGACCAAGCATGCAATCAGCGAAAAATCCAGCTCAAACTGCGAGGCTGAGGCCTCTCCAGCTACAAATCCATCAGCTTGCTTATTTTTCTTCTTCTGTGGACAATTAGTGGTGTAATGTCTGTGTTGGTGACAGTGAAAGCACTTCACCTTGGACATGTCCTACTTCTTTCCTTTCACACCAAATTGAGAAGAATTTTTCTTTCCCTTCTCCTTCCTTGATTTTGCAGCCAAAGCGCAATTTTCTTCATCTACATTCTTTGATGAAGATCCATCCCTGGTACTCCACCTTATCTCCTCCTGCACAAGATTCGACCAAAGTCACTCCCATCCTGGGAGTTTCTCCCGACCATTGACAGAGTCCTGATAGGAATGCCAACTCTTCGAAAGCCCAAGGAGAGCCAAGCTCACCAAGTCCTTGTCATCTACAGTAACCCCCACACTTCCCAGCTCATCCCTGCACTAGACAAACTTCATGAGGTACTTGGGTATACTGTCGCCTTTCTCCATTTTTATATTCCTGAGCTTATCCTTGAGCACCAACTTCCTTTGGTCGCTCTTGCTTTGGAAAAAATCTGTCAAAGATTTCCACGTCAAGAATGGAGAAGATTTACCATGAAGGCTAGACACTATGTGATCCTTCACACCTTCCAACAGAATCCTTCGACATTTTGTTGTCTTCTTTTGCCATGTGTCAAGTGCGGCAGCATTGCTAGAAGCAGGTTTTGAAATTTCTGCATCTATGAACTCCTTCAACCCATTATCCTCCAGTACCGCCTCCATCCTATTCTTCCATGCCATATAATTCAAGCTTCCCTCAAGGGCATACTCCAATTGCAATCCGTTCAAATAAATCTCAAATTTGACACTAATAAAACACTGCTGCAAATTTGAGTTCCACCAGCACAAAACTCAACTGCTTCAATGCTTTGCAATTGCTCCAATGATCAATATCGCTCTGATACCATGTAGAAAATCATATAACTAATGTGTTATACATCCTAGATTCTCCTTATCACACACTATTTGACTTCATGCACAATACAAAATCTCTTCTACGATTGATCATTACTTGCGGAAATTAAATCAATTGCATGCAGACATTAAAACCATAAAAATTCACACATATGAACACAGTAATTTATGGGAAATATTAAAGCTAAAAACCCACAACTATCTGTATAATATATGTCATAGAGATCATGCAACTATCATCATACAAATCTTCTCACAAGCTCTCAGTACAATCTCCAATTTCTACACACTAATTAGGTCTGATCTTGCAAATCCCATACACCGATCTCTGCCACCTACTAGCCTGCCTCTACTGCGGAATAACTGCTGAATAATGGCTCTGAATGAAATCGAATTGGTCCAGCATTTCTCACGCAATACTCATTGACATCTCCAACCACTGTGTGTTGCGATTCATGCAACACTATAGTCAAACTGATAGTCAACCCGCTCTTTCACCTACCTCTTCACTGGTCTCCACTGAAACTGTCCATGCACTGTAGTTAACTAATTTATTCTTCAGTTCATTAATGAGTTAATAATTAGTGAATTAATTAAAAATTAATTCACACCAGTCTCACTAGTGCATCAATCAGTTAGACTAGATACAACTAGCTCAACTGTGTTTAACTAAGTTAAACTGAACACAACTCCACCAACTACCTCAATAACTCCACCAAACTCTGTCACATGAGTTCTAACTAAAGTATCCATGCAATAGCTCCACTTAACCCTTGAGAATAGCGTAACTCCTTCTGTCAGCTCCTGTGCCACATCTGTGCACTTAACCGAAGTGCTCCAAGAGAATAAGATAATGTTTAGAATCCAAATATTATTAAGAGCTAATAATATTCGACATATCTATTTTTATACTAGCAATCTAAAAACAAATTCCGCCCAATATGTCTAAAACTAGAAGTCCATCTATTTTTCCAACTTGACCAACCATCCAGAAATAGCATCCTGCAACTCATAGAAAATGATCGACATGTCTAAAAATAGACATAGTCTAAAAATAGACTTGTGCCAAAAATATTTTGCGGGCCCACTTAGTGAAGGCGACTCTTTTCACTAAGCTCATCATCTTGTTGCAATCTCAATAGTTCAACAAAAAAACAAAAGTATTATTTTATATTTTTTTTATGACTATTCTCGTAGATGCTGGATCTTCTTCATGCAGAGGAAGAGTGAAACATTCTCAAAGTTCTATGAGTTCAAAGTATTGGTGGAGAAGGAGTTGGGGAAGCAATTCAAAGCTCTACAGAGTGATAATGGCGGTGAATACATCTTGGGTGAATTCAAAGACTTCTATAGCAAAGAAGGAATTCCAAGATAATTGATAGCGCCTCATAACCCACAACATAATGGGGTCACGGAGAGGAAGAACAGAATGATCGTGGGTGCTACACAAGAAATGTTGCATGACCAGGGCCTACCGATGCACTTGTGGGTGGAAGCGTGCAACACTGTGGTTTATGTGCAAAATCGTTGTCCTCATAGAGTAATTTGCATGAGTACAACTGAAGAAGCTTTTACTGGTAAGAAGCCTGATATTTCTCATCTGAATATGTTTGGCTCATTTGTTTACATTCATGTGACAGAGGATGCCAGGAAGAAGCTGGAGCCGACTACAGAAGTTTGGATATTTTTGGGATACAAAGAAACTCCCCATAATTATCGTGTGTATTTTCCAGACAATCGGATGATTTTGGTGTGACGGGATATAAAATTCAATGAGGTGAAAGCCATGAAGTTGTCGATTGAGAGGGAGATACACTTGCATGAAGAGGAGGAACTTGTTGTTCCCAAATATGAGCCTCTAGATGTGGATCAGCCATAGGAGGAGATTCCTGGAGTGGAGGAGTCCACTCATGCAGAACCAAACATTAGACAAGGAAAAAAGCGTACCACAGAAGCTGAGAGACTGAAGGTTGATGCGGCATAGAATATAGGAGTTCCTACATCATAACACAGATAGAGACAGTCACCTAACCATTATACTCGATACATGGCTCTTATGAGCAAGTGTATTGTGATAGAGCCATCTTCTTTTGAAGAAGAAGTGCAGGAGCCCACATGGGTAGAGGTGGAGGAGTATGACTCCATTATTAGAAACATTGCTTGGGAGATTGTTCCAAGGCTGGCTGGAAAATTAGTTGTAGGATCAAGATGGATCTACAAGGTAAAGGAAGTTGCTGATGAGAGCATTGAGAAGTATAAGGCAAGATTTGTTGCCCGAGGCTTCTCACAGATCGAGGGGATTGACTATGAAGAAACCTTTGCACTTGTCACACGGTATTCTTCCATACAGACCATCCTTGCTTTCTTAGCACAGATGGGTTGGCACATTCATCAGATGGATGTGAAGACTGCGTTCCTTAATGGGATCATTTAGGAAGAGGTGTACATTAAGTAGCCTGAAGGATTGGAGATCTTCAGCAGCGAGTCACATGTGTGTAGGATCAAAAGAGCATTGTATGGGTTGAAATGAGCACCACGTGCTTAGTACACTTGGCTTGACAGCTATTTCACTGGACTTGGCTTCACCGAGAGTGAGATGGATGCAAAAATGTACCAAATTGTGGTGGAGGGTGAGATTTTAATCATTGTTATTTATGTTGATGATTTAATACTAACGAGTGATGAGTAGTTGATACACTCATGCAAGGCAGATCTTGCAAAGGAGTTTGAGATGAAGGATTTGGGCCTCCTTCATTATTTCCTTGGATTGGAAATATGGTAGCGGGAATGTGAACTGTTTGTGTCTCAATGCAAGTATGCCCGGGAGATACTAGAGAAGTTTCACATGCAAGGCTGCAAGACTATCGACACTCCTCTTCCAGGAAATTGGTGGAAAGAGGATGCTACATCGGCAGAGGTAGTGGATGCCACTGTTTATCAACATTTGGTGCGTTCGCTCATGTATTTAGTTAATACAAGACCAGACATATGCTATGTGGTGAACCAGCTTTCACAAGTGATGATTAAGCCTACCAAGATCTTTCGGAAGGCATGCAAGCATGTCCTGAGATATCTCAGGGGAACATCTGAGTATGGTTTATGGTACATACAGACGGATGAGGTGAAGTTGCATGGCTTCACAGATGCATATTGGGCAGGCAGCCCAACAGACAGAAAGAGCACATCAGGAGGGATTTTCAGTATCGAATCTATGACAGTTTCTTAGTACAGCAAGAAATAAATATCCATGGCACTCAGTTCAGTGGAAGCATAATACATGTTAACAATTCAAGATACATGTGAGGCTATCTGGATGAGGAAGATCCTGGTTAGTTTGTTTGGTTCACATTTAGATCCCACAGTGATAAATTGTGATAATCAGAGTTGCATTAAACTCTCAGTTAATACTATGTTTCATGATAGATCTAAACATATTGATATCTGGTATCATCATATCAGAGATTGTGTGCTGCAGAAGGTCATGTTGCTTCAGTACATTCCTACAGAGGATTGGGATGTAGATATTCTCACGAAGGCATTCACCAGGAGCAAATTCGAATACCATAGAGGCAGGATCAGGGTGAAAGATAATCCCTATCTTTTCGAGGGGGGAGTGTTGAGATTCAACAAGATGATGAACTTAGTGAAAAGAGTCACCTTCACTAAGTGGGCCCGCAGGCTATTTTTGGCACAAGTCTATTTTTAGACTATGTCTATTTTTAGACAGGGTGATCATATTTCAGAAGTTGTAGGATGTTATTTTTGGATGGATGATCAAGTTGGAAAAATAGATGAAATTATATTTTTAGAATATTGGGCGAAGTCTATTTATAGATCATCGATCTAAAAATAAAAGTGTTGATTATTATTACCTCTTAGTAATAATCCGACAATAAATAGTAACTTATTCTCTTGGAGCACTTAATCTCAGTGCACATATTTGGCAAATCAGTGGGCTGAGGGAATTACATAATTCCCAAGGGAAACTGGTGGTTCATGCATGAACTCAGTTAGAACTGAAGTGGCAAAGTTATGACAGAGTTGGAAGAGTAGTTCATGGAGTTGTATTTAGTTTAACTCAGTTAGACTCAGTTGAGCTAGTTGTATCTAGTCTAACTGAATGATACACTAGTGAGAGTGGAGTGAATTAATTAGTTAATTAATTCAAAAATAATAACTCATTAATCAATTGAAGAATACAAGAGTTAACTACAATGCATGTCAGTGCCAGTGGAGACCCAGTGGAGAGATAGGTGAAAGGGCAAGATGGAATATTTGTTGTGACTATAGTGATGCATTGATTGCATCACACACACATTGGAGTTTCCAATGAGGATTGAAAAATCAAGCCAAGGGTAATTAGAATTCATTCAGAGATATTCTTCAGCAGGGATTGCGTAGTGGAGGTAGGCTAGCAGGAGGGCAAAGATCGGTGCATGGATTTGTAGATTTTTCCTGATTAGTGTGTGACAATTTATTGTACTGAGAGCTTGATGTACTAAGATTTGTATTAGATTGTTACATGATCTCCATGATACATAATATATGATAGTTGGGGTTTTCAGCTTCAGGCTTTCCCGTTAAACAATTGTATTATGTGTGATTGTTTTTATTGATGCTTTACATGTGTTTGAAATTAATTTTCTGCAAAATATTAAAACTAGAATGATTCTGTATTTTGCAAGAAGTTAAATATTGTGAGATCAAAGGAATATGGATGTATGCGTGCTTAGTGTATACTAATTTCTACAGGTAGCTTGCGAGTCTCAAAAATATCCTGGATTTTAATCCTCCTTGGAAATCCAAATTATATGTCACTTTTTCTTATTAATAAAAGAATTCATTTACCCCCTCCCCCTACAAAACAAAAATGCACTTTCCACTGTACATTATATAAATATGTATAACTTAATATAATATGCAATAATATAATAATTTTAAAAAGTACAAAAAATATAGCCAATGTAAATGTGTGTGTATCTATATAATAATAAAATACAGTATGGTGAAATTTATATACAATATTAAAATTTGCCCAAAATTAAAAAAAAATAATATTATTAAATTAATTTAATAAAGGAATATTTATTTAATAATGAAAAAATAAATTTTTAAACATGTAACTAATTTTTTAATTATATATATTCAAAAAAATATTTAGTTTTTCATAAATTTAATCTTTCTAGTAATTTAGTAAATCCTCTTGGTGTAATAGAGATAGAGTGGTGATCCTTCTTCCTAATAAAAAAATGAAGATACAATATTCTTTGGGTAATGTATGTGGTAACCAACGATAAAGTGGAGTTCCTTGCTCTTTGGAAAAGTTTAGAGCTAGCTATTGAAAAGAAGATCCAAAAAATCATGATATTTGGTGATTCATTTATAGTAATCCACCAAGTTTGGGAGGCTAAATGTGGACACAATTGTAGTCCCTCTACCAGTGTGCTTCAAATTCTCCTACAATGTCATCAATTCGAGAAAACTGAACCTTATCATTTTATAAGGAATTTGAATTCATCAGTGGATTCTTTAGATAATAAAGAAACAATATTGGAATAGTGGATTATATAATTGGATAATAGGTGTATATTAAATACCAAATTTTTATGACTCTTCCTAATTGTACAAAGAGGAACAATTATTATCGTTATTGAGAAATTAAAAATGTTGATATATTAGGGGTGTGAAGAGTAAGAATATTTCAGAGTATAAATCTTATAGAGGCAATAACCCATATGGTTTGGCCACGAAAATTTACTACCTATCCTCAGACACCACCCCTCTAGTGCCCCTGTCATCTCACATCCACAAATGGCATGCAATATTAGCACTCAAATTCTCTATTAGTTCATTTCCTTGCATTAGGCATCAAATGTTTAATCGGTCAAGGATTTTGCATTCAATTTGCCTCATGTTGGTGCTATTTCCTCACTCCCTCTGTATCAATTTGTATCTCGAACAAGAATTTTGAAATTGAATAGACATGGATCAACCGATTCTGTATTTAGTTCAATAAGGAAGGGGACCATAGGTCATGATGAATATGAAAGTATCACAACAAGACCCTTTAGGATTATATGCGATGGAGAAGTTTATATGTCACCCTCACAGCTCTAACCAATTTGGGATCTATTCTGGAGAAACAATGGCCATTACAGCAATAATCTATAAATAAGATTTGACATTGTGCAAGTTCTCCATGGAGAATATTGGTTCCTCTCTTAACATTGAAAACGTTGACATCAACCAGATTCTAGACAGGGTTCTAGGGGAAATTGAAGGCATGCTTAGTGCCTTCAACCAGTCAAACTAGGTCAAACAAAAAACTTCAAAATCTCTCCAGCTATTACCAATTCCAAGCTTTAATTAAAATAGGTCAAAATTGATGATTGACAGAGTGAATTTAGGACTCATTAGAGGAAATTTTAGCATAAAAGTGCCTACAAAATTTTTCACATACATAATATATAAACCAATAAAATCCTTTAAATTCAAAAAGAGGTACGTGTAAACTTTTTGGAGGGAAAAAAAACTACTTTTTTTAATTGTATTTTTGGCTTATTTCCTTATAATTTTACTCAAATTTCAAGTGTAGACACTTGTTCGATGCATAATTAAATTTCACATTCAACTAGTACCCATTATGCATATTTTTGAGAAGACCAACATTGATAAGAATTGAAGATACATTAAAAAAACATGTTGAACATTTTTTTAATGTATATCCAATTTTTATCAATGTGGATCTTATCAAAGTTATGCATAATGGGTACTCGTTGGATGTAGAATTTAATTCCGCATATATCAACTGACCACACTTGAAATTTGAGTAAACCTATGTGGATATAAGCTAAAAATACAATTAAAAAAAGTAGCTTTCTTATTTTCCCTCCAAAATTCATAACTCGTATTTTATTATTTTTCCTTAGGAGGCCACTTTTAGGATGAAATTTCCTCTAATGGAAATGACAACTATTCACTACAAATTGGAGGAGATGGAAGACATGCTTTTCACAAGATTTCAGCTAGCACTGGTAGAGGCTAAAGCTAGTGAAGACACATGAAGGAAAAAAGGGAAGAGATTCCAAGATCTAGAGGAGAAAGATGATCAATGAGCTCCGAATTTGAAGAAATCTTTGGTTTGGAAACTAACTTTTTTTATAGTTTCTTCTTTGTTTTAGTTTTTGATATTATGTAAGTTGGTTCTATATCTAGTAGTTTACTGTAGAGCATATAATAGGCATCTATTCATAATTCTAGGAAGAAAAACGGCATAACCATAGGCTTTTTATGTTTTAGATATATTAAAACAGAATTATAGTTGAGCTGGATGAAATATGTAAGGATTTTGGCCCCAAAACCAATTTTCTTTTAAATACAAATCTCCTAATTTTCCTTTTAAAGAAAAAATATTTGATAAATACATATTAATAATTTAATTACAACTTTAAAATTAATCTTTATTTCTAATAAAATTAATAAAATAGAATAATCTCTAGTATTCTAACTAATAGACAAAATGAATTTTTTTTGGAATTTTTTCTTAAATAAAATACTGTAAAGATTAAAATATATATATAAATTTAAATTGTTAAAAAAATTGAGTTTAAATTATTTGTTCTCAAAAATTGAAGTATCACATCTATTTATACATTAAAAATGTATTTCAAATAATAAAAAAATCACAATATTATTTAAAATTATATTATCAAATTCCAATAAAACATAATTTATCTATAAATTAAAATTCACGTGATAATTTAAAAATCAATGATAATTTAAAAATCAAAGTAATTTAATTTACAAAATGAATTGTTATAAAGTGAATAAAGCCCAAAAATTTGAAAAAGACTTGAAACATGACTTACCTTAGACCTCATGTAAGTTATGAGTTTATTCCATAGTACAATTAGAGCTGGTTGTCTATTGAGTGAATTTAAATGCCCGAGCTTCTTGTTTGCATGTTCCTGAAATCGAAATCGAAATCGAAATGTGTGTAGTCCTAACCTTAAGTAAATTCAGTACCATATCAATTTAACAAATTAGGGAGAAATTAAATAAATGATAAGTTCGCTCTATTGTCCTCTCATCATTCGATGAAAATGTATATATATTTTTTTCTCATAATTTGATGAAGAAGAAAATACGTGATGAAAACGTATAATTTTTTTTCCTCGCGTTTTGATGAAGATGTGATTGAATATATTAATCCTATAAATATATTCGAATGTGTTAATTCATTATTAACACACTGAACATAACTTGGAGAGCATATAGAGGTTATTTTTATCTTAATTACATATGCTAAGAATATTTCATACATAAGAGCTAGATTTAATTTATCAAATTCCAAATTATTTTTATATTTTACAAATTTTTAACTTGTTTAAGTTAAATCAAACAATTAATTATATTTATTAAATTATATTTTTTTTTCAAAATTTATATTTTTTTATTTGGAATTTAATTAATTTCAACTATATAAAACTAGCACAATCACATTTACCAATGTGATTGATATATCAAGATAGGAATATATAAAATGCATCTTCAATTCCTCTAGTTCATGCTTGCTTGAAATTGACGAATTTCTCATTGTTGAACATTCATGTCTAAGTTTCTTTTCTATTTTTTTTTAATCACATTACATTTGGAAAATGGCATAGTAAATTAGGAGAATTTTAAAGAAATTTGTCAATCTAATGTGAAATTGTTTATTTTTTTCCTTAAAATTTTCGAAGATCATTGATTATAGAATATGAATCTTCCATCTTTTGAAAATGAATTGAGTGCTTACCTAAAAGGGCATGAGGGCATTATATTATTTTAATTTATGGAAATAGACAAAATTTCTAATACTCTAGATAAAATGGTCTTTTAGATTAATCACATTATTAGGATTTGGTCATACTAATACTCTGAATTGATGCAAATCCATCTCTAATCTCTTAGTATTGACCTTTTCTATTTTTGTGGTATTTCTGTCTCTTCCTCCTTGTTATTTTGACTAGTGATTTTATAGTTTCTTTGTGTAGTTCTTTTATTATTATTGTGTATTTAATTTTTTTAGTTTATTTCATATGGGTTTATTTCATTAAGTTGATTTATTTTTCTTTTTTATTTATATTAGAACTTTGTTTTTATATTGAAATTTTGCTTTATTGTTTTTATTTTTATTCTATTTTCAATTGTGAATTATTTATTTGCTATCGGATTTTGGATATTTTTTGGATTTATCTTTCTTGTCATTGTTTTTATTAATTTTATTATTAGTAATATTTTTTATTTTTACTATGTTTAATTTCTCATTTGTTTTGAATTTAATTTTTTGTTACATTTTTATTTTATTGTTGCATAATGAGATTTTTGGATCAATTCAATTAGAAACTACACTGGTTAGTTTTAAAAGTTCTATGAAGAAGGGAGTATTTTATTAAAAAATTACATCATGATTGCTTACTTTTATATATATATATATATATATATATATATTCAAAATTTGGTTAAATAAAATAGAAGAACTCACTACATTATTTTGAAGAGTGAAATGGTGATTAAGAAAAAATGAGACATTTAAAATATTAAAATAAACCAAATTTTTATATTAAATTTAATATTAAAATATAATATAATAATATATATTATTTTTAAAAAGCTATAAATTAATATTATATAAATTATATTGAAATTTAAAACCTAAAATATATAAATTGATGATGATGATGATGATTAACATCCACTGAGACCAATATTTGGTCTATAGGACCTAAAGAGAAGAATTATTTAATTTGATTTAAGATTTTATTCCTTTGCTCAAAAAGCTTGGAGAGAAGCCTCCCGAGCTCACTATAATTTTGACATCTTAAAAGGCTAGGAAGGTCAATATTTTAACAAAGATTATGAAATTGAGCTCTAATGTGGTTGTATGCCGAGCACTCAATGTTCATATTCTCACAGAGATGGTAGATCCTTTCCATCCATGGTGTTTTAGGAACTGTCCAACAACTTGTTTCACTATGGAGCTCATGAGAGTTCGTTCTAATCTCGGATATATTAATTTTCCTCTTTGAGCTAGTTAAAACAAAGAGATACTTTTGATCTTCTAAGGTGGGGTTGATGACCTCCTTATAATATGTTAATTTTCTTTTAGCTGCTAGATCTTTCTCACACCACATTTTTTCTTTGAACTTAGAAGTAATTTTTTTTTAATGTTATTGATGTTTTGTAATGCAACATTCTCGTCGATCTCCCAATGGTTTAACCAGGCCCTAGTGTCTTTATACCAACCTTGTTTAAGCCTTAGGTGGTTTTCACTAGAATTTAAAGCTAGCTTAGGAAGTCTATGGTCTCCTATGCTATTGAGCTTGTGCTTATACAACAGAAGCCTAGTCAAAGCTAGGCTCTCGATAGGAAAATGATCCACTTCTATAAGGAGAATAGGATAGGGTGTATTGCTTTTAATTTCAAGGTTATATGTTATAAAACACTTCCGTATTTGCTCAATATTTCTCTAGGATTCTCTAGAGATGCTCGAACCCCGAACCTCACATCCATATAAGATAACAGGAGTGACTAAAGTTTCAAATTGGAACTTATTTATATCCCACATTACGAGGTTTGTCGTTTTACAATTATTTTCAAGACCAAAATAGGCTTTCCACCCCCCATTAATCCTTTTCTGAATGCTATAGTTCCAGTTGAGCTTGTGGTGAATATCAATTCCTAGGTACTTGTAAGAAGACACTTCCTCCAAGTTAATATTGTCATACATAAAATTAGCGTACGTGTCCTTCTTGGATTTGATAATCATAACTTTTGTTTTGTCAATGTTAACAAACATACCCATGGTAGAGCAGAAACCCTTAAGAATTCTAATTTTCTTATCAAGATCAGATGAAAACCTTGCGAGAAGAACAATATCGTCAGCATAGAGAAGAAGGATGATGACTATCCCAGCTAAGTCCATGCTAGCACATCCTGCTTCCTCTAAACAACCTTCTAGCTTATCGATGTAAATGCCAAATAGGGTATGGGAGAGGGGGCAACCTTGTTTAACTCCGATATTACACTTAATATCTTTCGACCACCCCTCATTACTATTTAACGTAGAAATTAAATTCTTGTATAACCTTATAGCGGTCACTCCTAGCTCTAAAAGAACATTCAGCTCTTCTAATATATTCCATAGGTTATTTCTAGGAACTGTATCAAAAGCCTTTCTAAAGTCCGCAAAGCAACAGAAGAGATTGGATTTATCATTGACACATTCCTCCATGATGATCCTAAGCGTAAGGAGGTGGTCCGTTGTTGAGTGTTGCTTTCTAAAACCCGCTTGGCCTTTAGCCCACTTACCTTCACTTTCAAGCCAAATGCTTAACTTCTTTTCCAAAATAATACCATATAACTTGGCTAAGAGAGGGTTGATCATAATTGTTCGATAATTAGAGGGGTTATTTTTATCCCCACTTTTAAAAACAGGGATAATGAGGCTCTGAGTCCAAGGATTAGGGAACCTTTGCTTGACCGCTTGGTTGAAAAGCTTATGGATGTGGGGGATGAGGACAAGACCTCCAATTTTTAAGATTTCCACCTGGTAGCCTTCAATGTCGTTAGCTTTCCCATTTTTCAGGCGTTTAACCCCAAAATCAATGTCTTCTAATGAGAAAACTTCTTTTGTTGTGAGCATGGTTTCAAAATCCCTAGCATTTGGAGATTCATAAAGCTTTTTAAGATAGGAATTCCAGTCATGTAAAGCAATTTTATTATTATCTTTAGTTTTCCTAGTTAGAATCTGCCTCCAGAATTTCTTAGGAGCCACCTTAGAGAGGTGTAAGAGATGCTCTTGTCTTTTACGAATATATTGCCTTTTTTTCCTTTTAGTTAGGGCTTTGTAGTTTTTTATCTTGTTAATTTTGATAGATTCATCAACAACTTCCTTAATTTCTCTCCTCACACTTTCACAATATTTGTCATGCCATGGGTTGGTTTTGCTATTTCTATTATTACTTGAGACTTCAATTGAGAACTTGTTAATAGAATATGAGAGGGTTGTAGTAAAATTATGATAGAGGTCATCTATGTTGTCTATACTAGATAAAGGAAACAAATTAGTTTTTAATTCATTTAGAAAGAGATCGTTTTTATTTCTCTCAAAGATTAATTTCTTTTGACTATAAGGATTATCTTCTATGGGATCTCTATGCATGACAAAATTGAGAGCTATGAGTAAAGGCCTATGATCAGATTCAGGCTCGTGGTCGTCTAAGATGTCAAGATTTATTACTATGTCAAAATCTATTATTTATTATATTACATTATGATTTATATATATATATATATATATATATATATATATATATATATATATTAAATCAAATATATATTTTCAAAACCCTCACTTTGAAGAGGGAAGAAATGGCGATTAAAAAGAAATGAAGCATTTAAAAATTAAAATAAACCAATTTTTTATATTAAATATAATATAATATTATATATTATTTTAACAAACCTATAACTTAATATTATATAAACTATATTAAAATTTAAAACCTAAAATATATAAGTTATATTACAATTTAAAGTTTAAAATGGCTATTATAACTTAAAATCATTTTTCTTCTTCTATAAAACCATGTTAATATTTTGGCAGTTTGATATAAATGCAATCAATGAAATCCAATGAATAAAAGCCATATTTGGTGAATTAGGATTTTTGAAACTCATAGTTTTAAAAATGTAGCCCACAACAATGAAACATTTCAATGTAGCCAAGTTTCAATGATGTAAGTTTTAATATTTATATTTTTAATTCCATATGTCTAGTCTTCATAAGTAGTGACAAATAATCTGTACACTAATCATGTTTTGTAAAAATTTAATCTATATAAAGCTTAAACATATGATTTAGATATGCAAGAAAATTAGTGATGTGAATTTTATCCATTGATATAGTAATATACTAACATCTGGAAAAAAATTAATTAAGAAAATCATTAAAATAACCAATTCTAACAAAGAAAACCTATACACACCACCAACACAAAAATGAACCATTATGACATATATAGAGTAACCATACTGACAGATTTTGAATTTTCAACTATATATAAGATTATACACACAACATAACATAAAAATGAAGTAACCATAATGATATATGATTTTGAATTTGAGTTAAAAAAAACCTCAATAAAACATTTGGGACCAAACATGCTGCACGGAAATGAGACAAGCAACACAAGACAGATAATATAGCCTGCATCAACAAAATAGAAAAAGGAACGGAAGAAAATGAAGAGATATATCATCTCAAGCATAAAAAATGAAACTAGAAACACTAAATTCCCGAGAGAGAGTGAAACGAAACTAAAGATATCAACCAAAAAACAAGAACTACAACAGAAAATACTCTGTCATGTACGATCAAATATTACTAAAAATATAAAACAAAATTTCTGGCACAAACTATCAACACAATGTGACCCTCAGAGCTTTAGAAACAACCCATCAATGGAAAACCCTCTGAAACAAAGGGCTTATTGTAAAAGACTGAAAATCCAACCTACGCAATGGCATATCACTCCATTGAGGCACAACACGAAGAAACCATGGGAGCTTTCAAAAACATCTATGAAATGGCATCTCCTTCAAAATAAGGGGCTTTCTAATGAAACACCTGCCTGCATAGTAACAAGAAACTCGGTTGAAGCTCTACACTAAAATTTTATCATTTGTAGAAGAGATGATCTTCTGTAACAGTTCCAATGGACAATTTGTTGAGAATAATGTTTAAATTTTGCCATGTAATTGTTGACATTAGTTAGCAGATTTTTTGATTCTCTATTATTAAAAATTAGTGCAATTATTAGGATGGCCAGTGCTCGGAATCATTGGCAGTGGTCAGAATGAATAATTAATTGATAAATAATAGATTTAGTAATAGTTTTATTATATAATAATTTATTTACATACATCATTCAATGTTAGATTTACAATTTGAGCAGTGATATGTGTTTTTTTATTTTCTTTCATTTTTTTTATATGTCATAATTATTTTGGTTTATTAGTTGGCTTAAATATCATTGGCCATTTCAGATTCTAAAATTGGCATCGAAGCAGTTAAAATTGTTTTGGGTTAAAAAAATTGTTGGAATTTCGCCAAAGTTAAAAATGTCCAATTCTAACATCCCTGTTCCAGAATTTGATGGGAACGATTATGATTATTGGTGCATTAAGATGCTGACCTTTTTGATTGGAAAATATTTGTGGGAGATTGTTGAATCAGGTTATGATGAGTGAGATGATTGGAATTCCCTTACAACCAATGAAGGAACAACAAGAAAGGAAGCAATGAAGAAAAATTCTCAAGCTTTGTTTCACATTCAGATAACTCTTTATAAGAGATTATTTACATGAATATCAGGAGAAAAAACAACTAAATATGCATGGAAGACTCTACAAGAATTTTACCAAGGTAGTGATCAATTTAAGGTGGTCAAGCTTCAGACATTGAAGCGAGAGTTCGAGAATTTGAAGATGCAAGAAGATGAAAGTATAAGTGACTACTGTGTGAGACTCAAAGATGCAGTCAATAAAATGGCTACACTTAGGGAAACGGTAAGCAATGATTTTTTAATAAAAAAGGTATTGAGATCTTTAACACTTAGATGGAATAATGTTGCTGTAATATTAGAATAAAGAAAGGATTTGACACAATTAAAGTTTGACCAATTGTTTGGATCTCTTATGTCTCATGAAGAAATATTGAAAGACACTTTTGAAGTTGTAGAGAAAGATTTTTCCTCTAAATTAAAAATTACACAGAATGAAGATGCAAGTATGAAAACCAATCAAGATCGAGGTAAATGCAAAATCCAAATTTTTTCAAGAGGTAGAGGTAGAGGTGGCTCAAGAGGAAGAGGTAGTTCCAGAGGAAGAGGTAGAGGTTGATTTGATAAGAGAAATGTTCAATTTTACTATTATAATAGGTATTGCCACTTTGAAAGAGAATGCAGATTGAAAGAAGGTAGAAATGCTAACTATGCTCAAGAAAGTAATGAGTATCCTACAGATCACTTATTTTTATCTTATGCCAAAGGTGAAAATATTAGTAAAGATGTTTGGTACATAGATTTTTTATGCTCTAACCATACGATGGGCAATGAGACATTGTTTTCAACCAAGCATGGAAGTTTTAAATGCAAGGTAAAGCTTGGTGATGATAAATCCTTGGAGGTTGCTGCCAAACGAGCTATGGAGATTAAAAAAAAAGAAGGTATAAAGAGTATTCATGATATTTATTACACTCCACAACTGAAGCACAATTTGTTAATTTTTGGGTAGCTATGTGAGTAAAACTATAAATTAGTCTTTGAAAATAAGACATGTACTATCTATGATAAGAATAAGGGAAATAAGGTGATCATTGTTGTGCCTATGGCAAGAAATAGGATGTTTCCCTTGAGGTTTGATGAACATAACAACAGCCTTGGAAATATGGCTTATGAGGATTCAGGTTGGCTATGGCATCTCAGGTATGGGCATTTAACTTTTCATAGTTTGAAGTTTCTAACCTCAAATGCATTAGTTTCTGGTTTTCCCAATGTAGAGGAGCATAAGGATGTTTGTGAAGGATGTGCTAAAGGAAAGCAAGCAAGGGAAAGGTTCCCAAAGGGAAATGCATGGAGGGCTCATCACCCACTTCAGCTTGTTCATTCAGAAATATGTGGTCCTATGCAAAATAAAAGTTTGGGTAAGTCATCATATTTCATCACTTTTATTGGTGATTACTCAAGAAATTGTTGGGTATATTTTTTGAAGGCCAAAAGTGAAGCCCTTGATACATTCAAGAAGTTCAAAGCACTTGTAGAAAATGAGAAACGCTGCAAGATCAAATGTTTCCGGACTGAGCATGGAAGATAATTTTTCTCAAAATATTTCCAGAGTTATTGTGATATGAATGGAATTAGGAGGCAATGTAGTACAACATACACACCCCAAAAAAACGACATAGTTGAAAGGAAGAATCGCACTGTGGTTGAAATGGCAAGTTGCATGTTACAAACTAAAGGATTGAGAAATTTTTAATGGGGAGATGTATTTTCTACAATAGTTTACATCCTCAGTCATAGCCCCACCAGTGCAGTAGAGAAAATGACTCCCTATGAAGCTTGGTATGGAAAAACACCTAATGTTAATCATTTCAAAGTTTTTGGTTGTTTGGCTTGTGTGCATGTACCTAATCAAAATAGAAAAAAGTTAGATACAAAAAGTGAGTTATGCATTTTCATTGGGTATTGTGAGACAAGCAAGGCTTATAAATTGTATAAACTCCTCACTAAAAAGCATATTGTCTCAAGAGATGTAATTTTTTACGAAGGGGGAGTTTATGGTCATCAAAAAGGCCATGTTGAGAAGACAAAATCTATTTTGAATGATGATATAATTGTTTGTAATGTCTCCACTTATCAACACTACCAAATTTATATTTTTTTCTTATCAACTTTATAAGTATACCCTGGTTTATATTTTTGTTTTCACTTAACACACCATTATTAAATAGAGTGCGAGTCACTGTTGGTTCGTTTCTTGTTATATTACATAACAAAATACATTCTCCAACCTTGATTTGTCATCTTTGTGTCTTAAAATTGAGTAAATATTCCTTTCCTCTTATTATAACTTGAGTGTAGGTTATACCGCTGTCTCCCTTGCTCAACTTAATATATTTACTAACTATATAGATATGCATTTCGATAATACATATATCCATATCAAATCGGATCACTACATATATTTTATTTTATACATACATCTTTGTCATTAGATTCGTCGATCCTAGTAACATCGTGTGATTGCACTAGATCATCATTCGAGCTAAAGTTTGTTCGTATGGCGTTAAAATGTAACTAGATGTATGTGGTTGTAGTTTTTCCCCTCATGCTTTTCATGTCTTGCACGGACCTGGTTGGATCGAGTGATATAGTATTGTACTCGTCTCCATTTGAAATCTCACCTCGTCTCTGTCAATTTATGATGTTATAAATGTCATTTATGGTTCTAGTTCCATATGCATCTCGTTTCTGGTTTCGAGAATTTCTTTTTAACCCACTTGCCGTGTATTGGGATTTATTTGGCATCCTATTCACAAATGTGATATTCTGTTAACCATTCGCAACGTTTTAATGAGGACCATCGTATTTACAGCAGGGATTTCTTTCCTGAACATAGATTTGATCTATCTATTTTATTCTTTCTGTGTTTATACATTCAAGAGATCCCAATACACATCTACGATGTAGGCTCTATAGCGCTACACGTGTATGGTCGATCTGTGTAGTTGTTTAGGGTTTCCTGAGGTATATATGGTTTGATTTCCTTTACGAGCAAGTTCATTTTGACTTTAGCCTTTGGCTCTGGACCTTTCTCCTAAGACCTGTTTGCTTTAGCGGTGCAACGAGTGCGTTTTCTTGTCATGGCGCTAAGTTCACCACCGATTTCTGAAGATCCAGGTATATTAGATTTTTTTTTCTCCCTACCCTCGGTTATACTGGTTATTTTGTTCGACCCCATTATTAAGTAGATTTTTAACCTTGGTTCGCATGGGATTTACTCCGAAATACGTGCGAATTTCTGCGTGTACGCTTCGCATTACATATTTTCTTGCTTGTGAAGTTTTCTAGTAAATTTGTGCTATCGGTAGGATTTAATATTAACTCTGAGAATGGAAAGTTTTGTTTTATGATTTAAATCTCAGAGATTTACCGTGTCGTTCTCTTTCATAAGGCATCGTTCAATCGTTTTGACTTTCTTCTCCTTCTCTGATACGATTTTCGTGTGATTTTTGCAGGGATGTGTTCGAGACACTCCTTCATCTCGTACTAATAGCTTGATGATTCGGCGAAGCCTCCATTCCATAGTTGGAATGGCGCAATATTCTTCAATGGTGAGATTGAACTCTTGTATTGAATTCGTTTTGTCCATCCTTAACGTTTTATGAGGTATTGATGCCCCTCGGCATTTCCCTACCAGGATTAATATATCACTCTTTACCTCCGTTTGGTTCCTTTCAGGTATAATTTTAAAACGAGGGGTCCAACTACTATAGGTAAGATAGTTCTTAGCCTCATTACTCGGATTGCTTTTATTTTGGTTTACTATAGATATACTCCAGTCTTGTCTCTTCAGTAGATTAACTTGACTCTGCTATCTGGTTATAGGTACAAAAGCCCTGGTTGGTTTTATATGGCTCATCCCATCTTAAGATTTCGAAACCGTCTCAACTCGTGAGAGCTCAGAACTATAATAACTCGTTCTCATTTTAATTTCTTTCAGGTTAATAAATCACTGTTTGGCAACTCCCAGATTCGTCGCCCTCCTCTTCATTTAGCTTTTTCATAGGATTTATGTTCTGTGAAATACAAGTTGGATTGTTTTCTCTCAAACAGTCATGGTTGTGTCCGTAAATACGACCATTGATCTATGTATGCGCAACTTGTAATATTTGTGAACTCTGGACATTCGTATACAAATTTGGTTTCTTAGACCTTGGTTAATCTATAGATAATTAACTTGGTCCTACATGTAAGACCGAGCGTAGTTCTATATATTTCTACTTTTCCTACTGAATTTTTTTTCGTTAAACATATATTACATCTATGGTTCATGATATGCAACGTTTTTATTATGAAGTTAATATTAACCTATCTGTCTTTGCCTCTTATTATTACTTTTTATGTTATATAATATCTTGTTCAGATAAACCCAACTCTTTTATGTGTTAGTAATGAGTCCTTCTGCTCCTTCGAATTTAATTTGGGTTCCACTGTACATTAGATTTAATAAAAAATTTGTCACGTTCTACTATCTGGCTTTCCTATCAGGAACCAAGGTATCTCTTCCCCATTGGATATTATCCCAAGTCAGCTACTATAACTAGACTCTAGTTATTGTTGAGATCCGTACTCATATCACATGTACTCTCATTGCAGAGTAATAGTTTAATCAAATCTCTATTATAGTACTACAGTAAATCCTAAGAGTAGCTTATTATAAAATGTTTTTGGAAAATAAATATATATATAGACTAATTTAATACCAGATATCAATGACATCTATCTTTATGTCATAAAATCTTTAATCATTCTGTAAAGTAGAGAGTTTGATGCTAATGATAATTGCTTTGAATTTTTCCTACAGTGATGTTTACCATACTTCTTTCACTGCTGTACAGTAGCACTCATTTTCCTCTTTCTAGTATAATAATTTCATAGTATATAATGATTTCACAGTATTCTAAATTATAAATCCTAAGGTACTCCGTCTTACTCATTCTTGATCATTGGAATAAAATGATTTCTTTGGGTGTGTACATTACCTAGCAGGCCAAATCCATTATTTCTCAGTTACAACTAAATTTTTAACAATAGCTTCATAGATGTTTGTGCATGTACTCTTCCTACTAGCAATAGGTTTTTAAATTTACTTAGATAATTTGGTTATTGAATAATAATTGTGTCTCCGGATTTAAACCATGTTCTGGTTTAGAGATTCTGATTGATATCCCAAAACCATTGTTCCTACAACTATACAGATTCAAGAGGATGCACTTCTTCTAGAAATTCTGTAAATGTATGGAACACCAGAGATAAAATATAATAAGAAAATTATTCATTTACACACCGTTAAGCATACCCTGCTGTAGTTGACCAGTCCTCCCAACCTTAGAGTTCCTCTATCTCCAGAACTCACCCCCGAGCTGAGATCACCTCCACCACAGACTAACCTCTAATCTATTTAGGAGTAGCTTATTTAAATTGTTGCTCCCCAAAGCCTGTTTCCAATTCTGCGTCCAGAATTTCAGGATGTTTTTCTTCCTTCTTGCCTAGGCTTCCCTTAATTAGGGATTTTTAAAGATGCTTTATGCTTTCTTAGCTTTTTACCTCTTACCAACTACTCTCCACATCATTGGGGAAACTAAATTTTCCTAAAAATCTAATTTAGAAATAAATTCTTCCAAGGATTTTTGAAAGATTTTTGGGGAATTATTTGCCTCTATCCATCCTCATGGATTTAGCAAGTGATCTCACAAATCTCATTTTGGTCAATCTTTCCAACATTATTTTATTTATTTTTCAAAATTAAATATTTAATTACATCCACAAAATACTTATCCATTGGGGTCCACTCCCCTTTGGATTAAATTTCACATGTCTAACTTTGACAGAACATAAAAATAGGGGTGTTACATTGTTGATGTTGAGCAGCCAACTAATGCTTTTGTATCTAGTGGTTTAACTCCACCAAGTATCCCTTCATCAGTTTCTTCAGCATCAAGTTCAAGTCAAACTTCTTCTCCAATTTCTACAAGGAAGGTAAGAAGATTGAGTGATATATATCAGAGGAGTGCAAATCAAGTTGAAGAAAACCCAATAGGTGAAACAGTGAGTTTTGCTTTATTTGTGAAGGCTAATTTTGAGCCATCGTGTTTTGAAGATGCATGTACTAATGAGGTTTGGGTGCAAGCTATGAAAGAAGAGATGGATTCCATTCAGAGGAATGACACTTGGGAATTGACAGAGCTTCCGCATGATAAGAAAAATATTGGCACCAAATGGGTCTACAAGATCAAATTTAACAGTGATGAGAGTGTTGAAAGACACAAGGAAAGAATAATTGCCAATGGATTCACACAAAAGTATGGAATTGATTATGAAGAGACATTTTCACCAGTAGCAAGAGAGGAGACCATTAGAATTTTGATTTCATTAGCAACTCACAAAAGGTGGAGCATACATCATATGGACATGGAAAGTGCCTTCTAGAATGGGTACTTAGAAGAGGAAGTATATGTGGAGCAGCCACAAGGTTTTGAAGTGGAAGGAAAAGAGAATATTTTCTAAAATTTGAAGAACGCTTTTTATGGTCTCAAGCAAGCACAAAGAGCATGCTATGCTAGGATTGATGGATACTTTTAGGAAAAAGGATTCTACAGAAGTAAGAATGATCCTGCCCTTTACTACAAATAGGAAGGTATTGATAGTTTGATCATAAGTTTCTATGTTGATGATCTATTGTATATGGGTAGTTTTTCCAAAATTAATCATGAGTTCAAAGTTGCTATGATGAATGAATTTGAGATGAAATATCTAGATCTCATGAAATATTTTCTAGGAATGGAGGTTTATCAAACTAAGGATGAAATTTTCATTTTCCAGACAAAATATGCAGATGATATGTAGAGAAAATTTGATAGTCTTGATTGTAATGGATCCCCTACTCCAAGTGCTCATGGAGTTGTATTATGTAGAGATGATGGTGTTGATTTAGTTGATGAGAAAACTTACAGAAGTATTGTGGGGAGCTTGATGTTTCTAACCCACACAAGACCTGATATTTCAGTTTCAGTTTCACTTATTTCAAGGTATATGACAAATCCACCTGAAATACATATGAAGGCAGCCAAGAGAATATTTAGGTATGTGAAAGACACTCTAAGTTTTGGTATTCATTACTACTCTGCTGAAAAGTTCAATCTTGTTGGATTTAGTGATTCAGATTGGGGAGGTAGTGTGGATGACTGTAATTCCACATTTGGAAATTGCTTCTCTTCTGGTTCTAGTTCGATTACTTAGAGCTCAAGAAAACAAATCATCGTTGCCCTCTCATCCACAGAAGCAGAGTATGTTGCAATTACTTCAAAAGATACACAAGCTCTTTGGCTCAGTAAAATTTTGGAAGAAATTGGGGAGAAGAAAATTTAGCCTACAGTGATTTATTGTGATAATGTAAGTGCCATCAAGTTAGCAAAGAATCCAGTTCATCATAGTAGGAAAAATCATTTTGACATGAAATATCACTTCATCGAGATTTGGTGCAAAAGAATGATGTTAAATTGAAGCACATAAATACTAAGCATCAGCTAGCAGATATCTTCACCAAAGAAGTTGCAAAAGATCAGTTTTTGGCACTAAGAGATAAGTTAGTAAGCGCTCATTAAGAATTAAGGGGGATTTTTGAGAATAATTATTAAATCTTGCCATGTAATTGCTGACATTAGTCAACAGATTTTTTGATTATTTGTTATTAAAAATTAGTGCAGAAAATTATTAGGATGGCCAGTGCTCATAATCATTGGCAGTGGTCAGAATGAATAATTAGTAGTTGATAAATAATATAATTAGTAATAGATTAATTATATAGGAATGTGTTTACATACATCATTCAATGTGATATTTACAAGTCGAGCAGTGATCTATGGTTTTTTATTTTCTTTCATTGTTTTTTATATGTCATAATTATTTTGGTTTTTTAGACAGCTTAAAGAGCACTAGCCATTTCAAATTCTACGCAATTGAGAAGCTAAAATTATTGAGATCTCACGCTAAAATGATTGCACTGAACATAAACTCAATATCTATAAAATACCATCCTAAAGAAGCTCTAATTTTTTTTTTCAATAATCCACAAACTCCAAAATTTGGAGGTTTAAATTAAAAAAAATTAGTGAAATATCAGTCTTATGCAAGCCCTAATTTATTTTTTCACTAATCAACGAACTCTAGCATTTGGAGGTTTAAATTAAAAAAAAAATACCGCAATATCAATCGTATGAGCCACGGAGCATTCTAGACCAATTAATTCAACATTAAAGCATACACACGACCAAATTCAAAATTGTAGACAAACGGCCTGAAACTCTAAACCTGGTTTTTTTAACTAGAAATAATCGCAGAAAACCAATGAAGATATCGAGAGATTCAATAGAGCCACTGTAGTACCGTCAAATGAGGGTATTCCTCAAAACTGATTGATTTGTCTACCAAATTCAAAATTATGAATGTAGTGCCCAATCCGTTGGAAGCCGAGAATGATTTACTTAATGCAGTTAAATCCAAAAAAATGATATCTAATATAATGCAATGTGAAAACCCCTCAATACTTAAATACAAAGAGTGAAGGGAGCTCTACTTGAATGGTTCATGAGGCACAATACTCGTTGAGGTTTTGCAAATGGGGTAGCAAGTTAAGTGGGCTTGAATTGTAGGGAAAACTCCATATTTAAGCATGATTGAGCCAAAGGCGATCTGGTATGGGTGACCCCTTGAGAAGTCCTAATTATCGAGTGCAACCATGGAAGTGATGTTTGACGCTAAGTGATTCATTTCACTAGTTTCGATCCCACTTCTTCACCCCTATGAGCTTCACCCAATGCAATGAATTCTAAGTGGAACATTCAAAAATCATGACAAATTAGTCGGTTAAGACTACCTCTCATGGAAATGGTCATAGATGAATGACTTACTTAACACAATTAAATCCTAAAAAAATATATCTAATATCATGCACTGCGAAAACTCCTCAACACTTAAATTAGCAATTACCAAAAGGCTCGAAGAGATATGGATTGACTTCTTAAACTAGAAAAATTGTATTAGGAACACATTTGTAGATATGTATTAATATATGTACTGGCATATATGAATTTATATAAATATTATAAAAATTGATAATTTAGTTTTTTGGATATATATATAATTTCTAGAGCTCAGACTAAAAGCACTAATTTAATATATCTCTAATTTAATATATCTCTACATTATAAATTATATAATTAATTAATACTATTTTTTTTCTAAAAACTAATTAAAATCTACTTACACTGTATTTTAATTTATATATGAATGATAACTGGTGCTATTTTAATTTCATATATAATCCAAAAAAATAAATAAATAAAATTATACACCACTCAAAAAATACCCAAAATAAGGAATAAAAACATAGTCTCCAAAATTTAGGCTAATGAAATAGGCCATTAAATTACTGGTACAACAAAACAAAACAAAAAGAATTTGAAATTTTGCAATGAAGATTAAGCTTTGGATGAACAAAGGCCATAAAAAGGTTTTTCAAAAGGAAATTATATGTACATTTCCTCCAATGAAAACACTGAGATTATCTTAAACTGTGGTATACAAGAAAACGAAAACGCAAATGGAAACAGGAGAGTTTGTTAAAAACTCATAATTATACTTGATACAAGCAAGTCAAGAAAACAAAAACGCAAATGGCAACAATAGAGTTTGCCAAAAAATCATAATTATACTTGATAAGATCAAGTCAATTTTGGACACCGAGCTCAATGTTTATAGTGTTTGTTAGATCCACATAATATTTACATTAAATTTCCTCAAACAAAACAAGAAACAACCATAAGGAGAATTATATGGATGACCCGCTATTTTCAAGAGTCATTCTTGTGTTGGGTCAATTTTCATGAATGGAATTTCGAGACTGAGGATGAAATGCAGGGTGATCCCAATTTAGAAAGGAAAAGTGAGAAACCCTTACATGGTTTTATGCTCTTTTTCATCTTTAAAACTGATAGAGATGAAAAAAAATCAATGAAAAATGAATCCCACTGTGGGATGAATTATTTCCCAAAATTTATAACCAGAGACGATTTCAATTAATTGTTTACCTCTATTTTTTTCAGTCTGTAAATGGTTGAGAAACTATTTTTTAAATATCCATTAATTGAAAAATCATTTCCATGTTAAAAACCTAAAGGTTTGAAAGTTATAAAATCTAGGGATTTCAATATTCCTATGTAAAATTTACCTGAGAAACCCTAAAGAAATAGGTCGTAGGAGTTTCAATATTGTTTCGGCCAAAAATTGGGAGGGTGGTTTCTCCTTCTTGGAGTGGATTTCATAGATCCAACATAGACCCATATATATCTTGGTATGATATGTGGTTGAGAAAGGATTTTTTAAAGAAATTGATCAAATAAAGACACATTTCCATGTTTAGAAGCTCCAGGTTTCAAGGTTGAAAATCTGGGGATTTCAATATTCTAATATCCCCAGAAATTCTACATATCCACCCTCACTTTTTTTCCTTGGAGTTCATATGGTTGTGTTACTTTCAACATTCGACACACCCAATGCTCAATACGAAAACAAACATGTGGATCACTACAAATTCCAAACAGTATCAATGCAAAATTTTCACATATTCTCATAAAATGAATTTTATTTCTAGGAACTTACTAGCTTGGAGATCCGACCTACAATTGAAGTCTTGAAGGCAAGAGGTACACCAGTTTTTCCAATGATAGATGTGAGGACCCCTTCAACCATAATATTGTTCTCTATCACTATTGTGTCCTTCTCATGAATCAGACGATATTTAGAGAACTAAATCTACCAACAAAAACTAATTAATCAACACCTTCCATAGAGAGACCGAAACAAGAGATTATGAATTCTGCAGGGTGAGATATTGATCATACATACCACTAGCATGGTAGGAGAAATAGTAATAGAATGGAGGAACCAAGGGGAGAATATGGTCGTTTAAAAACTCATTAAACTTCTCGACCGCCTTGGATTCATCTTTCCCATATATGCCTACAGTGTACCAAGCTTCCTTACATCATTTTCTCACCGTTTTAGAGGACTGGGATTTTGAGCCTAGTAAGATGAGTGTTACTGTTCTGAATTTCTCATATGGACCTGCAAGTTTCTGATTCCCACAACCACCTTATTTCAGACTTTTAAGAGAAGAAAAATTCATTCAGATTTATAAGAGAAGAAAAAATTTTGACTTCTAAGAGAAGAAAAACGCTGAGGTCAATAAACAAAACGAAAAACAAAAAACAAAACCTCAATATTGAATGTATTTAACCCGCAAAACTCATCTGAAATCTATCAAGATCGAAGAAATCAAGAGAACTTATACATGAATCTCAATCTTTAAAAGAAATTATCTCTCGATATAAATCTTTAATTAAAACACTAAATGAGAGTATTCCATAAATACCAAATCATTGGTAGAAATTCCACCCATTTAAATGTATGTGAAATTTTTGTCCATCTTGGCAAAGGAGAAAGGATATTTTACAATTGTAAAATCCATTCTTGGTATATCTTATGGTTTATTTATACACTCACATAGTATAAAGGCTAAGAAATAATGCATAATCACATTCAACTAAACAACTATTATTATATAATAATATGATTTTTTGGGATCCAGTCATACAGAGAATGGAGAACCCAATTTCATTTCTTGATTTAGTGAATATCTTTGTCGAAAAGGGGAAACTTACATGGACCAATAGATGTCTTAGTCCTACACAAATTAAGCTAGATGAGCTATTGGTAAGGATTTCCTTCACAGAAAGTAACATCTATTTCTATTATCAACTTCTCAAATTATATCTTATGTTGGATTAGATCAATAAAACATCACCTTTTCTATGATAAACAAGACGATTATGGTCCTCTTTTTTTTCCTTTCAATAATATTTGGATCTAAGACACCTCATTCTTCACCTTATTTCTTAATTTTGGAGAAAGTGGGTAGTTGGTTTATCGGTGGGCATCTAGGAACAAAATATTAAAAATATGAAGCTCACTCTAAAGCTTGGGATGAGGGATTTATATCAATTAGTGATTAAAGAGGTCAACTACCTCAAATATAAATGATGGGGAACTCAAAGCCTAATGGAATAGGAATAATTCAATCCTTATTTAATGAATGAATAAAAATATAACTTCTAGTGCTTAAAATATACAATGACGGAATAATAATAAAAATGGAGATAAAAGTCGAAGAGTTTGGCTCTAATTAAGGGATATAAACACTAATTTTTTCACAAATAAGCTAAAGTACACCACTAGTGTAAGAATTTCAAGCAAATCACCACCAATGAAGGAGAGACACTAAGTCCAAATGAAAAAATCAAAGAAGTAGCATATCACCCCTATGCCACCCTATATATTGAAACACCACTAGTGTAAGAATGTCAAGCAAATCACCACCAATGAAGGAGAGACACTAAGTCCAAATGAAAAAATCAAAGAAGTAGCATATCACCCCTATGCCACCCTGTATATTGAAATTAGGAGCAAAGATATATTGAGTTCAAATATTATGCAAGAAAATAATCCATATATTATAAGAAACAAAGGAAATGCTTGTCAAATGTAAGTTATATAAGAACAAGATATCTTCGACACAATAAATAATTTTGAAATTAATAAGGTATCAAGTATAGATGAATTCAACATTCATTTTTGAAACTACTTTTGGAATATGAAGTTTGAATTGGCATGGATGGTGTCAATTCTTCAATATCTTCATCATTCCTTGCACCCGAGAGGACGGATAAATTAATCGTTCTTAAGTGTAGTCCCAAAAGAGGTAATTCCATAATCCTTTGTACATTCAATATTATAACATAGTGAAATGTGTCTTACAATATTATGCCTAAAATCATTGCTAATATATCAAAAAGTATACTCATAATATTATCTTAGAAAATTGAGGTGGTTTTGTGAGGACGAGACCAATTGTGGAAAATATCATCCTTATACTTGAAGTTTTTCCTCTTAATAGGAATAATGAGGAAAAGTGGATGATCCTTAAGTTGGATATGGAAAATGTCTTTAATTTTGTGAATCATGACTTCATGTTTTCGATTCTTTTAGAAATTTTAGTTTAACTCAATATTCATTGCTTGGATCTACACATGCATCAACAATTTGTTGGTTTCTCCTTTGTGCAATGGGTTCTTTATAAAAATTTTGTGTTAGGACTTTCTTAGGGTTGGCTCTTATCAACTTTCATGTATATCATTATGGTTGAATCACTTAGATAGAAATTAAATATAAATTGTTTTGGTATCTTATTTCTAGTAAGTATGATTGGTGGAATCAAGTCACTCATAGGAAGAATCTAGGAGTGTGACAAAATTGTCTTGATCAAGTCATAGAAGTTAGAAAAGGTTCACAAGTCTAGAGGATTATCAATGTTGTTTTCCCTCCTTAATATTAACTAACTTTGTTTCCAAGAAATAATGAGCATATCAACATTTGGCATGATACTATCATGGGGTGGCCTCCTTTATCTCAAAATTAAAACCTTGTCACCCTTAAAAATTTGTGATACAAGATGAGCCATCATATATTTTTTTCTATTTATAGATATAGAGAGGAAATACTAAGATTTAAAATTCTATCATCGAATACTTTTGTTGCAGGTGGATCTGAGCGATATTTGAAGAAAATCAAATTCTTTTTTAGACATTTCCTCCTTCACACAAATGGATAGGGTTTTAAGTAGCAAACTATGTTCTAGAATGAGATTCTATTGAGACCCAGCTAATAGTTTGTTTGGATTTTGGGTCTAAGTTTGGATCAAAATATTTTTTGAGAAGGGTCATTAACCATAAGTTATTCCCTACACACCCATAATCACCTATAGTATAGGGTCTAATTTCATATCCTAAGGTTTTAATACCTATCTTATTTCAAATTTCAAGTGGGATATTGGAAAATTTTACCCAAATTAGACATTATATGATTTGTATGTATCCATACATAAAAAAAAAGGTGCCTTATCATAATCCCAAGAAAACAATGATTCATTAACCACGTTTGGGCAAATATATTCCATGCTCCCTCCTTATACGAAGCGATAAAGCCATGCCATCCTCTCAACGTGAAATTAATAATGGCACTATATATTAGAAAAGGAAACCCAAATTATTGTATGCAAAAAGAAAAATGACCTATATTAACACATCAATTGAAGAACATACTCCCTAATGTTTTGTTGAGAAATTCCTCAACTTGATAAAGAGAAATGTCCTTTCCTACCAGAAGGGAAATATTATTCCCATGGGATTTGATGAGCATTGTATACCAATGACTATTGTGGCTTGGTTTTGGAATAGTTAATGAACCTATATGCTCCTCAAACCTTAATCACACTCCAATGGAGGGAAATGGCGAAAAGTACCAAACATAGAGTTTGACCCATCTTCCATTGGGATAATGCTACATGTCATGTTATGGAAAACCATACCCACAAAAAAATCCACATTAAGTGCCACATGAGAGGTCTCGGGCATATTATTAATCTCAAGTGATGGTGGATGTAGACTGCCAAATCCATGAGTGGAAATGTTAGGAATTGTAAGTGAATACTTACTCATCTCTATCATGTCACCATATTATAACCCTGTATCATCGTTAAAGTGATTTTTTCATATTTGCAACGACATAATTATGATAAGTAGCTATAATAAAATATGACCCCTAGAGAGATATTCATCTAAGTATCCTAGAAGCTAAACATTCTATTGTTAGATATTCATATAAGTATTATGTAGTTCATATCTAGTTGTAACTTCATCCTATGTATATATGAATATTTCCTTGAGATCACTTTATATTCTTGTAGATCCAATTTTCAACTTCCGCTCATAATGACTAAGTAATGTCTAGA
Organism: Pinus albicaulis; assembly: GCA_034641835.2. Lineage (NCBI taxonomy): Eukaryota > Viridiplantae > Streptophyta > Pinopsida > Pinales > Pinaceae > Pinus > Pinus albicaulis. Next base: position 270,039,739 of record CM076576.1, read on the forward strand.
GATAGTTATGCATGTTGATTTTACATAATAATGAGTAGATTTTGTTAGCAAATTTGGAAAACATATGGAAGTTAGGTCGGAATATTTATGGCTACAATAAATATGTTTTAATAAGTAATTTTAGATATATCATATGTTTGGAATAATACCCTAAATGTTAGAAAATAAATTACCTTGAAGTACACCCATTTGATTTTTATTTTTTTTGGTTTCCTTTCAATATCTAGTTGGATAAAAGTGAAATATATAATACTATAATTCATACTTTATCTGCAACCATAAGATTGAAATTTTATGAGAAATGGATATAGAAAATCTCAAGGTTGAGGTGAAACTTTTGAGTTTATAATTGAAGGTGACTTCTAAGAAATTCAAGAAAAATTTAGTATAAATCAATCCATGTCATAATGATGTATTAAAACATAATTAGGTGATACATCCCTTATGAGAAAGAAATAAAAATTATTTTACATATTCATGCAAATTTATTCATATGTATGGTCCTCCATAATAAAAATGCATAATTATGTCTCTTATCTCTTTTTTGTGACTGTTGATTTCTAACAATGGGATACAACATACAGAAGGAAAACCAATAAGGTGTAAACTACGAAGATACTTTTGCATCCACAAATTAATCTATTTCCATTTAGTTTAGTTTTCAAAGAAACTATTTAAGTGGTAAGTCCACTAAATGGATGTTTTTTTGAAGACATGGATAGAGTTTATATGGATCAATTGTAGTGTTTTATTACCAGAGCTCAAAACTGTAGGTTTGCAAGTTACTGAAACAATTATATGGATTAAAGTAAGGCCCCAAAAATGGTATAAGAAACTTGATCAATGCCTTAGGTCCAACAATTTGAAAGGGATTAGTTCAAATTGATACTCCTATATTAAATAAAAAAATATGAAATTAATACCAAATCTATGCAAATATTTAAAAACAAAGAAAAAAAAACCCTTTATAAATTAGCTTACAAAGCTATATAAATGAAATCACATGGTGATCTTGGTTGGAAATTAGAGCTCTCAAATAAAATTAGGCCTTTCATCCTCTGTAGAGAAAACACATATGTGACTGCTGCTGAATACATTTTTTCAGCAAGTATGGAAGGAGTGATTCTGTCAGAAGTGCAAAAGGAGAACCATGGTTTAGGGTTTATGACTATATTCCTCTCCATGGAGACATTTACGTGTCAACTTTGTCTTTCTTGTGAAGATTTGGTTTCTTCTCCATTCTCTGACCCCAAATTTAGCTCTGCAAAAGACTCCTCAAAACGAGACCAATGGAAAATCAACAGGGTTGTGCAAGGGAAGCTTTAATGTTTATATTCTCTAAATACTAGATACATCTTAAATCAAACTATATTTTATCCAAACACTAACAATCCAAGACTATTATATATTGGTGCTAGAACTTATATAATCCATAACTTCATTATTTTATTGTATGTAGGCAGTGCATTTAATTATACATCTCTGTTTCTTGCGTCATGTTTATCATAAGAAGGTTGAAAATTTTTCTTAGATCAAAATTCTTATGGAACCTAGATCAAGAGTCAAATTTGTTTATAGAAGCTATATAGGTATTGGCCAAGAATCGTGAATTGTGGTTGTTAGTGTCTACATATGACTAAATATTCATATGATGTATTTTCAAGAGATCCACTTCCTCCACAAATATTTTTTAGATCAGTCCAATGAATCCCAAATAAATTTCACAGAAAGTTTATTTTTGTAAATGGTCTCAATTGTGTCTAAACTTAGGATTGTGAAATTTTTTTGAGAACCCTAGAATTTTTGGTGTTCAAGAAGGAATGTGGACTTACCATTTCTTAACCTTGAATCTTGAATCTTCCATTTACTATGGATTCTTGAAGGATTTTACATAGGGAAGGGAATCATGTATCAAATTTAGGGAGGAGACATTGAGAATCGCCCATGTCAGTCTGCAAGAATCGAATGCATGGAGGAGCCATCGAGAAAAACTCAAACAAACAATGAATGGAATGTAGGGAAGAACAACTGAGAAAACCTCAGGTATACAAGCATTGAATGTACAGAGGAGCCACCAAGAAACACAAGGAAAAACTAAATCGTAGGTAGGGAGAGGAGCGACCGAGAAACCCTCAAATCCATTGCAAGAATCCAATGTAAGGAGCTGAGCCACCAAAAAACACTCACTTCCGCTGCAAGAATCGAATGTGGGGAGCAGATCCACTAAGAAACTTTCGGGTCTACTGCAAGAATCATATGTATCTAAATTATAAGGAAGTGGAACCACCTAGAAAACTCACAGTCTATGTGAAGAGCATATCCAATGACATGCAAAAACCATATATTGATATGAGCTAGGAATTATTAATAATGATTTTTATAATATAATAATAAAAAGAATATGGTTTTTATTTAATAATATACAAATTAATATAATATAGTTTTTATTTATTAATATAATTTATGATGTAATTATTAATTAAAAAAAAAAATATTAAAAAAAATCAACAACTAGGTGATAGAAAATAGTGATTAATTTACATTGATGGTTACATTTAAAAAAAAATCATGTAATTTGAAGCAATATAGGTAGAATTTAGCTAATAATTTTATCAATTGTTATAGGGTGTCTTAAATCACTATCATTAATACACATTCAATCCGTCTTTTGGTGAGTAGAAGAGAATCTTGAAACAAATAATGTCAATTCATGGCATTCAATACTCAATATAAGGCGTTAGATAACCATAAGCATCCATGACTCATAATATGATAATACTCATGTATTGTCTTATGATTTTGATCTATGAAGCTCTACATTGGCTTGCAAAGATAAACATATTAGCCCTCAAACATATCTTACGGTGGACCAGAGCATTAGAGTTATGGTAATGGTAGTGTCAGCATTATGAGAGTGGAACGTTACATAAGTTTCATTACATAATTTAGAGCAGCTACAAGTTTTATCCCTTTCCAATTCATAACATGCCAAAGTTGTGTATCTAGTGTTTATTATGCACGGATACCAGACCTAAGATGGAGTGATTTCAAAGGACATAAATTTTACATTCCAGAGAAGATACAATTTCAGACCTCTTACATGTGAAATGCATTACAATGTCAGACCTAGGAGAAGTTAGAAGATGCCAACGTAGAGTATGTTAAAGGATGTCAAAGGAAGCGTGTTAGAGGATACCAGACCAACAATAATTTCACAATAATGACATTTAGTTATTATTTTATTTGGAAAAACATATGAATACTAGAGAAGAAATGAATGTTTGTCCTAGATGAAGATCACATATCACACATTACTAAGCTCCAAAATGAAATTGAACTAGTGAAACATAGACATGTAATTGAGTAGGCTAGATGGCTTGATGACTACAATGAACACACAAGAGATTTGTCATCTTCATATTTAGTAAGGATTTAAATACAAATTATAAAAAATACAAACCTGGATAGCTTGAATAATCACAATGCTAAGAATACTAGGAGAAATATCGAAGACCTATGCTCAAATTCAAAGTTCTTGTAACACATTTCAAGGATCTGAAAATCATAAGGTTCTAAGATATTTTGCAAAGGTGATAAAGTTACTAGTTAAACTCATCTTTTGTGGACTAGAGATATTCATAATAGGAAGAAAGGAAACTATTTTTAAGAAGGACCAATACCAAACTGTATAGAGGCATTGTAGTCTCATTTGGAAGGTTTAACCCAAAGCTCAGTCACCCTAAAGTACCACAAATATCTTCAGAACTTTGAGATTTATACAAGTATTTCCAAGTATAAACCTCTCACTCCATTGAGTTGTGTCACTTTGGAGGAAGGTCAATTTCACATCCTTTTGGGACTATTGAAATCCTGTACAAAATTGAAATAGAATGCTTCATATATCTCAAGGGACAAGACCTATTCTTAAAGGTAGTAAAAGTAGAAATTATATGTAAGTGTTGAGAAACTACAAAACTTTGACCTAAACTCAAGAAGAGGATTAGTTTATCACCTTGATTACACCTTGGAAGCTTCTACTATAGATGGTATTAAAGGAAGTATCGAGCTTGTGAAAGGATATATCAATATCATCAAAAGGGAAATAGTAGCCCACCATAAGGCATGTTTCAAAGGAATCTTATGGATACATTAAAGGTACAAGTGCATAAATATATTTTTATGGGCTAGCTAGTATAAGACGCCTAAGAGAGAAACTAGGATGGCTTGAACAAAATCACTTATAGGCTTGTTCTATAATAATATATTAAGCCCAAGCTACTGAGCTTGGTTCGAGGAGCCTTGCTACTAGATATTTTGATTAAAGTTTAGGAGACCAAAAAATATCATAGGTCATGGCTCAGAGACTTACCTTAGATATTTTCCTATCAAAACAAGACTTCCATCGATTCAGGATTGACTATCCTCATGAATTTCCATATGATAAGGAAGGAAAATTAGCACCAATAAGCCCGCAACTAGTAAATAGTAATAAATAATTTCATCTCCTTAACATTCATATATGTTATAATTTTTTCTTTTGATTGTCAAATTATTTATGTGAGTCATATATGAGTCTCAAAACCTTACCATATCGCCAATGCATGCATCTACCATAACCATGTCAGATTTCAATGCATATGAGCACAAAATAAAACAAAATCACTCTTGGAACCATTCTTAAGACATGGACAGTCATGGGCCGAGATTACTTATTTTGTGTGTGCGCCTCGTGCCAATTTGGGTTGACCCATCAAATCGTCGCATGGGTTCCCTGGCATGCCTAACACATGATGCCCCCATCGACGCTTGGGCACCCCACCTTTGTGTGGACGCACCAAGGGCATTGGTGTTTTCCCTGCTCTAAAAATTAATGAACACAAAACATTACATTATCAATGAAAAAAAATATTATAATTTGTTATATCCACCTTGCATGATAAATACTCAATTATAAACTAAATTTTAACACCTCAAAATTAATTTACGTAATTTTCTAAAACTCATCATGATACCCCCTTGTGGGAACTCTGTTTATGGGCAGTCATGGGCCGAAATTAGTTATTCTATGTGGGAACCCCTTTCCAAGGTGGGCTGACCCACCAACGTGTCTCACGGGTGCCCTAGTTGGGAAGGCACCCTAGAATTCTCGACACATGATGCCCCCATGGGTTTCAAGCACCTTGGAGATCCCAGCATTTGATGCCCTCATTGGCTTCATATTCCCTAGCGTGCCCAACACACAATTCCCCCATGGGTGCCCTGGCACCCCACCTTCATTCGGTGATCAATGAAAACAAAATATTATATTTTTTTAACATTTTGTAGTGCCACATTGCATAATCAATCAATTATTAACCGAATTTTAACACCCAAACATTACTTTAGTGAATTTTCTAAAAAATATTAAAAGACACCTTCGTCTAAACTTTGTTCATGGGAAATCATTTTCTGACCTTACATATTTTTTGTTGGCAAGCCTTTCCAAATTAGGTTGACCCAAAAACTTGTTGCAAGGGCTCCCCTCTAGGGAGGGCACCCATGCATGCCCAACACGCGACACCCCCATGGACATTCGGTGCCCTAGCATTCCTAGCATGCAACGCCCCCATTGGCACTTGGGAACCCTACCTTCGTGTGAGTGTGCCCATGGCACGGGCGTTTTCCCTGCTGTGCAAATAAGTGAACACAAATAATTGGCTAATCAATGAAAATAAAATATTATCATCAAGGTTATTTCCATGTTGTATGATCACAAACTGGGTTTTAACAACGAAACATTAATTTTCTCAAAATAATTATCAGATACCCTTGTGGGAACTTTGTTCATGGGCATTCATGAGTTGAAATTACTTCTTTTGTGTGGAAGCCCCTTGCCAAGTTGGGTCGACCCACCAAATTTCCACATGGGTGCCCCTTTCATGAGGGAACCTTGGCGTGCCCAGCATGCAACGCCCCCATGGGTGCCTGGGTGCCCCGCCTTTTTTCGCTCGTCAATGACAACAAAATATCATAATTTCTTAGTACCATGTTGCATAACCAATAAATTATAAACCAATTTTTAACACCTAAACATTACTTTGGTCAATTTTGTAAAAATCATTATGAGATTCCTTGATGGGAATTCTATTCATAGGCATTCATGCCCAAACCTTATTTATTTTATGTAGGCGCCACTTTCCAATTCGGTTCGACCCACCAACTCATCGCACAGGCGACCCTATCAGGCTAACGTCCTAGTGTGCCCATCTCGTGACACCCCATGGGAACCCGGGTGCTCTGCCCTTATGTGGGTGTGTCTAAGGTGTGGGCGTTCTCCTTGCTATGAAAATTAGTCAACAAAAATCATTAACACATCAATGAAAAAAAAATATTTTCATTTGTTAAGATGTCCATGTTGCATTAGCAATAAATTATAAACTAAATTTTAACAGCTAAACATTATTTAGTCAATTTTCAAAAAATCATTATGATACACCCTAGTGGAAACTCAATTCAAATGAAGTCATGTGGAGACCTTACTTGACATGTATTCCTGAATTTTTTGTCACCCGGTTCATGCATCACCCAAATCGTACAATACACCTACTTAAAAAACCATTAAAGTGGAAATTGGATTATGGTATAAACATAAATGACCTCCTCTTCGTTCCAAGAATAATATATTCTCTACTTAAAAAGGGCAACCATGTGAATTTTGAATCTCATATGTCCCCTTTCCCCCCTCACACCACTCTCAATTCCGCATACCCAATCTATCTATTATAATATATTTAAAATAAACACATAAACATTCAAACATAAAAACTAGGAAAATAAAAATTTAAGGTGAACGAAAGAAAACAAACAAGCTAAAAACATATAAATACATATGTTGTACTTTTCAACATTTTGATATCAATAGTATTCTTCCTCATCCATCTCATCATATGTATCATCTAGTTCTAAATTTATGTACAAAGGATTCACCATATCAGCATCAACATCATCATCATCATTTATATCATAATTTGGTACATACTCTTCTACATTTTGTTCAACTTATTCAAGTTCTCCATCTCACACAATGTCAATATCATATAGTTCATCCAAGTTAAAGTTGTCTAAATTAACATATATTCCTTGAATTTATGCATCTGACATTGCATGAACCCCCTGCTCCTCTACATCATCTTCTTCTTCAATTTCATCTTCTTACACTACATTATACTTTACGGGCATTCCTCTAGGATCATATCTAACAACATATGACAAAGCTACTTTACCTGGAACATCTACTTAAAATACCATTTGACATTGGCTTGGAATAACATATCTCTTTGATCCTAGCTCAAGTTTCCTTTTATCAACCATGGTAAATATGTTAGCATGCTCAATAACAGTTATGTCAAGATGACATTCATGGATACATATCCTAAGCCATTTGACATCAAATAAAACTATTTTGAAGGATTCAAAGTCACACTCAAGTGTATGATCCACATACCCATAATATCGATTCTCAGAGAATTCTAGATCTTCATGACCTCAAGAGGAAACATTGATAACCTGAAATACTGCAATTATACCACTATTAGAAGCTTTCATATTTTCATCCAACCTTTTGGTGTGAAATTTGCGGCCATTGCACCACATTTTTTTGTGGCATTTCAACTAAAATACATCAAAAAAATAAAAAATGCATTGTGAATTGATAAGCATGCATATTTGTACTTGCAAAATCTCAAATTTAGGAAACAAACATGCCATATGCTGCGTAAATATAATTGTATGGGTGAATATGCTTGCATTATAATATTTTAAACCATATAATAAATCAATTTCCCTATGTTTAAGATTGGTATCTTCACTACATTGAGATTTTTTTACCAATGAAGACACACCATACCATGATAACCTACCCTTATTACCTTGTTTGCATAATTTAATCCATACCTTCCTCCAATATTTATTGTTTTCAATGTATAAATATTTTGTATCCCACTCTCGACCGACTATATTAAAATAAAACAATTCACATATATTATATTACTTACCATGCTATACCTTCATAATAATGGATTATGCAGGAAGTATAAAAATTAAATAAGTATGATATGCATAAAAAAAATAAGTCAAATGTGCTATCAATATCCGCTATCTACTTAAATCTCACTTTTCTCATTATACATTTCCCCAATAGGTGCTCCCCTTAAAATCATCCATGGAGTTGACATCCCAAATATGGTCTAATACATTAATAATTTTCCCTATTTCATCACTATATTGTTGAATATAATCCATGGTTTGATATAACATATATCCCTCTACCATAGAACCCTCAGGAAATGCACTTTTTCTGGCCAAAGTCTTTAGTGATTTCAAGTGCCTCTCAACCATGCACATTGATCTTGTGTGTGCAGGTCCACACTTTTCAATCTCCTCGACTTGGTGTATGAGGTAGTGTTCTTGTGCATTGAAAAATGCTGGAGGTATATAATTTTTCTTTTCACACATTATACACGGAATTTATTTTCTCCAGTAATTTATATCTTCTTTATCAATATCTTTATATTAAAACCATCTACAAATGAATCAAGAAAATCACATGTTTAAACAAAAAAAAAAGATAATATAGTACATGACGACAAGGAAAACACATACAATGAAAAATATCTGACACAACAACTTATTGAACAAATTGTAGTTTCCACATAAATCTCCACTTACCTCAAGTATTTTCCAAGGTTATATATAGCTTTCTTGACATTGTTGTCAATTTTTTTTGGGAGAGATAAAGGTAGAAAATAATGTAACAAAAATAATGATCGATCATTATTTTTTCACAAATTAGTAGAGAAAAAAACACTAATTAACAAGATGTTTCACCAATGTATAAAATATATATACACCGAAATAATTACCTTAATTAATGTATGTCAATCCTTAGTTTTTACCCAACCTAATTCACCTTTCTTTGTTAGTATTTTCTTTATGTTTGAAGAAAATACAGTTGGAAATTTAATTTTTTCAATAACCTATTTAACATGCTTTCTTTGCTTGTTCTTCAATAACCATGGAGGGTTGCTTATATTTTGGTACTAGCCATCTCTATTTGAATGAATCACACTTTGAAAAGCATGGTCAACCTCGTTATTTTCATTATAAATCTTGAAAAATAAATATTTATCTCTCCTTCCAGCTAAGGTTCACAATAAGGTATATGTTACATTCTTCCCAATGTGCATTGTATCAAACAAATGAAAAATTTCCAAGTGCTCATAGTAGAGGAGTCTATTGAATTTCTCGGGATAAATTTTCATTCATCCTGGAAGTGCCCTATTATTAATTCCTTCACAACCTAAAACATGAATAATAGATAAATGTATTATTAAAATAGATTATATAACCTGTCAGTTAGTCTAGTGAAGAAAATCCCATAAAAAGATAAATTAATCCAAACATATAATGTATATTAATATATCAAAAATTTAATCCATGCCTTGAGAGACTCTATTATATTGAAAATTCCATGCACAAGGTGTCATTCTCCATGGCCTTACTCTGGTCTCTTTTTTCCCATTGAAAAAATGTTTTTCAGTACCTTGGTACCTATGGTTCTTCAAAAGGAAGTTCCCGTACTCATTAAACACCTCCTTTCCTAAGCTTCTTGAACGAGAATATTTAATCTTAGGACCACAAAATGGACAATCAAATTTACCCTTTTTTTGAAGAACTGAAAGAGATGGAATGATTTTATATCAATTATTTTAAGTATGTACAATGAAGGTCAAAATATTTAAAATGTATACTTGAAATGAACTTCATAAAATTAAACATTATTAAAGTGCAAGGTAATGTTATAGCATACCACATAAATGTGTTAGCCCTGGGGGAACATGATTTCCATACAAAAATTGAATGGAATTCAAATCCCCTTTGTGAAAATACTAGTATAGAGATATCATACATAGTAAGGTTGTTCCATAACTCCACTAACTAATAAAGAAGAGACTCGATATATACATTCATATCTTTGACTTGGTACTTACCTAATTGATTGAACATATAATACATAATTACTACATATATGAGTAAATAATTGTTTTTATAAGAGATAATTATAAGGCATAATTGAACATATATGAGTAAATTTACAAAAAATATAGGACATGATAGCAAAAAAAACACAACAAATAAGATGTTATTGTGCTAAAAAAATTATTCTAAATAAATTAATACTTGGAACAATCATTATCAACATTATGTGCTCCCTCTTTAATGACTTCCATAGATGAATGTTATTATTCATAACAAAAATGGGCCACACCGAGTAAGTATATTTTCCCTCTCCAAATGGATTGACACCATCAGCTGCTAATGAAAGCCTAATATTTCAAGGTTCTATTTTAAAATATTGCCATTTTTCCTCTGTATTACTAAATGTAGATCCTTCTACAGACATTCTAAGAATACCATATTCACTTATGTTCCTTGCATGGTAATTGTTACACCATTTTTTGATCATCTAACATGTTACTATTAGATGGACCTAAGTACACCATGTAAGACCAATTTTAACCTAAGTAAAATTGCTTTCACTATGAAAAATAACTTAGTAAACCACATTTATTAAGTTGTTTATGGTCTTAACACGAAACCCCATGAGGAAATGTTAAATAAATCCACATTTTTTTATTTTTCTCAAGGAATAATTAATTAAAGAGTAGTTTAATTAATATTCTTGGTCATATTTAACCCAAAATAGGAAAATTAATTAAATAAATCATTATTTATGTTATTATTTTCTAGGAATAATTATTTAAACCTTATTTAAATAATATTCTTTGTTAAATTTGACTAAATCATTTGTAAATAATTGAATAAATCATTATTTATTTAATTATTACTCAACCACATCCTTAAAATAATAATAAAATAATTTATTTATTAATTATTTAAAAATAAAGGGATTTGACCAAAGTCAAATTCCTTTTCCCTCCAAAGAATTCTTTTGGTAAGAATATATAATGGACTTTGGTAAGATTATTTACGAATTTTCATCTGAACAATTTTCACAGAAGTAGAATTATAAGAATATAATGAATAACCTTGAGAGGTGCATTTTTGTTACATTATCTATTTGATATCTACTCTCATCATACTTTGGGAATTTTTCTTTCAACGCATGTTCTTTATAATATAGAATATCATCATTAGGGAATGCATGAATAACCTGATACTCCATTCCAATATCTTTCATAATGACATTTAAATCTCGGTACGTATATGGTAAAACATTTGACGGAAGTAACAGAAAATATCCTAACAATCTCCAAAATAAAGAAAATAGTATTGGTTATTGTACTAAACAATATTAGTCATACATATTGGATCCAAATATTACAGATTAATGAAACGATGAAAATCAACATACTAACATTATAAAAAATGGAAAGAATAGATTCTGTGTCATGTATATAGTACTAAATGTCATAAAATATATTACATACCTTAAGATTTGTGTCACACAATTGTTTGAAAATCCATTCACCACCTTTAAGTTGACCAACAACAATAGAGAAGAGAGGAGATGCTTTTGAGCCTTCATAAAGAGGTTTAGTTTCCAACTCAAGTACAAGTAAATAAAAATCACGATCATCATATTCGTTGTGATTATCATCCATTCTAACATTATTAAAATTCTCCTGAATCAATATATTTTTCCCATCTTCTTCAAGCATGTTATCAACATCATTATATTCTTCCATAGGATCATTATCTTGATCCTCAATATTAATCACTCCATGTTCTCGAATAGGTACTTATACTACAACCACCTCTTTCTTGTCTAACAGTGCCCTAGGGAGACGATACTATACAATAACAATCAATAAATCAATATTAGTATATATAACAAATATTGAAATGTCTATATAATGGAAGTTTACAAATATAATATATTTGAAAAGGAAAAAAAGATAACAAAGACAAAGAGAAAGACAACTTAGGTGAGACCAAGAAACAAAGAGAAAAAATCAATGATGATGCTTGTGCAATTTATCAAAATATTTAAGAATGTGTTGAAAAAATCTAAGAAAGATGTTACTTTTCTTGACATGTAGGAAGTAAGGCACGTTTTGATATATATAGTCATGACCATAATAAAAACATATTGATCTCAGTTTTGTATTCATCATTCTAATGTCATATTCTTTCTTTATGTCATATTTTGTATAATACACTTTAAAAACTTATTTATAATGCTCCTTAAAAACCCATGAATAACCTCTAAATCCTATAGGTCCAAATTAACCCCCTAACACCTTAACCCCATTCCCCTAAGACATTAAACCCCTAACCCCTAATCCCTTAACCCCTAACCCCTAAATCCTTAAACAATAACCCGTTATGGCTAAGCCCATAGGTTAATCAACCCATAACTCAACTTAACCCCTTAAATGACCCTAAAAAAAAGAATAAAATAATATTTCTAGTCCACATCAAGATAACAACATAGTTCAAACACCTCCCAAAATAATACTATAAAATACATTTACAATAGAAAGATAATACAATTTACAATACAAAGACATACAATGTAAAATACAATATACATATAAACATTTACAAAAAGAATCTACATTACAAAGACATATAATAAAAAACTAACAAATGGATGATATTCATGTGCTCCTTCAGCTTGTCCATAGTCTCTACAATGTATTTTAGCTGATTCTATTAGCATTATCTTTGGCCTCAATCCCCTGCAATTTCAACAAGGGAAATAACATTTGCCATCCTTAGAAGCCCTCGATGTTGACCCCACGTATCCTTGGTCTCCTTGAGGAATGTTATGTGAGATTTGTTGTCACTAAATTTTCAATGATGATTTTCTTCAAAAATTAGCCTACAACCTTTCAAAATAATCACAAATAATATCTATATATATATATATATATATATATATATATATCATCCAAATATTTCGAATTAATCAAATGATGTAGATCAACATACTAACATTAGAAAAAATGGAAAAAATAATCTCTTTACAATGTATATAGTATAAATGTCACAAAATATATTACATACCTTAGGAGTTGTATCAAACATGTGTTTGACAAGCCATTCACCACCTTTAAGTTGACCAAAAGCAATAGAGGAGAGAGGAGATGTTTTTTAGCCTTCATAAATAGGTTTAGTTTCCCACTCAACTATAGGTAGATCAAAAGCACGATCATCATATTGGTTGTTATCGTCATCCATTCTAACATTATTCAATGTATCCTATTTGTCCCATCTTCTTCAACTATGTTATGAACATCATTATATTCTTACAAATGATCATTATCTTGATCCTCAATATTAATCGCTCCATGTTCTTGAATAGGTGCTTCTACTACAACCACCTCTTCCTCGTCGAGCAATGCCCTAGGGGGATGATACTATACAATTTAAATCAGTAAATTAATATTAGTATATATAAAAAAATATTGAAATGTCTATATAACAATATTTTACAAATATAATATCTATGAAAAACAAATATAACAAAGACAAATATAAAGACAACTTGGGTGAGGCCAAGAAACAAAGACAACAAATCAATGATGATGCTTGTCCAATTTATCAAGATATTTAAGAATGTGTTGAAAAGATCTAGGAAAGATGTTACTTTTCTTGACATGTAGGAAGTAAGAAACAATCTTATATATATATATATATATATAGTCATGACCATAATAAAAAACATATCGATTTGAGTTTTTCATTCATCATTTTAATGTCATCTTCTTTCTTAATGTCATATTTTTCATAATATACTTTAAATAATTATTAATAATGTCCATAAAAACCGATGACTAACCTCTAATTTCTCTAGGTCCAAATTAACCCCCTAAACAATATACATTAACCCCCTAACACGTTAACCACATTCCCCTTAGCCCTTAACCCATAACCCTAGGCCCTTAAACCTTAACCCTAAACCCTTAAACAATAACCCCTTATCCCTAAGCCCATAAATTAATTAACCCGTAACTCTACCTAACCCCTTAAACGACCCTAACGGAACTAATCAAATAATATTTCTAGTCCACATCAAGATAACAACATAGTTCAAACACCTCCCAAGAAAAATATTATAAAATACATTTACAATAAAAAGATAATATAATTCACAATACAAGGACATACAATGTAAAATACAATATAAATATAAACATTTACAAAAATAATCTACAATACAAAGACATATAATAAATAACTTACAAATGGATGATATTCATGTGTTCCTTTAGCTTGTCCATGGTCTCTACAATGGATTTTAGCTGATTCTATTAGCATTCTCCTTGGCCTTGATCTCGTGCAATTTATACAAGGAAATAACATTTTCCATCCTTAAACACCCTTGATGCTAATCCAACGTATCCTTGATATCCTTGAGGAATGTTATGTGACAATTTTTTTCACTTAATTTTCAGTGATGATTTTGTTCAAAAATTAACCTCAAAATAAGCTTACAACCTTTCAAGAGAATCACAGCTAATATATAGAAGAACTATGTCAAATTTAAATGATGTTGGGGTCTCTCTTTCTCTCTCTCTCTCTCTCTCTCTCTCTATATATATATATATATAATAACTTTATATATACAATTTCTATTATAATCATATAATATAATATTAATATATTATAGATATTAATATGAATATATATATTATTTATATATTAATAATATTATATTTAAGTATCATACTAATGTTGTATTTGTTTTAATTAGTGAAATTGATCAAAAGTGGTACCATATTAGATGTTGTCAACGCAAAAATCCATTAATGGTGGAAAGAATGTTATGCAACAATTATTTACCATTTGTAGGAATTTGGACAACACATTTTTATATTGCCAATTATAACATCAGATATTCGACGGTAAAAGAAATACCGTCGGTTATTCAATGACAAGATCGATTATAAGAAAATGTTGGATAATTGGTGATATAGGGAATTCCATTGAATATTCAACGAGTAAATAATTGTCATCGGATATTCAATGGTAGTCGTGATTTTGGAAACTTTTTCCAATTTTAGTCATTTCATCAGATTCCACCATCATAATTTCCTCGGAAATGTATTATTTTGGTTAGGTTTTGTTTGAAAATATTAATCTCATCTTCGATATTATTACAATTATTTTATTCTTCTTCCAACTATTGTGCCAAAATTTCATTGCTATTGATAGATTCTTCTATTTTTTTTTTTCATAAACAAATTCTTCGTTGCCCTAGTTATGCATACCTTCCTCATCTCAAATCAACTTCTCTTTTAGTATCTTGTTCTTCTTCTTGACCTTCTTTAGTTCATCAAGATTGCTAGTGATCTATCCTTCAAAATCCATTATGCCTTTTTCTTATTCCTCGAGGTCTGAGATTTAGACATAGACTTATATTTGAATTCCACGAGTAGGAATTCGACAAGCTCAATTTATAATGATCCTACATTATTTTCTTTTGTATCAAAACTATCCTCTTTGGAGTAGAGTCCCTTTTGGGAGGATTTATTCTTTTGATTTTTTATGGTTTACCTCTCGGATTTTGGTCTTTTTCCTTTTCTGAATTCTCCTTATATGAACACTTGGAGGAAAATTTCCCAAATCTTCCAGAGTTGAAGAATTTGAAGGGTAAAGTTCCCTTATAATTACCTAACCCACGCCTAAGCTTTCTAAAAATTTAAGCCAACACCCAATGAGATTCGCAGCTCGATCAGTCTTGGTGATTTTTGTGATCCTTCTTCTTCTTTAACAATTTAAATATTTACTCTTTAGGCCCAACATTCTATTTTACTATAATCATCTCATAGGTTGTAATGTTTTCTTATAGTTTCTCCATTATGAGATAATTCAATTCTATCATCTCCTCAATAGCTGAGATTTTAGCATTGAATATCATAGGAAGAGATAACAATGCCTTCTGGACAACTACATCATTTTTTAGGTCCTCTGAAAGTCATCTAATCATATTTTCTACCTCATTGACTCTAAGAAAATAGTATGCTATATTTTCTTCTTCATTCATTATTAAGCTCTCAAACCGCATCCTAAAGGCTTGTAGCTTGGATTTCTTAACTTTATAATCTCCTTTACAACTATTCCCAATCGTATCCCATATTTCCATGGCTAACTTACAATGCATTGCTTTCAATAGTTAAAATTGATTAATACCAAAGAGAATCAAAATATTGGCCTTTGCATTGTTCCCATAAACCTTTTTTCCATCAACATTTTTTGTAGAGGTGTCTGAAACAACATAGTCCTCTAATATAAAAATCCAAACATCTACACCTACGGATGTCAGATAGGCTTCCATCATAACTTTCTATAATACATAATTTGTACCATAAAACATTGGTGTTTTACTAGAATAATCATCCTTACTTTATTTGATAGCGATTATTCCCTATCAATATACCTTCTAGTGGTTAAGTTGTTCCTAAAGGAACCAAGCTCTGATACCAATTGATAATCAATAATTAATAATTTTTATTTCTTATAGCGTTTAGAATTGAAACTTTCAATGGAAAGCAATGAAACAAAACATGAGGGACAAAAATTAACATACATTTGAAACAATTATTTACATGGAAACATTTCTGGAAGAAAAACCAGCAATATTTTTTTTTTATTCTGATAATAATCAAGGCACTAAATCTAATTGCATCATATGTTTGTGAGCACCTACTCATAATCCCCCTTTAGATTGGAAAGCCGCAACATGCGTGGAGGATCCAACCTCTTATAATTGTAGGCCATAACTAATTTTAGTCAAGTGCTCTACCTTTCGTAAAATTTTCAAACTGAGAAAAATAACATACCTTAGGATTATGATAAAATTGTGACTCTATTCAGTTGTATTTCTACAAATCCTCCTTTGATCTGTAACAACACACACTCATTCTTCCTATCCTCAACTAATTTTGGTCTACTATACTCTTTGCATGCTATTTAACATATAAAACAATGGTACATGGCCACAAAAAATCCTTAATGTATCTTACTATCTTTATATTCAACATTGTTTTGACTCATACATGACTTACACTCTCACTCAACACACACACCTCAAGATTCCATCCCTAAATTTCTTCATAACAAAACCATAGAGAGAGTATCCACACAAATTGTCGTGTAGTTCAAAAAACACATCTAATGAAAGAGATAATGTAGGAAAGTAAACACTAGAGCAAAAAATTAGTCATCATGATCATTAAATTTCCATGCATGATACGACTCGCCCTTAAATTCCCTACATGGCTTCCCTTTCCAATTAAATATCCACAGTATCTACTAAGGTATTTCTAATAGAGACAACATTCTCAATCTGAATAGTCTGATACTTGTCCTCCAATATTATTTTTCCAAGTTATAAGAAACCCATTACTAAAACAAATGTGTTATACTTATCACATTAACTGTGATATGTTTTCTTAATGAGCGCAATTCAGTTTTGGGTCATGTTTTATATCCTTGACATTTAATTATGATAATTCTTCTTAGCTTATAAAATATAGTGTATCACTTGTTTTAGTTGTGTATGTAGCTAAATATCCATAATTGGTTAACTTCCAAATTTAGTGACTCCCACCAAACATGCCATCCTCTTCTTCGTAGTGACTTGGCATCATATGCCCACATGGAAAGAACCAATGGTGATATGGGTTTATGCCGGAAAAAAATAATACACAGAAATAAAGATAAACAGATATGCAGTGGAAATAATCTTTCATTTCATTAATATCAAATAACAAAAATATGCTTACAGACATAATGGAAATAAACTAGCTAGGGTATTGGTAGCGTATCTATGAGAATAATTGTGGAAGCTACATGCCTATGAACTATGTTACAATGAGGCTCGAGGGCCTATTTATTATTTAGAAACAATGGAAAAAACATAAACATCCATAAACCTAACCCTACGTGATGAAGCGCCAAAACTATGGGCCCTTTTTGGGTAAATTGGTGTTTCAACTTCCCGGGGATGTAACTTTGGCATACGATATTTGTTTTACATGCACCATACCTTGTTAGAAAGATATGTTTGAGGAATACCACTTTTGATGTGAAAAAAGGTTCCACGAACCCATGTTGCTCCTTGTTTTCCCCCAAAAATGTCATTTAGGGCCTCAAAATGGCTCCGGAAGTTCAGGACCCGAAAAAACTGCTAAAAATAAGAAGTTGTGCCAAAATTGAAAATATGAAAGAATTGATGGTGGGGCTTCAAATGGAATAGGTGGGTGGCCACCAACATCCACCTAGATCATTAGAGCCTCCAAACGACTCCCGGAGTTCATGACCCGAAAACCTCCTAAAAATAGTAAGTTGTGCTGAAAATAAAAAAAATGAAAGAAATGATCGTGCAGGTCCAAATGGAGTAGGTTGGTGGCCACCAATATTCAATTGGATCATTCCACCCTCCTTAGGAATCAATGTTCCCCATTATGTTAAGTTCCTCCATGAGAGGCAAATTCTACTGAACTTGGTATTGGATTTGTCCAGGATGTCATGGACCTGCTGGCGGATGTGTTGGATGTGTTGAATAAATTTAGTTTCTTTAGACATTATATGTGTCGATTCTATCTTTTTAATCGCACGAGGTATGGAAATATCATGTGACAGTGTGCCGAGGGTCAGATCAATGGAGTGCTTGTCCTGACAGTGTCAAGGAACCTCTAGGGGCGAGGAGAAAATGTCCTTGTATTCCTCCATGACTTTGTTCATCTCCTGCTGCCGTGAAGGGGAACCCTATTTCGAGGTTGTGGCCACAATAATCTTCTTTCCCTGTGAGAGATTTGTAAGGAAAATTAATTTACTGGTTTGGGAAAAAATATTACTGTGTTATTTTGCAATAGTCAAGGAGATGGCAGGAGGCAGTACTACCTCTGGTATCATGTAAAATATATTACCCAAAGTGATAACAACAGAACGAGGCCTGGAATCATACACAACATGTCACCTCCACAAGTATGGTTGGCCCAATAAGACATCAACTACATCAAGAGGAGCAACATCACACAATGCCTCTTTCGTGAATGGCTTGATGCTGTTTGGAAGGTGGCACTGCTGGTGGACACGGAGATCTCTCCCTGGGTGAAGCCACCTGATGGTATATGGCTATGGGTGTGATATGGTCAATAGCTTGAGCCGCTTCATGACCTCTGCTAAAATTAGGTTCTTTTGGCTTCTATTATCGACAAAAAATTGCAGTGGAGAACCCTTCACCAACATCTGTGAATGGAAGAGGTGTTCCCCATCCTCTTGATCCTTGGGATCCTCCCTGTAGAGCTTGGCAGTGGAAACAATGACACTGGGGTCTGCATAAATGATTGTCTTCCCTTTGTCACCTCCCTTGTGTTGATCAGCGGTTGTCATTGACGCCAATATTGCATGGGAATTTTGACCTACCAAATTAATATATTCTGGGTCAAGAATGATTTTTATGGTTTCTACTTGTCGATATGTTTCCGTTGATATATGGCATGCCATGTAATTCTTCACGGTTTGAGAGATACTCATGTTTGACGTTTGTACCCCCAGTTAGTGGGCTAAAAACCCATGGGGTTGTGGCATGGGTCATTGAAAAGTCATAATTAATATTTTTTAAGCTCCTAAAATCCCTCCCACATTAACATGTTGAAGCCCCTCTCAACCTAAGCATTTATATAAATTGTGATCCTCATATCCTCCTTAAGTAAGGGATTTCACTATCTGAAACGAGTCCTCGTGGAATTTTCGCTCTAAATTTTTGTACTACAAAGGTTCAAAAGCTTAAATTTTTATGAGGCGAAGACAAAATCCTAAGGAAGCTCGTGTGAAAATTTTAGATCAAGGTACGAAATAATTTCGAAGATATGATCTGTGGAAGTCAGTGTTTTTACAGGCTCCTGAAATTCATCTCAAAGAAGTCACCTTGGGAAAATCATCATAACTCTCTCTCTGAGTATCAGATTGGAATTCTGTAAAAAGTGGCAAATAGTGCACGGACTTTAGGTTTTTCTCTACCAATTTCACAACCAAATGAAGAAAAAGTGACACGTGGCATGCCGTACAAGTTCGCTCTACTCAAACAGTCCATAATTAGGGCATTGTGAGAGATTTGGCATAACTCTCCCTTGAAGAATCAAAATTGGGTCAGACCTATGGCATTGGAAAGACGACTCAGAGCCATACCATAGGACTAAATATTAGATATTGGGGATCTGAAATAATAGAGATACACCATATTAAATATCGAGCTCCTAGAAGGAAAGAAAAATCTATATCATGTGTTGTCAAGGGCTGCAAAGGACCAGACTTTCTAGGGCATCAAAGAAAAGCAAGGTACAGGAGAGGGTAGAATGAAAAGAACAGCAACAAAGGTGTAGAATAGTAGCAAGAAGTTCATCACATGAAGTATCCAAGTGGGAAGCACTGCATACAATCATTGTAAAGGTATCATTGTACTAAGTCATTGTAAATACATTATTGTAAAAATTGTTCTAGTATATATCTGCCAAGAGTTGAAGAGGCAGTTTCAGGAGGTCTACGATCATAATTAGGTGGTTATGTCATAGTTGGGGTTATGTTCTAGTGTTTCTTCTTCTTCTACATCATTCTATATCATTGTAAAGTGGACCATTTTCCCTGGTACAAGAGTCCATTCTTCTGTTATTCTTATATAGGGTGGTAGGGTGGTGCTAGGGTCAGTTGTAGCTCATTGGGTGTTGGGGCATCCATTCAGTTGACTATTGAAGAATCTCGGGTGTTGGAGCATCCATCCAATGGGAGCTAGAGAATAATGCTTTTCTAGATTCTAGGAAGTTGGAGCTTTATTTTCAATTGGAGTTGAATATTAAAGAATTATTACAAAAGAATTAGGTGGTTTTTGTCTTGAAGTGGGTTTCCACCTTAAAAATTGTGTGCATTTGTGTTACTTTTGTTTGCTCCTATCATTGTACAAACACTGATAATAATCCAAGATTAACTAATGCTCTAATTGAAAGCAATACTGTTTCACCCCCCCCTCTCAGTATTTCCAACAATTGGGATCAGAGATTGGTTCCTTCAATAGCAGTTTAACAGCTGGAAGGAGGTCATGGATCATACCAAGAATGGTGTACCTCTGTTGAATGAAAATAATTATGCACTCTAGAAAGGAAGAATGGAGGTCTATCTCTTGGCGCAAGGTTGCAAAGTATGGGACACTATTCAAAATGGATTTACATCAACCATGGATGAAAAAGGTAAGAATAATTTGGTAAATGATTCAAAATCAAAGAATATTATTATCAGTGAACTTATTGAATCTTCTTATCAGAAGGTGTTGGGTTGTAAAACCACCAAAAATGTATGGGACAAGCTTGAGAATATATATGCAGGTGACTCAAATGTCAAAGAAGAAAAGCTTCAAATCTATAGAGAAAAATTTGAGCAACTCAGAATGAAAGAATATTGCAACATTCATACATACTTCCAATACATTGATGAAACAACCAATACTCTGGAAGGATTTGGATATCTAGTTGACGAGAAGACTATTATACGGAAGATTCTTAGAATGTTACCAGGGAGATTCAACCCAAAGGTATCGGTCTTAGAATACAGTGAAAATCTGGAAAAACACAACAAAGAGGAATTACATGGAGTTCTCATAGCATATGAAATGAGACTTGATGAAGAAGAGGGTACTTTGAATATAGAAAGTGCATTCGTTGCATCTAAGAAAACCAATAAGGACAAACTACCTTCAATTGAAATGAAATGCACCTACAAGTGTGAAGAAAAGGGAGATGATGGAGAAGGTCTTTCAGATGAAGAATATGCTTACTTTACGAGAAAACTAACAATTGGTAAGGGAAAATTAAAAGGTAAACTTCCATTGATATGTTTTGGTTGTGGTGAGGTTGGGCATTTTGCAGCAAAATGTCTGAACAAAAGTGATGGAAACTCAGAAGGAAAGAAAGGCTTTAAGAAATTCAATAAGCAAGGTAAAAAGAAAGGATCCAAAATGAAATTTCTCTCTAAAGGAAATAGCTCATCATCCAATGAAGAAAATTACAACAAAGAAGAAGCCAATGAGAAAGTATTATTTATAGCCAAGCACAATAAACAAGAGGTATCAAACAATGAAGAAGAAGGTCTGGCCATAGAAGAATTTTCTGAGGAGGAAATCAAGCTTATAAAAGAGCTCAAGGTTGAGAAGACCCATTCCAATACTCTTGAAGAACAAGTTCAAGGTCTCAAAATTGAAGTTGAAGAAAACAAATGTATTGAAGAGTCACTTCAAAAGAAGTTGGAAGAAAGCAACCAAGAAAGGGAAGCATTAGTAGTCGACGTAGTGTCACTGCGTAAGGAAGTGAAGAAGATAAAAAATGTCCAAAACTATGCCAACAACTCAAGGGCATTGGAAGAAATCATCAACAATCAACGATCTTACAATGACAGAATTGGCCTCGGTTACAAAGAAGAAGAAGCAGGACCTTCTACAAAAAAATGAAATGAACCTATGAGATCAGACACGCATGTAGACTTCATTGGAAAAGATTCACAAGAACATCCTTGGAAGATGATTCCTCGATGAGGATTTCCATCCAGGTACCAACATATTTTTCATGGCTATTGTTATTCATGTGGAAAATTTGGTCATAAAGTTGTAGAATGTCGCACGTACTCCAGGAGCCAATACAATTCCAGGAGATTCTTCAAATATGAACCTCCCAAGGCTCAACAAAACATCAATAGATTTGAACATTTAAGAAATAATATGGAATGTTACAAATTTCAGAACTTTGGACACATAGCCAGAGATTGCAGACTTGAAAATCCTCCAAAATAATCTTCGAAGCCACAGAATGAACCACGGGGGCTTCACTAAATCAACCTCTATCCTATCACATGCATTCATGGCATATTAAACAATACCCTTAATTTGACTACATAATGGAAAATACCCCTAAAAATCACATTATTTAAACCCCTATCAATATGAACCCAATACACCTTCCCAATTTAAAAAAGCCCTACTTCCACTAGATATTGTAGGTATCCATTTTTCATTAACATTTTTTATACCCCTTTATATTTTTTCATTAACTTTGAGCTCCATTTTTTATACCTATCAATATAAAAACCCTTTACCCCCTATATATCCCCCAATATATTATGCCATTTTTTCCTCAATATAAATCTCCCAATGTGAACCCACGTGGTATGGTATTGCTCCCACAGTGCAGTCCCTATGGAATGAACAAACATGGAAGAAGAAGAAGACTGATAATTGTGCTCTCGCTCTCAAGGTTCAAAACAACAAAGATGTGTGGTATGTTGATAGCGGTTTCTCAACGCATATGACTGGAGATAGAAGGAAATTTGTATCTTTGAAAGAGAAGAAGGATGGAACCGTATCCTTTGGAAATGATGGATCTTCAATTGTTATAGGATCAGGTACTGTCACTCTCAGAAGTAAAGATGTTATAGCCAAGAATGTTCTATTGGTTGAAAAAATGAATCACAATCTGCTTAGTTTTGGACAAATGTGTGATCAAGGACACACAATGCTATTGAACTCCACAAAATGTGAAATCTAGAAAGGCAGGTATGGTAAAATTGTGGCTATAGCAAGTCGAGATCCAAACGACATATATGTTCTGGATGAAGCAACTAAAGCATGTCTACTAGCCAAAGAAGATGAAAGCTGGTTATGGTACAAACGAATGGGTCACATAAACTTTGACAATCTTGTCAAGATAAGAAAAAAGGAAGCAGTACGAGAAATGTTGAACATCTCAAAACCTTCCAACACACTATGTGAGGCCTATCGGCACGGCAAGCAGACAAAAGTCCAATTTAAAACAAAAGAACACTTTGCATCACATCGATTGGAATTAATACATATTGATCTATGTGGTCCTCTGAGAACAAAAGGCTTATATAGAGAAGTATATTTCATGTTAATGATAGATGACTATACCAGGATGGCAGCCATCAGTTTCCTAAAGAAAAAATATGAAGCATTTGAGTGCTTTAAGATCTACAAGGAGTTGGTCGAAAATGAAACTGATTTGAAAATAAAGTGTCTAATATCATATAATGGTGGAGAATTCACTTCCAAATTATTTCAGCAATACTGTGATGAAAATGGAATAAAAAGACAATTTTCAACAGCATGAACACCCCAACAAAATGGAGTTACTGAAAGAAAGAATAGAACTATACAAGAAATGGATAAAATAATGTTGAAGGACTCAAAATTGGATGAAAAATTATGGGTTCAAGCAATTGATACAACAGTCTTCATTACAACTGAAGTCTTCTTAGAAATAATTGCAACAAGACCATATATGAATTATGGAAAGGAAAACCAGCCAATGTAAAATATTTTAGAATCTTCGGAAGCAAATGTTATATCAAAAGAGAAGATCAAAATTTGGGTAAGTTTGAATCACGTGTTGATGAAGGTATCTTTGTTGTTTATTCACGCAAAATAAAGGCCTATAAATGTTATAATATAAGACAAAAATAGATAGTGGAGAGCAAAAATGTTACATTTGACGAAGATGGTGTTCTAGTGAATAATGATGAGGATCTAGAATCTTTGAAACTTGAGATAGAGGTTGAAAAATACATAGATACAATTGTATAACAAGAAGAAAATATCAACGAGGAAGAAGTAAATAATGATCATCAAGATATACCATAACAACAACAGGAAGCTCCTCCAAGGAGAAAAAAGAATTGATTCAAAAGAACCATCCATCAAATCAAATCATTGGTGACATAAATGAAGGTCGACAACTTCATTCATCACAACAAGCTCACATTTCTTTTCTAGCAACCTTTGAGCCTAGTAGTTTTGAGGAGGCCAGCTAGAATGAACATTGGGTAGCAGCTATGAATGAAGAATTGGATCAAATCAAGAAGAATAACACCTGGGAATTAGTTCCATGACCAAAAGATAAAAATGTCATTGCGACTAAATGGGTGTTCATGAACAGATTGAATGAAGATGGACATGTTACCAGAAATAAAGCAATATTGGTTTGCAAAGACTATGCACAAGTGGAAGGAATTGATTTTGATGAAACATTTTCACTAGTTGCCAGAATGGAAGCCATCCGAATGCTTATCGCCTATGCATGTTCAAGAAATCAAAGTCTACCAAATGGATGTTAAGTCAGCATTTCTGAATGGAGAATTAGAAGAAGAAGTTTACATCGAACAACCTGAAGGTTTTCTACTATCCAAAAAAGAAGACTATGTTTTCAGGTTAAAGAAGGCCCTATATGGTCTCAAGAAGGCTCCTGGAGCATGGTATGCCCATCTTGATAGATATCTATGTCAATAACGGTCCAGGAAAGGTACTGTTGATAGCAATCTTTATGCAGAAATAGATCAATATAATTTAACAATCGTTGAGGTATATGTGGATGATATAATATTTGGTAGCAATGATGATCGACTAAGTAAGAAATTTTCTACAAAGATGCAAAGTGAGTTCGAGATGTCTTTACTTGGTGAGCTGATATACTTCTTAGGGCTTCAAATATCTCAGCAAGAGAAAGGAATATTTATATCTCAAGCCAAGTGCATCAAGGAAATGCTCAAGAAATTCAAAATGGAAGATTGCAAACCCGTCCTTACTCCGATGGTAACAAGCTGCAAATTGAGCATAGTCGATTCATCTAAGGATGTGGATGAGAGGTTGTACAGATCTATGATTGGTAGTCTTCTATATGTAACAACCTCCCGTCCAGATGTTATGCAAGCAGTTGGACAAGTAGCAATATTCCAAGCAGCACCAAAAGAATCACATATTATTTCCATCAAAAGAATTCAATATCTAAAGGGCACATAAGAATATGGCTTGTGGTATCCCAAGGGTAACAATCTCATTATTCAAGCCTTTACAGATGAGATTGGTAGGAAGTGTTGATGATCATAAGAGTACTAATGGAGCAGCATTCTATCTAGGTGGTTGTCTCGTATCATGGTTGAGAAAAAAACAAACCTCAATCTCGTTATCTACAGCGGAAGGATAATACATTGCAACAACATCATGTTGTACTCAAGTCCTTTGGATGAAACAAACTTTGCAAGATATTCAAGTACAATTCAGTGAGCCTATTCCCATATTCTGTGACAACACTAGTGCCATTAGTATCTCCAAGAATTGTGTCATGAATGCAAAAAAAAAACACATTCTGGTCAAATATCATTTTGTTAGAGAACAAGTCGCTAAAAAGAATATCAAACTTGAGTATGTTGGTACAAAAGAACAAATTTCTGAAATATTCAATAAACCTTTACCTCATGAAGCGTTTGAATATCTTCGCTAGAATCTTGGGATTCTCCCAAGTTCTCATTAGATTATAGGTCTGCAGGATGGTTATGTGTCAGGGGGAGTGGAAGTGTGTACAGGTTTGCAGGATGGTTGTGTGCCAAGGGGAGTTACCCTTTGCCATTGATGTCAAATGGGGAGACAATGTTGTAGGAAGGGGTTTCATGATCGTAGGGGGAGTACTTGTGTTGCCATCAATGCCAAAGGGGGAGATTTTTGATCAACGGTTGTCAATGATGTCAACCCAAGCAGCACCAGGGGCTAACCCAATATTGCATGGGAATTTTGACCTACCAAATTAAAATATCCCGGGTCAAGAATTATTTTGATGGTTTCTACTTGCCGATATGTTTCCATTGATATATGGCACACCCTGTAATTCTTCACGGTTTGAGAGATGTTCATGTTTGAAGTTTGTACCCCCAGTTAGTGGGCTAAAACCCCATGGGGTTGTGGCATGGGTCATTGAAAAGTCATAATTAATATTTTCTAAGCTCCTAAAATCCCTCCCAATTTCACTTTTTGAAGCCCCTCTCAACCTCAGCATTTATATAAATTGTGATCCTCATATCCTCCTTAGGTAAGGGATTTCTCTATCTGAAACAAGTCATCATAGCATGTTCGCTCTAAATTTTTTTCTTCAAAGGTTCAGAAAATGATATTTTTGTGAGGCGGAGCTGAAATCCTGAGGAAGCTCCTATGAAAATTTCAGATCAAGGTGCACAATAATTTCGGAGATATGATCTATGGAAGTCAGTTTTGTGCAGGATCCTGAAATTCATCTCAAAGAAGTGACCTTGGGAAAATCATCATAACTCTCTCTCTGAGTATCAGATTGGAATTCTATAATAGGAGGAAAACAATGAACAAACTTTAGTTCTTTCTCTATCAATTTCACATCCTAATTAAGAAAAAGTGACATGTGGCATGTCGTACAAGTTCTCTCTACTGAAACAGTCCATAATTAGGGAATTGTGAGAGATTGGGCATAACTCTCCCTTCAAGAATCCAAATTGGATCAGCCCTGTGGCATTGGAAATACAACTGAGAGGAATAGTACAAGATCGAAAATCAGATATTGGGGATCTAAAATAATAGAGATACACAAGATTCAATATCGAGCTCCTAAAAGGCAAGAAAAATCTAGATCATGTGTTGTCAAGGGCTGCAAAGGACCAGACTTTCTAGGGCAGGAAAGCAAAGCAAGGTGCAGCATAGGGTAGCATGATAAGAGCAACAACCAAGGTGTAGAACAACAACAATAATTTCATTACATGAAGTCTTCAAGTGGGCAGCACTGCATACAATCATTGTAAAGGTATCCTTGTACTAAGTCATTGTAAATACATTATTGTAAAAATTGTTCTAGTATCTATCTGCCAAGAGTTGAAGAGGCAATGTTGGGAGGTCTAGGATCATCATTAGGTGGTTATGTCATAGTTGGGGTTATGTTCTAGTGTGTCTTCTTCTTCTACATCATTCTATATCATTGTAAAGTGGACCATTTTCCCTGGTACAGGAGTCCATTCTTCATTTTTTCTTCTATGGTGTGGTAGGGTGGTGGTAGGGTGTCTTGTAGTTCATTGGGTGTTGGGGCATCCGTTCAGTTGACTACTATAGAATCTCGGGCATTGGAGAATCCATCTAGTAGGAGCTGGAGAAGAATGCTTTTCTAGATTATAGGAAGTTGGAGCTTTATTTTCAATTGGAGTTGAAAATTAAATAATTATTAGAAAATAATTAGGTGGTTTTTGTCTCGGAGTGGGTTTCCACCTTAAAAACTGTGTGCATTTGTGTTCCTTTAGTTTGCTGCTATCACTGTACAAACACTGATAATAATTGAAGATTAACTAATGCTCTACTTGAAAGGAATACTGATTCACCGCCCCTCTAAGTATTTCCAACACCTTGTCTTGTTCTGGCTTAGGATCAGAACATGCATCTAATTCGGGTGCCTTTAGTTTGGCCACCAACGATTGTTTCACTCGACACTTGTTTGTGCTGTGAGTGGGGATATTATGAAATTCAAACCACTTCCCTGTGTCCTTCCTTGGATTTGTGGTGGTGTTTTGACTCACCTTGCTTTGGTTCTGTCCCTTGTTCTGTGGTTCAGGGCCACCTTTCCCCAGCTGTGGTTTTGCAGATCCGAAGTCTCGCTTCTTTTGCTTAAATTTTTGCTTGATATTAGCGGCATAGCGATATGCTGTGTGAATCGAGGTAATTACGAGGAAATACATTTCCTCTTGAATGTGCTTGTGCAGACATCTGAAGTACTTGAGCACCAGATGTCTCTCTGAATTTTTAATACGCAACTTTGTCTGCAGGGTATGGAACAAATTCTTCAATTCGTGCACTTCTTGATCCCTTTGCTTTTGTAGCATGGTCCATTGGATGTACTTATCCTCATAGCTCCCCATGGGGTAATATTTTTCCTTGATGTCATCTCAGAATGAATTCCAAGTGTGTGCAACCGAGAACAGATAGGGTTCCCTCTCGTCCTTTTGCTCACAGTAGGTTTCCCACCAGTCTTTGCCATGGGGGCATCTATGAGGATTGAAAAAATAATATTTTCTCGATTAGAGAAATCATGGACTGAGAAATACCCTTCTAGCAAATTCAACTATCTATCTACGATGTATGCATCTATCTAGCCTTTGCATACAACAATGTCAAACTTTACCTATACCTTGAAGGGAGTGGCACCTCTAGAGTGGTTGTTGGATGCAGATGCATCGTAGGTGGGAATTCGTTGAAGGATCTGAGCAAATTTATCCACCATCACATTCCTTTCTTTCTCAATGGCCTCCTACAGAAATATTTTGATAAGATCTCCTGCTCCCTCATCTTTCTTTTCTTTTTCCATGGGAGGTCTTCAGGGTTTGCGAGGATGATCTTGTAGGGGTTAAACTAGATCAAGCCCTAATTCCTTATACCCTGACCTTGTTGGGGACATGGAAAGAAAAATAGAGAAAGAGCATACCGTTCTAATACCACTAATCCAAATTTATGTAGGAATGAAATAATACATATAAATAAACATAAACACAAAGATGCAGAGGAAATAATCATTCATTTCATTAATATCAAATAACAGAAATATTTTTACAGACATAATGGAAATAAACTAGCTAGGGTACTGGTAGTGTATCTATGAGAAGAGATGTGGCAGGTACATGCCTCTAAAATGTATTACAATGAGGCTTGAGGGCCTATTTATTATTGAGAAAGAACGGAAAAACCCTAAACATCCAAAAACCTAACCCTAGGAGATGAAGCACCAAAATTGTGGGCCCCGTTTGGGTAAATTTGTGTTTCAACTTCTCGGGAACGTAAATTTGACATACAACCTTCGTTTGAAACAAACCATACCTTGTTATAAAGATCTATTTAAAGAATACGACTTTTTATGTGAGAAAAATTAACCCATGGACCCATGTTTCTCTCGGTTTTCCAAAAAAACGTCATTTAAGGCCTCAAAATGGCTTTGGAAGTTCAGGACCCGAAAAAATGCTAAAAATAGTAATTTTTGCCGAAAATGAAAAGCTGAAATAAATGATGGTGGGGGTTCAAATGAAACAGGTGGGTGGCCACCAATATCCACTTGGATCATTAGGGCCTCCAAATGGCTCCAAAATTTTATGACCCGAAAACCTTCTAACAAGAGTAAGTTGTGCTGAAACTGAAAAACTGAAAGAACTGATGGTGCGGGTCCAAATGGAATAGGTGGGTGGCCACCAATATCCACCTAGATAAAATGGTCTAACTAATGAGTGCTACATATTAAAACTTAGGGACATAAATATCTTTTAGAGGGTAAATATATTGTCTACTATGTCATCGACTCGCTCTACTTCATTTATTCAGGTTTTTTCTGTGTTAGATCCCCCACAGGTCGAGACACGATCCCTAAATCCATTAAAACACCTAAAGGGAGAAACTTAGCACACAAACCATCTTTGAATATATGAAACCTTAACACCAATCAACATTAGTATACATTTTCCACATTTATTATCCAAGTCCCAATTATATTGGGGATCGAGCATTAGGGATTAGTCCTTAGTACATATTCCAAAACATTCCAACAAAATACCTCCTCGCTGAGTTGGCCTTGTGAATTTTTACTTTTACACAAATTGTCTTAAGTTTGTAATTTATTTTAACAAATAAATTTCATGAAGAACAAAAGATCAATGCAGAACCTTGAAGCCTTGAATACTAACAAAATTCAACTAACCATAACTCCATCTGAGCACATTACAGATGTGATCAGGAAGATGATCTGAATGGAAAATGGCATCCACCCATGGTGTTCATCCACCCATGTTATCCATCCACCCATGGAATTTACCCATGGTATTGTAAATGGCATCGACCCATGGTATTTATTCGCATATGGTATTGTAAGTGACATCTATCCATGATATTCATTCACCCACTGTATGTATCCACCCAGTTATTCATCTACACATGGAATTTACCCATGGTATTGTAAGTGGTATCTACCCATGGTATTGACCCATGGTATCCACCCATGGTATCTACCCATAGTATTGTAACTCAAAAAAAGGCTATAAATAACAATCCTCACTTTGTAAAAGGACAAATTGTCCACCACAATGTAGCTTCTATAGTTATTCTCTATTTTTATAAAACAAGTTTCTTTGTGGTTTTATTTGCAGTGTGTTCTCTCTTTTTTCTAGAATTCTAATTTTTCAGATCTTGTCAAGTCCATTTCAAATTTTTAGACCTTGGGGGCCTCCCCCCAAGATCCAAATCAGAAGATCCCATGAAATAGAAGTGCCTTTAAAGAGTGGGCCACCTAACGACCATAGATACAATATTTTTTAATTCATCACAAAACCTGCTACTATGATTTTTCTCTACTAAACATGGTAGTTGTCATAGGACTCCCCCCTAACTTGACACTCCTTGTCTCTATCCATGAAACCCACATCCTTGACATCAATGATGACATTTTTCCAAACATTCTCCCATATAAAATCACAAACATTATTTGACATCAATGACAACATTTTTCCCACATTAGAGAAATTTTAAGGTCTAAAATGGGCCTCCTAAGGAATATTATAGAATAATAAGGGAATTAATAAAATAATATTGGATTGCCTCATCATGTTTTACAGGGAAAAAATAAAAAAACTATTTTTTTCAACTCGTATTTTCAACTTATCTCCCTACCATTTTACTCAAATTTCAAGCAGGAGCACTCGTTGGATGAAGAACTTATTTTTTCATTCGAGGAGAACATATCTCACATACTTACGGTGGACCTTGCTACATGAAAAATGTGAAACACATTAAAAAAACGTGATTGCAATCATTTGTTTTGATGTATTTCACGTTTTTTGTGTAGTAGGGTCTATTAAAAGTATGCAACATGGGTACTGCTTGGATGCAAAATTAAATTTTGCATCCAACGAGTGTTCTTGCTTGAAATTTGAGTAGAATTGTAGCGAGACAAATTGAAACTAAGAGTTGAAAAAATTAGGTTTTTTTTTTAACTTTTTAAATTTTTTATCCAAAAATGGTGAATCATTACCCATGGTTGAGATCATCATATTGAATCCATTTGGTTCTTATAAATTTTATTTTTGTTTTATATATTTGTTTCAAGGACTAATTTTTACCACTAAATTTCTGTAATGATAGATCCATGTTCATAAGAGTTCCCGAAGCAATGACATTTGATGTGGGTGGCATTGAAAGCATGTCAATCAACTTTTGTAGAAACCCCATGAACTTGTAATGTCCAACCTGTTGTAGCTTACTCTAGGCCTACAAGTACTATAGTGGTTGGTGATCTATGTGGATTATAGTCTTCTTTCCCATCATATAGTGTTTCCACTTCTTCTTAGTTTTCACTAGGGAATAAATCTCATTATCGTAGCTAGGGTAGTTAAGAACTGCCCCATGAAATACTTTATAATGGTCACATATATGCCTTCCTCCATACATCAAGGTTGCTAACATATCATACCCACTCACATATGTCTTCACTTTGAAGGGATACTTCAAGTTCAGTAATGCTATAATTGGTGCTTTACTGATCTTCTTGTTTAGCTCCTCAAAAGCACTTTATTGACCCCATTGGAAACTCTTTCCACTTACTATTATGACATGGTGCTACTATTGTTGAAAGCAAAGCTATAAATTTCCTTTAGGTACTATGTCTCCCTAAGAAAACCCCTATCCTCACATTAGATAACTTTTGAGGTCTAAAATGGACCTCCTAAGAAAAAAGTATAACCAAAATAAACTTTATAAGAACGAATAGGATTAGAGATAATGATTTCAACCATGGGTGATGATTCACCATTTTTGGGGTAAAAAGGTAAAAAGATTAAAAAATAATTAAATAATAAAACACCTTTTTCAACATGTATTTTCAGCTTATCTCCCTAAGTTTTTATTCAAATTTTGAATTGGAGTACTATTTGGATGCAAAATTCGATTCTTCATGTAAGGAATACCCATGTTGCATACTTTTGATGGACCCTGCTACGCAAAAAATGAGAAATGCATGAAACACATGATTCATGTTTTTCATTTATTTCTCATTTTTCGTGTATGAAGGTACATAAAAAGTATGAAACATGGGTACTCCTTAGATTAGGAACCAAATTATGCATCCAATGAGTATTCCTGCTTGAAATTTGAGTAAACCCATAGGGAGATAAGTTGAAAATATGAGCTGAAAAAGTAGTTTTTTTTAATTTTTTGCCTCTAAAATTTGATGATGAAACCTAATCTTATTTTATTATTTCTATTATTATTTAATAATTTCCTTAGGAGGCTCATTTTAGACCTCAAAATTTACCTAATGAATGCATTAGTAGGCATCAACCATTTCATGATCTAAACCACCTTATAAGGAGTTATTTTCATCTCTCCCCCACCGATCACAAATTCATCATTGTGAACTTTACACCATTATTGTTTCCTTTCCTCCTCCATAACTAAGTTATTATTAACAAAAATATATCATCAAATTAAATCATGTATATGATAATATAGAATTAGGAATTTCTCTCCAAAATAACACTAAAACATGACAATTGATTACATTCCTACTTTTTCCATCTGTACACAAATATAACCATTCCTATGTTTGTACATATAGGCATATATTTAAGCAATCAATCACACTACATACAGATACCCATCCAATTTATGTGTACATATCGATGTATGCAACAATTCTCCTATTCCATTCAATTTTTATATTTGTGCAACAATTCTCTAATGTTAAGACAAACATCCTTTACATGCCATGGTGTCTAGAATTCTTACAAAGGCTTTGAAAAAATAAACCATTTGCAAGTTAAAAACTATGATCATATTCAAAGGGGTATCCTAATATTTTCAGTGATTTATGACTACTCCTCCATGACCTCTCTAAGGGCTCCAAATATAATTTTTTATTTTCCTTTAAGAATATCTCTTTTAAGTTACTATTAGGCTATCAACAAGAAGGACTTATTTGTAGGTGTGATAATGCTAAGGAGCTAGAGGGTCATATGAAATCCATCCTTATCCCCTACCAAGATAAAATATTTGAAGTATCTCAAACAGTAACATTTCTTGAGCCATGAGATTCCCATGTTTCTTAGTGACTTGGAGAATAGGATTTTAGGACACCTCTACAATCATATTGTCTAAATAAAAGTTATACAATGGAGATGATCAAGATAAATTCCTGTAGATATTAGGTTGAGAGATATATGGTATAGGACTCTATTGATTCTTCAACCAAGGGTCAAACTTGAGCACTAAATCCCCTTACTATATCCAAAGGAGTTAGTATAAATTTTTTCGTTCAATAAAAAAGAAAAAAGAGTTTCATAGATAAATAATAGGATCTTGCCTAGAAAAGAAGTTATGAATGCCTTTACATTTTTGGAGTGCCTTAGATTCATGTTTAATTTTTCTCCACTCATCATTCAAGATTATAGAAGAGTTTAAATAAGCACTAGTGCTAGTATTCTCTTTAACATGATTTACTTCTAACATCCCCTCCATTTTTGACTAAACGCAAACAAAGAAGGACTTTATTTAATCATATTGAGTATAACTTTTAGTATAGACAAATTATATACTATATCTTATTCTCATTTATTGATTTAACCATATATGTGTATAAAATTATTGGACCCCAAGTTTTACTTAAGGTACAGGAGGGTGAATTTGAGTTAGTTAAGAAGATTAAATGAAAAATGTAAATGTAAATGAAATGAAATTGAAATGCATAACATTTGTGATAGAGATAAACTAGGTGGGAGATACTTATCTCATCATATTTCTTTCACTCCCATGGTAGATATTGATTGAGTTTAGGGTTTTGGAAGTTCATTAGATTTCATCTCTGGTTAGAATTTTTCATAGGGTTTTAGGGGTTGCAAGAATAGTTTTGGAGGCAGCGCGACCTACCTGCCACCATGGAAGGGATTACATGTTAGTCATGTAAATATATTTTATGCTAATGAATCTGAATACTAATTTCTTAGCTGGAAATTCTTTGGGTTTGTGGCAGTTTCTCATGTCTTGGAAAGCACCAACACCTTGTCGAATGTGGACATCATGTTGTTGGAAAAAAATTGGGCCTTGCTACGCTGATGAAGAAAGTGGTCATGAAACCTATGTTTGCTTCTGAAGTCACTGAAACTAGATAACTTGGAGGATGCTCAATCAAGAGGCTTTGGTTTTGATAGTTCCACTAGCAGTAAGCATGGAGATTTACTAAAAATAATTTTGAAGCATAAAAAAATTCTTAATCTAGCAATTTATACATAATTGAGGCTTTTTCAAAGCTTTTGTCAAAGAGGAAAGTTAAGTTTGGTTTCTTGCTTATGTTTGTGTTCACATTTATGCTTGTAGTAGTTCATGCAGATGACGTGACAATCCTAACCTGGTGCCCATCAACATGAACAAATTTGGAAAAATATATTTGGAGGTGATATATCCTTTGAAAACAAAGTTCCCTCCATACCAAAAAACCAGAGTCGTACTTCATGTTGTTAGACATTGCAAAATTACCAGTATTATTCCTTCAAACAAATATTGTTTGAAATTGTCTCTCTAAGGACCTTCTTAATATTTTTTGAAGAGAAAAGAATCTTGTCCTGTGAAGAGAATGCACTAATAGTATGATGGTTAGAAATAACCTCTGTTGCGATTTGACTACCCTAATATTGAGTTGTTTTAGCCTTAAGAGACATGGTCTACAACATAACCTTTTTGGTGTAATAACATAATATTACCAGAGGTTGCACTACTATTATTACAATTGAAAGACGTCATTCTATAATAAAATCCAACATGAAGGCGACTTCCACAACTGACACAATTTGTATAGGTAATGATATATGATCTTCGACTTGAGATCTCACCTGTATCAAAAAAGTATATTTGAGTGTTAGAGCTGTTAGAAAATTGTACCAGATCAGATATGTGCTAGAAACATTCAAAATTTTAAGGTCATATACTTGCCATAGTAGCCTCGATTGAGAGTCTAGAGCACATAGTTTCACTAGAATTCTCGTCCTTTTTGAACCACCCAACCTAGAAAGTAAGAATCCCGGATAACATCCGCTCTCAAATCCTTTTCATGAGATATTGTCCCATGGCTCCGAAATAGTAACGTTTCAATACATTTACTCCAATAGATATTACTCCCAAGGCCAAAAAATGGAGGAGAAATCTTTGACTTTGGATTTGATCTCATCATGGTCTTTGAGGAAAAAACAGATTGTCCCCCCCAAGAGAGGAATAAACAGGATGAACTGCCCTTAAATCGATGGCTCCCAATCAAATGAAAGAAACAATACCAAAAAAGAAAAAAAAAATACAACTACAACTGCAAAGTTAGACACAAAAATAAGAAGGTCGAGAGTGGGATAATAATCTCTCACTAAGCATATCTATTTATAAAAAAATTAGTGTGAGTTACAGTAAATAGAATATTAATTTTGTGAGATGGTGTTGCCCCTTAAATTCTCAATAAGCTAAGGCAGTTGGCAGTTGGAGGCAGTCTTGACTCTTGGAATATAAATAAGTTAAAGTGGTGCTGATTGTGGAAAGAAGTGAAATAATTATCTCTAACATTCTCCCCCTTAATTATTTCACCCAAAAATTTGTTGAGGGTTTTCTAAATATGTCTACAAATTGATCTTCTAATTTAGATAACTCGAAAACGTATTGTCTTCATTTGTTATTATGTTCTATCTTGGATTTCTTTACGCTAGGCATCCTTCCTTTTCTCTATTGTACTTGCATATATAAAATTACTGATGTCCATATATAAAAAATCCATTTACTGAGATACATGGGTAGCAACTTTTGTACTCTCCAATTCTCTAGGAATCCCTTTCACCTACGTGGTTCATCAATCATGTTAAACTCTCTCTGACTTGGTTACTTACATTTCGACTCCATCTCACATTTTAACTTACTTGATTACACATAAAGATTAGATATGAGTACACCTACCACCCCCGTATCTACCTTACAGTTAATTCCAAAACTTGATATCACATCCTCTCTCTACTGAAGATGGATAAACACTGCATTCCTTACTCAAAAAATACTCATCAAGCTTAAATACGAGTACACTTTGTCTCTATCTAGCAGTAAATTCCACAACTTGATATCGAATCCTCTCTATCAAAGAGGGATAAACACTTACTTTCCGACTCAACCATTCTTACAACACAACTGGAAAATAAAAATTTTGGGGGGTTATGTAGAACTGATATTGCACCCCTTACATCACAAATGCATCATTACAACAATCTCAAGTCAAATGCATGTCAACTATATGCCCAAAAATATTATCCCATTTAAATTTCATCATAATGCAGTACCTTCTACATTATCTCATCTACAGTGATATGTCATTTATTTTCATTATTGTCATCATAAATTTACATCTAAGTTGTAAGAACAACCTTTGCAACAAATTAGACACCACGAAAATTTGATCTTACCTAACCACTCCATAGAGAATCTATTCCACTCAATGTTACATACAATTCCGATTTCTTCATGGAAAAACATTGACACTATTGCTTTTGACATTTTCTTCAACCGAGAAGCCTTTAGCTCCAACTTTACTTTGCAACAAATTTTTCTCCCACAACTCCAAACTGATCTTACAACTCAATGTTTCTTTGTACTACACTTTGCATCACAACACAACCCATGGATAAATTAAACCTGACAAAAGTGGCTTCTCATTCATGATTATTTCAATACTAAGTATGCAGATCACTCAAAATATATATCTTAAATATGACTTTCACTCGCTACTACACTGCGCTGAGAGACTTACCAGCAGCTAACGTGATTTCCACAATTTGTAGGCATACCTTTCAACATTGGTTTTCACATTTCCCACACCTATGTCGTGTCATAATTTTCAATATCACACTCGTTCTAATTATCTTGGTTGCGGCCATAGGGTTCTTAGCCCTCTTTATCAGCGAACAAGGGAATTATCTCCACTACGTTTGAGTAGAGGCGAATTTGGTCCCAATGGACAACGACGACTTTGTTCCAACTTGATACATTTATTCGGTCTATCTCTTGACCTTTTTTATGTCTGAAAATATGAATCTAACTTTCTGGTTCTCGTATACTATGTTCAACTGATTCCTGCTTGGATGGCAGAGAGTCTCATGACAACACTCAACTCCAGCATCAATTTTG
This sequence comes from Pinus albicaulis, assembly GCA_034641835.2. Classification (NCBI taxonomy): domain Eukaryota; kingdom Viridiplantae; phylum Streptophyta; class Pinopsida; order Pinales; family Pinaceae; genus Pinus; species Pinus albicaulis. The sequence goes on from CM076576.1 coordinate 270,077,816, forward strand.
TGTAGCTTAGTTGCTTCACAGCAAATGCCTTACAACCTGTTGGAATATATGAAAATTCCAAAACAAACAATGGAGAGAGTAATACTCTCCTCTTTAACATGGAGAAATATAAAATTTCACTCATAGGGACAGAGATTAAACACTTGAAAAACTTCTATTTCATTCATTGTAAAAATCTATTACAATAAAAAAAAACTTCTTTTCCTCTACGATGGATTACAAAAATGGTGACTGCTGCTATGACACAGTGCATAGAAAAACTCTTCTCTGTCTCTGTTCAAAATAACGCACTGCTGTGAAAAATTACAATACTCTGTCTCTCTGAAAATACACTGCTATGTAATACAATATGCACTCACTGTCTATGCAAAATAAAAATAAAAAACACTATCTTTTTATGAAAACGCACTGTTGTGCAATTCAAACTTTTACACTCTACTGTGTGTAAAATCTAAAAGTTACAATAGCCTCACGGGCTTTTATAGCTGGCCCACTACATAAAACAAATGTAAAAATTAAAACTATTTAAAAATAAAACTGAACTTAAATGTATTGCCCTTTCAGGCCCACCTCACTATATAAATCGCGCATGTGCTTATATATATATATATATATATATATATATATATATATATGTTAAAAAATATGTATATATATATGTTATAACATATAAAACATAACAAAAACATTGATCGCGCGATATCAAACCTTTTAAAACCGAAACTCCATTCGGACTTCAAACACCATTTAACCCAAATGCACGAAACCATTTCGTGTAACAAATATGGGTGACGTCACACAAAGAATTGTGCACACAATGAGGAATTCAATTCACCTATAACCATATCGCATCCAATTTTGGGCTTGTGTACGAGCTTCAAAATGTGACGCGAAAATGATTTCAATCTGCCTCATAAACACATCGCGTCCGAAAATTTTCCTGCTGACGTAGGCTTCAAAACAACACGATTCAATTGATTTATACCACGTGGTCTGGGGACCACTGTCCTTCAAATTTTAAACTCCCGCGCATACAAAACAAATACTCTGCTTATAAAAGGAAATCCTCTGCTCTTTCAAAATTCAAAAGACTACAGGTTGTTTTCACACTCCGATCTGGACTAATCACTGGAAATAGAAGGCGGCTCTTTTCCAGAGCCCTTCAAACAAATATAACAAGCGGCTTATAGTACTTGAATAGTTGAAAGTAATATTTCAACATGGCCTTCATAGAAATTCAACAGATAACTCCTTCCTCAACTGTTATTCAACGTTGGTCGGATCTGGCGTATACTCTTGATTCCACTCTAGCTATAGGCTCCAATGTTCCACTTCACACTACAGGTATCTATTCTACAACTTCCAGTGTATTCAACATTGCATCGTACAATAATTATCCCACACACAGGAAAATTTAGTTGTTAAATGCTCTACGCCGATTCACAAGCCCATCCACACACTAACCACTCAAATTCCACTGATCTACTCATCCCTAGGACCGATTCAAAATCCCATCCACACACTAAACACTCAAATTCCACTGATATACTCATCCCTAGGACCTCGTGTGAGAGAATAGGCCCAAGTCCAGCTCTGATATGACTTTAAAGGGGTGCAAAGAGTACATAACGGAACACATAAATCAAACATGCAATATAATACAACTACGATTGTTTAACTAAAAAAAATAAGCATGAATTTACATAACTCTGAAATGTCGAAGCAACTACAACTTCATACAACACCGAATGTGCATCCAAAATATGCATATCATCTCAGATCAACTATATTTATACAACATTAATTCGGGTATTATCTCTTCAATTCGAAAAGGTTATGGGGGCAATGGTCATTCAAAACTCAACCAAACATGGCGGTGACGCCATTTTGAACCTTACCAAGTTGTGGTAGTGAGGCGTCGTTCGACAATGAGTTGACAGATGATAATTATTTCCAACACTCCCCCTTAATTACGACTGGCAACTTAATCATGACTTAGAATAAATTAAACATGCTTACTGGTCTAAGTCTCATCTAGGCTTACAACGAATAAAAAACTTTAACATTACCTCTTTATCCAGATTTCCTTTTCCGTTTCTTGCAAATTATGTACCTCTGAACTGGTTCATCTTTGCCTTTTTGTTGTAAGTTCCAAATTTCAGTTTCTTCTTTTGATGTTGCACCTCTTCCATTGTGATATCTTTTTTTTATCATAAAAGCATAAAAAATCATTTCAGGATGTCCATGGATGTCATCTACTTCTTCAAAAATATGTGTGTATGTGGACTGCTACCACATCTCATCTTCTATAGTTTGTTCTTTATCGTTAATGCTCTGATTATCAATTTGCTGCAACATAATTTCATAATAGAATTTTATCTCTCCAGTACTCCAATACATGAAACTTTCATTGACATTTTCATTTTAAACATCGTCCATGTTTTATTCAACATTAATTGTTGCATCTTCTATACATACATCATCAACACATTTTTTTTCAAGCCATGCTTCAAGGAAATTTAATTCTTCATCATAATTTTTTTCTTCTTGTCGGTTGCTTCATGCATCTGCACACATAAAATCAATGTTAAATTTATATTAAAAAAACATCTCCATAACCATATTGGTTCTATTCATTATGCGCTGGAATTAGATACTTATTCTCTTCTTCTTTCTTTGACTTTGTTGATGCCTCATAACCTTGATTCTCCACCTCTTCCTCTGCAAACATGTTTTCTTCCACTTGGTTTCTATATGCAAGTGGGTTTATCTCAACAAATAACATCATATCAATAAGACGTTTTTGTCGTCTCATATACAACCACTCATCAGTACTGCATTGTTCTTCATCAAGGTTAACACCAACAATTTCAATTTTTGGATCCGTTGGATCCACTGCTTCTCCATTGGTGACGTTAATACTATCTTCCATATCACCCCTGAAAAAAAATGTGATTTTCAGTATGCGCCCTAGTAAGGCACATACTTCACCCAAAAAACTGTCATTATTGACAAAACACGAAATAATTTTTGTAGACCGAGAGACTTTACAAAGCCCTAAACACTGTCCAATTAAAAACCTCTATTTTTTATAATTCTCCTTCTAAAATATATTCACATAAAATTATTTATAAACCATGCAACGTATAGTTTTAAAACTTTATCACCAAACATTTCACACTTAATAAACTCCTTCAAATATTCAAAAAAGAATTTCAAATATTCACAAAACCTTTAATAAACTCATTGACACTTAATAAACTCTTTCAAAGAAGCCCTTCAAATATTCATGCAATATTTGATTAAATCTTTCATAATACTTTAATATCTTGCCCACAAATGAATTTAAAAAATATATCTATTTTAATAAGATTCGATAGCTTAACACTTTTTAAAACCCTTTTGATTTCTTAAATAAATAAAAAAAATTCAAATCTTCGACTTGCGTGGTAGCTTCAAAGCCTTTCCACGTCAAGAAAACATTTCAGTTGCGGCCCTCACTCACCTAAGAATAATAATATGACAAGCTCACATATTTATACTCATTGAATCATGATCATCGCAGACACCAAAACTTCAAATCGTGTTTCTGATGTCTCCATGGAAGATCAATACTCCTTCATTCATAGCACAACTATCTCACTCTTGAACTCCAAGACTGTGGATCACATCTGAAACAACAATGGAAAATCCAAAATTCTATCCTTGCACACTTCAGCTGAGGATTTATACAGGCTCCTTGGATGACCTTCAAATACAAAGACAACCACTTCAAATCTTAAACATAAATATTCAAGAAGCAAGCATGCAACAATGAGGCATGAAGACTCTGACTCTTTATCCTAGATCAACTTCACACAAATTTCACTCAGCACACAACTTCACCATTGTCGCTCACGTCCTCCACCTATAACTCTCCATGCCTATGCATATTACAAGCTCAACACACAACAGGTTCAATCTTCTGACTTGGCTTCCTCCAAATGCAAGCTAGACACCACAGGCTATTTACTTCACATGGTCAAAGGCATACAATCTCAACCACTTTATAACAGTATCCCCTTGCAACTCATTTGAGATCTTATACTAGATGAAGGACAAAGCACAAAATGCTCTGATACCAATTGAAAGAAACAATACAAAATAAAAAAAATTGTAAACTACAACTATAGATGCAAATTTAGACACACAAACAAGAAAGCAGGGTGTGGGATACCCATTTCTCACTGAGAATCTCTACTTGTAACAAAATTAGAGTCAGGTACAGTAAATAGAATATTGATTTTGAGAGGAAATGTTGCCTCTTCAATTCTAAATAAGCTAAGATAATTATAATTTGGAGGCATTGTTGACTATTAGAATATAAATAAGTTAAAGCGGTGATGATTGTGGCAAGGAGTGAAATAATTTTCTCTAACAACAACCTAATATGCCTTCAACTCTAGAGAATTTAAGATAAACAACTAATGCAATGAACGGGCAGTATGAGCGTTATATTCCTGAACCATGTCTTGATAGCCTGATGCGGATGTGTTCGACTAGATCTACTATGTAACCGAAAGCTCTTCGATCTCAAATACCAAGCTCATATATTGTTTCATTCATCTCTGTCATCCGATTTGTTTTTAGTGGACTTCTGCAACTGCACCAATAGTAGATTATGCTCTGTTGGCTCTATATATCAGATATTCATGCAGGTCTATCTCGATCACTTTACCAGCTTGAATCACTACAATCATGTCTGCATTGCCAATGGTGGGGAGGCGATGAGCAGCTACAACTGTGGTACACCCAACTGAAGCTTGGTCGAAAGCATCCTAAATGATCTTCTCTGACTCATCCACAACACTAGTGGCCTCATCAAGAAGAAGTAGACGAGGATCCTTGAGCATATCTCTAGCAATGGTTATACGTTGCTTTTCCCTCCTGAAATTTGCACTGCACGCTCGCCCACCTATAATCCAAAAATAAAATGAAATAAAATTCTGAAACCAACAACACTTGATAGAGATAGAGATGAGATACAAAAAAAAAAAAACAAAGCGTAATATTACTTGTGTATCACAACCATCTGGCAGTTGAATAATGGAATTTTAAACATTGGATGCCTTAGTGGCAATAATTACTTGATCCAAGCTAGCTCCATTATTCCCAAACAAGATGTTCTCCTTCATCTATGTAGCAAAGAGTGAAGGTCCTTGACTTACTAACCCAATCTCAGAACAAAACCATTTAAATTGCAATGATTTAATGTTAACTCCATAAAACAAAATATCTCTAGCTTGGGGATCATAGAATCTCTCTATCAATGCCATAACTGTATATTTCCCTAAACCACTTCCTCCCGCCAATGCAACAATCGTACTTGTGGGAATGGTTAGACAAAATTTGTGAAATATATTAGGCTCTGATCGAGATGGATATGCAAATTCAACATTTCTAAATTAAATTTCACCTCTAACCTCTTGCAAAATTTCTTTATCTAAATCATCCAAATCAATGATGGGTTCTCTATCAATCATCTCAAAGATGCATTTAGAAACAACCGATGCTTTTGAAAAATATCTAAGATTCGGAAATGCAATTCCTAGACATTTGCAGAGATATCAATTACTCCAGAAATTATGTTTGAGATCCTTGGGGAAATTATAGAATCAATCAAAAGAGAAAAATTGACAGGGACAAAGAAATTACAAGCCACCTGGCTGTAGAGAAATTGAAGTTATAAACATATTTCCACCTATTGTGCCATGATACAGAATCAATCTACTTCCATACCATGCATTAAATGCTCAAATACTGAAGGTGCCTCCTATGATTCCTACTACCAATCCTTTGACAAGACCTTGTTTCAACCTAATATTTATAGTTCCATTGAGGGCATCGAAGACCTTAGCCATTGTCCTATCCTCTCCAACAAAAGAAATGTTCGTTCTAACGGATGACAAAGATTTATCTGCAATATTCCTAGCTATGTTATAGGCTTCATTCAAATTGAGAGAAGTACCCACCAGAATCCATCCATACATTAATCTTGGAATGATCAGCAAGATCACGAAAGGAAATTCCACTATTACCGTTTTCCATGTCAAATAGAATCTCACAAAATAAGTCCCCACGAACATAGTGTAATATTCCCTTACTTGATCTAGTCAAAGTGGACGAAATCTTTCCATGGTATTTACCATGGTATTTTCCCATGGTATCAGCCCATGGTATTTACCTTCGGTTTTTTAGGGAAAATAATAAAATAAGGTTCTAAAGAGTCGATCAAGTATTTAAAAGGGGATAAAATCTAGTGATTTGGAGCATTTGAGTTTATCTATATTATTGTTCTTTTCTTGAGAACTTGGCATGCCCAGTTCCAGTTTGATGCGAGAGACAAAAACCATGTGGATTTATTTTGTCTAGTGGATCCATCCAGGGTCCACGATTATGCATCAGTTTTTATTTTTCTCTTGTGATGAGAAGCCATGCATGCCATTATAGGGGCTCTGGTAATCACTATTGGCATGTATTATTTTCCTTCAGCTATTAATATAAATAAGGTTTCATTTCCAGATCCTGTCTATGGTCATGTTTTTGTTTAAATATTTTTATTGATAAGACTAAAATGTGCTAGATCTGGTGAAAATTTTAAGGTTAAGGATATTACAGTGGTATCGGAGTTGTGCATCCTTCTAGCTCGAGGGTTCCAGGAGAAACTAGTTTTTGGTGATCCATCGATACAATCCCCCTAGCTAAATATATATCAATTTTGGTGGCTTATTCACATCCAACCTAGTCGATATTTGCATAAAAATTTCCATATCCATCAATTAATCTATTTGTGGCTTAACTTAGAATATTTTTCAAGATTAATCAAATGGGCCATAAACACAACCGATCATGCCACAATGTAACTCCATCGGCAAATACCAAATGTGTATTTTCGTCATGCCTGCATTTGCAGACCAGTCAAACTGTAAAGGGCTTGATAAGCCATAAAATACTGCAATTTAGGGTTAATAGCAAAATACTATGGTTGTATTACTTTATTATGTGGAGGTGGTGGCATCAAATTATGAAGGTTCATTTCTAAGGCTTCCACAATAGACACCCATTTGACTTACAAATTTTAATGATTAAGTGTATTGGGGTTTATTCAAAATACATTAGAAAGATAATGAGTTTGGTTCAGGAGTTATAAGGGTTTTATTAATTACATGGAGGAGTGATCCCATCTCTAACAAAGGAATTTGAATTCATCAGCAAAGGGGTCTGAATTGATCTCTACTATGGAGGCTGAGTCATACCTACAGAATGAAGCCGGAAGAAAGTGTGATCAACCACGGACAAAAAAAGGGTCCAAATTACATTGGCTGACCACTGAGGAGGGGTTGTGATCTTTCAAACAGCGACCACAGGGAGTGCGGCCACCGGGAGAGGGCGTAGTGATTGAAGGTTGAGCCCGTAAGGGACTCGAGCGGTGGAGGGGTCAGTTAATGCACTAGTCGACCTTGTTGGAATTTCTTCATGGAACAAACAGAGGAAATGTGTTTCCCCAAAACATAGAGATTACAACAAATTTGGTGAAAAATAATAGTCAATACACAGAGGCAGCGTGATACGCAGGAGAGGAATGAAATTTTTTTTTCTATTCAACTCCCTATCTCTTAAAATAAAATGAAGTTACATTATTTATACAAGTATTCTCAAAGCCTGTAAAACCTAATTCTATTCAATGCTATTCAATTTCTGAATGGACGTTCAACAACCATTTGTTCTTGGGCCTTCTAGAGACCCATATCTTTATTAAATTAGCAGGTAGGTCGTATTTATGCTTATACACAAAAACACGTGAAAACGTGTTCAAAACATAAAACTGGCAGACTTAAAACTTTACGTGTTTTGAGTCTGAGTCGTCATCGTATCCAGCTCCTTATCGCAGATCAGGGACCTTAAACTTTAACTGGCGTGAACATGGGTAAACAAAAATCCTCGCGGGCATGATGTGTGATGGCACAGTCGCGTCGCAAATTAAATAACATATGTTGCGGCACTTCATGGGAAAACGTAAATGGTTGCGACTGCGATGTGCAGTAGCATGATCACATCGCACATCAAATAACTTAACATGCGGCTATGGAAAGGTAAGTGGTAAAAATTGCGAAGTGCACTCTGCGGTGCAGCTTAAATGTTGGTAAGTGCGGTAATCGGAATATAAAGAAAATAAGGTGGAAAACAATGATTTGGCTTATGCGGTAAGATTTAGGTAGGTCCCACTGGATATCGCATCAATGGTTGAATAACATACGGTGAGTGGCTTAAATGGTAAAACAAAAAACATGCGATTGTGCGTTGTAGGCAAAGGTAAGTAAATGTGGTGGTTCAAAACAATAAACACAAAGGATGTCTTGGGTACTATGTTTGTTGTGGTTGTGTGGAAATGCCTTCGGGCTCTTGGATCCTTGCTTGTCCTTCTATGTTGTCAAAACTGATGAAGTGTTGGTTGTTGCCGCTTCTCATTCATGGCAGTGGTTGGAAGTATAATTCCAGCACTCCCCCTTAATAACAACTACCGCCATCAGTCATTCTTAGACACTCTCTGAGATAAACAAAATTATTATGTCCTAATAGCTTTGTGAGGATTTCAGCAAACTGTTTCTATGACCTGCAATGCTGCAAAAAAATCTCACCATTGTTAACCAATTCTCTTATAAAATGATATTTTGCATCTATGTGCTTTGTTCTCTTATGGAAAATAGAATTCTTTGACAATTCTATTATTGAGCTATTATAACAATAAATTGTGGTAATAAATTTTGGTTCCTTTGTCTTTTTCATGACACAAATCTCTCAGCATCCTTCTCATCCAAATAGCTTGACAGGTTGCTGTTGTTGCTGCTACACACTCTACTTATGTTGTTGATAAAGAAACTTTTGGTGGCTTCTTGGAAGCCCATGAAATGGCTCTCGATCCCAAATGAAACACATACCCAGATGTGATCTTTCTGTCATCTACACTTCCAGCCCAATCATTGTCATTGTAACCAATCAATTTAACATCATCAGATGAGGAGTATAGAACACCATACCCATTTGTTCCATTCACATACCTTAAAATCCTCTTTTTTTCTTGCCAATGTGTCTCCTTTGGTGTTTCCATGAATCTGGAAATTAAAATTACAACATACATAATATTAGGCCTAGTTGTAGTCAACTACATGAGGCTGCCAACTATGCTCTTATATAATGTCGGATCAACATTTTTGCTACAATCTTCTTTGCTTAACTTCAACCCCATTAAATTTGGAGTTATTGCTGCTTTGCAGTTCTGCATATTAAATCTCTTTAAAACTTCTACAACATATTTTTCTTGGGAAATAAAAATTACCTTTTCATTTTTCTTTACTTCTATGCCTAAGAAGTAACTCAATAAACCTAAGTTACTCATTTCAAATTCATTCTTCATGACTGCTTTAAAATCTGCAATGAGAGAAACTTCATTGCCAGTAAAGATTAAGTCATCTACATACAAAATAACAATAAGGATTTTACCGTCATTTTATTTTATGTAGAGTGTGGGTTCACCATCACAAGTTTTGAACCCATTATCCATCAAGTAAGCATCGATCCTGCTGGACCATGCTTTTGGCACTTTCTTCAGCCCATAAATAGATTTCTTCAATTTTCACACTTTGTGCTCTTGGCCTTAAATTTCATAGCCTGGAGGTTGTTCAATATATACCTCCTCTTTCAACACTCCATTCAGAAATTTTGACTTTACACCCATTTAGTAGACTTTCCACTTTTCTTGTGTTGCAATGGACAACACTATCTGCATTGTCTCCATCCTTGCAACATGTGCAAAGGTTTCTTCATAATCTCTTCCTTGCTGCTGTAACACCCCAATTTCTTGTAGCCTTTCACAATAAGTCTTGCTTTGTGCCTTTCAATCTAACCTTCAACATTGCTTTTAGTCTTATAGACCCATTTTACTCCAATGACTTCTTTACCATTTGGGAGGTCCACTAACTCCCATGTGTCATTCTTTGCTATCGCACCAATCTCTTCATCCATTGCTTCAATCCATTTTTCTTCTTTTACTACATATTCAAAATGAATTGGGTCATCAACATGACAAAACAAAGCAAATAAAGAATTTGTACCATTATTATTATCAGTTTCTTTCAAATAAATTTCACTCAAATTTTTGAATGTTGGTGTTCTTGGTGTGCTTGTTGTTCCACTTGAACTCGAGGGAGTTTCAGATCCATGTGGTGTGCTTGGAGAAGCACTTTCTTTATTTCTCAAGGTTGTTTTATTGCTTTCTTGTGGTGTGCTCTGCTGAGCTTGTGTAGGTGGAGGAGGAGCCACCATGGAGGAGTTACTTTCTACTATGCATTCCTCTTACTCTTCGTATGGCATACATGTCTTCACATTCACTATTTTCTCTAAGCTTCCATGCTAATCTTATTCTTCAATGAACTGCACATCTCTACTGATTATGAATTTCTTGGTGGATGGATTGTATAGCTTGTAGGCCTTTGATTCATCACTGTATCCAACAAAGATACATTTCACCCCCTTGTTGTCCAACTTCTTCCTTAGCTGATATGGGACATGTGCATATTCCACACATCCAAATACTCTCATGTGAGTGAAAAACTGCTTTGTTCCATTCCATGCTTCTTTTGGGACTCTGTTCATAACAGTTTTGGTTGGCCATCTATTCAAAATATACACTGCACAATTGACAGCTTCAGCCCAATACTCATTTGGTAAGTTTTTTGCCTTCAACACACTTCTGACCACCATGATGCTCATGTTATTCCTTTCTGTAACACCGTTTTTTTGTGGTGTGTACCTTGTGGTAAACTGCTTGTGTATGCCATTATCCCTACATAAACGTAGGAAATATTTGGAGATGTGTTCTCCACCTCTATCAGTTCTCAGCACTTTTATGTAGTGCCCATTTTTCTTCTCAGACAGAGCTTTGAAGAGGTAGAACTTTTAAAACACTTCACTCTTATATTTCAAGAAATAAACCCATGTCTTCCTTGTATAATCATCTTTAAATGTCAAGACATAGTGACTACCAGCTAAATATGGCATTTTCATTAGTCCACACAAATCTGTGTGGACAATCTCCAAGGGTGCTTTTTCCCTTATACTCTTCCCAGCTGGTAATGCCTCTCTGTGTTGTTTGCCCAAGAAGAAACCTTCACATAGGTTGTCTGGTTTCTCAATGAGTGGTAATCCTCTTACCATTCATTTTCTATGTAAGAGATTCAAACCTCCAAAATTGAGATGTCCAAATCTCAAATGCCATAACGACTTTTCATCTTTCACTTCTTCTTGAAAGACTTCTTGTGTGACTACTGCTACGACACCTCCTTCCTTCAATTCTGTTCTGAGCTTGAGAGGAAACATCCTATTCGTTTTCATATGCAATTATGAAATGACCCTTTTACTTGGAGGTATGTCCATAACTGTATACACATTATTCTTAAAAAATACATTGTAGCCCTTATTCACAAGCTGCCCAATGCTTAGAAGATTACATTTCAAGCTAGGTACATAATATACATCTGGCACAAACTTCTTCTCTCCCTTCCTTGTGAGTATTGATACTCTTCCTTTCCCCATGATGGAGACATTGATTTCAGACCCCATTATCTCTTCAAATTTCACGTTCTCATCTAGATTGGAAAAATTGCTACGTTTCCAGTCATGTGGTTACCTCAACCTGAGTCTAAGAACCATACATATTCTTGCTTTTATTGTGATACATTACAAGTTAGAACCACATTACTCTGGTTCTGATTTTCTTTGCAAAATTAGCATTTTGCCTATTATTCATGTCATTTTGTTTCTTTCTACATACATTGGCATAATTCCCATACTTTTTACAATAATGAAATTGGAATTGGTATTTATCATACCTTTTTCCTTGTGCTTGGCTTTGGCTTGAGCCTTCACTTTGATTTTGATTACTGCCCCTTCCGCTTGTGCTTGCAAGGTTGTTTCTTCCACCTCTTTCTGGGCTTCTTCCTCTTCCTCAGTAGTTTGATCTTCCTTGACCTCTACCTAGGCAAAAATACATATGTGTCTTGAAAGCATGCTAAAATGAGGAGTTCGATGTTTTGTTCAGTCTATGTTTATGAGTTATCAGGGATGCACAAAGCTCATCCACTGAAAATTGTGAGAGATCCTTTGTCTCTTCTATTGCCACTATTATGGCATCAAAGCTTGATGGTAGACTTCTCAAGGTTTTCTCCACTATTATTCTTTCCTCAAGTGTCTCTCCATGAGACCTTATTTGGGTAACCAACCCAATGATGTGTGTGAAGAATGAGTCTATGTTGTCAAACTCTTTCATACAGAGAGTTTCAAAATCTCTCCTCAGGATTTGTAACTTTGTTGTCTTCAGTTTGTCCATGCCTTGATAGGTTGTCTTGAGGATATCCCATGCCTCCTTGGACTTTTTTTCTACTGCAATCCTTGGGAAAATAGTCTTGTGTACTGCTTGATAGAGATATAAAAGGGCTTGGGAGTCCTTCTTTCTATTATCTCTCAACAAGTCCCTTTCTATTGCTGTCAAAGTAGCAAGCGTTGTTGCATCTGCTGGTCCTTGGAAACCTTGTTCCACCAACTCCCATATATCTTGTGAAGCAAACATGGCCTTCATAGTAATGGCCCAATATTCATAGTTCTTTCCATTAAACTATGGTAGTTGGGGATTTGTTAGGCTTATGCCTACTGCTGCCATCGTGAATGAGTTAAACAAACAATATTCTTGACTGTATAAAACGGAAGCTTTCTCGCTGCTAGAGAAATTCTCTTCTTCAAACCAATCTTATAACCTCTACAATGAAGAGTGAGCTTGTGCGTCTTTCACCGAGAGCCTAGACCTCCTTTGATACCATGTTGGAATTTCTTAATACAACAAATAGAGGAAATGCATTTTCCCACAACACCGATATTACAACAAATTTTCATAAAAATAACAGTCAATACACAGAGGCAGCGTGATACATAAGAGAGGAATGAAATTCATTTTTCTATTCAACTCTTATCTCTTAATATAAAATGAAGTTACATTAGTTATACAAGAATGGTTGAATCCTATAAAACCTAATTATATTCAATGCTATTCAATTTTTGAATGGACATTCTTCAACCATTTGTCGTTGGGCCATCAAGAGACCCATATCTTCATTAAATCGGCACGCAAGCCATATTTTTGCTTATACACAAAAACACACAAAAATGTGTTCAAAACATAAAACTGGAGGACTTCAAACTATATGTGTTTCGGCTCTAATTCCTCATCACATTTGGCTCCTTATCGCAGATCATAGATCGGCGATCTTAAACTTTAACTAGCGCGAACATGGGTAAACATAAATCCTTACGGGCGCGATGTGCAATGGCATGGTCATGTTGCAAATCAAATAACATATGCTGCGGCACTTTATGCGAAAACATAAACGGTTGTGACTGCGATGTGCGTTAGCACGATCACATCGTACGTCAAATAACTTAACTTGAGGTTGTGGAAAGGTAAGTGGTAAACATTGTGAAGTGCGCTCTGTGTTGCATTTTAAATGTTGGTAAGTGCGGTAATGGGAATATAAAGGAAATAGGGCACAAAACAATGGTTTAGCTTATCAGTAAGATTTAGGTAGGTACGATCGGATATCGCATCGATCGTTGAATAACATACGGTGAATGGCTTAAATGGTAAAAAAAAAACTTGTTATTGTGTGTTGTGGGAAAAGGTAAGTCATTGCGGTGTTTCAAAACAATAAACGCAGAGGATGGCTTGGGTACTTTGCTTGTTGTGGCTGTGTGAAAATGCCTTTGGGCTCTTGGATCCTTGCTTTTTCTTCTTTGCTGTCAAAATTGATGAAATGTCGGCTTCTTCTGCTTCTCATTCATGGTGGTGGATGGGAGTCTAATGCCAATAGACCTGCATGCAAAAGGGAGATGGGAAGTTGAAACTATCAAGAAAGTATCAAAATGCATGTCACACTTGAGAAGGATATGCAAAGGGCACATTGTATGAAAATTTGATCAGATTCTTCTCAACAAAGATGATGTAGTTGTTTCCCCTTACGTAGTAGATCTTGTTGCTTTGGCCAAATTTAGAATTTATAGTTTTTTCTACTGTCATAACTGGTAGCATTGTAGGTTATCATTGAGATAAACGTATACAGTACATGCTCCAACTATGTGTGAGAGAATGAGATAATATTTTTCTCTATTTTCATGACTGTAATAATCTCAATTTATCATTGAGATAAATTTCTATCTTATCATTGAGATAAATTTCTATTGATGCCAAAATCATTTATGTTCAAAGGAAGAAAATTATTAGTCTTCCAAGTGTTCGATTTGTTGGGTTTATATTATGAATGGGGAAAATATTCATGCTTACGGTTATAGCATTTAGTTGGGGCTGGATAAAAGAATTTTTACATGGGCATTAGCTGAGTAAAAAATGAAAAGTTGTGCCAAATTAGATGAAGTATAATTCCAGGAATCTTAACACAGGAGGATCCAAAAACTTATTTATTCTTGTTAAGTGAAGAAAGTTCCAATTTTTTCCCTCAAATTATATTGTAATCATTGGAAATCATAGGGTAAGGGGGAATGATCTACCATATTTCTATATTGACACCACAATGCTATCATTTTACTTTTGGAAATGCCATAGGAATCAACGTAATGATACAATTTTTGATTCTTTGGGCTATAAAACTTCTATGGATCACAAGTGGAAACAACATACAAATCAGAAGAAAGAGTAGAACAACAAAATTTACTCTTGAAATGTTCATGATATCCTTCAGTAGTCAAAATATATTCGGAAAGAATATGTAAAAAGCAAGTAACTCTGAACATGGATCCAAATTATAGGCAAAAAAATCAGAAGATGTCCTCCTACGATTAGACACATTAGACATGGCTTTGATCTTGATGGAGAAATCAAAATGAAAAGGTTCAAGTTGGGCCTTGAAGCCATCCATGCTTTCTTTGATACAACCTAGGTTCTTGGAGGATTTTTGTGAAAAGGTTACATTCACAGTCACCTCTTATCTCAGTAAATTGATAACCTTAACATCACCACTACTACTCTAGAATGATGACATCATGATGAGGATTTTTTGGGTAACGTTAGAAGCACTCCAAGGGTTGAAAAACACCACCCTTATTACTTTTTTTCAAAGGCACAAAATTTTAGAACGCATAGAGAAATATAGATTTGGTATACCTATGTTGGATCTAGAGTGTGATGACTTAATCCTTCATATGCTCCAATAATTTTGCACCGTAATTACAACATCTCATCCAAACTTCATCTAAACAGACATGAAAAAGATCGTGCCCCTAATATTAGGAGAATATAAAGCCGTCTGCAAACAATTGATATCCAAATTATTGGCCATTCGGAGGAAGTATCTAATTGTATCACTGGATGCTTATGAACTAACCGAGGGGTTGGTCAAACAGAACATAAAGCTAATTATAAAGGAGTTATACAAGGAGGAACTAACAAGGATTTGTGGAGATATCCAGAATGAAGTAAGGAGGAAACTATTGTTCTTTGTATGCAAGGGCTTTTGGGCACATGACCATTCATGTTTAGGGGATAAGGAGATGAAAAGGGAAAAATAATTAGAGACTTCTTCAAATAATGGGGATTCGTCCATAGTTGGATTCATCGGTTTTCAAGAGATAGGATACGAAGGATCCAAGAAGTCAAGTACAGATGACGAGCAACAACACCATGCTTTTCAAAGAAAATTGCATGACAAGCCGATTATAATCAGCCAACTTGACAAAGTACATGGTGAAAGGAAAGAGGTAATATCTCATGATGATGTGGTAGTTAAGTCTATATACATCCTGGAGAACATACATAAAGAGTATGGGAAATCAGGTGTAGATAAAATTCCATAATTACATCCATGTTTGACAAACATAGAGGGTGAAAAACTTATCCGCACATGTGGAGAAGCCCAAGAAGAATACATTCAAGGAGAATGAAATGAGGATCCAATAGTAATAAACCGATATGATGATCACGATAATTGAGGCTAACATGAAAGTGATAGTATGTAGGATGAGTCATTTATGGAGGGTCATTCAAAGGTTCAAGTTGAAGTGGTGTTCATGGGGCATCTGGTGTAGACAGTTACAAATACATTCAATAAGGCACTATAATTTCCAGTAGAAGACTTTCAAGAAATGATCATGCATTTCAAGACAGATCTTATGGTGTTGAAGGAGAGATTATGGATATTCTGAGACACTGTCTTATAGGAGAATAGAAAAATCAAGGGGCTCATAGAGGTATGTGTTGAATCAATGACCAAGTTGTCTAATGTTGAGGAACAGATGAAGTCCCTCACAAGGCTGCAAGAGGAGTACAATTGGGAGTTCTAGAGCAACCATCTATAGGAGTTCATAGATAAGGCTTGCAACAATACGAAACCACCTTTATGCATCAAGAAGAGCAGGGCAGATTTCTCCAAATGCATCATGTTGGGTGACCGAATGAAGCAACATCAATAAAGCATCGAGCAACATCAACATAGTATATTTGTAGATATTCATCCTTCCCAAGGTATTGATTAGCAAGAGATTATGATTTGGTACTCTATTGATGAGTTGATACTCACATCCAAGTTCATATTGCAGCTTGGGCCCTTTGGCATGGGATGTGATGGAGTGCTGAGAAGGTACAATAACATACAAGTCGTAGGATTTAGGTGGCATTAGGATCAAGGAGAATCCATTAGGGTCAGTATTGGTCAAACAATTGTTTGGGATCCATATGAATCTATCGAGGGAAGGATTGGTCGGATGATTTTTTTGGATCCAGGTATCGAAGGATCCATTCAGGATCATTGAGCATGGAGGTATGGAATAACACATTCGGTTGTATGGGATCCTAGTATCAATGCTTCCATTGTGGATAGCAGTCAATTTCTTGAGGGCAAGTAATCTTTGGGTGGGAGGATTTGTAATATTCCCTTTCTTGATCTCGTTAAAACAGATGAAATTTGTCCATGGTATTTACTGTGGTATTTTCCCATGGTATCAACCCATGATAGGATACAGATGGATTTTTACTCATATAGTATAATGTCATATATCTCAACATTTCAAATCCAATACTATTGATTTCCACATTTCATATTAATGCCTTGTATTTTAGCTTAGCCTATAGAGCATATGCTTTAGATTCAAAAATTTCATATATAACATTTATTATTTTATTATTGTATGTATAGTGTTTTCCCAATCCTTAATTCATATATAATCATAAATAAAAAAGTAGATCTATGCGGAAAGTTAACGAAGGAGATTCAAAATAATAAAGGGAAGTGATAAATCTAAAACCTTCATTAAAGGAAAAGTAACGTTAAAAGAATTTAAATTACATTCATATTTCATTGAAGAGTGTAATTCAATAAGAGAAATATATATAAAATACAATAGCATAGAGAATGCCACTTTATTCCATACAATTATGAAGAAGTTAAAAGTATAAATGAAAACTTGTGAGGTTCAGAAAACGAGAAATGTTGAAGATAGTAAAGGAAAAATTGTAAAAAACTTTGGAGGGAATTATGAAGCCCAAATGAAGGGGTAGCTAATGGTATTACATTGTCTTAGTGATTATTTCAACAAAACTCTAGATGAAACCTAGCAAAGAGAGACACTGTTCAAAATAAACATAAAGAAAAATGCCTCCACAAAAGAGGATGAGAAAAAAGGTTAATAATGGTATCACAGCGACTGTAATAAATTTGGAAAATGAAGTGGGAATTATATTTGACAATGATAGTTCTAGCAAAACCTTAATCTCCAATCGTAAAATAGAGATAATAGGAAGAATGGAGCTAATTAAGTACAACAAGGACATTGAACCCTTGACTAGAGATGAAGGCTTGGAATTATTTATAGAAGGAGCTTTTGAAACACCAGCATGTGTGTGTGACAATTTCTATAGTGACTAGCTCATAACAATGGATTCCATGGAATGCTTGTCTGTTATGATGATGGACCATCGATGGAGAAGCATTTTACAACCTTTTTCATAGTTCCACCCATGAAAATAAAAATATATATGTACAAATTCATTGTTGCACCACTTACAATCATTTCGTACAACACATTTCACAATCATGCACATAAGTGAGAATTGAGAACCCCTTTGTAGGTCCTCCTGTGTGTTTTCTTACCTCACTATTGATTATTTATGTGCTTCATCTTTGGGCTAATCATTTCCTAAAATTCCTTTGATCACTCTCGATACTACGCACTAAAATGCAAGTAAGACACTTGCACCACTCAAACCACATTACTATTACCATTTCTTTCTCACCTTGCAGATCTTAAAACATCTCCCTTGACACAACCCCCTTTGGTTGCAAGGACTAGAGTGGTTCCTAAGGTCTAGAGGTTAGAAATTGCTTTTCCTTCACTGTGGCATTATGCACCCCATAAAGGCAATATCGATGATTTAGCATGACATGTCAGACAAGGAGATAGTTTCCTTCCACATTCCCCACTCCTTTTGGCATTCCTTTGCACCTCTCACTACAACTGGTAGTAAATATTTTTTTAAGGTAACACTGTAATCATTTGTTACAAAGCTAGACTATAAAATTAAGTGGATGGATGTATGTTGTTGGAATTAAATTCACATTGAGAATAGCAAAATATAGTGATGAGGATACTTATCAGAATGGATTTGGAATGAAGGAAGTGCAAATAGGGCATTGCAAAAGTAGAGTCCTTGTGAGTGGAGTGAAGATAGAAGCTAGGTCTATTTGATGGAATTTATTTTGGATGTTGTAGTTGTGGTGTTTAATGAATGTTATTAATTTCATCGAGCCCTCTTTGGAATATAATGCTTTTGATTGCTATAAATAACATCTCTATATTGCCATGTTCCTTTGTTTTGTTATAGTTATTAAGGTTTTGACCACAAACGAAAATTTTATTAGGATAGTCTATCACATTTCTACATAAAATTGTATACTTTGTTACTTATATCATTTCTATAAATCATGTATAATGATAAATAATTAATTAAATTTTGAATAGAATTTTTTTTTTACGGTATAGTAATATTTTTCATATATATAGATATATATATAATAAACAAATAATAAATATAATAAATCTATTAGTTTAATTTAAATTTTATTATATTTACTAATTTATAATAATACATTTATTTTATAAACTTCAAATTTAAGACCAATTAAAGTAAAATGCAGTATTAAGCATCATGTCCATATTCACGTTATTAAAAATCTTGTGCTTTCTATGGGCATATTCACGTTACAACCACTTATCCCTAAATTTATTATTATTGTTGAAATTAAATGTGTCAAAATCTAAATATAATTTTGTTTTTTATATTTAGTAAATTTCAAATTAAATTATGTGTCTTTTCCATATAAAATGTTTTTTAAGAAGCTAACATTCCTTTTAACAAAAAAATGTCATCACTAAAATTGAAGATAACCATTAACTCGTGAACGCACATAAATCAATTAATTTACAACACATTATGCGTGACAATTTGAACTCCTTGCGTATTTAATATAAATCTGACATTTAACACAATATCATAAATCTTCCATTCTAAAAGCCATTCCAGCCTCGGTAGTACTCACAACTTCAATGTGATATTCCTTCCGAAACAAACAAGTATTACGAATAAGGTTTTATAAAGCAATTCAGTTTCAGGTATTCATCGAACCAGTTGAACCAGAGAGTCAGTTTCGAACGCAACCGCAGAGCCTTAGCGTTATCGGCTTTTTCCGGGCGGTTCTCATTTTTTGAATCTGCGGAATTTTGAGGAAAACCCGCACCCGATAATAGCATAGGGCTTTTCTTCATCTGGTGCTGATGTTGAAGCCCTCGGGACCTTGACGGACCTCCTCCGATTAATTTAAAGTTTTCAGGTATCTTGTTTAGAATTTTACAAGTAGTCGTGCGTATGCTTTATTGTTGAATTGATTGGGCAACAGTGCTGTCATGGCTCTTATTACAGTGCTGTCATGGCTCTTATTACTGGTATTTCAGTATTTGTTTGTAAACGCTCAAATGCTGGAGTTCGGGGATTTTTTTATTATCAATATAGAAAATTTAGGGTTTGTTTTAGACAGTATGATAAGCCTGCTTTTTGTGGTGATTCAACCGAGTTACATGTCTTTAAGCAGGCTGGCATTTCTGTATTTATACGCAAAGCCTTTTGTTTTGAAGGAATTTCTATTTCTTAGCTGTGTTTGAAAGCTCACAAGATTTAAGAGGCTGGCTTGTTGGAATATTTGAAAATTCCATTTGAGAATAAATCTCTCTTCCTCTCACATAGAGAAAATAAAAGTTAAATAAAAGTTTTCTTTGAGTTTCAATACTTTGAAAACAAATTTCTATTTCATTCAATAATTAAAAAAAAACTATTACACTTTTTCAAGAGGGATTACAAAATTATGACTATTATGACTACTCTCTGTCTCACCAAAAATTCGCAAAAAACAGTGCTCTGCAAAAACTCTGTTTTTCTATTTTGGCCTTCGGGCTCACACTCTGTTTAATACAAGTTGTTGTGTATAAAAAGAATACGCACACTTTTGTTTTAATACAAGTTGTTGTGTATAAAAATAATACTCACACTTTTTTTTCAATACAATGGCCTACGGGCTCTTTTATATGTCGTAGCATAAAATTAAAAACAACAAAACAAAAAAATAAACCAAACTATTTTAAAATACATATTATAAATTTGTTTTTATTAAAAAAGTTTATAATATATATATTGGTCGTTTGAATATATATGTCTAGAAACCTCTCAAATAAAACATAATAGTGTGATACATTAAAGTTTTTTCAAACCTTAATATAAAACGAAACTTATTGGTAGTTGGTGGGACCCACACGGATTTCAAAAAGTAATGAATTGGAATTTTTGAAATTATCACATAACAAGTCTGGATGCTGACGTAGGCCCAAAGTGTTATGCGAAAACTCTTATGCAATTTAGTTTATGAACTTTCGGGTTCAATTTTCAGGTTTTCAGATTTCCTTCAAATTCATGCGATCCAATATTAATGCTCCACGTGGCCCTTTCAAACAAACAAAAAACTGGCGGTAAATTTCTGAGCTTTGAATGTGGTAGTTGTAGGAATTAAGATGAGGCAAGGAAAACATTTGAGTTTCTGGTTGCGTGGTTTGGAACCACAATTTATTCAATGCAAAATGGCTGTTGCAGAGCCTTTAACCAAAAACTTGCAGGTTTAATTAAATGCAGATTTTAATTTTCAATTGCGTGCAAGAGACAAATTCCTGTAGCGTTTGTCTTTCTTTGCATTGCTGCAGTTGAAGTTAAAATTCAACATGGCTTAGCTTTATTTTCACATTTAACCCTTTGTTTCAAAAGGCTTGGTGAAGAGGCTTGTTATTACACCAAAACAAACACCAAAACTTATAGCTTGTACTAAACTTTCCAAATGGGTAATTAGGATAGGATTCTCAAAGTGAGAATTAAGGATTCCATAGAGTTGCAGCTATTACTCCCACACTTCTCAAAACCAGTTTGGGGAATCAACACTCTTTCAAACTCAGCTAGAACTAATTACACCAAAACCATCAGATTTTAGTAAACTTCCAAACCTGTAACTAAGATGCCCAAAATGAGAATTAAGGATTCCATAAAGTTTCCTTGATTACTCGAACACTTTTCCATTGCTTAGTTGTTGCTGAAGTTCACAGGTCACAGGGGTTGTTAGTGTATGTAAGAAGTTTTGTGTTATATGTGCATGAGACAGTATTTTTTTGCAGTTTCTCTTTTTCAATTTTTGGACGGTAAGCCGAGCGATGCTTCGTTCAAGTGCAAGAAAGGGAAAAGGTGTTTGTGTACATGAGCCTCACATAAATTTCCTAAATCTCCCGGAGAGCTGTATATCTACCATTATCTCCTTAACTACACAACGCGATGTTTCCAGATTGGAAGCCGTTTGTAAACTCTTTAGATCTGCGGCCTATTCTGACTCTGTCTGGAAGAAATTCCTTCCTCGACAGTGCTACGAGATATTACCTAGGGCTGCTAAGCCCATCCAATTTAATTCCAAGAGAGAACTCTATTTTCGCCTCTGCGACTCCATTTTCATAGACAAGGGTACACAGGTATATACATAAATCCTTATTATTGTCTCCATTATCGTTTCATCCATTCACATTCAGAGTCATATTCATATCCTGCTGCAACAACAACAGATATTTTGGCTGGAGCTATCTACAGCGAAAATAGGCTACATGCTATCTGCAGGAACATTAGGGATTTACTGTGGTAAAGCTCACGAAGGATTTTGGAGCTGGAGATTGGCTTATAATGATGACTCCAGGTTGGCTTGTTTTTTTAACTCTTCAAAAACGTTGAAAGTATTGGGTCAACCTTAAATAGATGTTATGCTCTCATTATGGATTGTGAATTATGGGTTCAGATTCCATGAGGTTCTTGAGCTGTTATTCATTCAAGTCTTTGATATTGGCGGAGGATTGGATTGCAGGCTTTTTTCTGCGGATACGGAGTACAGGGTGGTGTTTGTGCTTAAATTGAGAGCTTACTCCCATGGGTTTCATGGGCGCCCAGTTAAGTTTTCGGTGAGAGCGCCAGGGGCAGAGGAGATGGAATTGGAGCATCTTCTTCCTGGGGATAAATGGGTATATTGTACGAGGGGAACTAGATGGATGGAAGTGGTTGCAGGGGAATTCACAAGGAGAGCAACAGAAGATATAGATGATGTTTCTTCTCACATCGAATTTCGAATGAAAGAAGTGGAAGCATTGGCTTGGAAAGTGGGGCTTCAGGTAGATGGAGTGAAGATTGAACCCAGGCCCAGTTAATGGTCTTTACATTACTTTGTCTCAGTTATGATGTTTCCTGAATGTTGTTAGTTTTTCCCCAAACCTGTTTAGAATATAATGTTTTTGGATGTTGGACATTATGTTTTTTCCATTTTATTTTGTTATTGTGTTTGTTTCATTGTGTGATGTTTTTACTACAGATTTAAAATTGCTTTGTAGCCAAAAATATTTCTCCGTGAAATTGTATAATTTGTTTCTATTAGTTATATTATTTCCATGGGCTGGTTGTATACTGTTAGATGTTTAATGTATGTTTTCATTGCAAAATCTCCACAAGCAGAGGAAGAGTTTACTTCTGGTTCCATTTAAAATATTCAGTCAGATTGTATGAGATTTTTTTCCTGTGGGTTACTCTTATAGAGAATACAGAAAAACAATTGGATATACCAACTTTTTTTTTTTTTCAGAAGAAAAAAACGTTGTATATATTGATAGTATCTATAACAGTACATGATTAGCATTACATTCTCATCTGAAATACTCCCAGAAAAGAGAAAGTCTGAATTCCCAAAAACATACAGAAATACCCTTCAAGGAAGAAAGGATATTCGATATAGTTGGCAATCCAAATTACGGGTAGGATAATCCATCCCTGTCCGATCATATCAGAACATCCCTGTATTACAAAACATGATAGACACTTATATAGTAACATCAAAATATATGCTAATCAGGGATTATAAGGGCTAAAAGACAGAAAGTATGCAATCATCATAAGAAACCATCTATATGAGAAACCTAAGCTTCTGATGAAAACTGGCTCGCTTGTGTAACGCTTATGTATAGCTTTAGACAGGCTCACTTGTGTAACGCTTATGTATAGCTTTAGACAGGCTCACTTGTGTATATTCAACCAGGCTCGCTTGTATTTAAGTCCAGTCACGCTCGCTTGAAAACCATCCAGAAGGATAATTAAGAGGCAGACCCCTTATAACAAACAGAGGGTCGATCCACAGCCCAGCAAGTGCACTTTTCCCTGGTTAGATGGATTCACTGTTCACGGAAAGGAGAAAAATACTGGACTCCGCCTGAATATAAACCATTGTTTCAGGCTCGCTTGTGAAGAGATCATCAGTTTTCTTGGAAAATAGCTCCGGACTGGCTCGCTTGAGATTGAGATAACAAAGACCGACCTGGATTTTAATGTGTGTGAGTCCCCTTTACAAGCAGATCCCATCATGTAAACATCCCGCTCGCTTGATGAAGTGCCTTGTGCTCAGTCAAGGGGAAAACCTGGAGAAATATATGCTCGATATCCACCTGTAGATCTGTATTAACAAAATTGTTAGGTCCAAAATGTAAAAAAGAGAAATCCGGGTATATATACAGATTTCCAATATAGGTTCATTCCAATCAAGGGATTCGAATCGTCGATTCCCAGATTAGTATTCCTTCCCTGTACTGGAGAATGTGCATATTCCCAAAATCAGCGTTTATACCTCTCTTGGACAGAGCATCAACCCTCGTGTTACTTTCCTTGTAAATATGGTTAATAGGAGGGCATTTCAAAATATGCCAAATTCTTTGTGTCCTCAGTCTCCATCCCTGTAAACCTGGAGCAATCATTTCCGATCTGTGTGTGATCCAGTGAATCACAAGCCTTGAATCACCCAATATACTAGGGTTTTGCAGATTGAAATTCGAAGCAGCATATGTTGGATATACCAAGTACAAGCTTTTACGAGAAATTTTACGACAGAAAGAAAATGAGAATGCATACCGTTGTAATTTGTTGTATTAAGACTTTCTTCAGAATGTGGAAAACTGAAATTAAAAATACCTATGTGATTATTTCACTTCTATGATATGGTAATAGTAATCGTGAATTTATTATGACTTTATACAAATAAACATTTTCATCAAAAGATAATGAAAAATTTAAAAAATATTATATATATATATATATATATAACTGAGATATAGTTATAAAATTATTTAAATTTTAAACCGTATAAGATTTAGTTTCATGATGATAAATATAATAGATAAATTTATAGTATATTAATTTTGTCCATTTTAAACTGAATTAGTAAATAAATATTTTGGATTGTTTTATTAAATAGATCATGCATAAGTTCGAAGGTTCAGTATCATTGTTATTCGGTAAGTTTATGTCGTTTTGTTTTTTTTTTTTTTTTTGGGATATTTTAGTGATTTATAGGTAGAGCAAAATCTGGAGAATTTTGATATTTTTTTGTTTATTCACTTCATTTTCATTAAAAAGATATATGCGGAAGAATTTTTTTTAATTAAAACAAATAAATATGATAAAAAAATTGAAAGGAAAATAAATAGAGTTAATTTCATTAAAAATATATAATAATATTTTGTAAAAAATATATTATTATAATTATTGTTAATGTGGTTGATAAAGTCTATATATAATCAGATTTATAAATGCACATTAATATATAATATTGACTTTATAAAATTAACTATATACAATGTATATCAATCTATTGAAATGTTCAATCTATATTAAATATACTTAACACTATATATATATAGTCATGTATGTATTAATGTAATTAATTACATATAAAATACTCTTATGCACACGAATATATCTATATATATATATATATATATGTAGTTAAGTACATATACTAGGATTGATATTATAAATCGAAGGGAATAATATTAACCCAAGGGATTACTGCTAAAAATCTTAGGGTTTATATTCCCTTGCATTTTTAGTATTAATCCCTTTAGTTTATTATATCAATCTGCTGGCTATATTAATCAAAGGATTCATATTCCTAGGGTGTAATATTATTCATAGGTTTATAATATTAATCCTTTATGTTCAATATAAATCATGGTCATCTAAGGGTCCCTTGAGTTTACTATATCAATCCCTTGGGTATATTAATCTAAGGATTCATATTCCTAGGGTGTAATATTATTCATAGATTTATAATATTAATTCTTTAGGTTCAATATAAATCATGGCCATCTAAGGATTTAAGATATTAGTCCATTGGATTCAATAATATTAGTCCATTGGAATTATAATATCTTAGCGTTTTAGTATTAACCCTTAGTTTTATAATGTCAATCCATTGGATTTATTGTAAGGGTTCACATTCCTAGGGTTTAATATTAAAACTCGAAGGGATTATAAGACCAAGGCAATAATATAACCCAAGGGATAATAAAACCCAAGGGAAAAATATTAAACCCTAGGGATAAACATCGTTGACCATGCTTGCCCATCATCTTACATCAAAGCACAAGATACATTAATGCACTACAAAAAACACAATAAATTCATCAATGTTGTTGATATAGTGTTTTAAACCAAGGTTTGTTCAGAAAAATATTATTGAAACATAATACTACAAATGTTTCTGAAAGATTATCCTATAATTAATCATTTCGGTTCACAAATGATGAATTGTACAACCCTTACAGTTTGCAAACCCAAGCTATTAACATTCTAAAACCAACCTATATAAACACTTGGATAAGTATTATAAGCCCAAAGAAATAATAAACCCAACGTATTATAAACCAAAGCGAATAATAGTAAACCCAATGGATAAAAAATTTAAACCCAAGACAAATATTAAAACCCATATATAAACATGTTTGACCAAAGTTCACCACAATATATAATGGACTACATAATCATTTTTACAATGCCTAGATGCAATATGATCAACTATGGTTGACTACCTTTGGGAGAAGCATTGTCACAATGCGACATGGGACCATGTTTCACTAATCCTTATCACAATAACAAAAGTTGGGTTAATAATCCTTTGGAATTTTTAAAACTATAAATGAAAGGAATTATAAACCCAAGAGATTATAAAGGAAAGGAAAAAATAAACCAAAGGGGCTTATGAAAACTGTTGGCTTTAAAATATCAATCCATTTTACTGTTATGCACACACATGTATATTAATCAATACACATTGTCTAGCATTATAAATCCAAGGGAGAAAGATTTTATAGCATTATAAACCCAAGGGACAAATATTAAAAACCCAAGATATATAAACCCTAAGAAATATTATAAGCCCTTAAGTGAACATGTAAAATCTTAAATATTCACACAATCCTTCACATAATAAAAAATGTTGGCTTTATAATATGTAGAGCTTAATAAACCCAAGGGGTTATTATTAAAAAATACTACCATTAACATTAATAAATATTGTAAACCCAAATAACTAATTGTACAACCCATATAATTTGTAAACCTAAGGAATAAATTATAAAGCCTATTATCGAAAGATAAACATACTAATATTATCGAAACATAATACTACTATTATTGTTAATAAAAATTATAAACCCAAATGATTACCTGTACAACCCAAGTGATGAATTCCACAAACAAAATGTTCTGTAAACCCAAGGAATTAATATTATAAAATCGACCTATATAAACACTTCTATAAATATTTTAAAACCAAACAAATAAAAAACCCAAGGGATTATAAACCCAATATTATAATACTAAACCCAATGGATAAATATTGTAAACCCAAGACATAATTATTAAAATTTTTAACATTTTACATCAAATTTTTTTAACAAAGTTGAGCACAATAGATTTTGGACTGCAAAATCCTTTTTACAATGCAAAGTTGGGCTATGCTTGTCTTTGGTTTACTAAGTTTGGGATAGGCTTCGTTACAAAGCGATCGGGCAATGGTTGAGCATGGTTGATTTTACTATTGAACCGAAGGTTAACCCACTATTGGGTGGTCAATGGAACCGAAGGTTAACCCACTGTTTTTCAATAGAATATATAGACCACCTATTACCAGGGTTGGAACTTGGAATAATGCTTATATTACATTAGTAAATAAGTAGGATTGGCTTCTTGAGATATTTTCTCAACAAGCAATTCTTTGTTTGAAATCTGTTGGATTTAATAAGCACTATTTGTGTGTCTTGTAATTTGATTTTGACATGTAGAATACAAATTGGCTTGTCAATAATCTCTCCACCAAGTCTATGTTAAAATGTAACTTTCAACAACACAATACTCCGACTGCTTTCCAAATTTGTATTGACAAGCTCTGGCACAGAGCCGCTTGCTATTTTGCTGAATAGTTAATTTTTGAGAACCCTTACAGTCCTTCACAAATAAAAACCAGAGCCTCTTTTTATTGTTAAGAAAACAGAGCATTGAACAAAAACAAAGATTTCCTTCTATACACAGAAAACAGTCTTTTGATTTGTTTTGGTATGCGGGACTTTGTTTTATGTGAAGACCGGTGGTCCCCATGCCAAGTCAACAGACCAGTCAGCAGACATGCGAAGTATTTTTATTTGATCGGGTTTTTCATTTGGCATGTTCGCGAAGTTGAAAACCAGACCTGAAAGATATTAGGCGACAGTTGATAAAATTTTCGGGTCACAAAAGACCCCTACGTCAGCAACTCCAATCCGGACCCGATATTAGTTTATAGGCCGGATTTAATAAATCATCACGAGCACCAATGGTGATGTCACATCAGCCCATTTGTAACGTGAAATCTCCATTGTAATTTGGTTAAACGTGGTTTGAAGTCCGGCGGTAATTTCGTTTATGTTTTTGTTTTATGTCGCGCGATAAAGGGTTCGGCCATATTATGGTTTGTTTTAATGTTTTTAAATAGAGCGATAAAGGTTTCTAAAAACCTTTGGTATTTTATTGTTTTAATGCATATTATATATATGCGTGTTATTTGAAAGGTGGACCCCGTAGGCCCCTCTGTAGTTTAGTTTTATTTTATAAGTTTTGTTTTGTTATTATATGCTGTGACATATGTTTTAAAATAGCCCGAAGGCTAATGTAAAAAAAAAAAAGTGTATTCTGTTATTTTATATACACAACAGATAATGTAATTTTTATATATCAGAGTGTGAAAAGTGTATTACACAAAAGTGTAAACAAAAAGACAATGTATTGTTTTTAGCACAACAGCAGTGTTGAAAAACAAAAGGAGCCCGAAGGCTATTTTGAAAAGAAGAACAGAGCATTGTAACAGAGAGATAGAGTATTTTGAGTGTGAGACAGAGTGTTAGTTTTTGTGCACTATGTTAGCAGCAGTCACTGTGTGTAATTCCTCAACAGAGGAAGATTTTGTAATAGTTTTTTGATTAATGAAATAGAAGTATTTTTGTGTGCAATCTCTGTCCCTGTGAAGCAAAAAATTTTAAATTCTTTGTGTTGAAAAGGAGAGTATCATTCTCTCTATGTTTTGTTCTGGAATTCTCAGAAATTTCAACATGATATTAGAGCTAGTCCAGGCTCTTTGAAGGTGTCAAAGAAGCTGAAGGAAGGATTTCTTGTTGCAGCAGCTTCTCCAACAGAGTGAAGACTCAGTCAAAAGAATCCAAGGCATTTCTCAAAGTCAGATTTTATTGTGTTACTATTTGAAGACAGAGAATTTATTTTAAAAAAACATAGTCAAGTATTTGAAGCATAGTTAGAGTGCAAGGATGGCTGGAGCGAACACTAGCATGAGTATTGGTAATGCTCAGCTCCCGTAATTTAATAAGAAAAACTATGATTACTGAGAAATAACTATGAGAGCCCTTTTTTCCTCCTAAGACTTATGGGAACTTGTTGAGGATGGTTTTGAAGAGCCAATAGATGAACATGAGCTTAGTGCCTTAACTGAGGCAGAGAAGGAGTTGTTGAAGAGCAATAAGAAGAAGGACTCTAAGGCCCTCTTATATTTGTATCAAGCAGTACATGAGAGTGTGTTTCCAAGGATAGCAGCAACTAGGAGATCCAAAGAAGCATGGGAAACTCTCAAGACAGCCTATCAAGGCATGGAGAAAGTGAAGACAACAAAACTACAATTACTGAGGAGAGATTTTGAGATTCTCTGCATGAAGGAGTCTGATAATATAGACTCATTCTTCACACATGTGATTGGAATGGTCACACAAATAAGATCTCATGGAGATACTCTTGAAGAAAGAAGGATTGTGGAGAAACTTTTGAGGAGCCTACCCTCAAGGTTTGATGTGATTGTCACCACCATAGAAGAGACAAAGGATATCACAAACTTTTCAGTTGATGAGCTACATGCATCATTGATGACACATGAGCAGAGATTGGGTAGAAATGAAAACTCATCTCTGGAGCATGCCTTTAAGATCCATATGTCCTTTGGAAGAGGAAGAGGTCAAGGCATAGGAAACAAGAGAGGAAGAGGCAGAAGCCAAAAAAGAGGTGGAAGAAATAGTCCAGCAAATGCTCAAGGAAGGGGCAACAATCCATATCGGAACCAAGGCCAAAGTAGCAGCGAGCAAGGTGGACAACAACATGCTCATGGACAAAGGTATGATAAATCCAATGTCCAGTGTCATTACTGTAAAAAATATGGGCATTATGAAAATGAATGTAGGAAGAAGCAAAATGATATGGGTAATAGACCCAGTGCAAATTTCACTAGAAAAAATATCAGCCAAGGTAAATTGTTTTTAGCTTGTAATATGGCTAAGGAAAAGAGTGAAGATTTATGGTTTCTAGACTCAGGTTGTAGTAACCATATGACAAGAAACATAGCCATGTTTTCTATGTTAGATGAGAATGTGAAGTCACAATTCACATTAGGGACAGATGTAAATGTATTAACAAGGAAAGAAGAAAAGAAATCCATAACAGATGTTTATTATGTTCCTGGAATGAAATGTAACCTCTTAAGTATTGGACAGCTTGTTGAAAATGGGTACAATTTTTTCTTTGAGGATGATGTATGCACCATAATGGATAAACCACCCAGCAAACAATGTATTGCTAAAGTGAACATGACAAGGAACAGGATGTTCCCTCTCAAGATGAGAGCATATTTGAATAATGGAGACGAAATAGCAATAGTGACACAAGAGGCTTTCCAAAGTGAAGCAAAAGATGAGAATTGGTTGTGGCAGTTGAGATTTGGACATCTCAACTTTGGAGGTCTTAAATTGTTGCACAGAAAAGGAATGGTAAGAGTATTACCATTGACAGAGAAACCAGACAGCCTTTGTGAAGGTTGTATCTTGGGTAAATGACACAGAGAAATTTTTCCATCCGGGAAAAGCATAAGGGAAAAGGCACCCTTGGAAATTTTCCACTCAGATTTATGTGGACCGATGCAAACTCCATCACTTGGTAGTAGCCACTATATGTTAACATTTATTGATGATTTTACTAGAAAAAATTGAGTTTACTTTTTGAAAAACAAAAGTGAAGTGTTTGAAAAATTCTGGAATCTCAAAGCACTTGTGGAGAACCAAAGTGGGCTGCATATCAAAGTCCTAAGGACTGATAGAGGAGGTGAATATATATCTAAATAATTTATGTGATTTTTCAGAGAAAATGGCATTCATAAGCAGTTTACAGCAAGGTACACTCCGCAACAAAATGGAGTTGCCGAAAGGAAGAATAGGACAATCATGGATATGGTAAGGAGTATGCTAAAGGCAAAGCATTTGCCGAATGATTATTAGGCTGAAGCTGTACATTGTGCAGCATATATTTTAAATATATGCCTAATAAAAGCAATCATGAACAAAGTTCCGGAAGAGGCATGGAGTGGCACAAAGCAAGGAGTCACCCACATTAAAGTTTTTGGTTGTGTGGCTTATGCACACTTTCCAGATCAACTAAGGAAGAAGTTGGACAGCAAGGGGGAGAAATGTATTCTCATTGGATACAGTGAGGAATCCAAAGCTTATAGGTTGTATAACCCATCCACCAAGAAGTTTATTGTGAGCAGAGATGTTTAGTGCATTGAAGAAGAAGCTTGGGATGGAAGCATAGAGAAAACAGTGAATGTTAAAATTTTTTTGTCTCATGATGAAGATGATGAAGAGATGGCTGAAATACATCCCCAAATAGCAGCACCAACACAAGGACAACAAGGAACACCCTTGAGGAGAAATGAGAGTGCTTCTCCAAGCACACCACAAGGAGGAGATTCGAGTGCTACTTCAAGCACTTGTACACCAAATGAAAGAGGAAAGAAGTTCAAAAATTTAAATGACATTTATGAGCAAGAGGCAGCGAATGAAGGTATGAACTCTTTTTTTGCTTTATATTGTCATGTTGATGACCCTATTCATTTTGAGGAAGCTATTAAAGATAGGAAATGGATAGAAGCTATGGATGAAGAAATTAATGCCATAGAAAGAAACAAGATATGGGATTTAGTTGAACTCCCAAAAGGTAAAGATGTTATTGGAGTTAAATGGGTCTACAAGACCAAGAGTAATGCTGAAGGAAAAATTGAAAGACAAAAGGCCATACTTTTTGTCAAAGGGTATAAGCAGCAGCATGGGAGAGACTATGAGGAAACTTTCGCACCGATTGCAAGAATGGAAATCGTGAGAGTAGTGCTTTCCATAGCAACACAAAACAAGTGGAAAGTTTACCAAATGGACGTGAAGTCAACATTCCTAAATGGAGTGTTAATGGAAGAGGTTTATATTGAACAACCTCTAGGCTATGAAAAGAAAGGCCAAGAGCACAAAGTGTGCAGATTGAAGAAATCTCTTTATGGGCTAAAGCAAGCACCAAGAGCATGGTACAGTAGGACAAATTCCTATCTACTGGAAAATGGATTTTAGAAATTCGAAGGTGAACCCACCTTATACATCAAAGAGAAAGATGGTAAGATGCTCATTGTTGTGTTATATGTTGATGATGTAATTTTTACGGGTAATGATGATTACCTTATTGAAAATTTTAAAACAGTCATGAAAGATGAATTTGAAATGACTGATATGGGATTGTTGAGATACTTCTTAGGAATAGAAGTAGAACAAAATGAAAATGAGATTTTTATCTCACAAGCAAAATATGTTAATGAAGTGTTGAAAAGATTTAATATGTAGGAGAGCAAAGCAACAATAACTCCCACAGTGATGGGATTAAAACTCAGCAAAGAGGATAGCAGCAAGGATTTTGATCCTAGTTTGTACAAGAGCATAGTTGGCAGCCTCATGTATTTGACTGCAACTAGGCTTGATATAATGCATGTTGTTAGTTTGATTTCCAGAAACATGGAGAGGCCAAAAGAAGCACATTGGCAAGCAACAAAGAGAATTCTGAGGTATGTTAAAGGTACTAAAAGGTATGGCATTTTATATACTACTTTAGAATGTTTAGATTTAATTGGATACACTGACAGTGATTGGGCTCAAAGTGTAGATGATCGGAAAAGCACATGCGGTTATGTTTTTCACATGGGTTCAGGAGCCATTTCATGGGCTTCTAAAAAACAGCCTATTGTAGCATTATCTACATCAAAGGCAGAATATGTGGCAGCTACAGCAACATCGTGTCAAGAAATTTGGATGAGGAGGATGTTGAAAAGTTTATGCCAAGAGAAAGAAAAAGGTACAGTGATTTATTGTGACAATAGCTCAGCTATTGCATTATCAAATAATTTTGTGTTTCACAAGAGAACGAAACACATTGACACAAAGTTTCACTATATCAGAGAATTGGTGAACAATGGAGAAGTTATTTTAGAACACTGCAGAACTTAGGAGCAGTTTGCAGACATTCTGACCAAGCCATTGGGGCAGAAAAGTTTTGAGTTTTTAAGGAAATGTCTGGGTATGACTGATAACCCAACAGTTGAAATTAAGGGGGAGTGTTGAAATGTTACTTTCAACTGCACAGTACTCCAGCCGCTTTCCAAATTTGTATTGACAAGCTCTGGCATAGAGTTGCTTGCTATTTTACTGAATATTCAATTTTTGAGAACCCTTACAGTCCTTCACAAATGAAAAACAGAGCCTGTTTTTATTGTTAAGAAAACAAAGCATTGAACAAAAACAAAGATTTCCTTATATACATAGAAAACAGTCTTTTGATTTGTTTTGGTACGCGGGACTTTGTTTTATGTGAATACCGGCGGTCCCCATGCCAAGTAGAAAGACCAGTCAGCAGACACGCGGAGGATTTTTATTTTATCGGGTTTTTCATTTGGCCTGTTCGCGAAGTTGAAAACCGGACCCGAAAGATATTAGGCGACAGTTGATAAAAGTTTTGGGTCACAAAGGACCCCTACGTCAGTAGCTCCAATCCGCACCCGATATCAGTTTATAGGTCGGATTTAATAAATCATTGCATGCACAAATGGTGACGTCACGTCAACCCATTTGTAACGCAAAATCTCCATTGTAATTTGGTTAAACGTGGTTTGAAGTCTGGCGGTAATTGCATTTATGTTTTTTGTTTTATGTCGCGCGATAAAGGGTTCGGCCATATTATGGTTTGTTTTAATGTTTTTAAATAGTGTGATAAAGGTTTTTAAAAACCTTTGGTATTTTATTGTTTTAACGCATATTATATATATGAGCGTTATTTGAAAGGTGGACCCCGCAAGCCCCTTTGTAGTTTAGTTTTATTTTATAAGTTTTGTTTTGTTATTATATGTTGTGACATATGTTTTGAAATAGCTCGAAGGCTAATGTAAAAAAAAAGGTGTATTGTGTTATTTTATATACACAACAGACAATGTAACACCCCCAATTTATGTGTTTGAATTTCAAAGCTAGACATTTGAACTTTAATCCTAAGGGGAGTGGACCCCAAAGGATAAGTATTTTGTGAATGTAATTAAATATTTAATTTGAAGAAATGAATAAAATGCTTGTGTACATATGGACCAAAATGAGATGTTGAGATCACTTGCTAAATCCATGAGGATGGATAAGGCCACAAATTCCCCACAATCTTTCAAAAAACCTTGAAAGAAATTATTTCTAATTTAGATTTTGAGGAAGAATCTAAATTTCCCCAATGATGAGGAAAGTAGTTGGGAAGAGGAAAAAAGTTGGAAAAGCTAAGGAAAAGCATAAAACAGCTTAAAAGAGTCCCTAAAAGGGGAAGCCTAGGCAAACAGGAGGAAAAGCATCCTGCTATTTTGGACGCAGAATTAGAAACATGCTTAGGGGAACCATAGCTTAAATAAGCTGCTCCTAAACAGATCAGGGGTTGATCTGTTCTAGGAGGTGATCTCTGCTCGGGGGTGAGTTCTGGGAGACAAAAAGGACTCTAAGGTTGGGAGGTTGGTCTACTGTATGCATGGTATGTGTTTATATAAATGCTACATTTAACAGAGTTAATCATAAGGCATTCACCTTCTTAACTCTGTATGGTTGTAGAAAACAAAAATCTGCAGAGTAGAATTCAACAGAGATTCTAAACCAAAGGATGGTTTAAATCTGTGAATACATAGTTCTCCACTGATAATTTAATTATAATCTACTTCTGATATATTAGTATGCGTTCATAAGCATGAAATGGTACTACAAGAAGAATTCCTCTAATAACTGTCAAATAAATTGGTAAGTTAGATCTGAGGATCTGTAAGTATGAAATTTTTATAGTAAAGCTCAAATTTAGCTTTAACCTACTTGTGAGTTATAAAATGAATTCTATTATACCCATACATTGGAGAAAGTAGAGTAAGATGTTCTATATGGTATCTTGAAATAAAAGTGTATGCACTGTTACATGGACTGCAATTGATTTTTGAGATAGAAACTATATTCTAAATAAATTTCATAGTTCATTTAACAGTTCTGCAACAAAAAAAAAAGAGACGAGCCAGTTGACAGAAACCCTTTAGATGCAACCTAGATAAAGGAACTGAAAAGTATTATAGTTTATTTGTATGGTAGTTAACCTGAGTTCAGGGAATTTTTAACGAGAATTTCTGTTCTGTATACATCATTAGAAAAACAAATAAATTTCAAATCGGCTATTATCAATAAAAAAAGAAGTCTGTTGAAGAATGTTACGATTTTATAAACTAGTCCCTACACGACCAGTAGGATACAAACATATCTTACCGACAGATGATTATGTATATATTACCTAGACATTAAGGAAAAGAGAACTGTGCTGGACTGACAGTCATTGAATAATACAGAGTGGACAAGAATTGAAAGATATGTATAACTAATATAAAACAAATAAAACTATCCTCTGTCGAAAAACGTATAGTCATATTTCCACATTAAAAACCATTCAAGTCTTAAATGAAAACAACAATCATTGTAGAGCATAAATAGTAACTGGGTAATAGGCGGAATTATATATGTTCCCTATTGATTATCCATGGTACTAATTCTTATCAATGAACTAGAGAAAAACCCCGCATAATCATGACAGTCAAGGCGTCCCAAATAATAAAGACATTTTAATGGTGGATTCGTAAATACCTACTCCGCCATCCCTTACTGCATATTAGGAAATTTAATAATTATAAGCATCGATTTTGTTCAGATACACTAGTTTGGAAATGAATCAATGTTTTAAAAATGTCCTTATACAAATTAGAGGGCCGTAGCCGTAATAGAGAACAGAACGAAAAATAATGACTTTCTACGATTACGCAGATCACAACTGAGGTGAAAACTGGAACACGTAGCAAGAAACCTCGAGTAAGCGATTTGGGGAAACTGAATAGAACCTGTACAAAAGAAGAGGAATAGAAATTTAAGTCGACCGAACTTGACGGAAACGCAGGAGATTATCTCGAAACAATTTTCGTTCGAATGAAGGCCATTATACCTGCAACAAACATAACAATGCACATTAGAGGAATATTATATGGCAATAATAACATTCTTATACAGAACGAGCTCATGAAATTCAACGAAGGTGAAAATCGTATACCTGATTAATAAAACGGGATAATTTCCTGAAACAAAACGTAGTGGGACGATTAGTCGATTTGCTCGTAAAGAGGATACCATTAAAGTTTACCAGGGTTAGGGTAGCGAATCAAACCTGGACAACGATTCTGGAATTTATCTTGCCAAAATACGACCCGTCCACGCATAGCTATTTCGGAAGCCTGTACATCATCAGTTAAACATAAAATGAAACTAACCCAATTGTTTTAACTAAATTCCCTACAGGAAAACAACAATGAAACTTGAAGAAGGCTAGATAAGCGGTATAACGAGATCTATTGTTCGTTAAAGAAAAATGTCGATACTGAAATATTGAAGTTGGAAGAAAAATAAGAACGATAATTATATTACCTATCTCCACATTTGGATTCGCTGGGAAATCCAGATTTAACCCAATGTGTCTTGAGCAAGCGTTGCCTTCTACACGACTACAATTAGCAAATCTATAAGAAACGAAATAACATATACAGGAAGGAACCTTTACTGGGATTTCTCCACAAGGTGAAAACGATTAATGTGTTAACGCACGCCGACAATAGATACAGAGATAAAACGCTTACCGTATGACTGCTGAAATAGACATACACCTCGGCTGTAACACTCTCGGTATGCTCCAAGGTGGGATAAAGAAATTCGAACACGGAGTGACATGGTAAAATGAAACAGGAGAATGAATAATCAGAGATAATAAACAAACAAAAAACCCTAGATTTAGACATTTAGAACCGTCCACGTGTAAGGTGAATTATGGGTGAAAACGAGTCATGGAGACGCGGGAAACCTCAATCAGTAACAAGGAAAAGAAGAATCCCGAGAGGGATTGTATAGTAATGGTAGACAAGCAATATAGTACCTGTTTACGTAGCTAAAACTGGTAAACCAGAGTTAAATGCCAAGCGAGTAATTAAAACCTAGCGGACCTGAGAATTTATATAATCAAAAGTGACCACAAATATTAAAAACGTATATGGAAATAAATTTTATAAGTTACGTGTAAGCCAGATGTTCATGGAAACCGCGTTGAGTACAATAGTGGTTGTAACGAAAACCAAAACCAAGTTTCCCATCTATTTAATGAGAAAGGACTCTGTCCTGAAGAATAGACGGCGTATATCCGTATGAAATAACCAGTGATCGAGGCATACGAGTGGACCACATGAAGTATCGTGTGAGAGTTGGTCGCATTAATATTGAAAATCCATTCAATTTGTTATACCCATATAATATGAAGGATTAACATTTAAAAACTTCCATCCCTAATGTAAGTATTAAGGTGTATACAATGTTATATATATATGGTGAATGAGTAGTATAAAGAGAACCATATAATGGGGTGTAAATTTAATTAAATAATTCTGAGGGTCATTGAATGGTGGGATTTCCCAAAGATTTAGCCATAGGGAAATTGAGAGAGTATAAAGGCCTCTCGTTAATGTTTTAACATATATAGTGTTAGTTTTGTTTAAAGTGCATGGGATTTTGACCAATGAAAGAATAAATAAATGAAGAAAA
This sequence comes from Pinus albicaulis, assembly GCA_034641835.2. Taxonomy (NCBI): domain Eukaryota; kingdom Viridiplantae; phylum Streptophyta; class Pinopsida; order Pinales; family Pinaceae; genus Pinus; species Pinus albicaulis. The sequence goes on from CM076576.1 coordinate 270,115,925, forward strand.
TTTTTTTTATATCTTCTTTTGGTATAGAAAAGGGAGGTGTGACAGACAATGTAATTATATATCAGAGTGTGAAAAGTGTATTACACAGAAGTGTAAACAAAAATACAGTGTATTGTTTTTACCACAACAGCAGTGTTGAAAAACAAAAGGAGCCCGAAGGCTATCTTGAAAAGAAAAACACAGTATTGTAACAGAGAGATAGAGTATTTTGAGTGTGAGACAGAGTGTTAGTTTTTGTGCACTATGTTAGCAGCAGTCACTGTGTGTAATTCCTCAACAGAGGAAGATTTTGTAATAGTTTTTTGATGAATGAAATAGAAGTATTGTTGTGTGCATTCTTTGTCCCTGTGAGGCAAAAAATTTTAAATTCTTTGAGTTGAAAAGGAGAGTATCATTCTCTCTATGTTTTGTTCTGGAATTCTTATAAATTTCAACAGTCTACTCTTCCAATTTCTTAATTGGTATAGAAGCCTTTATGAGTTTGACTCCCTCTGAGTGAAAACCTAAAAAAATAAAAAAATTGAGAATTGAATTTTTATTATGTATATATATTCTACATATGTACATAGATTATATTAGTGTATTGGTGTGTGAGAGTAATATGTTTATGTATTGTGTTTTATGTTTGTTATGAATATCTTGAATCTATGTTCAGAGATCATTGAGTTTTGTAGAAATTTGGTCTGTGGTTTCTGCAGAGGCGGGACGCTGTTAGTTCCTCGCATCTCCATGTGAGATATTAATTCATGTGCTTCCAAGTTGTTCATCAACATTGGGATTTTAGTTACCAAATGCATCAACTATAACACCCAAAAAATTGTGAATTGGGATGGTGCATATAGTTGGTTCTGATAATTGTTGCAACACTCATCATAACGTATGGCTTTTCCTTGCAGACACACCCAACAATTTGATCGAGAGAGGCCACACCGAGAAGGCCCAACCTATGCTAGAAAATATTCAAGGGACATCCAGTTTTTAGGAGGATTTTTTATGCTTGAAAAACTTTGGGATTCATGTTGCTCATTTTTGGGCTGCAAAAACCTCTCGAAAAAGAGCTCTCGCTCTGCACAGATCACCCTCAGAAACCGAGAGTGACATAGGAATCAAGAGCGAGAGTTTGGATCTGCCAATGACTACAAAATTTGGAATATTTTCCCTCTTCGAAGCTCTGATCTTGCTACTAGAAATGAAGAGGACATAGAGGAGAAAGGAGTGCTTGATCAAGAGGAGGATCGATGACTTACCATTGTCTGAGGAAACAAATATGTTGATGGTCCTGCTTGGCCTGTCCAGGACCATCATAATTAGACGCACTCATGACTGTTCTTACCATTCATATATGAAGAACAAACATTCGATCCAATATTAATAGTTGTAGCCATTGTCATCAGTGATCACAATGAAGCCTGCCTGTAGAAGTTGACTGTCAGAGACTCAATTTCAAAACATGTGCCTAAGAATAAAGAATTCGATTTTGAAACATTTGGGTACGCATTAAAAATTTGACCATTTGGGTATGCAACTAACAAACATGTGACCATTGCACCGAGGATATGGGTGACCTAACTGATTCGCATTGTGGGGACCATTTATCAACCCACGTGAACCCGTGCCATGACTTAATCGAAGGGAAGAAGAAGAGAACATTGAACCCTTGACCAAAGATGAAGGCTTGCAATTATTTATAAAAGGAGCTCTTGCATGACAATTGCACCAAGGATATAGGTGACCTAACCGATTCACATTTTGGAGACCATTCATCAACCTACTTGAACCCGTGCCATGATTTAATCGAAGGGAAGAAGAAGAAGAGAACATTGAACCCTTGAACAAAGATGAAGGCTTGAAATTATTTATAAAAGGAGCATTTGCGACACCAACAAAAGTTATAGGATCGATAGCAATGGTATTTGGTTCAATGTTACTTTCAACTACGTATCGTGCCACATCCGCAAGCAAAACAAATATAGCAACAATTCACCGTCCGTGTTCAACCGCTTTCCATTTTAGTTTTGCTCCGGGTCCTGAGAGCGTTTTCTATTTTGATGCAGAGTCAATTTGGGCGTAAAAGCCCTTTCGCATTTTTCTTTAGAAAACGAGTTTTTCTTACTACATGCCAAGTCTATTTTCCAAGTTATGAATGCGACAAGTCATATGTGGTCCCGTCAAGTTCTTTGAATCGCAATCACAAAGTCTTTTTCTTGATCATACATTTGAAATTTTAAAACATATGGATGAATGTGATGCGATCGCAATCGCAATCGCAAGTCGTATGTATTACCTCCATTTTTGTTATGTCGTCGTTGAATAGTTGCGAAGCGATTGGCGCTATCCTGTAATTGAAATCGCATGTCACATAATCACCCTCCACTCAAAGCCAAAGGTCTATTGCAATATTGCGATGCGATCCAATCGTGATCGTACAATCGTAATCGGAAGTTTTATGATTGGCCCGTATGTATTGTTAAGTTCCGGACCCGATCCATTTTATACGGCAGAGTTTATAAATCATCACGCGTCCAAAAGGGCCCGAACCCAAAACAAGTAGGCGGACGCGATATGGTTTATGCGCTAGATTTTATAATCCATCGCACGCACAAAAGGTGATATCAGCAGGGAGAAATTGTAACGCAAAAATCCTCGATGAATTTTGGTTGATATTTTTTTGAAGTCTGGCGGATGTTTTGATAAGTTGTGTTTGCAAAGGTTTTATGTTAAAAACGTTTTATGGTTTGTTTTAATTTTTTATCGCGTGATGAAGGTTTTATGTTTAATATATATATTTTAACATATATTAAAACGAATGCGCATATTTGTAAAGAGAAGCCCCGGTGGGCCATAGTCCTACATTAGTTTTAGTTTTATTTTTATATTAGTTTGTTATATGCTGCGACATATAAAAGGAAAGCCCGAAGGCTATTGTAAGGTAATGTTTTATTATGTAATGCACAACAGTGTATGAAATACACAGAGACAGAGTATTTTGGAAAAACAGAGACAGTCTGTTTTGTGCACTGTGTTTGAAGCAGCCTATTTTTTTTTTTGTAATCCCTCTGCATGAGGAAGCTTTGTAATAGTTAGTGTTTGGTTAATGAATAGAAGTTTTTTCAAAGTGTTGAAACTCTGTCTCCAGAAGAAAATTTTTTATTAATTTCTGTGTGTTAAGAGGAGAGCATTATTCTCTCCATATTGTTCTAGAATGCTCAAAAATTCCAACATGGTATCGGAGCTAGTCCAAGCTCTTTGAAGGTGTCAAAGAAGTTGAAGGAAGGATTTCTTGTTGCGGCAGCTTCTCTAGCAGAGTGAAGACTCAGTCAAGAAGAATCCAAGGTATTTCTCAAAGACAGTTTTTTTTGTGTTACTGTTGAAGACAGTGAGTTTAGTTTTAAATACATAGTCAAGTGTTTTGAAGCATAGTTAGAGTGCAAGAATGGCTGGAGCCAGCACTAGCATGAGTATTGGAAATACTCAGCTCCGACAATTTAGTGGGAAAAACTATGACTACTGGGCAATAAATATGAGAGCCCTGTTTGCTTCCCAAGACTTATGGGAACTTGTTGAGGATGGTTTTGAAGAACCAGAGGATGAAAATGAGTTTAATGATTTAACTCAAGAAGAGAAGGAACTGTTGAAGAGAAATAAGAAGAAGGACTCCAAATCTGTCTACTTTTTGTATCAAGCAGTGCATGAGAGTGTATTTCCAAGGATAGCAGTAGCTAAGAGATCCAAAGAAGCACGGACAACTCTCAAGACAACCTATCAAGGCATGGAGAAAGTGAAGACATCAAAACTATAGTTGTTGAGGAGAGATTTTGAGACTCTCTACATGAAGGAGTCAGATAACATTGACTCATTCTTTGCACATGTGATTGGAATGGTCACACAGATAAGGTCTAATGGAAAGATTATTGAAGAAAGGAGGATTGTGGAGAAACTATTGAGTCTACCCTCAAGGTTTGATGTGAATGTCACCATCATAGAAGAGACTAAGGATCTCAAAAACTTTTCATTTGATGAACTACATGCATCAATGATGACACATGAGCAGAGATTGGGTAGAAATTAAAACCCATCTCTGGAGCATGCCTTTAAGACCCAGATGTCCTTTGGAAGAGGAAGAGGTCAAGGCAGATGAAACAAGAGAGGAAGACGCAGAAGCCAAAACAAAGGTGGAAGAAACAGTCCAGCAAATGCTCAAGGAAGGGGCAGCAATCCAAATCAGAACCAAGGCTAAGGCAGCAGCCAGCAAAGTGGTTAGCAACATGCCCAAGGACAAAGGTATGATAAATCCAATGTCCAATGTCATTATTGTAAAAAATATGGGCATTATGCAAATGAATGTAGAAAGAAGCAGCATGATATGAGTAATAGAACAAATGCAAATTTCACTAGAGAAGATATCAGCCAAGATAAATTGTTTTGAGCTTGTAATATGGCTGAGGAAAAGAGTGAATATTTATGGTTTCTAGACTCCGGTTGCAGTAACCATATGAAAGGAAACATAGCCATGTTTTCTATGTTAGATGCGAATGTGAAGTCACAAGTCACATTAGGGACAGATAGTAAAGTTTCTGTTATGGGAAAAGGAGATGTAAATGTCCTAACAAGGAAAGGAGAAAATAAATCCATAACAGATGTTTATTATGTTCCTGGAATGAAATGTAACCTCTTAAGTATTGGACAACTTGTTCAAAATGGGTACAATGTTTTCTTTGAGGATGATGTATGCACCATCATGGATAAACCACCCAGAAAACAATGTATTGCTGAAGTGAAGACGACAAGGAATAGAATGTTACCTCTCAGGATGAGGGCATATTTGAAAAATAGAGAAGAAATAGCAGCAGTGACACAAGAGGCTTTCCAAAGCGAACCAAAAGATGAAAATTGGTTGTGGCACTTGAGATTTGGACATCTCAACTTTGGAGGTCTTAATTTGTTGAATAGAAAAGGAATGGTAAGAGGTTTTCCATTGATTGAGAAACCAGACAACCTTTGTGAAGGTTGTATCTTGCGGAAACAACACAGAGAAAGTTTTCCATCTGAGAAAAGCATAAGGGCAAAGGCACCCTTGGAAATTGTCCACTCAAATTTATGTGGACCGATGCAAACTCCATCACTTTCTACAATCCATTACATGTTAACATTTATTGATGATTTTACTAGAAAAACTTGGGTTTACTTTTTGAAAATCAAAAGTGAAGTGTTTGAAAGATTCTTCAATTTCAAAGCACTTGTAGAGAACCAAAGTGGGTTGCATATCAAAGTCCTAAGGACTGATAGAGGAGGTGAGTATATCTCTAAAGAATTTCTACATTTTTGTAGAGAAAATGGGATTCATAAGAAGTTTACAACTAGATACACTCTGCAGCAAAATGGAGTTGTCAAAAGGAAGAATAGGACAATCATGGATATGCTAAGGAGTATGTTAGAGGCGAAGCATTTGCCGAATGATTATTGGGCTGAAGCTATACATTGTGCAGCGTACATTTTAAATAGATGCCATACCAAAGCAGTCATGAACAAAGTTCCGGAAGAGGCATGGAGTGGCACAAAGCAAGGTGTCACACACATGAAAGTTTTTGGTTGTGTGGCTTATGCACATATTCCAGATCAGCTAAGGAAGAAGTTGGACAGCAAGGGGGAGAAATGTATTTTTATTTGATACAGTGAGGAATCCAAAGCTTATAGGTTGTATAACCCATCCACCAAGAAGTTTATTGTGAGCAGAGATGTTCAGTTCATTGAAGAGGAGGATTGGGATGGAAGCATAGAGAAAACAGTGAATGTTAAAAACTATTTGTCTCATGATGACAGTGATGAAGAGATGGCTGAAATACACCCCCAAACAACAACACCAACACAAGGACCGCAAGAGACACCCTTGAGGAGAAATTAAAGTGCTTCTCCAAGCACACCACAAGGAGGAAATTCAAGTGCTTCTTCAAGCATTTGTACACCTAATGAAAAAGGAAAGAAGTTCAGAAATTTGAATGACATTTATGAAAAAGAGGCAGCAAATGAAGGTATGAACTCTTTGTTTGCTTTATATTGTCATGTTGATGACCCTATTCATTTCGAAGAAGCTATTAAGGATAGGAAATGGATAGAAGTTATGGATGAAGAGATTAATTCCATAGAAAGAAACAAGACATGGGATTTAGATGAACTAACAAAAGGTAAAGAAGTCATTGGAGTTAAGTGGGTCTACAGGACCAAGAGTAATGCTAAAGGAAAAATAGAAAGACACAAGGCAAGACTTGTTGTCAAAGGGTATAAGCAGCAACATGGGAGAGACTATGAGGGAACTTTTGCACCGACTGCTAGAATGGAAACCATAAGAGCAGTGCTGTCCATAGCAGCACAAAATAAGTGGAAAGTTTACCAAATGAATGTGAAGTCAGCATTCCTAAATGGAGTGTTAATGGAAGAGGTTTACATTGAACAACCTCTAGGCTACAAAAATAAAGGCCAAGAGCACAAAGTGTGCAAATTGAAGAAAGCTCTTTATGGGCTGAAGCAAGCACCAAGAGCGTGGTACAATAGGATAGATTCCTATCTACTGGAAAATGGATTTGAAAAATGTGAGGGAGAACCCACCCTTTACATTAAAGAAAAAGATGGCAAAATGCTAATTGTTGTGTTATATGTTGATGATGTTATTTTTACAGGTAATGATGATTGCCTTGCCGAAAGTTTTAAAAAGGTAATGAAAGAAGAATTTGAAATGATAGATATGGGCTTGCTGAAGTACTTCTTAGGAATAGACGTAGAGCAAAATGAAAATGGGATTTAATATGTAGGAGAGCAAGTATGTTAATGAAGTGTTTTAATGAATTATGTTAATGAAAGTATGTTAATGAAGTGTTGGAAAGATTTAATATGCACGAGAGAAAAGCCGCAATAACACCCACAGTGATGGGATTAAAACTCAGCAAAGAGGACAGCGACAGAGATTTTGATCCTAGTTTGTACAAGAGCATAGTTGGCAGCCTCATGTATTTGACTGCAACTAGGCCCGATATAATGCATGCTGTTAGTTTGATTTCTAGATTCATGGAGAGGCCAAAAGAAGCACATTGGCAGGCAGCAAAAAGGGTTCTGAGGTATGTTAAAGGTACTAAAAGGTTTGGTATTTTATATACTGCTTCAGAATGTTTAGATTTAATTGGATACACTGACAGTGATTGGGCTGGAAGTGTAGATGACCGGAAAATCACATCCGGTTATGTTTTTTCACATGGGTTCAGGAGCCATTTCATGGGCTTCTAAAAACAACGTATTGTAGCGTTATCTACAGCAGAGGCAGAATATGTGGCAGCATGACAGTAGCAGCGTGGCAAGCAGTTTGGATGAGGAGAATGTTGATAAGTTTATGCCAAGAGCAAGCAAAAGGAATAGTGATTTTTTGTGACAATAGCTCAGCTATTGCATTATCCAAGAATTATGTGTTTCACAAGAGAACGAAACACATTGACACAAAGTTTCACTACATCATGGAATTGGTGAACAATGGAGAAATAGTTTTAGAACACTATAGAACTCAGAAGCAGTTTGTAGACATTCTCACCAAGCCATTGGGGCAGAAGAGTTTTGAATTTTTGAGGAAATGTCTGGGTATGACTGATAACCCAGCAGTTGAAATTAAGGGGGAGTGTTGAAATGTTACTTTCAACTGCAGATTGGTACATCCGCAAGCAAAGCAGTACAACAACGATTCACTGTTTGCGTTCAGCCGCTTTCCATTTTAGTTTTCAAGTTTTCAATGCAGAGCCGCTTTCTATTTTGATGCAGAGTCGATTCGGGCGTAAAAGCCCTTTCAGTCTTTTTCTTTTAGAAAATAGAGTTTTTCGATTTACACGCGGCCAAGTCTATTTTCCAAGTTATGAATGGGACAAGTCATATGTGGTCCCCACAAGTTCTTTTTGAATCACAATCGCAAATTCTTTTTGACTGTTGTGATTGAGTGTCTTGTTGATATGGATGAATGCGATGCGATCGCAATCGCAATCGCAAGTCATATGTATTACATCTGTTTTTGTTATGTCGTCGTTGAATAGTTGCGATGCGATTGGAGTGATCACGCAATCACAATCGCATGTCACGTAATCACCCTCCACTCAAAGCCAAAGGTCTATTGCAATATTGTGATGCGATCCAATCGCGATCGCAAAATCACAATCAGAAGTTTTATGATTGGCCCGTATGTATTGTTAAGTTTCAGACCTGATCCATTTTATATGGCGGAGTTTATAAATCATCGCGCGTCCAAAAGGGCTCGGACCCAAAACAAGTTGGCGGACACGATATGGTTTATGCACCGGATTTTATAATCCATCGCGCGCGGAAAATGTGATGTCACCAGGGAGAAATTGTAACATGAAAATCTTCGATGAATTTTGGTTGATAGTTTTTTTAAGTCCAACAGATGTTTTGATAAGTTGTGTTTGCAAAGGTTTTACGTTAAAAACATTTTATGGTTTGTTTTAATGTTTTTATCGCGCGATGAAGGTTTCATGTTTTATATATATGTTTTAACATATATTAGAACGAATGTGCATATTTGTAAAGAGAAGCCCCGGTGGGCCATAGTCCTACATTAGTTTTAGTTTTATTTTTATATTAGTTTGTTGTATGCTGCGACATATAAAAGGAAAGCCTGAAGGCTATTGTAAGGTAATGTTTTATTGTGTAATGCGCAGTAGTATATGAAATACATAGAGACAGAGTATTTTGGAAAAACAGAGACAGTCTGTTTTGTGCACTGCTTTTGAAGTAGTCTAGTTTTTTTTTGTAATCCCTCTGCGTGAGGAAGCTTTGTAATAGTTAGTGTTTGGTTAATGAATAGAAGTTTTTTCAAAGTGTTGAAACTCTGTCCCCTGAAGTAAAAATTTTATTACGTTCTTTGTGTTAAGAGGAGAGCATTATTCTCTCCATATTTTTCTGGAATTCTCAGAAATTCCAACAGATTTCATGGAATTACTATCTGCTATGATGATGGAATATAAATGGAGAATCATTTTATGATTTTTTTATAGTTTGACTCATGAAAATAAATATATATATGTACACATTTATTGCTCCACCACTTACAAGAATTTATTACAAAACATTTCACAATAATGCACATAAGTGAGAATCAAGAACTCTTTTGTAAATCCTAATGTGTGTTTTTTTATCTCACTATTGATTATCTACGTGCTTCATATTTGGGCTAACAATTTCTTCAAATTCCTTTGATCACTCTCGATAGTATGCACTTAAATGCAAGTAAGACACTTGCACCACCCAAACCACATCACTATTACCATTGCTTCCTCACCTTCCACATCTTAAAACATCTCCCTTGGCACAACCCCTTTTGACTTCAAGGACTCGAGTGGTTCCTAAGGTCTAGAGGTTAGTTAGGTCTAGAGTTTAGTTCCCTTCAGTCTGGCATTGTGCACCCCATAAGGCAATATCCATGATATAGCATGACATGTTGCCCTTCCACATTCCCCACTCCTTTCCGCGTTCATCGGCACCCCATAACATCCATGATATAGCATGACATGTTGCCCTTCCACATTCCCCACTCCTTTCCGCGTTCGTTTGGATCTCTCGATGCAATTGCTAGTAAATATTTTTTTTAAGTAACATTGTAATGATTTGTTACAAAGCTAGAATATAAAATCAAGTGGATGGATGCATGTTGTTGGAAGGAAATTCACATTGAGAATAACAAAATATAATTATGATGATAATGATACTTCTCACAATGCATTTGGAATGAATGATCTGGAAATAGGGCATTGCAAAAGAGTCCTTGTAGGTGGAGTGAAGATAGAACCTAGGTCCATTTGATGGAATTTATTTTGTATGTTGTAGTTTTGGTGTTTAATGAACGATATTAATTTTACCCAACCCTCTTTGGAATATAATGCTTTTGATTACTATAAATAACATCCCTATGTTGTTATTTTCTTTAGTTTTGTTATATTGATTAAGATTTTGACCGCAAACTAAAAATTTAATAGTGTAGTCTATCACATTGATATATAAGATTGTATACTTTGTTATTTATGTCATTTCCATAAATCATGTATAATGATAAATATTTAATTAAATTTTGACTATATTTTTTTTTGGTATATATAAACATTTTTTTTCATTAAAATTATAATAATAGTGATTATATATATATATATATATATATATATATATATATATATATATTTCACAATAATAAAAAATAAAAATATAATAAATCTATTATTTTTATTTTTTATTTTTATTAATTTAACTAAATTATATAATACCTTTATTTTATAAAGCATTAAATTTAGGACAAATTAAAGTAGAATGTAGTATTCAAGCATAATGTCCATATTGACGTTATTAAAAATCTTGTGCTTTCTATGCCCGTATTCACGTTACAACCACTTATCCTTACTATGACCTAAATTTATTATTATTATTATGGAAATTAAATGTGTGAAAATCTAAATATAATTTCATCTTTTATGTTTAGTAAATTGTAAATTAAATTATAAATATTTTCCATGTAAAATATTTTTTTAAACTAATATTCCTTTTAATAAAAAAATGTCAGGACTAAAATTGAGGATAACCATTAACTGGTGAACGCACATAAACCAATTAATTTACAACACATTATGCGTGACAATTTGAAATCCGTACGTAAGTAATATATTAAATGATAAATCTGACATTAACACCATTGTCAGTAATATATTAAATCATAAATCTGCCATTCTAAAAGCCTTTCCAGCCTCAGTAGTACTCACAACTTCAATGTGATATTACTTACGAAACAAACAAGTCTTACGAATAGGGTTTTATAAAGCAATTCAGTTTCATGTATTCATGTATTCATCGAACCAGCCGAACCAGAGGATCATTTTCGAACGCAACCCCGGAGCCTTAGCGCAACGGTGAAATCGAGGCTTTCATGACTGACGGAATTGCTCACCTGCCTTGTCGCATTCAAACGCTCTCGATAATCACCACCGTTGTCCGCTTTCTGCTCCATATTTCACAGAATTAGGTCCATAATTATTATCGGACAGTTCTCAATTTTTGAATCTGCGGAATGATAGACCACATTTGAGGAAAACCCGCACTCGATAATAGCATACGGCTTTTTTTCATCTTGAGCTGATATTGAAGCCCTTGCGACCCGGACGGACCTCCTGCGATTAATTTAAAGTTTTCAGGTATCTCGTTTAGAATTTTAGAAGTGGTCGTGCGTATGCTTTACTGTTGAATTGATTGGGCAACAATGCTGTCATGGCTCTTATTACTGGTATTTCAGTATTTGTTTGTAAACGCTCAAATGCTGGAGTTCGCGGATTTTTTTTATTATCAATATAGAAAATTTAGGGTTTGTTTTACACAGTATGATAAGTCTGCTTTGTGTAGTGCTTCAACCGAGTTACATGCCATTAAGCAGGCTGGCATTTCTGTATTTGTACGCAAAGCCTTTTGTTTTGAAGGAATTTCCATTTCTTAGCTGTGTTTGAAAGCTCACAGGGTTTACAGAGGCTGGCTTAGCTTTATTTTCACATTTAACCCTTTGTTTCAAAAGGCTTGGTGAAGAGGCTTGTTATTAGACCAAAACTTAACCCTTTGTTTCAAAAGGCTCGGTGAAGAGGCTTGTTATTACACCAAAACTTATAGCTTGTACTAAACTTTTCAAATGGTTAATTAGGATAGGATTCTCAAAGTGAGAATTAAGGATTCCATAGAGTTGCAGCTATTACTCCAACACTTCTCAAAACCAGTTTGGGGAATAACACCCTTTCAAACTCAGCTAGAACTAATTACACCAAAACCGTCAGATTTTAATAAACTTCCAAACCTATAACTAAGATGCCCAAAATGAGAATTAAGGATTCCATAAAGTTTCCTTGATTACTCCAACACTTTGCCATTGCTTAGCTGTTGCTGAAGTTCACAGGTCACAGGGGTTGTTAGTGTATGTAAGAAGTTTTGTGTTATATTTTCTGTAATGTTTGATTGTGCATGAGAGTACTTTTTTGCAGTTTCTCTTTTTCAATTTTTGGACGGTAAGCCGAGCGATGCTTCGTTCGAGTGCAAGAAAGGGAAAAGGTGTTTGTGTACATGAGCCTCACATAAATTTCATAAATCTCCCGGAGAGCTGTATATCTACCATTCTCTCCTTAACTACACAACGCGATGTTTCCAGATTGGCAGCCGTTTGTAAACTCTTTAGATCTGCGGCCTATTCCGACTCTGTCTGGAATAAATTCCTTCCTCGACAGTGCTACGAGATATTACCTAGGGCTGCCAAGCCCATCCAATTTAATTCCAAGAGAGAACTCTATTTTCGCCTAGACAAGGGTACAAAGGTATACATAAATCCTTAATATTGTCTCCATTATCGTTTCATCCATTGACATTCAGAGTCATATTCATATCCTGCTGCAACAACAACAGATATTTTGGCTGGAGCGATCTACAGCGAAAATAGGCTACATGCTATCTGCAGGAACATTAGGGATTTACTGCGGTAAAGCTCACGAAGGATTTTGGAGCTGGAGATTGGCTTATAATGACGACTCCAGGTTGGCTCTGTTTAGGTTATCGATGTTGTTATTATTTCTTTCTCATTTGTTTGTTTAACTCTTCAAAAACGTTGAAAGTATTGGGTAAACCTTAAATAGATGTTATGTTCTCATTATGGATTGTGGATTATGGGTTCAGATTCCACGAGGTTCTTGAGCTGTTATTCGTTCAAGTCTTTGATATTGGGGGAGGATTGTCTGCGGATACGGAGTACAGGGTGGTGTTTGTGCTTAAATTGAGAGCATACTCCAATGGGTTTCATGGGCGCCTAGTTAAGTTTTCGGTGAGAGCGCCAGGGGCAGAGGAGATGGAATTGGAGCATCTTCTTCCTGGGGATAAACGGGTATATTGTACGAGGGGAACTAGATGGATGGAAGTGGTTGCAGGGGAATTCACAATGAGAGCAGCAGAAGATATGGATGATGTTTCTTCTCACATCGAATTTCGAATGAAAGAAGTGGAAGCATTGGCTTGGAAAGTGGGGCTTCAGGTAGATGGAGTGTAGATTGAACCCAGGCCCAGTTAATGGTTTTACTTTACTTTGTCTCAGTTATGATGTTTCCTGAATGTTGTTAGTTTTGCCCCAAACCTGTTTAGAATATAATGTTTTTGGATGTTGGACATTATGTTTTTTCCATTTTATTTTGTTATTGTGTTTGTTTCATTGTGTGATGTTTTGACTACAAATTAAAAATTGCTTTGTAGCCAAAAATATTTCTACGTGAAATTGGATTATTTGTTTCTATGAGTTATATTATTTCCATGGGCTGGTTGTATACTGTTAGATGTTTAATGCATGTTTTCATTGCAAAATCTCCACAAGCAGAGGAAGAGTTTACTTCTGGTTCCATTTAAAATATTCAGTCAGATTGTATGAGATTTTTTTCCTGTGGGTTGCTCTTACAGAGAATACAGAAAAACAGTTGGATATACCAACTACAAGCTTTTACGAGAAATTTTACGACAGATTAGTCATCAGAAAGAAAATGAGAATGCATACAGTTTTAATTTGTTGTATTAAGATTTTCTTCAGAATGCGGAAAACCTGAAATTAAAAATACCTATGTGATTATTTCACTTCTATGATATGGTAATAGTAATCGTGAATTTATTATGACTTTATACAAATAAACATTTTCATCAAATGATAATGAAAAATTATATATATATATAATTTTAAACCGTATAAGATTTAGTTTCATGATGATAAATATAATAGATAAATTTACAGTATATTAATTTTGTCCATTTTAAACTGAATTAGTAAATAAATATTTTGGATTGTTTTATTAAATAGATCATGCATAAGTTCTAAGGTTCAGTGTCATTGTTATTCGGTAAGTTTATGTCGTTTTGTTTTTCTTTTTTTGGTGTGGATATTTTATTGATTTATAGGTAGAGCAAAATCTGGAGAATTTTGATATTTTTTGTTTATTCACTTCATTTTCATTAAAAAGATATATGCGGAAGAATTTTTTTTTAATTAAAACAAATAAATATGATAAAAAATTGAATGGAAAATAAATAGAGTTAATTTCATTAAAAATATATAATAATATTTTATAAAAAATATACTATTATAATTATTATTAATGTGGTTGATAAAGTCTATATAATCAGATTTATAAATGCACATTAATATACGATATTGACCTTATAAAATTAACTATATACAATGTATATCAATCTATTGAAATGTTCAATCTATATTAAATATACTTAACACTATATATATATTCATGTATGTATTAATGTAATTAACTACATATACAATACTCTTATGCACACGAATAGATATATATATATATATATATATATATATATATATATATATAGTTAAGTACATATACTAGGGTTGATATTATAAATCGAAGGGAATAATATTAACCCAAGAGATAATAAGCCGAGGGGATTACTACTAAAAATCCTAGGGTTTATATTCCTTGCATTTTTAGTATTAATCCCTTGAGTTTATTATATCAATCTGCGGGCTATATTAATCGAAGGATTCATATTCCTAGGGTGTAATATTATTCATAGGTTTCTAATATTAATCCTTTATGTTCAATATAAATCATGGTCATCTAAGGCTCCCTTGAGTTTACTATATCAATCCCTGGGGTATATTAATCTAAGGATTCATATCCCTAGGGTGTAATATTATTCATAGGTTTATAATATTAATTCTTTAGGTTCAATATAAATCATGGCCATCTAAGGATTTAAGATATTAGTCCATTGGAATTATAATATCTTAGCGTTTTAGTATTAACCCTTAGTTTTATAATGTCAATCCCTTGGATTTATTGTAAGGGTTCACATTCCTAGGGTTTAATATTAAAACTCGAAGGGATTATAAGACCAAGGAAATAATAAAACCCAAGGGAAAAATATTAAACCCTAGGGATAAACATCGTTGACCATGCTTGCCCATCATCTTACATCAAAGCACAAGATACATTAAAGCACTACAAAAAACACAATAAATTCATCAATGTTGTTGATATAGTGTTTTAAACCAAGGTTTGTTCAAAAAAATATTATCAAAACATAATACTACAAATATTTCTGAAAGATTATCCTATAATTAATCATTTCGGTTCACAAATGATGAATTGTACAACCCTTACAATTTGCAAACCCAAGCTATTAACATTCTAAAACCAACCTATATAAACACTTGGATAAGTATTATAAGCCCAAAGAAATAATAAACCCAACGTATTATAAACCAAAGCGAATAATAGCACTACAACATAAAGGGGGGTTTTAAGACAATATTTAAGACATTTTTTGGGTAAATTGTCTTAATTTGAGACAAAAGAAAACTTGTGTATTGTCTTAAATATTGTCTTTAAGCGGGTGTCTCAAATTAAATCGTCTTAAAATTAAATTGTCTTAAAATATTGTCTCTATAAAGACAATATATAACACAATCATTTTTGTCTCTCCAGAGACAATTTCATTTTTGTCTCTCTAGAGACAATAGTTGCATTACAACACAAAGGGGGGTTTTAAGACAATTTCTGGGTAAATTGTCTTAACTTGAGACAATTTCATTTTTGTCTCTCCAAAGACAATAGTTGGAATTAAAGACATATTGTCTTTATGGAGACAATGTATTTAATCTTATCTATTGTCTCTGTAGAGACAATATAAAACAATGAATCCAGAAAAATATCTCACCATTAAAATAAATCAATATAAAAAATTTAATTAAAAAAATCAACAATATCATTGAATAATTCATGTTAGGGTACAGTGGAATCGAACCACCAACCTCCTGCATGGCAGGTGCTCTTCTAATGAGCTAGCACCCTTTAAAGAATTATGTGAGGAGTTATAAGTCATGACAAGTATAGGACCAGGAGGCAAAGAATATGTCGTCAATAAGAGCTCCAACATCTTTACACCCACATAAGATTTCCCTGTTTATTCCATGGCCAGACACACATATGCAGAAAAAAATAGGTCTAGAAAACTCAATAGAGATTGTCAATTTATGCAGTTGTTATGCACCAAATTAGGAAATTTCAATATGGGTATAATAGAATAGTGATCATAAGAGAAATATAAAATTATGCTAGGGGAACTTATGACTCTTGGAGTAGCATACACAGAGCACAAAAAATTGAAAATACTTCAAAATGGCAACCTAACATCAAGATTGGGTAACCAAGGCACTCTAAACTAGTAGAACTAAAGATAAAACATGTCAGAAAACAATAGTTAGGCATATAAAATTGGAAATTAAAAAGGCAAAACCAAGAAACACATAAATGAAGACTTGATATGCAAGTGATCGTTAAAGTGATAAAATTACTCCTTCTTAAATGAATACACATCCAGATCTTATCATGGTTTATCTTTGGATTTTAATAGTTTGCATATGGACAAGCAGAAAAAGGTTGATAACACCTTCCATAAAATAAGTTCGACTTTGTCTAGGGCCTAAAAGATTAGGGCTGATGTGCAGATCAATTATACCACTTAAATGAAGCGTAAAAAGGTTGATAACACCTTCCATAAAATAAGTTCGACTTTGTCTAGGGCCTAAAAGATTAGGGCTGATGTGCAGATCAATTATACCACTTAAAAATGAACTTCCGAGGCAATTAATAGTTTTTTGCATCTATCAAATATATCTCCAATTGTAAATGAAAACTGATAGGTTTCTCAGTTTTGAACTCAACATTTTATTAGAAGGAAATGCAGGAACGCCTTACACTTGCCATAAGTTAAGCGCACAAGTTTGAAAAAGCAAAATACCTAAGCATCCAAGCACTGAAATGGAAGGAATAAAGGAAGCTCAGTGATACGTAAATGTTTCAAAATCATAACCACAAAAGAAGCATCAACCTGTATATTTCATTTCTACTCCAACCATTGCCCATCTCAAATAAAAAATGTAAGATGCCATCTATTACTTTTATCATAATTTTGTCAAACCACATCAAAAGAGCAGGCCAACAGATCAGAGGATAACATTGTATTTGTCTTGTAATCAAGAAACATAACAAGTCAGCTCACTTTACTCCCCAACAATAAGACCACACCGTGTGCAGTATGTCTGGTAGAAATATTATCTCAATAAATTACAACCGTGTGCAGTATGTCTGGTTGAAAGATTATCTCAATAAATTACAAATGCATGACATCAGTAGTTAGGCATAACAATAGGTCATGCTGCAGTATCATGTTAATGGGAAAAGGGATATATAATAAAAAGCTTTGCCAAAAAGTGATACTTTTAACTAAATTCTCTCCATAGTTGCTTGTGACAACAAAAAGGCTTATTCTTCATATGCTAACAAAATAATTTAATTGGAAACCCACCCATTTCTATGGTTGTAGTTCTCTTTTGCTTCCTCTACAAAACAATCAAATTCTTGGATCACATTCAGTTCTTCATATTTGGATAGAAGGAAGGATTATAAAGGTCAAACATATGAGTTGGATTTAAATTTGAAAATCCTGCATACATTTCAAGGATGCTTCTTTGTACCAAAATATAAGACAAAATTGTCTATGTTGATGATTGTGCTACTATTTGAAGCAGGTGGAACTTTCCAATTCAGTTTCATTTCCTTTCATTCTGCACCCAATCATTTTAGTTTCTTCTCCTCTGCCAACTTACAGTTAATTTCTATATTACATATTTTGAGTTTTGTACCATTCACTGATCGATTTTGTTTCCCTGCATTTAATTTCTCCATAGGGAAATAAAAAATGAACAGAGTAAATACAACATCGTACAGCAACAAAATGACAAGATAGATATCGAGTATGTGTAAATTCTGGTTACCAGTACATCGTTTGTACCCCACTGGATAGAGAAAAAAAGATTGAAGACTGTATGGCATGACAGAATTAAAAATGCCCAGTTGAGCTAGAAAAAGGACTAACCGTGAAGACTTAGTTAACTCGTCATTATTTATAAAACACTGATGGGTCTCTGCACAAAAATGGAAATAGTTCAATTAACGCTCATATATAATTAGATGGGCACTATACCACACACCTCAATGCACTTCAACGGTTCAAACCCAGTGTGAGTGACTTTTTCCGTGACTGAAACTGTCCTGACTATGTAGACAACTGTTGTTTCCCAATACTATGGCCTTTGATGTGCATCAGCTTTCATTATTATGAAGGCAAGGTAAATTATTACGGAACAGATAAGAACTCAAAAATCAATTTTGATGAATTTCTCTGCATCCTTTTACTTGTAAGTTCAGCCATTACAAGACATAGATGGTCAGTCATGCACCTCAGCATTGCCTTGCCTTCTTAAATCTATTCTTTTCCTCAGCCACTGATTTAGAGATTTCTTTGATATCCGCAGCCTCTCAATGGTTGGAGGTTTTTGTAGAGCCAACCTCTCAATGGTTGGAGGCTTTTGTAGAGCAATTGCAGATATTTCAAATCTACTGCCAATTTTTTTGTCCTCTTCATGAGTTGAAATCCTATCACTAGCTGTTTGATGATCATTGGTATGGTTAGGTAGTCCATCTTTGACAATTATGTGTCTTATAGGTACAAGGTCATTTTTATTACCATAGATAACTGGAAGGCCCAACTCATTTTGAAGGACTTCAACAATAGCATCAGATAGTGCGTTCTGTTTGTCAATATCTTTCGCAGTTCCAGTAATGATTACCAGCTCATCTTTAATCAGGTATTCTGCACTTTCAAATACACTAAAATCAGTTTGTCATTTTAACATACAAATCTAAAATATATTAAAAATGAGTATAAAAAAAGAGATGGTATGCACTAAGTCACTAACAAGAATATGCCATAAGAGGATGCGAGTAAGTGCAACAGTTGACAAAACCATCCGAATACTATATGCCTATTGCTATATGGATGTCAAATATCTCATACTGAGTTAATTTTTCTTGCACAACCTCAGGTTTTGTTGAGTAGTATAGTGAAAGTAAGCAGCTGCACATTAAAATTTCATCCATAGGATTTCCAGTTTTCTGTTCTGTGGAATGGATAAGAAAGGCTTGTTATCTATAATCACTAACAATAACAACTTATTGTTTTTGACTTAGTATTTTCCAAATCTTTTTGGCATGGGCAATGGACAACACCTGATATAGATGGGATATTATTATATATATATAGAGAGAGAGATGTGGGGCCATTTCTCATATTTTTCATTGATTCTGTGAATAATTTGACCCTTTGGTTCCACTGAATAGTGATTTTGAACCAAGATAAAAAGAAAATATATGAAATATTTTTTTTCTTAATGACCGCCTCAATGGATCAAACTAGAAAATTAAAGCAGAATGTCCAATAGATGCAACCAAAAATCCTTCATGAATGTATACACTTCTAGGATTTGAAACTAGCATACGATATATAGGCTATAGCCTATCAACCAATTCCATTAATTTTACCAAACTAGGTATATGCATCATCTAAAATCAACTTACCATATCAAACTAAAATGTTGATATTTGTGTCATCCACAAGGTCAATATGATAAAAATTTGATATTTGTGTCATCCACAAGGTCAATATCAGGGATCACTCATATCAGTAAATGGAACATCAGTAAGGAGTTGATCTCATAAGAGAAATAAGAGCAAAAAAATTATTTTGGAAGTTGCTTTGAAATACATGCAATGAAGAAATTCTTCAGATGCAGATCCAATGGTTGGACTAAAGGATATCTATTTCGTAAAATCAAGTAGATCCAATGGTAATACTAAAGGCTATCAATTTGGAAAAATCAGCCAAATACTTGCACCCATCTCATCCCTTTTTTGCCATCACATTCAGGTGAGGCAAACAAGGCAAACTATAGAGGGAATGGAAACCTGATGGATGACATAATATTCTGTTGACCTCACTTCTGAACCAAGGCCCCAGTGGTGAATTAGTGAGAAACTGTAGTATATAAGAGATTATTTTAGTTCTCACACAAATAAATTAACGTTTTTAAGTCCTGAAAAGGAAAGTTACAAGAATGAAACCTTTTCAACTAGGAATAAGATCCCCACAGATTGCTATGATGAAAATATATTTAACGTTAAAACACCTGAGGCCAGTTCCTTGAGAAATTCAGCGATGTTAAGGAATTCATGAGTACTGAAGTTGAAGAGAGTTGTTTTGATAGGCTTCCTGATCATCTTCTTATTGAAATGTTTGTGAGGCTGCCTACCTCCAATTGGGTTGCTGCATCATGTGTCCAGAAGCATTGTGCTAATTTATTTCGAGGTGAATCCTTGTGGAAAGTTGCACTAAGTAAGAGATGGCCTTCAGTGGATAGGAAAAAGCGATGGCCAGGACCAATTGGATGAGGCTCAAGCAAACGGTGAGATTTTCTTATATCCCTGTTTTGCTATCCCTGTTTTCTTTTCTTATATCCCTGTTTTTTTATCCCTGTTTTCTTATAAAATACTTATATCCCTATTTTGCTATCGCTGTCAAGCTTAGAAACTTTCATTGCATTCTTGTGTTCATCTTTCGAACAACTCTGGCCTGTGGTAATCAATGTGTAACAAGACTACATAAGTAGCAAATGGGATCATCCATTGTAGGGATTTAAATTAAAAGTTTTCAAAGAGTAAATATAGAGAAAGGGTATTTTAACTGGCCATATGTGTCTAGAGTTTATACTCTATATGCTATTGTGGATATTTTGCCATTTTATATATATACCTATCCATTGACACCAATAGGTGCGGGCTTTAAGGGAATACTAAATCACATATCTATGGTAATTAAGCTTATGCATCCTTGATATTTAGTCACAGAAGTTCATACCTCAGTTTGCAAAGGGAGGGGATTCACACATTCATGTGTTTAGTTCATGTTTGCCCTTTTTTGTCAGAAAAGTGCATATGTTTACTATCTAGTACTCTACTATAGAATGGAAAAATTTGCAAGGTGATTTATAAGCAGCTGGTGATTAAGCCTGGAGCTCTTGCTTAAGATTGATACAAAAACTTTTTTACTCATTGCACTTACTGCGGCTCTTTTAGCCTACTTTAGGTTTTGTTTTCTAACCCTAACCAACTTATCTTACTACAATTATATATAAACTCTTATATTAAATGTAAAAGCTTTGTACATTCTTTGGATGAGGTGCATAATTTCATTGTGTGGATCTAGAGCAAAATAGAAATAATTAATATTAGCTTGTAGTGTGCATCTGTAGAAATAAACTGTAGTTGTATATATGCAAGCATTTGGGGATGATTGTCATAGGGTTTTTTCCAGCATATCCTTCTGCTCAATATGACAATTTGAATGCCTAAATAATAAATAGAAAAGAGGTTTATGTCTATTTTTCACTGTAAGCTAACGAATTTATTAGTGTCCCTATTGATTTTTTTCTTAATATGTGATATTTTGGATTTTTTTAGGTTTCTCAAATTTACATATCAGAACAAATGGATTTAAATGATTGTCTTGCAATCGTCTTAGGTGTCATACTGATCTATTTACCATAATTTGTGGTCACTAAAGAAGAATATTGAGAATTGTATTTTCATGATTTTATTTGCTTTAATACATATATTCAAAAGTAATCAGGTGATAATGTAGGTCATTCTTGTGGTTTTTGAATTCACCTTCTTAGACATGCTTGCATAATTCTCTTGTGAAAATAAATTGACACGTGCATCTCCGTTTCAGGAGATATACATATTTGTATATCAGTAAGAATATATTTTCATTCAGTGGATTGGATGGGGACACTCATGAGCTTGTTGGTCATGTTTTTCTGTTTCTAAAGGAGCAGCTTGAGCTATCAGTTACACCATTTTCGTATGATTTACTTCACTGAACTATAATTGGTACATTTTTGAGAAAAACGACAATAGAAATGTAAGGCCTGAGCTTGTAATGAGCCTTTATCTCCTGGATGCAACTAAGTGTAGGCTTAGGCAATATGAAGAAATCATTTCAATATTGAAAAAGGCACTGGCTATATACATCCCTAAGATGGGTCTTGAGATGGATTTTGGAGCATTTACAGGGCATATGCAGCTTGGGGATACTTATTCTACGTTGGGTCAATATGAGAATGCCCTGATATCTTACCATGAAGGCCTCAGAATTTAGAAGCAGGCTCTGGGAGATAAGGATCGTCGAGTTGCTGATACTTGCCGGTATATAGCAGAGTCTCATCTGCAGGTGAACATTCCCTTGAAAGAATGAATGATATTTTGAGCTTTAAGTATAATTTCTTATACCTATTAGGAACCATATGTGCATTGATATTTCTTGATAAATTTCTTATTATTCAGTAGATATCTGAGTATTCTCAGGTAAGATTTTTCAGGATCGAGTTCAGGAAGGTCAGGGAAGTTCCCTTCACTACCCTGCCCGTGCCATGAGGCATTTGTAGCGTATGGAAGGACGTAAACTGTAGCAAGTCAGGGATATCGCTCACAACTCTGCTAAGGTCATAGGGATGATAAAACCCTTACTGTGTTGGCCGTGTAAGACCAAGCTCATGCAGAACTAACTTCATGTGGACCTTCTCTGAGCAGAGCTTTATCTACCATTTCTTCCACAGTGCGTACCTATCAAGATCTTTGTTCTCATCATGTCTTATGGTTTAATCAGCTTCTGCTCTTTTTCTCTTTTTCCTCAAAAATTGTGGTACTATTTATACTTAGGAGATGATCAAATTTTACTTCTAACTATGAAAGTTGGAAATATATCTTGGAGGTTCAGGGTTATTATGATGGTTCCTTTTTCATGACTCCACAATACCCCATAGGGTTTTCGGGTTTCCGAATCGACCCAAAACCTCAGAAAATCCCTAAACACACATATCGATTGGAACCGTGAAACTATATTTTGCTGAATTTTTGGTAATGGTTACTGGAAAAGGCGTATACAGTGAGATACATGTACATGTATGGTAGGGTACGCATAGGCATACTCTTGAATTATTACCATTCACCTTAAGCCCCTGGATTTGTTGGCTCCTTTTGGGGAGGTAGTTTGGAGAGCAGACTAGTGAATTATTACCCTTCACCTTAAGCCCCTAGATTTGTTGGCTCCTTTTGGGGAGGTAGTTTGGAGAGTGCCCCGAGTCATTGAAATCACTGTAAACAAAATTGTTAATGGGTAGACCTGATCGTGGAAAATTTGTAAGCTGCCAATTTGCAACTTCCAAACCACAATGAGAGAGTAGGTGACTAATAAAAATGAAGTTATATTTGAGCTCTCGGCATTTGCAAGAACTCGATATGTCCTGGTGTGAAAGTCTAGAAGCTTTTCCTAGCAGTCTTGAGGAGCTCTCATCATTGATATTATTGGACTTATCCTGGTGTACAAGAATAAAAGAACTCCCTTCTGGCTTAGAAAGTTAACATCCCTTGCGAACCTTGATCTATATTGTTGTCAGGGACTAAGTACTATTCATGAAAGCATTGATCAGTTGAAGTTGAACTCAATTGACTTAGGTTGAACCTGTTTAAAAAGGACTTCCCGATGGGTTTTGCAAGTTCTCCACTTTAACAGAACTTGACATGTGCTGCAGCTGTCTAGAGAAGCTTCCGGAGCGATTTGAGGAACTAAGAAGTTTAAGAAAGCTAACCCTGGTCTCTTGTCACAGTCTAAAGAATCTGCCAGAAAGTTTCAGCCAACTCAAGAACTTGGAGCACTTGGATTTATCAAATTGCTCGACTCTTGAAGAATTATGTAAAGATTTCAAAGGTCTATCATCAATGCCAGTTCTATCACTGGAAGACTGTGAGATGCTCCCCCTAGAACTTGATGTGGCTACACTGGATCATATATTTCATTTTAGAAATAGTGTTAAGGATGATATTTTGGGGTTCTCAAGTACTCCCAATAAGAACACTTCTCTCCAAGTTGGAGGAAGATATTACCCAAAATCATGTGGGGTAACATTGAGTGGTCCTATAACTACTTATTGTAGACAATGATGTAGGCATCAAGGGATCAATCAGACCCCTTGGTTTTTTATGACATTACAAAATTGTTGCAGACTATTAGAATGCTTTTTTTTAATTGTCTTTGCTACCCTATGCACCATAGCTGTTAGGACAACCAGTTATTCGGCAGATCTATTATCTGTGACTTCTCATTAATGAATTTATTATGTCATGCATAAGTAGATCTTGTGTCTCCCATTATCTGAATGGAAAATGGATAAGAAGATTTCCTGCCATAGGCCAAAGTAATAGGGTGATTAGGGTATGCTGGATGCAAAATGACCATAAATTTTCAAGAATTTCTTTTAAGAAAAAGGACAGTGTCAGACAATTTACTCCTAGTTGATCACATGTCTTTGGGTGAAGTTGTGCATCCAGTGCTACTAGAAACTATTGTTTCAACTACAATGATATAAGGTAATGTCATACCATGCCATGATCGGGTCTTTGAATAGTACACCTCTACTCAATACTTAAAAACCTCCATATATAGTCAAAATTATGAGGTATGTCATTATCGATAAGCAATGAGTAGGTAATATCCTTTTCCAAGGACTCACATGAGGGCTTCTAGTGTATTTGCATAACAAGTACTTGCAAATATGTGTAGTCAATGAATGCAATAATGCATAACACCAATGAAGAACCTCAAACTCGGTAATAATCAGATCCTTAAACATGGACACCATGATTACCCCTTTATAGTACCCAATGAAATGGTAGGTAATAGGACCAAACCTAGACAAATTTGAACTTTTCCTTGAGGTTCTTCAACTTTCAACTTCAAGGTTCAGTTTTGATGAATCCCATGACTTTGGTCCAACATAAGTAGTCAAACAAAGATGTAGATTCACATCAAGCTAGCTTTAGCCTTTTATAATACTGAATAATATGCTTAATTTCTTCCATGAAACCACAAACAAATTAAGTGTGGGTACACAAATATTAGATAAACAACTAAGTCCAAACCAATAAACTAAAGATCATGTAAACAAGCTTTTTTTTTAATTTAATGGGGGGCTCCAAAAAACCTCAAGTTTGTAGTGCCAAGTTGAGAGCATATATTTAAGGCTATAGTCTATGTAATCTTGACATCAATCTATAAATTTCCTATCAGCCATTGGTAAACATAGCAATCTTATATTTCTAGAAGGGTTTTGAATGATTCCACTCCTAACCCTTCCATCAAATAATTTTATCCACATTGCTTGCTTAAATTTCCCTTTAAGTTCTTTCCAAGACACCTCTATCATGTCCACTGTGTTGCAAGGAGTATATAATTCCTTGACTATCTTTATCCTCATTTGACTGGGTGAGCGGTCAGAACCAAAAAATGCAGACAAAAAATTTCAACATTTCCTCCAATCATCAATGTCCACCAAAGAGTGTGCATATTGAAATAGAGCCATGTAATGAATTAATAAGCCTCCTAGCTTAAGTATGGTTTGAAAACTCCTCAATATTTCTAAATGTTCTGCACTAAAATAATTCCATTGTCCACACGTCAATCAATGTTGATGCAAGGATATCTTGCTAAAAACTAAGGCCTTTTTGACACTTTTGCTATTTTTCTATATGGTTTTTTTGCAATTACACAATTGCATAGGAGGATCTTTACAACCACTTTTCTCTCTATATATGTGAAGATCTATTTAGCACAAAGAGCTAAACTCTTCCTCTATAACTCCACCTATCTTCCCTCTATGAGATTAAAGATAGATAATTGCTAGAATGACCTCTCTTGAGGAGAAACACCTGTTCCAAACAAATCTATGAACAAACTTCTCCCCATCAATCTTCACCCATAAAAAAGATGGGAGTGGTGTTAGAATTTTATAAGCAGCTGTTAGTGGGGGTCCAACATTAAAAACAATGTGCGTTTGATTGCTAGCATTATGGTGCAAGTTTGGTCAGACTTCTAGTTGCATTTTATTGCTCAATCCCCTGAATTTGTTTTTTCTAGCTCTTTACAATATCTATTGCCAAAGCACAATGATGGAAGATTGAAACAGTAAAGATAAAAACAATAAATTGAAAATTTTCCTTGGTTTTATCAAATCCTACCACAAGTTCTCCAGCCACTCAACAATTCACATGGGCTTTTCCAATGGGAAATTACTTTTAACTTGCTAAATGTTGGACCCAAAAGCTCACAAAAGAGATCCAAAATTTCTAGCATATTTCAGAATAATTCATCATCCTCCATAATTGTGAGAAACAAGTCCTCTAAAACATATCCATTAACAGGTTCACCAATATTTTGCTTATGCAAAGTGATGCCTCTGATTTTCCTTTGGTCAACTGCCCATGCTAGACGATAACCAAAGGCTTTGGTCATGGAGAGTCGAGAAATACAAAGTCAAAGCAAGTAAGAAACCTTGTATAATTCATCTTTTTTACGTAAGACAAGTAAACACTTCTAGAAATGGTCTTAAAAGCGTAGAGAGGATAAGAAACCATAGCCTATCACAAGGGGTTAGCTCAACTTCTTGTCGTTGGGCATTTATTAGTTTCAACTTTCATGAAAATAAGTGCCTTGTTTGAATCCCCTTAGGTGAGGCACACTAGTAGAGTAGCCAACAAGTTTGCTAGGGATGCCATTCAAGAATGTGGAAAAGCATCACTTGGGTTTCTCCATGATGTTTTCCTTCAACAAAAAGGTCAAACCCAAACCCTATAGCACTAAGCATTGTAAAGATAAAACACCAAAATTCATAGCCATAATGAATTAGCAGGATAAAAGGACAAAACTTATAGCATAAAACATTAAGTATATTGAACAACAATGCAAAGATGTTGTCAAGGATATAGCACTAGTTGTTACACAGTAATTTGTCACCGTCCCTACCATTCCCCGTCCCGCACAATGGAGGACCCATTTTGTGACCTGTGAACATTGTCATGCCTTGAAATCATCATCGATGCATTCCTCTAAACATGAGCTTCAATTTCCCTAAAGACATCTCCTTGCAAAAAACCATGAAAACATCTCCTTTTGCATTGGCGCGGGCATACAGTTCATCACTCGCGCCAATGGGGAAAATCCTACAAAGAGGCCGCGCCAACTGGCGCTCTGTCCCAGAGTCGCAGTCGCGCCAGCCAATTTAAGGAGTGTTTTTTAAATAAAGATGGCGGAAGTTGTGTTTCAACAAACTCAGAAACCATTTCCTATCTTGAGTTGGGAGGTTTGGCTACGGGAGTTCTATGGAAGGGAAGTGGTTTGCCACCTTTCATGGAACCTTCCTTGATGATAGGGCCAATCCCACAATAATAGGGATCCCAACTCCCTCCTTCCCCATCTATAAAAGCTTTCCCATTGCCATTGCAAGCTAGTCTTGAAGTGCCTAAGCTTTGAATCTCCAAATTCCCAAGAGCCTTTGTGCTGTAAGAGCCCTCTTTCTTCCCTTAAGGCCGACTCAAGTAAGGAGACTATCGTCGAGAGACTCTAGAGAGGCTTGCCCTTTCCCTGGCGAGCTTTGCGAGATGTGAACGACTGGGGACCCTTCCGAAGGAGACCGCGGCGTCAGAACATTGGTTGTACTCTCTTTCGATTGTTTATTAATGAATGACTACCGGTTATGGTTCCACTATGTTTTTCACTTATGTTAATAATGAGTTATATCCTTTCTGACTGATATATAGTTGTGTATTCTAGATTTTATGCTTGTATTCGTGTTGTTTCTTGCATGTGCAGGTGTCCATTCACGGAGATCGTGGGGATCGTGATCTGCCGAGGCTAAGGAACGGGAACGATGTCTCTTCTACAAATCATAGCACTGGACTCCAGGTAGGCCTCCATCATTGGATTATTTATTCGCAATTAGGAACTTGCGCTGTAGCATTTGATGATTGTTGCTAGACCCCTGCTGGGCTAGTAGGGATCGCCTCTGTCCGCAGAGGGGATTTACCTCCTCAACACTAGTGATGTTGTCAAGGAGCTATTTTTTGTAAAATTACAAAAGAAACAACCTTTAAAATTCTAGTTGTTGCTTTCCATCAAACATCAAAGAGTGCAAACAATGCATCTTATCTTGTAGCCTTTTTCACTATGTGCATTCGATAAAAACAACAAAAAAACATGCTTAAATAAGCGGGAAGAAGAGGGTTACCAGGCCTCCTAGAGGTGACAGGCAAGATGAAGGCCCATATTTCACATGAATCTTGAAAATAAATGAGGATGAGGTATTATCCTCATATCTCTTCTCCTCTAAACCATCGAAACCAGAATTTAGTGGAGATGATAAGAACTTTCATATATAAAAGGCAACAAAGGGGATGAACCTATTGTTGGAGACTGCTCTGCCTGCATCATACTTATTCACATCATCAGAAAATTTAGATAAAAATAATGATATTACTTTGGATTGAAAGAATGATATTAAATTGACATCACCCAAAAAGTGATAGGGAATTTGCATCTATGTAACCATTTTTAAAATATTAGAAGTATGAAATACAATAACATTAAATCAATTGTTTAAAGTACAAAATCTTAAAGTTAATAGCAAAAATCATAAACTGAGTATGTCAGATCCTAGTTAAACATCTGCAATAAATAGTCATGGGCATCACCAGTTGGGCACAAATCCTAAATTTTGATAAAACTGTAGAAGAAAAGTAGTGTATGAGAATTTCATATCTAAAAAAAATTAAGTTACAAAATTTTGAGATAGGATCTGGAAGTCAACAACCTGTAATAGTAAAAGATTTCAATTAGACTCTTTACATAATATTTATACCAGGAAATAAAATCTGAAATGAGAAAAAAAATAACAGTAAAAACTTACCTTGTGAATTTTCTAGCAGTCGTGGCCTTGAAAGCTTGTTAATATCATAATAGATGAAAAATCAATGACTGCTGTAAAAATTGTAATATTTTACATTTCAAAAAAAAATTAGCTGTCAAATAATTGTGATCGATGTTGTAAAAATTGTAAGATTTTACATTTTTAAAAAAAATAGTGGTTAAATAATTGTTTGCAAAATAATAATATATTCTCATTCCTACAAGCAACTTTAACTTAACTTTCTCATTTAATTCCTTCATATCTCATATGAACCATGATAAAAATAGTGCCTGTGTGTTTCCAAATAGTTGAAAATCTAAACAAGAAAATGCCACTGACTATAACTAGTTTGCAAGAAACCATTTTCCTGTAGAATGGTAATATTCACAAGCTAACTATTATAATCTCCTACCCAAGGAAAAAAACTCTTGTTTCAGTACCTGAATGAATAAAAAATGAATATAAGTACCATATAACATATGATCATCCATGGATTAATATGAAGACCAGTTCGTGACAATCTGGAATCTCATAAATAATAATAATAACAATACAACAATGGTTTGCATATAGGAAATTTCCAAACTGTAGCATAGTAACACTGGTTGGCTCCTCTACAAAAGTATAGACCTTATCTCAAGGCTCAATCACCTATCATTAAGATAAAATAAAAGATGGTTTTTCCATTCAATAGATGGGCTGCTTCCGACCTATACTTAGCCTAGTATAACCTATAAAATAAATAAATTCAATAAAATATAATACCAATATGAATCATAACCAAAATTTCTCAAAAAATAAAATATATATATATGATGATAATAGCTGGAACTATAAAATCGAAAAGAAGATTGAAATATACCCTGGTATAACTAAATGTTATCCATAACCAGTGATTTATATTGTGAATAGTATTGCGACTGCAAGCAGGATAATGGGCACAAAACAATATGAATTTCAAAGGGGAACCCAGATTTACAGATTTCACTTCAGTCAATAGTATTTCAGCTATTGGTCATAGAATTGAAATCTTCAGAGCTGGGCTTCCAATGGAGATCCTGCAAGTATATTACATCATGGCCATCAATGGAGGACTAACGGCTGAGTATATATAAGAAGAGTTCCTATGAAATAATACTATTGACCAGATTATTGAAATTTTCAGACCTGGCCTTCCCTTAGAGATCCTACAAGTATATAACATCATGGCCATCAGTGGAGGGTTGAATGCTGTGTATATATAAGAAGAAATACTATGAAATAAAAACAATAGTTGAGTTAATGGCAATTGAAAGTGTGAGATAATATGAGTGTTTTTGCAAGATCCATGTGCGTTGAATGTGATGCTTTAAATCTTGTTTGGTTTGATGAGAATCAGATCATATGGCCATCAATGGAGGACTGAAGGCTGAGTATATATAAGAAGAAACACTGAAATAAAACAATATTTGAGTTAATGGCAATTGAAAGCATGAGATAATCTGAGTGTTTTTGCAAGCTCCATGTGCATTGAATGTGATGTTTTAAATCTTGTTTGGTTTGATGAGAATCAGATCATATCATCCTTCACACACTATAAAGTTGGCATATCCTTGTGAAATATGATAATGAAAAATAACTAATATGTTGTCCTTTTACTTCTCATTCAACTCGTGCAAACATCAACCAGAAGATGCTTAGAGGTTATGCAACTACAACAGCCACCTGAGAAGGTCATCATGAAGTATTAGGTATAAGAACCTTGACCCAGTAGGTATGAATTCCAACAGAGCCACTTAAAGAGATGAAAGAAAACATAATAATTACCCTACCCTCTGCAATGTTGGGTAAATGATAATATGAAAATAAATTATACTCTTCAACTTTCACCCCAATTTCTTCCATGTTACACGAAATGATTAAGCGACATAGGAATAGGCATGCAAGGGATACCTAAAACATGTAGATAAACACAAAAATTAAGCCAATATGATTATCTATTTAAAATCAAGGTGCCATTTGATTAAAAGTAACAAAATATGGATGTCAATCTGAGCAAGATCAGATCAATTGAGCCTTCAGAATGATTGATGAAACCACAACATTGTTAGTTTTTGCTCGAAATTGTTTCATGAGGACGATGCTACCCAAACCATGCTCATTGTTGAAAAAACTTCGAGGTAGGGCACCACTGGAATATTTGATGCTAAAAAACATGGTCACCAGGGTTCTAATAAATTCCAATATCTCTAACCTGGCAGTGCAATTGCTAGCTGGATACTTTACACCAGTGTCCAAGACACCAATCAAGCACATCCTAGAAGTTTAGGATCAGATACCAAGTTACTTGGTTGACATGTCCATGATGGTTTGAAGATGATGAAATGATACATAGGATTTTTCTCCATGTCACTGAAAATTCACTACGTAAGAAAACAACCTGAGTGGTTCAATAGATTGGCCAAGGGGAGCCATACATAGCCCAGGGTATCACCAGGGAAATTGTCTCTTGACAGAGCCATTATAACAAGTCTTGAAAATGTAATATTTGATTATTATTCAACACCTAAAAACTTAAATTCATCATGTTAGTATGATTCTTTCATCATAAAAGATCACTTTAGCTATGCATATCAAGTAGCCCTAACATCAAGTATGGTTGCAAAATATCCTTAAGTTTGCTGCATAAAGTTAGATCTAAGCACAAAAGACATTAAGCAGATAGAATATAAAATGGCTCCATGCATCCGATGGACAAGACAAGAACAATATATTTAAAAATAATCTTATATTATATTAAAGAATGGGGCATCTGAGAGGAAAAAAAGAAAGGTGTTTTCTAGTTCTCCTCAGTGGGATGGGTTCTTGGAAGTCCTCAGTGTTCCAGATCTAACATTTCTCTCTCTTATGGATGTGGAAAAGCAAACATGGAACTCAATGGGAGTTCACAAAACAAAATTGAAAATGGTGACCAAAAAAAGATCCAGAGTGATCTAATGCAATGAAGGTGACTAATGAATGGGGAAAGCCCTCCTATTTATAACAAAATATTGGGGCGGTCTAGAACTCGGTGCATGAATAAAATATTATTAATCGAATTCTAGAAGCACCCTTTAGGAATATTTTATTATATTTGTTGGAGGGAAAAGGGTTCTTGACTTGGGTCGATTCCTTTATTTATAAATAATAAATAAATAAATGGTTTATTTATCATCTTAGGGAAGTGATGGGAATATAATTAAATAAATAATGGTTTATTTAATTATTTATGGATGATTTAGTCAAATTTAACTAAGAATATTATTTAAATAATGATTTAAATAACTTATTATTAGGGAATAATTAAATAAATAAGGATTTATTTAATTAAGTTCCTTATTTTGGGCTAAATATGACCAGGAAATATAAACAAATGAGTTATTTTATATGGTGAAAGCAATTTTACTTAGGGTAAAATTGGTCTTACATGGTGTACTTGGGTTCATCTAATAATAATAGATTAGATGACCAAAAAATGGTGTAACAGATTGCCCCCCAACGTATG
Organism: Pinus albicaulis; assembly: GCA_034641835.2. Taxonomy (NCBI): domain Eukaryota; kingdom Viridiplantae; phylum Streptophyta; class Pinopsida; order Pinales; family Pinaceae; genus Pinus; species Pinus albicaulis. The sequence continues at coordinate 270,148,261 of CM076576.1, forward strand.
AGTGTTAGGAGCAAATCGTATGACCGAAGTACGTTGTAAGAACTCAATCACTAGATATCGAGAGGGAAGTGAGAGAGAGAAATGTAAGGTTGTCTGATGTGCTAAAGGACTAGACCCTGAGGAGACGAGACTTACAGGTGCAACAAGTCTCTAGTTTATGAAGTGGTACCTGTGCTAAAGGCGGCGGGGGAGGCATACCTATGCCCGCCGAGACAAAGTACAAAGAATAAGGCGCCCAGAAAACCACAGAACACAATAAGTACAAAGAATAAGGCGTTCGGAAAACCACAGAACGCAATAATGAAGCAGGTACTGGCCGAAACATGAGCCAGATAAATAACATGATGAATCCCACATACATGCGATGCCTGGAATAATCATCAAGACTTATATTATAATATGGTAGTACATGAGATATAAATTGTCACGTCTCCCAAACCCATTTTTTTTTTTTTTCTAATATCAGGGGATTCTGTTATTATTTAGTAACATCCAATATACCTCATGGTTACTCCTCCTAAATTTATTAACTCCTCTTCTATAAGGGGTTCATTTTACTCCGAATAAGATTCAACATGTCTCTCTTAAGGTCTATATTCATAATAGGTCTATATTCATCACCCCTGTGATGAGTGTTACTCATATAACATAACTCAATATTCTCCGCTTTATGCGTCGATAACAATTATAGTTTTTATCCTGAATCATCTACAATGCAGACTGTTATCTGGGGTTTAGATTCTTTTCAGTACTTACAGACAGCCATGGAATACAAGAATTTCCATGAGGATTTTTGGGCTTGACCTCCCCTCTTCTCAGTTCATATAGTAGACTTATATATCTATATATTTTACTTTGTATTTCTCAGGTTTTCTGTTCAGGATGATCACTAGGCCCTTAATCAAACTTCCCAGTTTTCCGGCCTGCTAACATTTTCAATATGTTAAAGTTTCAGCATCGAGGTATAGATGTATGCCTCCTCGCATACATCTATCTCTACGCAGTTAACCACCATTGCTCCACTACTTTCCCAGTAGTTTCTATGGATGGTAACCAGATGCTCTGTTCATGGTATTTTACACATGCTTACAATCTTCCCTCACACAAACTTTTATTACACAATAGATTTTGCAATAGGATTTTTCCCCCTTATTTGTCTGTTATAACCATTCAACATGTGTGACACTATGGTACAGATTCAACTGTTCCATGGAAAACTAGGAAACAACTCCTCTTGCTTCACTCCAATGGAGGGAGAGAATACTGAACTGGATAGTTTAGAATCCCTAGTGTTAGATCCTCGTACTTAGTTAGGATTCAACTTCTACCTCCATATGTGTACCATTACATTTAATAGAATACTGTAAATTCTAATTTTTACAATTCTTTCCATTGTAACACAACTGAGGGTTGCTGTTCCCTACTTTCTGTTATTGATCACAGTGAATTCTGTGCCATCAGTATTGTTATGATAGATTTAGTTGTTTGGAACTTAATGTTCATGGGTACTGGTTTGTTAACATCTTCTGTTTATACACACAGAAATTAAATACTCCTTTAAAAGATAGCCATCTATACCTATACATAGTTATTATATTGGTTGCTCAATTGATCTATCATCTCAAACCTCATTATTACAATGTACTCATCTCTACACCCAACCATTTGTCTCTACTGTCAATAGTTGTAGTTGCAATTACATAAGTTACTGAACCATTAATCCATCTAACAGTTGCATAATGCAACATAACATAACAATTCATACATTCCATAATGTACTATAACATCACAATTTCATAAATTGCATAAAGGACTATAACATCACAATTTCATAAAACAGGGATATGTTTAACACAGACTTACAGATATCACCAAATTTATGCATGCACACCTCTACTATGACCAGTCCTCCCAACCTTAGAATCCTCTTTATCTCCCAGGATTCACCCCCGAGCAGAGATCCTCCCAGAACAGACTAGCCTCAATCTGTTCTGGAGCAGCTTATTTAAGCTGTGTTTTCCCCAAGTCTGTTTCCAATTCTGCGTCCAGAATTTCAGGATGCTTTATTCCTGTTTAGCCTAGGCTTCCCATTCTGGGACTCTTTAAAGCTGCTTTAAGCTTTTCCTCAGCTTTTCCAGCTTTTTCTCACCTCTTCCCAACTACTCCTCTTCATTGGGAAAATTTAGATTTTTCCTCAAAAATCTAAATTAGAAATAATTTCTTTCAAGGATTTTTGAAAGATTTGGGGAAAGTCTTTTTTCCTTTTCCATCACCTCATGGATTAGGCATAGGATCTCATTTTCTCATCTGGTCATAGTGCATACATAATATTTTATTTATTTTTCATAATTAAATAATTAACCACATCCACACAATAATCATCCACTGGGGTCCACTCCCCCTTTGGATTTCTGTTCAAATGTCTCCTTTGAAAAGCATAGAACTTGGGGGTGTTACAAATACACCCAAATGCCCCCGACACGCGGGGAAGGGCTCACAAATTCTGACTGATACGTGCAAATCGAAGAGGCGCTACAAGCAGTTGAGGCCGATATCATCAAATGAGAGGAGCTGCATCAAGGGCGAAAATGAAGAATTCATCCGGGCATGTGGGGGGCTACCTGCAGGGCCACCCCCTCATGAGGGTTGAGACATCTCACACACGCCGGGGAAGCACCAATAGTTGTTGCTGCATCACTGGACCATCAAGTGTATTGATCATGATCATGCTGAGAAGAGATGGAACCAAGGTACACTGCCCCCTAGACCTGGTTTCTGGAGTAAATGAGCTGATGTCGACCGAAGTAGGTCCGCCATAGGTGAGGCAATAATGGAACCCCAACTAAGGCACGAGGGAAAATAGTAGAGCGACGAACAAACGAATAGTAATGATGATAATGAAATGGGGGATGATCCAAAGGGGACCATAAAGAACATGAGTACAAAATGGTATCTCATGACGAAAATTGACACAAACATGAATGAGTATAGAGGCAAGGTGGTGCCCCCAATGACATGTGTTGTAAGTGAGAAAATCCGATTTGTAGGAGAGGTGAATAGACTCTTCGTGGACAAAATGTGTCCTGGTGAAGTAGCAAGGTACTAAAAACTAAAAGGTACCCAAAGCTCATGAACAGGCCAGGTCACACTTTTTGGGGTTTGTTCTGTGACCTGGGTAGTAGGTATTGGGCAGACAACTGCGACGTGTCCCAGGAAATGACTGGAAAAGTGCGACTTATCAAAGAAAGGGGGTTTCAGAGTTGTTTTTGGCTGAGATCTAGGATTTTTATGGTTTAGGGGCATAGGTGCCCCCAAGCATGTTGTGGTTATGCCAAAATGTATGTAGCAAAAAAGGGGAATCTAAACACATTTTAATGATATGGTGTGCCATTTGTTTTCGTTATGGGTATGCAGTTTTGAGAAAGGAAATGGAGGATTACCAATCTCTTGTAGTATTGTATACATGAATCAAATGGGCTTTAAGTTTCTAGGTTGGCATACCTGGTGCCACTATCCCAAACAGAGGAGTTGGAGATAATGAACTGATGCTCTCTTAGAAAATCTATCGATTGGTCAACAACAATATCTAAACGATTGGGTTGCTGATGTAAGATGAAGGAACGATAAGGGGTATCATCCTTAGAGTGATCTAAAGTGATATGGGACTTTAGAGGTTCTTCTAAATGTGGAAGAATAATGGTACTAAAGTCGGCATGAGCAGATACATTAGGAGAGTTGTGGAGAATTGCTTCTCTTGGTCTCTCAAATATGGGTGCCCCCTTACCCGAGCATGGGGTTTCAATGTAATGGCCACGAGGTGGATGTGGTGCAGACGCATGGGGTCGATGTAAGGGGGAATAGATAAATTCAGGGGTGGTGATTTTTGCCATACTATCGTCATCGTGATAGAAGATGGGATGACTGGTGGGAGAAATACCATCTGATGTGGTGAAGCTACCTGACTCATCATCATGAGAAGAGAGGTTCACATGCGTGTCGTCACAAGGGGTGACATAGGAGTAAGTAGATAAAGGATCTACTGATGTTGAGCCCAAGGTGATTGCCGAAGGAAGGTCAAGCGAGACAACAGGGGAGGATTCAGAGAATGTTCCCCGAGGGTCTTATGGATGATAATAGGTGGAAAATGATGGACGAAGGCTCCGTCAGCTTGACATCAGGAGGGGGAATGTCAATGGGAGCAGTCATGTCTGGTAGTTCTGACGAAGCAAAATGCGCAAATAGGGGAGAGGTGGACTCGTTGCGCTTGGCCTCAAATTGGCGGACTGCGGCTAGAGAGGTGTGGAAGTCCTTGAGGCGGGAACAAAGGTGGGTGTAATGGCCATGGAGATCACACAAAGCATAGGGGTGGTTGGTGTGAATAGGCTTGGGGTTCGTGGTCGTGGTCACGGAAGAAACAAAGGCTTCATGGAATGCGACATTAACCATGGGCTTGAGATGAGGCAGTTCAGGACAGGTATGGGTGGCATGACCGACAACATCACACAGAGCACACTGGGTGGTATGCTTTGGAGGTCGAGGAGGGGCAAGGTTTGTCGAGGCAGCCTTGTTCTTTGATGCCCCCCTGTGAGCTTTGCCATTCTTACCTGAAGCGGTCGCAACAGGAGGTGGAACCTGTTGAGGTGACTGAGGCACTATTGCAGCGAGAGAAGTCATGGGGACCGGTTGAATCGGGGTCAAAGCAAGATAAGGTTTGGGTTGACTAGGTGAGGTAGCGGCTGGAGGATCAAGGTACCAGGCGGGAAACCCAAGGGTCAGGTTAGGAAGAGAGAGGGTGGCCATGACGGGTATCGTGTACACTCCTGGTGGGGGAGCTAGGAACGGTATCTGACCAGCGGGGTAATGGCTAGGAGGGGCGGCTCTAAGAAGGTTGAGACCTGGTGGAACCGACCTAGGAGGGTAGAGAGGCGCATGGGTATTAGCGGTAGGAGAAGGGTCAGAAGGGAGAGGTCCGACTGGCTGAGGTGAAGGGCTAGGAGCGGGTTACGGCGGGCGAGGTTGGGGTTGTTGACTAGCCGAAGTGGGCTGCGTGAGGTTGGCCCGAGACGATTGCATCATGCAAACAGTCGCTGAGCTGGGATCCGAGACAAGAGGAGGAGGGAGACCAGGGAAGGTTCCAAGCAAGGAGGAGTCTTTGTAGATGCCGGGGGAGGCACTGGTCAAAGAATCGACGGCTGGCTTATTGGCTACAGAAGAGATGGTCGACTCAGGGGAAGTCTGAGATTTTGGCTCATGATATGTCAATTGGTCAACGGTGACTATCTTTCCATTATGAGGGAAAAACATCTTGCGGTGGACAGCGGATGGGACGGAAGACATGGCATAGGTGTAACTACGCCCCAAAAGAATGTTATAGTCAAGAGGGGCGTCAATAACTTCAACGTCAACACAAACAATCTTGCCCGCAAGTGTGATAGGACAGTTATGGAAAAGGCCGATGGGATGGGAGGCATGGCCATCCCACGCACGAAGAGTGATCGTGGGAAGGGTCAACTCAGGAGATCCGAGTTCTTTCCAAACCGAAGCGGACATCACACAGGTGGATTCCCCCTCATCAATGATGCACTAAGAAATGTGAGCGTTCCAGATTTTGACTGGGATTTGGAAAGCTACGGAAGCAGGAAGAGGAGGAGAATCTAACTGATGGGCGTCAAAAACAATCAATTGGTCATCTGCGGGATCTACAGCACCCAAGGCAGATAGTAGAGCTTTTCTTTGAGAAGGGCACGACTGGAGGAGTTCCAGTGTTGAAATGGCAGCAGGAGATTGGGCCAGCTCATCTACTATGCTATATGCATGGGTAGCTCGGTCAAAAGCAGCATTTCGGCGTAATGGTCCCTTAGGAATCTTGGTATGCACCTCGGCTTTAGGCGGAGGGATAAGCAAGGGACTATTAGTTATCGAAAGAGGCTCTGTAGAACCGGAAGAAGGTGACTCAGGGACAGATGGAGCAAGAGGCTGGGGGTACGAACTGGATGGAGTTTGAAGGTTAAGGTCGATGGTTATAGGTTGGTCAGAGTTCATCATGAGGATATGGTAATCAGAGGTACCAGATGGAGGAGTTTGAGTGGTTACCGGTTTGTGAGGTGGTTGGGTAATCACAAATCCCTGCTGTGCATACACCTTCTCTTGAGGGGGTGGTGACTGTTGTTGCGGGGGTTGAGAAGATAAGGGAGGCGGGGGTGCGAATGCTGGAGGAGTTGGAGCACTAGGCTGTGGGTATGGATGATAATGAGGTTGGGTAACAATGTAGTAAACCAGAGGTTGGGCAGAAAGAGGAGGCATGCTGGATCCTGGATGCGTGCTACCGGGAGGGGGAGAAGTGCAGGAGGTGGTGCCCCCTCCCCCAGGAAAACCATAGCTCATGGGAGGTTGAGCGGATGGAGGAGAGAGAGCTCCAACAATACCGTCGGTGGCATGAGGTGCCCCCGGTGTGTTAGTGCCACTGGGTCTGGGGAGGTCAGGAAGGACGGTATAAACATAACCAGATTGAGCATAGATCAGGTCATATTTCAAGGCTATTTGGAGGGCGGCTTCTTCGGATTGAGGAAAATGGGATGTGACATATTTGCCGATGGAGGGTAAGAGAGATCTAAGGAACCAGTCCATGTAGACACGGTCTTCGAAGGTAGGCACTTGACATAGGCTCTTTCTTCTCCGCCATTCTTTAACATGATCGAATAGGCGGGTCGCAGATGATTGACGGAAAGAAGTCAAAAGTTCGATACCGGTGTCATAACGAGGGGGAAGCTGGAAATAAAATAAGAAGGCACGGGCAAGGGTCGCAAAGGTGGTATGGGAAGAGGTGGGCTGGTCAACATACCACTTAGAAGCTTCTCCTGTAAGCGTGCGTTGGAACAACCGAAGACGAATGGAATCATCGGTGATGGAATTGGAGGAACACCACATGTGGAAAGATCGGATATGGTTAGAGGGATCTTCACTAGCAAGGCCTTCGAACTTGGGAATGTCGGAGGGGAGCTTGGTTGGCATAGCAGGCCAACTAACAATGTGGCGAATAGGATCATTAATCAGCTGATTGAAATCGGGGACACTGAGGCCAGCCATATAAGGGAGTAATGGGGCAGTCGAGGTAGGTCCTGTAGGGGTTCCATTGGACACAGACCCAGCAGTAGAACTGGGGTTAGGGCTAGGTCCGGAACTAGACATGGTGAAGGTAACAGGGGGGGAACCAAGAGGAGGGGGAGAATAACCCAAACAATCAGAGGAAGAGGCGGAGTGCGGACTCGGGGGAGGACGTTTTCGATAGCGATGGGAAGGAGGAAGTCGACCAAGCGGAAACTGAGGGGAAGGCCAAGAAGTCTCCGAGAAAGGTGCCTTGGGGGCACAATGATGACGGGAAAAAAGCGAGCAAAGGGGCGGGGAGAGACAAAATCAAGGGGAGGTTAAGAGGGCGAGAAGGTGTAGCGACAATTGATTTTAAAGTCTTTGCCGGACGGTGGTACCCAAGCGCTTGTTCACTTAGGGTCGGTGTGTCGTGCGTTAATTTTAATTGTTTAAACCCGGACGTTTGAGAGTAAAATAAAGTGTTACGACGCAAGCGAAAGAAATGCACGATAAATAAGACAAAAGAACAAAAAATGAACGGCTACCGATGCATCAATCTAACCCGATTGAGGCGGGTCTCTCAAAAAAACGAGTCAATAAGAGGGAAAAAACTAGGCAAAGCACGGCGGAAAAGGGGAGCCAATAGATCTAAGGTACGGAGGGGCGGGGTCGAAAAGGGTAAATCCCGAAAAGTGGTGCGGAAAACAACAAATGGCGGAGAAGCCAGGGGTTCTTGCTAAAAAAGGAGGAGATCGGCTAAAAATAGAAGAGACAAGGCAGTGGCCTTAGAAATGAACCCAAAAAAAATGATATGAGGTGGTTTTGAGAGGGAGAAGAGCTGATCTAAAGGGATCTAAAAATGAGGTATCATATCGGAGAAAAACAGGGCTGAAACTCTGGAAATTCAGACTTCTGAAACAGTAAAGACTCGTCCACAAAAATTGGAGGGTACTAGAGCCCTAAGGGGAAATATTCCCTCTTATTTGAGTGAAGTAGATCAGAAACAGGTCCAAACGGGCAGAGACAGAGGCTGGAAAACCCTGACAGAAGCTTCAGACAAACCCAGAAAAAGTGCTAAAAAATTTGCAGAAAAAGTGCAGGTCGCAGGTTCTGACCTGTTTTCAGTCCAGGTAGCAGGTTTGGGGTAGAAAAGTGTGTCCTGAGGCTCGGGTCGCACTTTTTGGGCCGATAAGTGTGACCTACAGATTCGGCTGTCTCGGCGGCAGATTTCAGAAAAATTTGTCATCTCAGCTGCGGCTGATGTCTGTCACCTACGCAATAAGGCCAGAAACACACGGAAGTTAAAAATTTGACTGTTTAAGGGTTTTAGGGGTGAAAATCACCACAAAAATAGGAAAAAAACAATGGAAGAGAAACCCTAGGGTCTGAAACAGCTGGATATGCAGGAATAGATAAAACGACAACGGTCGCAAAAGAAAACCCGTGTGGAGTTGCCAATTGTTAGTATGAATCTTTCGTCATAAAATATCACTTTAGCTACACATAAAAAATAGCCCTAACATCGATTATGGCTGCAAAATATCTTTAAGTCTGCTGCACAAATTCAGATCTAAGCACAAAAAGACATTAAGCAGATAAAATATAATATGGCTCCATGCATCTAATAGACAAGACAAGAACAAAGTGTTTAAAAGAATGATTTGTATTATATTAAAGAATGGGGCACCTGAGAGGAAAACAAGAAAGGTGTTTTCCGGTTCTCCTCGGTGGGATGGGTTCTTGGAAGTCCTCAGTGTTTCAGATCTAAAATTCCTCTCTCTTATTGGTGTAGAAAAAGAAACATGGAACTCAATGGGAGTTCATAAAGCAAAATGGAAAATGGTGACCAAGAGTAGATCCAGAGTGATCTAATGCAATGAAGGTGACTAATGAATGGGGAAAGCCCTCCTATTTATAACAAAATATTGGGGCAGTCTAGAACTCGGTGCATGAATAAAATATTATTAATTGAATTCTAGAAGCACCCTTTAGGAATATTTTATTATATTTGTTGGAGGGAAAAGGGTTCTTGACTTGGGTCAATTCCTTTATTTATAAATAATAAATAAATAAATGGTTTATTTATCATCTTAGGGAAGTGATGTGAATATAATTAAATAAATAATGGTTTATTTAATTATTTATGGATGATTTAGTCAAATTTAACTAAGAATATTATTTAAATAATGATTTAAATAACTTATTCTTAGAAAATAATTAAATAAATAAGGATTTATTTAATTAATTTCCTTGTTTTGGGTTAAATATGACCGGGAAATATAAACAAATAAGTTATTTCACATGGTGAAAGCAATTTTACTTAGGGTAAAATTGGTCTTACATGGTGTACTTGGGTTCATCTAATAATAATAGGTTAGATGACCAAAAAATGGTGTAACACATCCATATAATGGTTGGGTGGATTTACTGATCCATATAATGGTTTTTGTTTGATGGCAACTTTCTTATCCATGTCAAAAAAAACTTTGAATTCATAATGATTGAGATATGAGGCTGTGAAAAAGGAGATACCGAAAGGGACATTATAGTTGAAACAGTGTTAAGTCCAAAGGAGTCATTGGAGGAAATTATTTATATCTCAATCAAATGGAAATATGAACCATATAAAGTAAACAAGAGATAAGAAGCTGAAAGTTGACACTCTTGAGAAAAATTGTAAATTCTCATCACTATATTAAAGAAGCTTATCTCTATCTAGCTAGCGCTAGATACTTTTTTAAAGTCACACTCAGTGATACTTTAGGCATAATTGTTTATGGATTGAATCCATCATGAAGAATATAGGATTAAAAACAACATCCACTTGGACACTATAAGGAGTAACATCAACAAACAAAACATTTTCTAAATAATTTGGACTATAGGAGATAGTATGGATACATCATATTGCAGATATCAGTAACTTTAGAAAATAAAAGTGTTATTTAAGATTGGCATTCATGTTTCTCGATCAATCCTAAGTGAGACAGAAATTAAATGGTGTAATCTATGTTCAGATAAAAGATATTAAAATTTGTGTCTTCTGACTTCTTGAAATGAAAAGTACAGTTTATTTTTGGGTTAATTAGAAGAGAACATTACCTAGGGTTTGAAATACCATATGTTACACCTCTTCAAATATGTTGTTTGAATAGTTTTTATTTCAGTGAAGCAATGTGTGTGGCCTAAGATCCTTTATTTTGATATTATTCACTTAAGGTGCATCCATCTCTTCTTTCATCTTTCATAGTATGGCTTCTGGATTCTTTGTGAATTGGATTTTTCTCTTATCATTTAACTTAAGATTTCTTGTGTCCTTGGTTGCTTGCATGAATATCATGGAAAAATACTTCATGTAGATATCATTTGTACTAACCACTGAAGTATTGACAAGACATGATTATCAGGGACACCGCCCTGCAACTGGAGAAGCACCAGCCCAAATAGAGGAGTAATTAATGCTAACTATAGACTAACTAGTCCAAACACTAGAGAAGTAATTAACGCTGACAATAGAATAATTACTCTGTTGTTTCCTAGGTTTTCCTAGAGCAGATCAGGAAGACAATAAACCAAAAAGAATTACGCTGTGTGGTATCATGGGAAATATACATACCAGAAATGCAATATTATCTCTGGGTTTTTCCTTTTCCCCTTTCGAAGTTTTCCAAATAATTAAATATGTTTATAAAGATATAAAAGCACCTCCAAAACTAAAGAAATTTTAGACCTTAAGCCTCGGAAATTTACAAATCCAGAAGTTAGGTTTTTCTCTATGGAAAAGGACAGTGTAAACTTGGCCCATGGTGCCAGTGGGATGTTACATATGCTTGATCAATGGTACTTCTCATTCAATATTATACTAGGAAGACATAAACAAATGGGCTGAATTTCATGCCCTCCTAAATACACTAAATAATAAATATTGCATCCGAAAAAGGACTCTCTAAACAGCGTGTTTGTGGATTTTCAAACCTGGTTGTTGAATTTGTAGAAGACTCTTTGAGGCTTAAAAGCATCACTTTAAAACCTCTGCTAGACCAGGTAACAATTGTTAATTTAGAGGGAAAATCCAGCGTCTGGCTGAAGCTGAGCCACAGAACAATGACAGAGGAGGAGGAACTAGAAGGAAAATCCATATCATCCCCCTGTTTCCAGAAATCAACCCTGATCTAATCCAATCCAAGATGGTTAAGAGCCCCATTTGCTTGGCGTTGTTTCCAGCGCCCGGCCGGAGCGGAGCCACCAAATAGCAAAGGAAGAGGAGGAAAAAGAGGGAAAATCCAGCGTGGGCCGAGGAACAGTCACAGAACAACGGCGAAGAAGGAGGAAGAAGAGGGAAAACCATATCCTCTACATGTTTCCAGAAATCAGCCCTGAGCGAGACACCATTTTCTTGGTCTTGTACACAACCATCAACATTGCCCTCGTTCGCAGAGAGAAGTCCAGTGCGAAAGTTGGATTATCCAAGGAGACCTAGCATGAGAGCGAGAGAAGTCCTGGCATGAGAACAAGATCACATGGTGGTCCATGACCTCCACATCCTTCTCATCTCCCTCTACAAAGCTACGTCAACTGGAGGAAGAGCCATGCACATGAAAATTTTAAGACCCTCTACAAAGTCATGCTGAGGATTTATGTCAGCGGGAAGAAGAGCCACGCACACGAAAACTTTAAGACAGGTTTTCCGAAATTTCAAGGGAAACGCGCCTAATTAAAATTAATATAAAAAATTAAACATTCCACATAAAATGAAAATTTCCAGAAAGTTCAAGATTAAAATTTAATTAAAAAAATAAATAAATAGCCCACAGAAAATGAATTTTTGAAGTCTAAAAAATAGTCTAGAGAAAATGAAATCTTGAAATCTCATCGGAGAGTTGAAGGAAACTGGGTTAATTAAAATTAATATAAAAAATATACGATTGACAGAAAAATAAATATTTTTAGATTAGATTATCATTTGATTTTTAGATTAGATTAAGATTTTATTTTTATTTTTTTTATTAATTTTTTTTAAAGAGAATAAGGAACCATATTTATTTGGGGAAGTTATTTATTAGTACAATTATATTAAAATTATTCATGAAGTTGATATAGTTGAAGGTTTAATAAATATAATAATAAAAAAATATTTCAACATTAATAATGGAAGTTGTCTAACGAGACGAGGAATTGCTTGAATAGCCAAAATTGGCTGAAATACGGGCCAAATTGACCAAATCATGATTTTGATGGTGGAAATGGATTTGGCACCATCAAAAACCTCTAGGACATCCAAAATGTTAAAGTTTGATAGTTATAACGTGGATTTACAAAAATCTCTGGCGAATTTTCTTAAAATCTTATCAGAATTTCCATGATTTTCAGGGTTAAAAAGAAGTCTAGTTAGAGTACAGATAAATAATGTCTTACTAATGCACATATTTACATTAACCATGTAGCAAAAAGTTGTGGGTCAAATTGAAAAAAAAAAAAAATTACACATCTCATTGTAAAATCGACTATTTTGCTAAACAAAATTTGTTTATATATAAATGAATGTTATAACTAATAATGTTGAATTTATTATGGAGGAACTTATTAGAGTTGGAATAATCTCAAATCCCTAGAAAAGTGGTGGGTCGAGATCCATGTGGCATGAATCTATTTTTTTCAATTTATTAAAAGTAATGGACCATTTTGCTAAGTAAAATTTGCTTATATATAAATGAATGTTAGGCGGGGAGTCACCTGGCACAATTCTAATCTAAGTCAGTGCAACCTAACAAACTCTGTAACACACTACAACATATGATAAACATTCAAACGAAACATATGTTGAGCATATTCCCTTGAGAAACAATCTAGGCCCTCAATTAAAAAAAAAAAGTCAAGAGATTCTCATCCACCTTAAGCTAAAATAAGAAGCATTATGCAATTACAAAGGAATAACAATAACAACATGACTCGAGTCATGCTTTCCGCGGCTGCATCTGACCAAACAAATAAAAAATGGAGAACAAAGAAGCACACATCAACAATGGGAATGTATAGAATGGAATGCGTAGAGGGAAACTGCTGCCACGAGGGTGGTATGGAGAAGTATGGTTTTGTGACGCAGTTGCATGAGTCTCTCTACTCTCTACGCCACTGCGAAGTTGTTTTGTAGTGCTTCTGATTCTCCAGACTCAAGCAAGTTGCTTTTGTAAGAGATTTGTTATTTGCCAAATACTGTCATACAATTGAAGTTTGATGCCCAGTTTGACAACGTGCAGAAGCACAAACAAGGAGGGAGGAGAGCAACAACAACAACAGTAGAGGCACGCACCAGGAAAGGAAGAGAGTTGCAACGTGTTTTGGGGATACACGCTCAGTGTTTCACAAGTACCACGAATCAGTTGTATAACAACTGAAGTAATAGTTCCTATCCATGCAGTATTTTTACAGTACCTCTTATGGACTTAGACATGGACGTAAACCAATTACCTCACCCTTCTCCGGATCCTATGAAAGTGGGGGCTAGGTTCCTTTGGGATACCCTTGGACTCCCCGATATAGCTCTAGACAAAGCATGGTTGGGCTATGATTCCACTCTCTTCCTAAGGTTCTGGACTGCATCTAATCAACTTTATGCCCTCGGGGCTAAGTGAATGTTTTTTTCTCTTCCCAACAATATTTATCTTGGATGAGGACCCCACTCAAGCACAGGTTGTAGAAATTAAACAATCCAGAGAACAGGTTATGGTAGCATGACAAGTAGGGAAATGAGCATTTATCAGGATTCTCCAAGTAGTCATTCGAGACTTCTTCCCACATGGGTGGGAACCCCAAATTGGAGGTTCCAAATGATGGGCCCGCTTGGGGAGACAACCTCGACCTTACATCCATGTTCTCTCACACTTCTAACATTTATGATATTATGGGGCGTGCTCAAATTCATGTGACCTCCCCACACTCTTCTTGTTACCTATTATCAGACATAGATATTAGAGAGTCCATTTGGGTGATGAACAACAATAAAGCAGTCAATGAAGAAAGCTACCAAGCAAAAAAGTTTAAGCACGGTTTTCGTGCTTTGGTTAGATACTTGGTTGATCTCTTCAATCGTGTATTTTATGAAGGTTTTCCATCGGCATGGTCACACCACATCATCGATCCAATCCACAAATCAGGTTCCATCTCAAATCCCAATAACTATTAGGAATCTCTTTCCCCCAACTGCTAGGAGGCTCGAGGAGGATTGTTGATGATGCAAACCAATAGGTTAAGGTACTAGTCATTGAGTCATGATTTCATACTATAGGCTAAAAATTTTGGCTAATAAAAGTAATATAGATTGAGGATAAAATTGGTATTGTGGGGAGGCATTATGACTCTAGGCAGGAGTGCACGATACCTAATCATGACTTCATTTATCGCTATCAAACTAGTAGAAGAATCACTCGCCTCAATGGATAAATCACCCAACATCTTGAATCAGTCAATTCAATGGGTTGGGAAACAGTCCTAGAAGGACTTGGGCAAACACCCTAGAATCATTGAGGGTGAGAATTGCAGGCGTGCGGGAAGAAATTATAGGAGAGAAATCGTATGTGGTGTAACGACAATATGAGGTGAAACATTTGGCTCCAGTGTCCGTGTTGCAGACATCCTTGGAAGGGGTATTCCTTCCTTGTAGAGGCATGCATGCCTTGAAAGTGCCTGTTTTGGAGCTACCGATAGTGCCAGAACAGATGTGAGTGCTCACTTTTGGATCGTATGTGCATTTGTCACCGGTGGATATTAACTGGCCTTGGAAGTCTCATTCAATATTTCTCAATTGTTGCTGCACCCTTTATGGGATGTGATCGGAGTGACGAAGAGCACTAATACGTAATAGGAGACAATCACCAACTGCTTGTTGTAATTTCTTAGCAAATCATTGATCATGTTATTTGCAGACTCCATGGAATGGAACTTCAACAAAAACTCAAGATTAGAGATATACTTTGCTATGGAGGACCCGATGGGATCGATGTGAAACTGCTTCACCCTTTTTATATATTTCTACGTAATCTATATCCATCCTCCAAGTGATCCACATCGCTTTTGGTCATGAAGGAAAATCTGGGCTCACGGTTTCGTTTCAGACCCTTATTTCTAGGCTTGCTCCTGATTTTAGAACAAAATATAGTGTAAATACGTTGAATGATTATACAAAAATCTAATGCAAGAAAGGTATTGATTATACAAAAATCGAATGCGAGAAAGGAAGCCTCGATTTGTAAGGTATTGATTAGCCTATGGAGAGAGATATCATCACAAAGAAAGAAGAGGAAGAAACACTTAATAATGTGTTCTAATTGTTTGAGCTAGAGGAATCTCAAGTATTAGACATGATATATCCTAAGAAAAGTGGATCCAATCCAAACCAACCACCCTATGAATTTTAAAAACCTAGAGGTAATCCCAACGTTTTATTCTACTTTTGAATTGAAAGAAACTTTTCTTAGTAGTTTGGGATATAGTAGTGGTGAAAACAAAATGAAGGTGGGAATACAAGTAGAAGTGGCATATGTTATGTTTGAATTTTAGTTCAAGTAGGGGAGTAGGCCTAATTATTCAAACATGTCCATAAGGTTTTATCTTAGTGAACAACCCAACCAACGATATGGTTACAGTAGTTCCAAGAACTTTATGAAGAGTGATGGTGATGAAAAACCACATCAATTCTTCTGTGGATTCATTTGGAGGGTGAAAAGGATTGTAGTGCTAGTTTCTAAGTTGATAAATTTCTTGACCACAAAGTGGGGGAAGCTTCTCTAATGGTGTGTGAAGTTCATATAGATTTATCCCTAGGATGTAGCTAAGTCCTTAAATGAATTAAAGGAGATATTTATGTCTAATTTATATAGGCTAAACATTGAACAACAAAAAATCACTAAGTTGAAGGATTGTGCGATGTGGACGACTTCATTTATGAAGGAAATCTTTCAGAAGCTTTTAGTGTACTGTGCTAAGCGCGAAGAATATATGATTAAACAAGTAGTATTTGGAGAGCCAAGGTGCTCAAGGGCATATCTTACTATCAATATAAATGCACTCAAGAGCTTAGGTTATATTTGAGAGCTCAACTACTAGATTCAAGGAGCCTACTCTCCAATTGGTTTAGCATGAAATTACTCAGGCAAAGACGAAATCAACAAATGATCGACACGCCCTCACGAATACTTCATGTTGACAAAGGTAATGGATTAAGTTATGGATTCCAAAAATACCATGATTTTGTTTCGAATCAAATTTTTAAATAGTGAGATATACATTCCCAAATTTTAAGACCTGATAACTATAATTATAAGCGATTATAATTATAATTATTTGACAAAGGGATTGACTATTAATTGATTGGTTCAAAGGAAAATATGTCAAGTTATTTATGGTTAGCACCTTCTAGTGCACTTTCCTAGAGACCCTGGCTCCTGATATTACTGGAATGGATGTGATGATACTATAGATCCTCTTGTTCAAGTTGGTCAAATCCATTATAGAATTAAAATATGGAGGAGATGATCTTGAAGACCTTTCAAGGAAAGTTGGTCAAATCCATTACATAATTACAATACGGAAGATCAAGGAAAAAATGGTGTACATCAAATACAACATAACATGTGCTCCCTTCTTAATTTGTATATATTACACTGCCTTGTTAGAAGCAGCTCTGTGGTTTCACCACACCAGTCTTTGTGCCTTTTACATCTTTACACTGAGCCTGTGCAGATTCTACTCCATGAATCTTGTAGCTGAATTGCACATTCTACAACTCAATTCCCTGGCATGGTACACTAGGGCCACATGAAAGAGAAATAGCCACCTGTGTGGCTAGTAGAGGAGGAACTTTGAGGATCCCACTGCTCCACCTTCACAACTGGTATTGTCCATCATTGGGTCTTTCCAATTGCATATTCTATCATTAACTAGTTCAATTTCAAATTCCCAATTTCTTGCCAAAATAACGAGTGGTTGACTACCAATAACCATGAGATAATACCAATGACTAACAAAGGCCGAATGAAGAGCACCAGAGAGAAATAAAGATAACAAATTCTCCTGTCAAAGCCAAGGAAACCGATGTAGACCAATAACCATTTCGAACAACAAGTTATTGATCTGCACCTTGCTCACATAATCACATCCTTAGTTAATTGCCTCCATAATGTTTCAAAGCTTGCACACAAACAAATGGTTCTTCCCTGGCATGTCTGGACCTTGATGGAAGAGCTCGGTTGCAAGAGAGAATTTCAAGGAATCGACCTCAGACAAGTCAGACCACTACACAAATCTCTCATCTAGAACCCGCGAGCTCAATGGAACCTCTCAATCACTGAAGAGGTAGAGAAATATGGAGACCTAGAAGGAGCCTTTACTAATACTAATAATTTTAATTAAAAATATAATTCATTTATTTTTTATAATTTTTTTTTTATTTTATCATTATAAAACATATAATAAAATAAAATAAATAAAAAAATTGAGTGATTTAATACTTATTATAAATTAATACCTTTAAGTTATATAAATATATCACATTTATCCACATCCCCTCATAATTCCTCATAAACTTTTTCTTTGTAGGATGCTTAAAAAATAAAGGAAAAGAACAACTACCATATATTTGGGCAACCAATGCGCTCTTAGAGTCTTTATTATGCAGCATTCCTTAGACTCATCCCAAAAGTTCTAATCAATCCATATTTTTATTTGAAGTTTTATAAAATGTTTCATATTGTTTTTCACCTATATTTTTATACATCTTAAAATCAATTGACTGGTAAATCATCCAAAATATGTCACCCGATATGGCTGCATGAGTTCATTGATTGTCCAGGTTCAGGAATGTGCAAAATTTCGACGACGTGAAGGGATGGACACACCATATATCCTGAGTGGGGATGTGAGTGGAGTTAGAGGTTTAGGGGGTTAAATGGGTTAGGCGTTTAGAGGTTTAGGGGGTTAGGGGATTTAGCAGTTAAGGATTTTAGGGGTTAGGGTTTTGGGGGTTAAATGGGTTAGGGTTTTAGGGGTTTTGGGGGTTAAATGGGTTAAGGGTCGGGAATTAGGGTAATTTTGAGGGCATGATAACTAAGGAGTGTCAGTGCATGCTAAGGATTGAAAAGGCATTCTAACACATGCCAGAAAGTGTTGGGCAGAACATTTGGGTTGGGCACAACATTGATTTTCCAATGACTTGGTTGGGTTCCCAAGTCGCAAAAAAAGTAAGGATATCTATGACGGCATGAAAGCTAAGGAATACCAAGGTGTGGCAGGGAATGCCTAGAAGTACTAGCACATGCTAGGCAGTTCCAAGGCATGATAGGCATTCCAAGATGTGCCAGGTGCCAGGGTGTGGCATGAACACATCCTAGGGAGTATGAGGGCCAAGTCTTAGGGAAACACAACGGAGCACTAGTTTCAAATGCATGTAAATGAAGTATTAGCCAGTTCCGGGTGTGCTAAGAAGGGAGTGACACAGTATTCTAGGAAGTGCCAAGGCATGTTAGAGTGCTAGGGAAGCATACAAAGATGTTCCAAGTTCCAAGGTGTGCCAATGTGTGCTAAGGAGTGTTAGGGAGTGCTAGGAAAACATAACAGAGCACTAGGTCAAAATGCATAAATGAATGAATAAGAGTGTGTGACAGGGAGTGTTAGCCAGTTTTAGGTATCTCAAGGAGGGAGTAGCATGGTATGATAGGGACCCTCATAATTTTTTTCCACGGAGAATTATTTACGTTTTATCCATTGCATTAAAGCAAGAGGTCTGTCAATGATTTTTTGTATGTGTTTATAAATTGGAAGAGACCTTAAAATCTACCTCACCAATCTGACCACAATTGCTGAGTTCAAGCATTTGTGAAATGGCATCATGAGTGGAGCCTTTTCCAAAAGAGATTATTCATTTACATTACAATATATACAAAATGTAGTTAGAGTTCCATCCATGTTAGCGCACACACCTGATGGTATAAGTCATTAAACTGGTACAAAAAAAATGATTTTATGTATTCACATATGGGACAGTCACAAGATGTAAACAAAATCACATACTTATCGAAATCCTCAACCAGGAATATGCTAAATTGCTTCAAAATGTGCTTGCAACTAGGTAGGAATCAAAGACACTCATTGCAATGGGTTAAGGGGATCTAAGAGAGAATTATGTAAGGAGCTTCTTCTAGGTAAAGGACATTGGTATTACTATTGTTAAAGGGGGTGGCCTACAAGGATACATTGGTAGCTATTGATGCAAGAGCATAATTTCAACAATTTATTTCAAAATTTGTATTTTTTCTCTAGAAGGTCTTAGAGATTTATAGGAGGAAATTGGTTTCCTTGTTGCCCTATAATTTTGTAGAATTTATAATTTCATATTTGGAATAGGAAACTTTAGTAATTTTAGGCATAAGTTAAAATTTTGTTTGATTTTTAAGGCCTCCTAGTCATTAGGAAAGTTGAGTCTTATGATTAGGATTACTTGTGGCATCCTATGTATTTTTCAAACTCCAATACACCAAGGAAAATATGTGGAGGACATTTGGGGGAAGTGTGATTGTCCATAAAGTGTAGATCGGATTTGGGGAACTTGTAGCTCTTTTCCTTGGACCCTACTAGTTCTTAGAGGTTTTATTTGGAGCGGTTAGCAAGAAAAAGCATAATATTCCCAAGAATATTGGTGTTGGAGCACCTATGGTTTGGGAGAAAGGATAAGGGGTTCTAGGAGTTAAGGGGTTTAAGGGTTTAGGAGCAAGGGGTTAAGGGTAAAGGGTAAAGGGTTAGGGCTTATGGGATTTAGAGGTTAGGGGGTTTAAGGGTTAGAGGTTAATGACTTAGTGGTTAAGGGATTCAGGGGTTAAAGATTAACCATCAAGGGCTTACATGTCAGGGGATTTAGGGGTTAAGTGCCTAAGGGTTATGGTATTTAGGTGTCAGCGAGTTAAGGGGTTAGGGTTTAATGAGTTTAGGGGTTAGGGGTTATGGGTCAAGGGTCAAGGTTTAAGAGGATATGGGATTAGGGTTTATGGGGTTCAAGGATTCTAAGTTAGGGGTTAGGGGTTAAGGGGTTAGTGTCTTTTGGTTTAAGGGATCAAGGAGTTAATTTGTTATGAGTTATGGGTGTAGGGGTTAAGGGATTGTGGCTTTGGGGTTAAAGGGATAGGTATTTTAGTGGTTATGGGTTAAGTGCGTATGGGTTGTGATAATGTGACCCCTAATCCCCTTGTCAAAACTATTGGGGTTTCCACTATAAATTTATCTCATTGCCTTACCTATAGGTCCCCTACCCCCTATGTCATAAGGCCCTAAGGCTCCTTCTCATTCTCTAATGTTAGGATTATAGATCTCAGTAAACCATGCTCGAATCTCTCACTTATACCCATCCATGCTACCCTTGTGTCCCCTTGCCCCGTTCAATACACCAAAATATCCCCCTCCCCCAAAATTCATGATAATTGAACATTTGGAGGCGATAATTTAACAACAGCTTCACAACTAGTCCATTTATAATGGTGTCTTGGAGCTATTAGATGTCATTTCATTGAGCTACAGTGATAGGTGAGAGTTATGCATAGCTCACTAAAGGTGTATCAAGAGGCTATTAGTCTATTGGCTATAGAATTTGACTCTTTTTATTTGTAACTTAGCGAAATGGAAAAGATGTGGAGACAATATCCATTCTTCTTCTTTCACCGGGCCATGTAAAATAAATGAAGCAAATAGTCTCAACCCCTTGGAGAAGGAAAGTTGAGAGCAATAATTAGCATGAACAAACAAAGAATCCAATGAGTTAAGTTTAGAGGCGTCTCCCTTTGTAAACAAGCATCCATAAGCTTGTTAGTGTTAGTATGAATCTTTACTAGAGGTTGAGTAGTCTTCACATCACCAACCACATCCAATTGAAAGGTACCAACCCCTACAATAAAAATGATGTCTCCAAATAAGGTGTAGTTAATACCAATAATATCACCTTATGAATCTATTACAATATGATTTGGAAAGTATGTTTCCATACATGTGTGAAAGAAACAATCCATTTGGTTAGCAAAAGGAAGTCTTTTTTAAGACCTCCAGAAACCCCCTTGAAGGAGACAAGAAGGTTTTGAAACTATATAATACAAGTAGATCTATGAACCCTATTTCTAATGTGTTCTATGCATGTGTTTGTTCACTCGGTTTGACATGTGATAGACAATATATGAAGCCTTTTTTTCCACGCATCATCTTCATTAGGTATCATGTTGCTAAGAATGAAGTGTCTGGATTAGAGTTAAAGTTCCTATTTTAGTTTGTTGTCTTTTTTTGTCTTTTAGAGTACAAATGTTTCTGGTATACTGTGCTAAGGTAGTTTGGCTTTCAAATATTCAAGGAATATGTGAGCTAATATAAGATAATATTGTAATATTTGAAATAACATGAT
This sequence comes from Pinus albicaulis, assembly GCA_034641835.2. Lineage (NCBI taxonomy): Eukaryota > Viridiplantae > Streptophyta > Pinopsida > Pinales > Pinaceae > Pinus > Pinus albicaulis. Next base: position 270,169,775 of record CM076576.1, read on the forward strand.
GAACTATTTAGCACAATTTATGGTGTTGGATTGATTGATATGTTTATTTTTGCATGGATGGATGTACATCTCTTTAGCCAATAGACAAAACTCATTAAGCATTGTTGCAAGTATGTTATTGACATGTTGAAGTGCCATTGAGACTTAGAGGTAGAAGATTTAGACTTGTATGTTTTCACCTATCCGGGTGTGATGATACCTTGTGGAGGTAAGCAAAATTTCCATTTTTTAAACTCTTGGATATATTCTATACGCTCTTGAGAGAATTTCAACCTTTTAAATAAAATTACAAACAAATGTACATTCATGCAATAATTACTAATTGATTTGGGGGTGACTCAAAAAATTGTAGCATGTTGGCTTGTTGAATTTGTTAGTAAGTTAATTAGGGCTTGATAAATTTGTAAGCTTCAGTGGGATTTATTGCGGTTGTATGTGTTTTAGAGAAGCGATTTTGGAGTGGTGGTTGTGCTTCCTTTATTGAATTTGATTTCTTTGGTTCTTCTTCTTGTGCATGCCCACTGTGGTATCTTCTTGTGCATGCCCACTGTGGTATATTCTCGTTAGTGGTTAAGGGGTTAGGGATTGGGGGCTTAAGGGTTAGGGGCACAATGAATTAGTATTTAAGGGATTAGTGATTGGGGTTAGGGGAATAATGAGTTAGTGGTTAAGGGGTTATGGATTGGGGATAGGGGAATAATGGGTTAGTGGTTAAGAGGTTATGGATTGGGGGGTTAGGGGTTAGGGGATTTAGGCACATTTAGGGGTTAGAGGAATAATGAGTTAGTGGTTAAGGGATTAGGGATTGGGGGCTCAGGGGTTAGGGGATTTAGGTGCAGTTAGGGGTTAGGTGAATAATGAGCTAGTGGTTAAGGGATTAGGGATTAGGGGCTTAGGGCTTAGTGGATTTAGCAGTTAAGGATTTTAGGGATTAGGGGTGAGGGGTTAATGGGTTAATGGTTAAGCGTTAACGGTTTAGGGGTTTAGGGGTTAGGGGTTTAGGTGTTAGTGGTTTGTGGGTTTAAGGGTTTATAGGTTTAGGGTTTAGGGGTTAAATGGGTTAGGGTTTTAGGGGTTTAGGGGGTTAAATGGGTTAGGGGTTGGGAATTAGGGCTTAAGGGGTTAGGGGTTAAGGGTTTGACATTTAGGGTTTACGGGGTAAAATGGGTTTAGGGGTTTAGAGGTTTAGGGGGTTAGGGTATTTAGCAGTTAAGGATTTTAGGGGTTAGGGGTTAGGGGTTAAGGGGTTAGAGGTTAAGGGGTTAGATGTTTAGGGGGTTAGGGGATTTGGCAATTAAGTATTTTAGGGGTTAGGGTTTGGGGGTTAAATGGGTTGGGGTTTTCGGGGTTTAGGGGGTTAAATGGGTTAGGGGTTAGGGTTTAGGGGGTTAAATGGGTGAGGGGTTATAGTCATTTCTTAGGTGGACAAGGCATAATCTAGTTGTAGTAACCGTAACTTGGTCAAGTTGTTATAGTCAAGGCAAGACTTGGTTGGGTTCCCAAGTTCCAAAAAAGTAAGGGTAATTGTGAGGGCATGATAACGAAGGAGTGTCAATGTGTGCCAAGGAATGAAAAGGCATGCTAACAAATGCCAGAAAGTGTTAATGGATGTTGAGGAGTGTTAGGGAGTGCCAGGACATTGCAAGGGAGAACTAGGTCGAAATGCATGGAAATGAACGAATAAGAGTGTGTGCCAAGTAGTGTCAATGAATTCCAAGTGTCTCAAGGATAAAGTGTGTTAGGGGAAGGTCAGAATAAGACTTGTAGGAGGTAAGGCCATGGTTACATAAAGGGTTGGACAAAGTAGTTTCAGAAAAAGGGAAACTTTGGGCTGGGCACAACATCAATTTTCCAATGACTTGGTTGGGTTCCCAAGTCACAAAAAAAGCAAGGTTATCTATGACGAAATGAAAGCTAAGGAATACCAAGGTGTGTCAGGCAATTCCTAGAAGTACTAAGACATGTTAGGCAGTTCCAAGTCATGATAGGCATCCCAAGATGTGGCAAGTGCCAGTTTGTGGCATGAACATATGCTAGGGAGTGTGAGGGCCAAGTGTCAGGGAAACACAAGGGGGAACTAGTTTCAAATGTATGGAAATGAAGTATTAGGCAGTTCCAGGTGTGCTAAGAAGGGAGTGACACGGTATTCTAGGAAGTGCCAAGGCATGTTAGAGTGCTAGGGAAGCATACAAAGTTGTTCCAAGTGCCAAGTTGTGCCAATGTGTGCTAAGGAGTGTTAGGGAGTGCCAGGAAAACATAACAGAGGCGCACTAGGTTAAAATTCATAAATGAATGAATAAGAGTGTGTGAAAGGGAGTGTTAGCAAGTTTTAGGTGTCTCGAGGAGGGAGTGACATGGTATGATAGGCAGTACTAAGTCTTGTTATAGTGTCAGGGCGACATGCATCCAAGATTTTATATATTCACATACGGGACAGTCACAAGATGTCAACAAAATCACATACTTATCGAAATCCTCAACCAACAATATGCTACATTGCTTCTTAATGTGCTTGCAACTAGGTAGGCATCAAATACAATCATTGCAATGGGTTAAGGGGATCTAAGAGAGAATTATGTAAGGAGTTCCTTCTAGCTGGTAAAGGACATTGGTATTACTATTGTTAAAGGGGGTGGCCTACAAGGATATATTGGTAGCTATTGATGCAAGAGCATAATTTCAACAATTTATTTCAAAATTTGTATTTGTCCTCCATAAGGTCTTAGAGATTTTTAGAAGAGGAAGTTGGTTTCCTTGTTGCCCTATAATTTTGTAGAATTTCTAATTTCATATTTGGGATAGGAAATTTTAGTAATTTTAGGCATAAGTTAAGATGTTTTTTTTTTTTAAAGGCCTCCTAGTCAATAGGAAAGTTGAGTCTTATGATTAGTATTACTTGTGGCATCCTATGTATTTTTCAAACTCCAATACACCAAGGCAAATATGTGGAGGACATTTGGGGGAAATGTGATTGTCCATGAAATGTAGATCGGATTTGGGGAACTTGTAGCTCTTTTCCTTGGACCCTACTAGTTCTTAGAGGTTGTATTTGGAGCGGTTAGCAAGAAAAAACATAATATGCCCAAGAATATTAGTGTTGGGGCACCTATGGTTAAAACACGAGATTCAAAGTTCAAATCCCCTTGAGTTGCCAACCAAAAAATAATATTTTTTTATCTATATATTTATTAAATTTTTAGAATGTGGTTTAATGAAAAAAGAAAAATATAATATAAAAGAAATAAATATGACATGATTAAATTTCATGTGGTTTGAATATCTATTTTCAAAAATAAAAAATGTAATTTTATCCACTATCCACTCATGGATATTTCAATGCAAACTTCCTAATGCTAATGATTTTGTCTTAATTGCTAACTATCTTAAATGGGTTTCATCTTAATTGTCATTGTCTTAAGTCGCCATTGTCTTAAATATAAAGTTTTGTCTTAAATATTTTTGTCTCAAAGTGCTTTTGTCTTAAATCTAAAATTTTGTCTTAAAATATTTTTGTCTCAAATTGCTTTTGTCTTAAAATATATTTGTCTCAAACTGCTTTTGTCTTAAATATAAAGTTTTGTCTTAAAATATTTTTGTCTCAAATTTGTTTTGTTTTAAATATAAAATTTTGTCTTAAAATACTTTTGTCTTAAATTTTTTGTCTCAAATTGTTTTTGTCTTAAATAGAAAATTTTGTCTCAAATTATTTTTGTCTCACACTATTTTTGTCTTAAATTTTATATTTAAGACAATTCAATTGATATTAAATTTTAATATAAAATAACTAAAATAAAAAGTGACTTTTTAAGACAAAAGATTTCTTTTGTCTTAAACAAATGTCTTAAAATACCCTTGGTGTAGTAGTGTAGTAAATCCAATGGATAAAAAATTTAAACCCAAGACATAAATATTAAAACCCATAAATAAACATGTTTGACCAGAGTTCACCACAATATATAATGGACTACATAATCATTTTTACAATGCCTAGATGCAATATGTTCGACTATGGTTGACTACCTTTGGGAGAAGCATTGTCACAATGCGACATGGGACCATGTTTCACTAATCCTTATCACAATAACAAAAGTTGGGTTAATAATCCTTTGGAATTTTTAAAACTATAAATGAAAGGAATTATAAACCCAAGAGATTATAAACAAAAGGAAAAAATAAACCAAAGGGGTTTATGAAAACTGCTGGCTTTAAAATATCAATCCATTTTACTGTTATGCACACACATGTATATTAATCAATACACATTGTCTAGCATTATAAATCCAAGGGAGAAAGATTTTATAGCATTATAAACCCAAGGGACAAATATTAAAAACCCAAGATATATAAACCCTAAGAAATATTATAAGCCCTTAAGTGAACATGTAAAATCTTAAATATTCACACAATCCTTCACATAATAAAAAATGTTGGCTTTATAATATGTAGAGCTTAATAAACCCAAGGGGTTATTATTAAAAAATACTACCATTAACATTAATAAATATTGTAAACCCAAATGAGTAATTGTACAACCCATATAATTTGTAAACCTAAGAAATAAATTATAAAGCCTATTATCGAAAGATAAACATACTAATATTATCGAAACATAATACTACTATTATTATTAATAAAAATTCTAAACCAAAATGATTACTTGTACAACCCAAGTGATGAATTCCACAAACAAAATGTTTTGGAAACCCAAGGAATTAATATTATAAAATCGACCTATATAAACACTTCTATAAATATTATAAAACCAAACAAATAAAAAACCCAAGGGATTATAAACCCAATATTATAATACTAAACCCAATGGATAAATATTGTAAACCCAAGACATAATTATTAAAATCCTTACATCAAATTTTTTTAACAAAGTTGAGCACAATAGATTTTGGACTGCAAAATCCTTTTTACAATGCAAAGTTGGGCTATGCTTGTCCTTGGTTTACTAAGTTTGGGATAGGCTTCGTTACAAAGCGATCGGGCAATGGTTGAGCATGGTTGATTTTACTGTTGAACCGAAGGTTAACCCACTATTGGGCAGTCAATGGAACCGAAGGTTAACCCACTGTTTTTCAATGGAATATATAGACCACCTATTACCAGGGTTGGAACTTGGAATAATGCTTATATTACATTAGTAAATAAGTAGGATTGGCTTCTTGAGATATTTTCTTAACAAGCAATTCTTTGTTTTAAATATGTTGGATTTAATAAGCACTATTTGCATGTCTTGTAATTTGATTTTGACATGTAGAATACAAATTGGCTTGTCAATAATCTCTCCACCAAGTCTATGTTGAAATGTAACTTTCAACAACACAATACTCCGACTGCTTTCCAAATTTGTATTGACAAGCTCTGGCATAGAGCCGCTTGCTATTTTGCTGAACAGTTAATTTTTGAGAACCCTTACAGTCCTTCACAAATGAAAAACAGAGCCTCTTTTTATTGTTAAGAAAACAGAGCATTGAACAAAAACAAAGATTTCCTTATATACACATAAAACAGTCTTTTGATTTGTTTTGGTACGCGGGACTTTGTTTTATGTGAAGACCGGCGGTCCCCACGCCAAGTCAACAGACCAGTCAGCAGACACGCGAAGGATTTTTATTTGATCAGGTTTTTCATTTGGCCTGTTCACGAAGTTGAAAACCAGACCCGAAAGATATTAGGTGACAATTGATAAAAGTTTCGGGTCACAAAAGACCCCTACGTCAGCAGCTCCAATCCGGACCCAATATCAGTTTATAGGCCGGATTTAATAAATCATCACGAGCACAAATGGTGATGTCACGTCAGCCTATTTGTAACGCGAAATCTCCATTGTAATTTGGTTAAACGTGGCTTGAAGTCCGGCGGTAATTTCGTTTATGTTTTTGTTTTATGTTGCGCGATAAAGGGTTTGGCCATATTATGGTTTGTTTTAATGTTTTTAAATAGCACGATAAATGTTTCTAAAAACCTTTGGTATTTTATTGTTTTAACGCATATTATATATGTGTGTGTTATTTGAAAGGTGGACCCCGTAGGCCCGTTTGTAGTTTAGCTTTATTTTATAAGTTTTGTTTTGTTATTATATGCTGCGACATATGTTTTAAAATAGCGTGAAGGCTAATGTAAAAAAAAAAGGTGTATTATGTTATTTTATATACACAACAGACAATGTAATTTTTATATATCAGAGTGTGAAAAGTGTATTACACAAAAGTGTAAACAAAAAGACAGTGTATTGTTTTTAGCACAACAGCAGTGTTGAAAAACAAAAGGAGCCCGAAGGCTATTTTGAAAAGAAGAACAGAGTATTGTAATAGAGAGATAGAGTATTTTGAGTGTGAGACAGAGTGTTAGTTTTTGTGCACTGTGTTAGCAGCAGTCACTGTGTGTAATTCCTCAACAGGGGAAGATTTTGTAACAGTTTTTTGATTAATGAAATAGAAGTATTGTTGTGTGCAATCTTTGTCCCTGTGAAGCAAAAAATTTTAAATTCTCTGTGTTGAAAAGGAGAGTATCATTCTCTTTATGTTTTGTTCTGGAATTCTCAGAAATTTCAACATGGTATCAGAGCTAGTCCAGGCTCTTTGAAGGTGTCAAAGAAGCTGAAGGAATGATTTATTGTTGCAGCAGCTTCTCCAACAGAGTGAAGACTCAGTCAAAAGAATCCAAGGTATTTCTCAAAGTCATATTTTATTTTCATACTGTTTGAAGACAGTCAAGTATTTGAAGCATAGTTAGAGTGCAAGGATGCTTGAGCCAGCACTAGCATGAGTATTGGTAATGCTCAGCTCCCATAATTTAATGGGAAAAACTATGATTACTGGGAAATAACTATGAGAGCCATGTTTTCCTCTCAAGACTTATGGGAACTTGTTGAGGATGGTTTTGAAGAGCCAATAGATGAACATGAGTTTAATGCCTTAACTCAGGCAGAGAAGGAGTTGTTGAAGAGAAATAAGAAGAAGGACTCTAAGGCCCTCTTATATTTGTATCAAGTAGTACATGAGAATGTGTTTCCAAGGATAGCAACAACTATGAGATCCAAAGAAGCATGAGAAACTCTCAAGACAGCCTATCAAGGCATGGAGAAAGTGAAGACAGCAAAACTACAATTGTTGAGGAGAGATTTTGAGACTCTCTGCATGAAGGAGTCTGATATAATAGACTCATTCTTCACACATGTGATTGGAATGGTCACACAGATAAGGTCTCATGGAGAGACTCTTGAAGAAATAAGGATTGTGGAGAAACTTTTGAGGAGCCTACCCTCAAGGTTTGATGTGATTGTCACCACCATAGAAGAGACAAAGGATCTCACAAACTTTTCAGTTGATGAGCTACATGCATCGTTGATGACACATGAGCAGAGATTCGGTAGAAATGAAAACTCATCTCTGGAGCATGCCTTTAAGACCCAGATGTCCTTTGGAAGAGGAAGAGTTCAAGGCAGAGGAAACAAGAGAGGAAGAGGCAGAAGCCAAAATAGAGGTGGAAGAAATAGTCCAGCAAATGCTCAAGGAAGGGGCAACAATACAAATCAGAACCAAGGCCAAAGCAGCAGCCAGCAAGGTGGAAAACAACATGCTCATGGACAAAGATATGATAAATCTAATGTCCAGTGTCATTACTGTAAAAAATATGGGCATTATGAAAATGAATGTAGGAAGAATCAAAATGATATGGGTAATAGACCCAGTGCAAATTTCACTAGAGAAAATATCAGCCAAGGTAAATTGTTTTTAGCTTGTAATATGGCTAAGGAAAAGAGTGAATATTTATGGTTTCTAGACTCAGGTTGCAGTAACCATATGACAGGAAACATAGCCATGTTTTCTATGTTAGATGAGAATGTGAAGTCACAATTCACATTAGGGACAGATAGTAGAGTTTCTGTTATGGGAAAAGGAGATGTAAATGTATTAACAAGGAAAGGAGAAAAGAAATCCATAGCAGATGATTATTATGTTCTTGGAATGAAATGTAACCTCTTAAGTATTGGACAACTTGTTGAAAATGGGTACAATGTTTTCTTTAAGGATGATGTATGCACCATCATGGATAAACCACACAGCAAATAATGTATTTCTGAAGTGAATATGACAAGGAACGGGATGTTCAATCTCAGGATGAGAGCAGATTCGAATAATGGAGACGAAATAGCAGCAGTGACACAAGAGGCTTTCCAAAGCGAAGCAAAATATGAGAATTGGTTGTGGCACTTGAGATTTGGACATCTCAACTTTGGAGGTCTTAACTTGTTGCATAGAAAAGGAATGGTAAGAGGATTACCATTGATAGAGAAACCAGATAGCCTTTGTGAAGGTTGTATCTTGGTTAAATGACACAGAGAAATTTTTCCATTCGGGAAAAGCATAAGGGCAAAGGCACCCTTGGAAATTGTCCACTCAGATTTATGTGGACCGATGCAAACTCCATCACTTGGTAGCAACCACTATATGTTAACATTTATTGATGATTTTACTAGAAAAACTTGGGTTTACTTTTTGAAAAACAAAAGTGAAGTGTTTGAAAATTCTGGAATCTCAAAGCACTTGTGGAGAACCAAATTGGGCTGCATATCAAAGTCCTAAGGACTGATAGAGGAGGTGAATATATATCTAAATAATTTATGTGATTTTGCAGAGAAAATGGAATTCATAAGCAGCTTACAGCAAGGTACACTCCGCAAAAAAATGGAGTTGCCGAAAGGAAGAATAGGACAATCATGGATATGGTAAGGAGTATGATAAATGCAAAGCATTTGCCGAATGATTATTGGGCTGAAGCTGTACATTGTGCGCCGTATATTTTAAATAGATGCCTAATAAAAGAAATCATGAAAAAAGTTCTGGAAGAGGCATGGAGTGGCAAAAAGCAAGGAGTCACCCACATGAAATTTGTTGGTTATGTGGCTTATGCATACATTCCAGATCAGCTAAGGAAGAAGTTGGACAACAAGGGGGAGAAATGTATTTTCATTGGATACAGTGAGGAATCCAAAGCTTATAGGTTGTATAACCCATCCACCAAGAAGTTTATTGTGAGCAGAGATGTTCAGTTTATTGAAGAGGAAGCTTGGGATGGAAGCATAGAGAAAACAGTGAATGTTAAAAACTGTTTGTCTCATGATGAAGATGATGAAGAGATGGCTGAAATACATCCCCAAATAGCAGCACCAACACAAGGAAAGCAAGGAACACTGTTGAGGAGAAATGAGAGTGCTTCTCCAAGCACACCACAAGGAGGAGATTCGAGTGCTACTTCAAGCACTTTTACACCAAATGAAAGAGGAAAGAAGTTCAGAAATTTAAATGAAATTTATGAGAAAGAGGCAACAAATGAAGGTATGAACTCTTTGTTTGCTTTATATTGTCATGTCGATGACCCTATTCATTTTTAGGAAGCTATTAAATATAGGAAATGGATACAAGCTATGGATGAATAAATTAATGCCATAGAAAGAAAAAAAACATGGGATTTAGTTGAACTCGCAAAAGGTAAAGATGTTATTGGAGTTAAATGAGTCTACAAGACCAAGAGTAATGCTGAAGGAAAAATTGAAAGACGCAAGGCCAGAATTGTTGTCAAAGGGTATAAGCAACAGCATGGGAGAGACTATGAGGAAACTTTCGCACCGGTTGCAAGAATGGAAACCATGAGAGCAGTGTTGTCCATAGCAACACAAAACAAGTGGAAAGTTTACCAAATGGACGTGAAGTCAGCATTCCTAAATGGAGTGTTAATGGAAGAGGCTTATATTGAACAACCTCTAGGCTATGAAAAGAAAGGCCAAGAGCACAAAGTGTGTAGATTGAAGAAATCTCTTTATGGGCTAAAGCAAGCACCAAGAGCATGGTACAGTAGGATAGATTTCTATCTACTAGAAAATGGATTTTAGAAATGTGAAGGTGAACCCACTTTATACATCAAATAGAAATATGGTAAGATGCTCATTGTTGTGTTATATGTTGATGATGTAATTTTTACGGGTAATGATGATTACCTTATTGAAAATTTTAAAACAGTCATGAAAGATGAATTTGAAATGACTGATATGGGATTGTTGAGATACTTCTTAGGAATAGAAGTAGAACAAAATGAAAATGACATTTTTATCTCACAAGAAAAATATGTTAATGAAGTGTTGAAAATATTTAATATGCAGGAGAGCAAAGCAGCAATAACTCCCACAGTGATAGGATTAAAACTCAGCAAAGAGGATAACAACAAGGATTTTGATCCTAGTTTGTACAAGAGCATAGTTGTCAGCCTCATGTATTTGACTGCAACTAGGCTGGATATAATGCATGCTGTTAGTTTGATTTCCAGAAACATGGAGAGGCCAAAAGAAGCACATTGGCAGGCAACAAAGAGAATTCTGACGTATGTTAAAGGTACTAAAAGGTATGGCATTTTATATACTACCTTAGAATGTTCATATTTAATTGGATACACTGACATTGATTGGGCTCGAAGTGTAGATGATCGGAAAAGCACATCCGGTTATGTTTTTCACATGGGTTCAGGAGCCATTTCATGGGCTTCTAAAAAATAGCCTATTATAGCTTTATCTACAGCAGAGGCAGAATATGTGGCAGCTACAACAATAGCATGTCAAGAAATTTGGATGAGGAGGATGTTGAAAAGTTTATGCCAAGAGAAAGAAAAAGGTACAGTGATTTATTGTGACAATAGCTCAGCTATTGCATTATCAAAGAATTTTGTGTTTCACAAGAGAACGAAACACATTGACACAAAGTTTCACTACATCAGAGAATTGGTGAACAATGGAGAAATTGTTTTAGAACACTGCAAAACTCAGGAGCAGTTTGCAGACATTCTGACCAAACCATTCGGGCAGAAAAGTTTTGAGTTTTTAAGGAAATGTTTGGGTATGAATGATAACCCAGTAGTTGAAATTAAGGGGGAGTGTTGAAATGTTACTTTCAACTGCACAGTAATCCTGTCGCTTTCCAAATTTGTATTGAGAAGCTCTGGCATAGAGCTGCTTGTTATTTTACTGAATAGTCAATTTTTGAGAACCCTTACAGTCCTTCACAAATGAAAAACAGAGCCTCTTTTTATTGTTAAGAAAACATAGCGTTGAACAAAAACAAAGATTTCCTTATATACAAAGAAAAAAGTATTTTGATTTGTTTTGGTACGCAGGACTTTGTTTTATGTGAATACTGACGGTCCCCACGCCAAGTCAAAAGACCAGTCAGCAGACACGCAGAGGATTTTTATTTGATCGGGTTTTTCATTTGGCCTGTTTGCGGAGTTGAATATCGGACCTGAAAGATATTAGGCGACAGTTGATAAAAGTTTCGGGTCACAAAAGACCCCTACGTCAGCAGCTCCAATCTGGACCCGATATCATTTTATAGGCCGGACTTAATAAATCATCGCGTGCACAAATGGTGACGTCACGTCAGCCCATTTGTAACGCAAAATCTCCACTGTAATTTGGTTAAACGTGGTTTGAAGTCCTCTCCATTGTAATTTGGTTAAACGTGGTTTGAAGTTCGGCGGTAATTGCGTTTTTGTTTTTGTTTTATGTCGCGCGATAAAGGGTTCGACCATATTATGGTTTGTTTTAATGTTTTTAAATAGCGCGATAAAGGTTTTTAAAAACCTTTGGTATTTTATTGTTTTAACGCATATTATATATATGAGCGTTATTTGAAAGGTGGACCCCGCAAGCCCCTTTGAAGTTTAGTTTTATTTTATAAGTTTTGTTTTGTTATTATATGTTGCGACATATGTTTTAAAATAGCCTGAAGGATAATGTAAAAAAAAAGGTGTATTGTGTTATTTTATATACACAACAGACAATGTAATTTTTATATATCAGAGTGTGAAAATTGTATTACACATAAGTGTAAACAAAAATACAGTGTATTGTTTTTACCACAACAGCAGTGTTGAAAAACAAAAGGAGCCCAAAGGCTATCTTGAAAAGAATAACAGAGTATTGTAACAAAGAGATAGAGTATTTTGAGTGTGAGACAGAGTATTAGTTTTTGTGCACTGTGTTAGCAGCAGTCACTGTGTGTAATTCCTCAACAGAGGAATATTTTGTAATAGTTTTTTGATGAATGAAATAGAAGCATTGTTGTGTGCAATCTCTGTCCCTGTGAAGCAAAAAATTTTAAATTCTCTGTGTTGAAAAGGAGAGTATCATTCTCTCTGTGTTTTGTTCTGGAATTCTTAGAAATTTCAACAGTCTACTCTTCCAATTTCTTAATTGGTATAGAAGCCTTTATGAGTTTGACTCCCTCTGAGTGAAAACCTAAAAAAATAAAAAAATTGAGAATTGAATTTTTATTATGTATATATATTCTACATATGTACATAGATTATATTAGTGTATTGGTGTGTGAGAGTAATATGTTTATGTATTGTGTTTTATGTTTGTTATGAATATCTTGAATCTATGTTCAGAGATCATTGAGTTTTGTAGAAATTTGGTCTGTGGTTTCTGCAGAGGCGGGACGCTGTTAGTTCCTCGCATCTCCATGTGAGATATTAATTCATGTGCTTCCAAGTTGTTCATCAACATTGGGATTTTAGTTACCAAATGCATCAACTATAACACCCAAAAAATTGTGAATTGGGATGGTGCATATAGTTGGTTCTGATAATTGTTGCAACACTCATCATAACGTATGGCTTTTCCTTGCAGACACACCCAACAATTTGATCGAGAGAGGCCACACCGAGAAGGCCCAACCTATGCTAGAAAATATTCAAGGGACATCCAGTTTTTAGGAGGATTTTTTATGCTTGAAAAACTTTGGGATTCATGTTGCTCATTTTTGGGCTGCAAAAACCTCTCGAAAAAGAGCTCTCGCTCTGCACAGATCACCCTCAGAAACCGAGAGTGACATAGGAATCAAGAGCGAGAGTTTGGATCTGCCAATGACTACAAAATTTGGAATATTTTCCCTCTTCGAAGCTCTGATCTTGCTACTAGAAATGAAGAGGACATAGAGGAGAAAGGAGTGCTTGATCAAGAGGAGGATCGATGACTTACCATTGTCTGAGGAAACAAATATGTTGATGGTCCTGCTTGGCCTGTCCAGGACCATCATAATTAGACGCACTCATGACTGTTCTTACCATTCATATATGAAGAACAAACATTCGATCCAATATTAATAGTTGTAGCCATTGTCATCAGTGATCACAATGAAGCCTGCCTGTAGAAGTTGACTGTCAGAGACTCAATTTCAAAACATGTGCCTAAGAATAAAGAATTCGATTTTGAAACATTTGGGTACGCATTAAAAATTTGACCATTTGGGTATGCAACTAACAAACATGTGACCATTGCACCGAGGATATGGGTGACCTAACTGATTCGCATTGTGGGGACCATTTATCAACCCACGTGAACCCGTGCCATGACTTAATCGAAGGGAAGAAGAAGAGAACATTGAACCCTTGACCAAAGATGAAGGCTTGCAATTATTTATAAAAGGAGCTCTTGCATGACAATTGCACCAAGGATATAGGTGACCTAACCGATTCACATTTTGGAGACCATTCATCAACCTACTTGAACCCGTGCCATGATTTAATCGAAGGGAAGAAGAAGAAGAGAACATTGAACCCTTGACCGAGTTGAAGCACAGACTATTTATAAAGGAGCTTTTGCAACACCAAAATGCTATGTTAACTCATAGCAGTTTTTTGTTGAAATGTTACTTTCAACTACGATTGGTATCCCGCCGGGAAAAAACGATGCAACAATGATTCACTATACACGTTCAAACGCTTTCCATTTTAGTTTTCAAGTTTTTGTTGGGAAGCGCTTTCTATTTTTATGCGAGTCAATTCGGGCGTAAAAATCCCTTTCATTTTTTCTTTTTGAAAAGCAGTGTTTCTGTTACACGTGGCCAAGTCTAGCACGTTCCAAGTTATGAATGGGACAAGTCATATGTGGTCCCCAAAAGTTCTTTTTGAATTGTAATCGCAAAGTCTTTTTGACTGTTGCGATTGAAATTCTTGTTGATATGGATGAATGTGATGCGATCGCAATCGCAATCGCAAGTCGTATGTATTACCTCCATTTTTGTTATGTCGTCGTTGAATAGTTGCGAAGCGATTGGCGCTATCCTGTAATTGAAATCGCATGTCACATAATCACCCTCCACTCAAAGCCAAAGGTCTATTGCAATATTGCGATGCGATCCAATCGTGATCGTACAATCGTAATCGGAAGTTTTATGATTGGCCCGTATGTATTGTTAAGTTCCGGACCCGATCCATTTTATACGGCAGAGTTTATAAATCATCACGCGTCCAAAAGGGCCCGAACCCAAAACAAGTAGGCGGACGCGATATGGTTTATGCGCTAGATTTTATAATCCATCGCACGCACAAAAGGTGATATCAGCAGGGAGAAATTGTAACGCAAAAATCCTCGATGAATTTTGGTTGATATTTTTTTGAAGTCTGGCGGATGTTTTGATAAGTTGTGTTTGCAAAGGTTTTATGTTAAAAACGTTTTATGGTTTGTTTTAATTTTTTATCGCGTGATGAAGGTTTTATGTTTAATATATATATTTTAACATATATTAAAACGAATGCGCATATTTGTAAAGAGAAGCCCCGGTGGGCCATAGTCCTACATTAGTTTTAGTTTTATTTTTATATTAGTTTGTTATATGCTGCGACATATAAAAGGAAAGCCCGAAGGCTATTGTAAGGTAATGTTTTATTATGTAATGCACAACAGTGTATGAAATACACAGAGACAGAGTATTTTGGAAAAACAGACAATCATGTGTGAAACTTGTAATAGTTAGTGTTTGGTTAATGAATAGAAGTTTTTTCAAAGTGTTGAAACTCTGTCTCCAGAAGAAAATTTTTTATTAATTTCTGTGTGTTAAGAGGAGAGCATTATTCTCTCCATATTGTTCTAGAATGCTCAAAAATTCCAACATGGTATCGGAGCTAGTCCAAGCTCTTTGAAGGTGTCAAAGAAGTTGAAGGAAGGATTTCTTGTTGCGGCAGCTTCTCTAGCAGAGTGAAGACTCAGTCAAGAAGAATCCAAGGTATTTCTCAAAGACAGTTTTTTTTGTGTTACTGTTGAAGACAGTGAGTTTAGTTTTAAATACATAGTCAAGTGTTTTGAAGCATAGTTAGAGTGCAAGAATGGCTGGAGCCAGCACTAGCATGAGTATTGGAAATACTCAGCTCCGACAATTTAGTGGGAAAAACTATGACTACTGGGCAATAAATATGAGAGCCCTGTTTGCTTCCCAAGACTTATGGGAACTTGTTGAGGATGGTTTTGAAGAACCAGAGGATGAAAATGAGTTTAATGATTTAACTCAAGAAGAGAAGGAACTGTTGAAGAGAAATAAGAAGAAGGACTCCAAATCTGTCTACTTTTTGTATCAAGCAGTGCATGAGAGTGTATTTCCAAGGATAGCAGTAGCTAAGAGATCCAAAGAAGCACGGACAACTCTCAAGACAACCTATCAAGGCATGGAGAAAGTGAAGACATCAAAACTATAGTTGTTGAGGAGAGATTTTGAGACTCTCTACATGAAGGAGTCAGATAACATTGACTCATTCTTTGCACATGTGATTGGAATGGTCACACAGATAAGGTCTAATGGAAAGATTATTGAAGAAAGGAGGATTGTGGAGAAACTATTGAGTCTACCCTCAAGGTTTGATGTGAATGTCACCATCATAGAAGAGACTAAGGATCTCAAAAACTTTTCATTTGATGAACTACATGCATCAATGATGACACATGAGCAGAGATTGGGTAGAAATTAAAACCCATCTCTGGAGCATGCCTTTAAGACCCAGATGTCCTTTGGAAGAGGAAGAGGTCAAGGCAGATGAAACAAGAGAGGAAGACGCAGAAGCCAAAACAAAGGTGGAAGAAACAGTCCAGCAAATGCTCAAGGAAGGGGCAGCAATCCAAATCAGAACCAAGGCTAAGGCAGCAGCCAGCAAAGTGGTTAGCAACATGCCCAAGGACAAAGGTATGATAAATCCAATGTCCAATGTCATTATTGTAAAAAATATGGGCATTATGCAAATGAATGTAGAAAGAAGCAGCATGATATGAGTAATAGAACAAATGCAAATTTCACTAGAGAAGATATCAGCCAAGATAAATTGTTTTGAGCTTGTAATATGGCTGAGGAAAAGAGTGAATATTTATGGTTTCTAGACTCCGGTTGCAGTAACCATATGAAAGGAAACATAGCCATGTTTTCTATGTTAGATGCGAATGTGAAGTCACAAGTCACATTAGGGACAGATAGTAAAGTTTCTGTTATGGGAAAAGGAGATGTAAATGTCCTAACAAGGAAAGGAGAAAATAAATCCATAACAGATGTTTATTATGTTCCTGGAATGAAATGTAACCTCTTAAGTATTGGACAACTTGTTCAAAATGGGTACAATGTTTTCTTTGAGGATGATGTATGCACCATCATGGATAAACCACCCAGAAAACAATGTATTGCTGAAGTGAAGACGACAAGGAATAGAATGTTACCTCTCAGGATGAGGGCATATTTGAAAAATAGAGAAGAAATAGCAGCAGTGACACAAGAGGCTTTCCAAAGCGAACCAAAAGATGAAAATTGGTTGTGGCACTTGAGATTTGGACATCTCAACTTTGGAGGTCTTAATTTGTTGAATAGAAAAGGAATGGTAAGAGGTTTTCCATTGATTGAGAAACCAGACAACCTTTGTGAAGGTTGTATCTTGCGGAAACAACACAGAGAAAGTTTTCCATCTGAGAAAAGCATAAGGGCAAAGGCACCCTTGGAAATTGTCCACTCAAATTTATGTGGACCGATGCAAACTCCATCACTTTCTACAATCCATTACATGTTAACATTTATTGATGATTTTACTAGAAAAACTTGGGTTTACTTTTTGAAAATCAAAAGTGAAGTGTTTGAAAGATTCTTCAATTTCAAAGCACTTGTAGAGAACCAAAGTGGGTTGCATATCAAAGTCCTAAGGACTGATAGAGGAGGTGAGTATATCTCTAAAGAATTTCTACATTTTTGTAGAGAAAATGGGATTCATAAGAAGTTTACAACTAGATACACTCTGCAGCAAAATGGAGTTGTCAAAAGGAAGAATAGGACAATCATGGATATGCTAAGGAGTATGTTAGAGGCGAAGCATTTGCCGAATGATTATTGGGCTGAAGCTATACATTGTGCAGCGTACATTTTAAATAGATGCCATACCAAAGCAGTCATGAACAAAGTTCCGGAAGAGGCATGGAGTGGCACAAAGCAAGGTGTCACACACATGAAAGTTTTTGGTTGTGTGGCTTATGCACATATTCCAGATCAGCTAAGGAAGAAGTTGGACAGCAAGGGGGAGAAATGTATTTTTATTTGATACAGTGAGGAATCCAAAGCTTATAGGTTGTATAACCCATCCACCAAGAAGTTTATTGTGAGCAGAGATGTTCAGTTCATTGAAGAGGAGGATTGGGATGGAAGCATAGAGAAAACAGTGAATGTTAAAAACTATTTGTCTCATGATGACAGTGATGAAGAGATGGCTGAAATACACCCCCAAACAACAACACCAACACAAGGACCGCAAGAGACACCCTTGAGGAGAAATTAAAGTGCTTCTCCAAGCACACCACAAGGAGGAAATTCAAGTGCTTCTTCAAGCATTTGTACACCTAATGAAAAAGGAAAGAAGTTCAGAAATTTGAATGACATTTATGAAAAAGAGGCAGCAAATGAAGGTATGAACTCTTTGTTTGCTTTATATTGTCATGTTGATGACCCTATTCATTTCGAAGAAGCTATTAAGGATAGGAAATGGATAGAAGTTATGGATGAAGAGATTAATTCCATAGAAAGAAACAAGACATGGGATTTAGATGAACTAACAAAAGGTAAAGAAGTCATTGGAGTTAAGTGGGTCTACAGGACCAAGAGTAATGCTAAAGGAAAAATAGAAAGACACAAGGCAAGACTTGTTGTCAAAGGGTATAAGCAGCAACATGGGAGAGACTATGAGGGAACTTTTGCACCGACTGCTAGAATGGAAACCATAAGAGCAGTGCTGTCCATAGCAGCACAAAATAAGTGGAAAGTTTACCAAATGAATGTGAAGTCAGCATTCCTAAATGGAGTGTTAATGGAAGAGGTTTACATTGAACAACCTCTAGGCTACAAAAATAAAGGCCAAGAGCACAAAGTGTGCAAATTGAAGAAAGCTCTTTATGGGCTGAAGCAAGCACCAAGAGCGTGGTACAATAGGATAGATTCCTATCTACTGGAAAATGGATTTGAAAAATGTGAGGGAGAACCCACCCTTTACATTAAAGAAAAAGATGGCAAAATGCTAATTGTTGTGTTATATGTTGATGATGTTATTTTTACAGGTAATGATGATTGCCTTGCCGAAAGTTTTAAAAAGGTAATGAAAGAAGAATTTGAAATGATAGATATGGGCTTGCTGAAGTACTTCTTAGGAATAGACGTAGAGCAAAATGAAAATGGGATTTAATATGTAGGAGAGCAAGTATGTTAATGAAGTGTTTTAATGAATTATGTTAATGAAAGTATGTTAATGAAGTGTTGGAAAGATTTAATATGCACGAGAGAAAAGCCGCAATAACACCCACAGTGATGGGATTAAAACTCAGCAAAGAGGACAGCGACAGAGATTTTGATCCTAGTTTGTACAAGAGCATAGTTGGCAGCCTCATGTATTTGACTGCAACTAGGCCCGATATAATGCATGCTGTTAGTTTGATTTCTAGATTCATGGAGAGGCCAAAAGAAGCACATTGGCAGGCAGCAAAAAGGGTTCTGAGGTATGTTAAAGGTACTAAAAGGTTTGGTATTTTATATACTGCTTCAGAATGTTTAGATTTAATTGGATACACTGACAGTGATTGGGCTGGAAGTGTAGATGACCGGAAAATCACATCCGGTTATGTTTTTTCACATGGGTTCAGGAGCCATTTCATGGGCTTCTAAAAACAACGTATTGTAGCGTTATCTACAGCAGAGGCAGAATATGTGGCAGCATGACAGTAGCAGCGTGGCAAGCAGTTTGGATGAGGAGAATGTTGATAAGTTTATGCCAAGAGCAAGCAAAAGGAATAGTGATTTTTTGTGACAATAGCTCAGCTATTGCATTATCCAAGAATTATGTGTTTCACAAGAGAACGAAACACATTGACACAAAGTTTCACTACATCATGGAATTGGTGAACAATGGAGAAATAGTTTTAGAACACTATAGAACTCAGAAGCAGTTTGTAGACATTCTCACCAAGCCATTGGGGCAGAAGAGTTTTGAATTTTTGAGGAAATGTCTGGGTATGACTGATAACCCAGCAGTTGAAATTAAGGGGGAGTGTTGAAATGTTACTTTCAACTGCAGATTGGTACATCCGCAAGCAAAGCAGTACAACAACGATTCACTGTTTGCGTTCAGCCGCTTTCCATTTTAGTTTTCAAGTTTTCAATGCAGAGCCGCTTTCTATTTTGATGCAGAGTCGATTCGGGCGTAAAAGCCCTTTCAGTCTTTTTCTTTTAGAAAATAGAGTTTTTCGATTTACACGCGGCCAAGTCTATTTTCCAAGTTATGAATGGGACAAGTCATATGTGGTCCCCACAAGTTCTTTTTGAATCACAATCGCAAATTCTTTTTGACTGTTGTGATTGAGTGTCTTGTTGATATGGATGAATGCGATGCGATCGCAATCGCAATCGCAAGTCATATGTATTACATCTGTTTTTGTTATGTCGTCGTTGAATAGTTGCGATGCGATTGGAGTGATCACGCAATCACAATCGCATGTCACGTAATCACCCTCCACTCAAAGCCAAAGGTCTATTGCAATATTGTGATGCGATCCAATCGCGATCGCAAAATCACAATCAGAAGTTTTATGATTGGCCCGTATGTATTGTTAAGTTTCAGACCTGATCCATTTTATATGGCGGAGTTTATAAATCATCGCGCGTCCAAAAGGGCTCGGACCCAAAACAAGTTGGCGGACACGATATGGTTTATGCACCGGATTTTATAATCCATCGCGCGCGGAAAATGTGATGTCACCAGGGAGAAATTGTAACATGAAAATCTTCGATGAATTTTGGTTGATAGTTTTTTTAAGTCCAACAGATGTTTTGATAAGTTGTGTTTGCAAAGGTTTTACGTTAAAAACATTTTATGGTTTGTTTTAATGTTTTTATCGCGCGATGAAGGTTTCATGTTTTATATATATGTTTTAACATATATTAGAACGAATGTGCATATTTGTAAAGAGAAGCCCCGGTGGGCCATAGTCCTACATTAGTTTTAGTTTTATTTTTATATTAGTTTGTTGTATGCTGCGACATATAAAAGGAAAGCCTGAAGGCTATTGTAAGGTAATGTTTTATTGTGTAATGCGCAGTAGTATATGAAATACATAGAGACAGAGTATTTTGGAAAAACAGAGACAGTCTGTTTTGTGCACTGCTTTTGAAGTAGTCTAGTTTTTTTTTGTAATCCCTCTGCGTGAGGAAGCTTTGTAATAGTTAGTGTTTGGTTAATGAATAGAAGTTTTTTCAAAGTGTTGAAACTCTGTCCCCTGAAGTAAAAATTTTATTACGTTCTTTGTGTTAAGAGGAGAGCATTATTCTCTCCATATTTTTCTGGAATTCTCAGAAATTCCAACAGATTTCATGGAATTACTATCTGCTATGATGATGGAATATAAATGGAGAATCATTTTATGATTTTTTTATAGTTTGACTCATGAAAATAAATATATATATGTACACATTTATTGCTCCACCACTTACAAGAATTTATTACAAAACATTTCACAATAATGCACATAAGTGAGAATCAAGAACTCTTTTGTAAATCCTAATGTGTGTTTTTTTATCTCACTATTGATTATCTACGTGCTTCATATTTGGGCTAACAATTTCTTCAAATTCCTTTGATCACTCTCGATAGTATGCACTTAAATGCAAGTAAGACACTTGCACCACCCAAACCACATCACTATTACCATTGCTTCCTCACCTTCCACATCTTAAAACATCTCCCTTGGCACAACCCCTTTTGACTTCAAGGACTCGAGTGGTTCCTAAGGTCTAGAGGTTAGTTAGGTCTAGAGTTTAGTTCCCTTCAGTCTGGCATTGTGCACCCCATAAGGCAATATCCATGATATAGCATGACATGTTGCCCTTCCACATTCCCCACTCCTTTCCGCGTTCGTTTGGATCTCTCGATGCAATTGCTAGTAAATATTTTTTTTAAGTAACATTGTAATGATTTGTTACAAAGCTAGAATATAAAATCAAGTGGATGGATGCATGTTGTTGGAAGGAAATTCACATTGAGAATAACAAAATATAATTATGATGATAATGATACTTCTCACAATGCATTTGGAATGAATGATCTGGAAATAGGGCATTGCAAAAGAGTCCTTGTAGGTGGAGTGAAGATAGAACCTAGGTCCATTTGATGGAATTTATTTTGTATGTTGTAGTTTTGGTGTTTAATGAACGATATTAATTTTACCCAACCCTCTTTGGAATATAATGCTTTTGATTACTATAAATAACATCCCTATGTTGTTATTTTCTTTAGTTTTGTTATATTGATTAAGATTTTGACCGCAAACTAAAAATTTAATAGTGTAGTCTATCACATTGATATATAAGATTGTATACTTTGTTATTTATGTCATTTCCATAAATCATGTATAATGATAAATATTTAATTAAATTTTGACTATATTTTTTTTTGGTATATATAAACATTTTTTTCATTAAAATTATAATAATAATGATTATATATATATATCTATATATATATATATATATATATATATATATATATATATTTCACAATAATAAAAAAATAAAAATACAATAAATCTATTATTTTAATTTTTAATTTTTATTAATTTAACTAAATTATATAATACCTTTATTTTATAAACATTAAATTTAGGACAAATTAAAGTAGAATGTAGTATTCAAGCATAATGTCCATATTGACGTTATTAAAAATCTTGTGCTTTCTATGCCCGTATTCACGTTACAACCACTTATTCTTACTATGACCTAAATTTATTATTATTATTATGGAAATTAAATGTGTGAAAATCTAAATATAATTTCATCTTTTATGTTTAGTAAATTGTAAATTAAATTATAAATATTTTCCATGTAAAATATTTTTTTAAAACTAATATTCCTTTTAATAAAAAAATGTCAGGACTAAAATTGAGGATAACCATTAACTGGTGAACGCACATAAACCAATTAATTTACAACACATTATGCGTGACAATTTGAAATCCGTACGTAAGAAATATATTAAATGATAAATCTGACATTAACACCATTGTCAGTAATATATTAAATCATAAATCTGCCATTCTAAAAGCCTTTCCAGCCTCAGTAGTACTCACAACTTCAATGTGATATTACTTACGAAACAAACAAGTCTTACGAATAGGGTTTTATAAAGCAATTCAGTTTCATGTATTCATGTATTCATCGAACCAGCCGAACCAGAGGATCATTTTCGAACGCAACCCCGGAGCCTTAGCGCAACGGTGAAATCGAGGCTTTCATGACTGACGGAATTGCTCACCTGCCTTGTCGCATTCAAACGCTCTCGATAATCACCACCGTTGTCCGCTTTCTGCTCCATATTTCACAGAATTAGGTCCATAATTATTATCGGACAGTTCTCAATTTTTGAATCTGCGGAATGATAGACCACATTTGAGGAAAACCCGCACTCGATAATAGCATACGGCTTTTTTTCATCTTGAGCTGATATTGAAGCCCTTGCGACCCGGACGGACCTCCTGCGATTAATTTAAAGTTTTCAGGTATCTCGTTTAGAATTTTAGAAGTGGTCGTGCGTATGCTTTACTGTTGAATTGATTGGGCAACAATGCTGTCATGGCTCTTATTACTGGTATTTCAGTATTTGTTTGTAAACGCTCAAATGCTGGAGTTCGCGGATTTTTTTTATTATCAATATAGAAAATTTAGGGTTTGTTTTACACAGTATGATAAGTCTGCTTTGTGTAGTGCTTCAACCGAGTTACATGCCATTAAGCAGGCTGGCATTTCTGTATTTGTACGCAAAGCCTTTTGTTTTGAAGGAATTTCCATTTCTTAGCTGTGTTTGAAAGCTCACAGGGTTTACAGAGGCTGGCTTAGCTTTATTTTCACATTTAACCCTTTGTTTCAAAAGGCTTGGTGAAGAGGCTTGTTATTAGACCAAAACTTAACCCTTTGTTTCAAAAGGCTCGGTGAAGAGGCTTGTTATTACACCAAAACTTATAGCTTGTACTAAACTTTTCAAATGGTTAATTAGGATAGGATTCTCAAAGTGAGAATTAAGGATTCCATAGAGTTGCAGCTATTACTCCAACACTTCTCAAAACCAGTTTGGGGAATAACACCCTTTCAAACTCAGCTAGAACTAATTACACCAAAACCGTCAGATTTTAATAAACTTCCAAACCTATAACTAAGATGCCCAAAATGAGAATTAAGGATTCCATAAAGTTTCCTTGATTACTCCAACACTTTGCCATTGCTTAGCTGTTGCTGAAGTTCACAGGTCACAGGGGTTGTTAGTGTATGTAAGAAGTTTTGTGTTATATTTTCTGTAATGTTTGATTGTGCATGAGAGTACTTTTTTGCAGTTTCTCTTTTTCAATTTTTGGACGGTAAGCCGAGCGATGCTTCGTTCGAGTGCAAGAAAGGGAAAAGGTGTTTGTGTACATGAGCCTCACATAAATTTCATAAATCTCCCGGAGAGCTGTATATCTACCATTCTCTCCTTAACTACACAACGCGATGTTTCCAGATTGGCAGCCGTTTGTAAACTCTTTAGATCTGCGGCCTATTCCGACTCTGTCTGGAATAAATTCCTTCCTCGACAGTGCTACGAGATATTACCTAGGGCTGCCAAGCCCATCCAATTTAATTCCAAGAGAGAACTCTATTTTCGCCTAGACAAGGGTACAAAGGTATACATAAATCCTTAATATTGTCTCCATTATCGTTTCATCCATTGACATTCAGAGTCATATTCATATCCTGCTGCAACAACAACAGATATTTTGGCTGGAGCGATCTACAGCGAAAATAGGCTACATGCTATCTGCAGGAACATTAGGGATTTACTGCGGTAAAGCTCACGAAGGATTTTGGAGCTGGAGATTGGCTTATAATGACGACTCCAGGTTGGCTCTGTTTAGGTTATCGATGTTGTTATTATTTCTTTCTCATTTGTTTGTTTAACTCTTCAAAAACGTTGAAAGTATTGGGTAAACCTTAAATAGATGTTATGTTCTCATTATGGATTGTGGATTATGGGTTCAGATTCCACGAGGTTCTTGAGCTGTTATTCGTTCAAGTCTTTGATATTGGGGGAGGATTGTCTGCGGATACGGAGTACAGGGTGGTGTTTGTGCTTAAATTGAGAGCATACTCCAATGGGTTTCATGGGCGCCTAGTTAAGTTTTCGGTGAGAGCGCCAGGGGCAGAGGAGATGGAATTGGAGCATCTTCTTCCTGGGGATAAACGGGTATATTGTACGAGGGGAACTAGATGGATGGAAGTGGTTGCAGGGGAATTCACAATGAGAGCAGCAGAAGATATGGATGATGTTTCTTCTCACATCGAATTTCGAATGAAAGAAGTGGAAGCATTGGCTTGGAAAGTGGGGCTTCAGGTAGATGGAGTGTAGATTGAACCCAGGCCCAGTTAATGGTTTTACTTTACTTTGTCTCAGTTATGATGTTTCCTGAATGTTGTTAGTTTTGCCCCAAACCTGTTTAGAATATAATGTTTTTGGATGTTGGACATTATGTTTTTTCCATTTTATTTTGTTATTGTGTTTGTTTCATTGTGTGATGTTTTGACTACAAATTAAAAATTGCTTTGTAGCCAAAAATATTTCTACGTGAAATTGGATTATTTGTTTCTATGAGTTATATTATTTCCATGGGCTGGTTGTATACTGTTAGATGTTTAATGCATGTTTTCATTGCAAAATCTCCACAAGCAGAGGAAGAGTTTACTTCTGGTTCCATTTAAAATATTCAGTCAGATTGTATGAGATTTTTTTCCTGTGGGTTGCTCTTACAGAGAATACAGAAAAACAGTTGGATATACCAACTACAAGCTTTTACGAGAAATTTTACGACAGATTAGTCATCAGAAAGAAAATGAGAATGCATACAGTTTTAATTTGTTGTATTAAGATTTTCTTCAGAATGCGGAAAACCTGAAATTAAAAATACCTATGTGATTATTTCACTTCTATGATATGGTAATAGTAATCGTGAATTTATTATGACTTTATACAAATAAACATTTTCATCAAATGATAATGAAAAATTATATATATATAATTTTAAACCGTATAAGATTTAGTTTCATGATGATAAATATAATAGATAAATTTACAGTATATTAATTTTGTCCATTTTAAACTGAATTAGTAAATAAATATTTTGGATTGTTTTATTAAATAGATCATGCATAAGTTCTAAGGTTCAGTGTCATTGTTATTCGGTAAGTTTATGTCGTTTTGTTTTTCTTTTTTTGGTGTGGATATTTTATTGATTTATAGGTAGAGCAAAATCTGGAGAATTTTGATATTTTTTGTTTATTCACTTCATTTTCATTAAAAAGATATATGCGGAAGAATTTTTTTTTAATTAAAACAAATAAATATGATAAAAAATTGAATGGAAAATAAATAGAGTTAATTTCATTAAAAATATATAATAATATTTTATAAAAAATATACTATTATAATTATTATTAATGTGGTTGATAAAGTCTATATAATCAGATTTATAAATGCACATTAATATACGATATTGACCTTATAAAATTAACTATATACAATGTATATCAATCTATTGAAATGTTCAATCTATATTAAATATACTTAACACTATATATATATTCATGTATGTATTAATGTAATTAACTACATATACAATACTCTTATGCACACGAATAGATATATATATATATATATATATATATATATATATATATATATATAAGTACATATACTAGGATTGATATTATAAATCGAAGGGAATAATATTAACCCAAGAGATAATAAGCCGAGGGGATTACTACTAAAAATCCTAGGGTTTATATTCCTTGCATTTTTAGTATTAATCCCTTGAGTTTATTATATCAATCTGCGGGCTATATTAATCGAAGGATTCATATTCCTAGGGTGTAATATTATTCATAGGTTTCTAATATTAATCCTTTATGTTCAATATAAATCATGGTCATCTAAGGCTCCCTTGAGTTTACTATATCAATCCCTGGGGTATATTAATCTAAGGATTCATATCCCTAGGGTGTAATATTATTCATAGGTTTATAATATTAATTCTTTAGGTTCAATATAAATCATGGCCATCTAAGGATTTAAGATATTAGTCCATTGGAATTATAATATCTTAGCGTTTTAGTATTAACCCTTAGTTTTATAATGTCAATCCCTTGGATTTATTGTAAGGGTTCACATTCCTAGGGTTTAATATTAAAACTCGAAGGGATTATAAGACCAAGGAAATAATAAAACCCAAGGGAAAAATATTAAACCCTAGGGATAAACATCGTTGACCATGCTTGCCCATCATCTTACATCAAAGCACAAGATACATTAAAGCACTACAAAAAACACAATAAATTCATCAATGTTGTTGATATAGTGTTTTAAACCAAGGTTTGTTCAAAAAAATATTATCAAAACATAATACTACAAATATTTCTGAAAGATTATCCTATAATTAATCATTTCGGTTCACAAATGATGAATTGTACAACCCTTACAATTTGCAAACCCAAGCTATTAACATTCTAAAACCAACCTATATAAACACTTGGATAAGTATTATAAGCCCAAAGAAATAATAAACCCAACGTATTATAAACCAAAGCGAAATAATAGTAAACCCGATGGATAAAAAAATTTAAACCCAAGACAAATATTAAAACCCATATATAAACATGTTTGACCAAAGTTCACCACGATATATAATGGACTACATAATCATTTTTTACAATGCCTAGACGCAAATATGATGATCAACTGTGGTTGACTACCTTTGGGAGAAGCATTGTCACTGATGCTGTTCCATGGGTACCATGTTTCCACTAATCCTTATCACAATAACAAAAGGATTGGGTTAATAATCCTTTGGAATTTTTAAAACTATAAATGAAAGGAATTATAAACCCGAGAGATTATAAAGGAAAGGAAAAAATAAACCAAAAGGGGCTTATAGAAAGCCGTTGGCTTTAAAATATCAATCCATTTCTTTGTTATGCACACACATGTACATATTAATCAATACACATGTCTAGCATTATAAATCAAAGGGAGAAAGATTTTATAGCATTATAAACCCGAGGGACAAAATAGTTAAAAACCCAAGATATATAAACCCTAAGAAATATTATAAGCCCTTAAGTGAACATGTAAAATCTGCAAATATTCACACGATCCTTCACATAATAAAGAAAATGTTGGCTTTATAATATGCAGAGCTTAATAAACCCGAAAGGGAGTTATTATTTTAAAAAATACTACCATTAACATTAATAAATATTGTAAACCCAAATAACCTAATTGTACAACCCATATAATTTGTAAACCTAGGGAATAAATTACTTAAAGCCTATTATCGAAAGATAAACATACTAATATTATCGAAAACATAATACTACTTATTATTGTTAATAAAAAATTATAAACAAATGAATTACACGTGCAACCCAAGTGATGAATTCCCTGAACAAAATGTTACTGTAAACGAATTAATATTATAAAATCGACCTATATAAACACTTCTATAAATATTTTAAAACCGAAACAAATAAAAAACCCAAGGGATTATAAACCCGATATTATAATACTAAACCCAATGGATAAATATTGTAAACCCAAGACATAATTGTGAAAAATTTTAACATTTTACATCATTTTAACAAAGTTGAGCACGATAGATTTTGGAGTACACAAATCCTTTCCTATCAATGCAAAGTTGGGCTATGCTTGTCTTTGGTTTACTAAGTTTGGGATAGGCTTCGTTACAAAGCGATCGGGCAATGGTTGAGCATGGTTGAGTCTATATTGAGCCAGAAGAGTTAACCCACTATTGGTGCGATCGAGTGGAGCCAGGAAGGTTAACCTTTATTTTGCCAATAGAATATATAGACCACCTATTACCGGGGTTGGAACTTGGAATAATGCTTATATTACATTAGTAAATAAGTAGGATTGGCTTCTTGAGATATTTTCTCAACAAGCAGATTCTTTCGTTTGAAATGTCTGTTGGATTTAATAAGCCTATGTTGTGTGTCTTGTAATTTGATTTTGACATGTAGAATACAAATTGGCTTGTCAGTAATCTCTCCACCGAGTCTATGTTAAAATGCCAGCTTTCCAACAACACTGATACTCAGCGTTTGCTTTCCAAATTTGTATTGACGAAGCTACGGCACGGAAAACCGCTTGCTATTTCTTTGAATAGTTAATTTTTGAGAACCCTTACAGGTCCTTCACAAATGAAAACCGAGCCTCTTTGTGTTAAGAAAACGGAGAGCATTGAACAAAAAGCAAAGATTTCGCTCTATACACGACGAAAACGATCTTTTGATTTGTTTTGGTATGCGGGACTTTGTTTTTATGTGAAAGGCCCAGGTGGTCCCCCATGCCAAGTCAACGAGACCGGTCGGCGGTTTCATCGCGAAGTATTTTTATTTGATCGGGTTTTTCATTTGGCATGTTCGCGAAGTTGAAAACCGGACTCTGAAAGATATTAGGCGACGAGTTGATAAAATTTTTCGGGTCACAAAAGACCCCTACGTCAGCAACTCCAATCCGGACCCGATATTAGTTTATAGGCCGGATTTAATAAATCATCACGAGCACCAATGGTGATGTCACATCAGCCCATTTGCACGGGGGCTTCACTCAATCAACCTCTATCCTATCACGTGCGTTCGTGGCATATTAAACAATGCCACTTGGTTCGGCCTACATATTGGAAAATACCACTAAAAATCACATTGATCTGACACAATGTCAATATGAACCCGATACACCTTCCCAATTTAAAAAAGCCTAAGCTTCACTTAGATATTGTAGGTATCCATTTTTCATTAACATATTTTATACCCCTTTATATTTTTCTGCTAGCCTTTGAGCTCCATTTTTTATACCTCTCAATATAAAAACCCTTTACCCCCTATATATCCCCCAATATATTATGCCATTTTTTCCTCAATATAAATCCCCCAATGTGAACCCACGTGGTATGGTATTGCTCCCCTAGTGCAGTCCCTATGCCCATTTGTAACGTGAAATCTCCATTGTAATTTGGTTAAACGTGGTTTGAAGTCCGGCGGTAATTTCGTTTATGTTTTTGTTTTATGTCGCGCGATAAAGGGTTCGGCCATATTATGGTTTGTTTTAATGTTTTTAAATAGAGCGATAAAGGTTTATCTAAAAACCTTTGGTATTTTATTGTTTTAACGCATATTATATATATGCGTGTTATTTGAAAGGTGGACCAAGTAGGCCTACTGTAGTTTAGTTTTATTTTATAAGTTTTGTTTTGTTATTATATCTTGTGACATATGTTTTTAAAATAGCCGAAGGCTAATGTATTAGTGTATTACGATTTATTTTATATACACAATGAGATAATGTAATTTTTATATATCGAGTGTGAAAAGTGTATTACACTGAAAAGTGTAAACAAAAAGACAATGTATTGTTTTTAGCACAACGAGCGAGTGTTGAAAAACAAAAGGAGCCGAAGAGGCTATTTTGAAAAGAAGAGCAGAGCATTGTAACGAGGAGAGATAGAGTATTTTGAGTGTGAAGCCAGTGTTGGTTTTTTGTGCCTCGTGTTAGCGGCGGAGTCAGCGTATTGTAATTCCTCAACGAGAGGAAGATTTTGTAATAGTTTTTTGATTAATGAAATAGAAGTATTTTTGTGTGCGATCTCTTTGTCCTTTGTGAGAGCAAAAGAAATTTTAAATTCTTTGTGTTGAAAAGGAGAGTATCATTCTCTCTATGTTTTGTTCTGGAATTTTTCGAAATTTCCAGCATGATATCGGAGCTAGTCCGAGGGCTCTTTGAAGGTGTCGAAGAAGGCGGAAGGAAGGATTTCTTGTTGCGACGTGACTTCTCCGACCAGGGAGTGAGAGACTCGATCGAAAAAGAATCCAAGGCATTTCTCAGAAAGTCGGATTTTATTGTGTTACTATTTGAAAGGCAGAGCCGATTTATTTTAAAAAAACATAGTCAAGTATTTGAAGCATAGTTAGAGTGCGAGAGGATGGAAGTTTGGAGCGAACACTAGCGTGAGTATTGGTAATGCTCGGCTCCGTATTAATTAATAAGAAAAACTATGATTGCTGAGAAATAACTATGCCCTTTTTTCCTCCAAGACTTATGGGAACTTGTTGAGGATGGTTTTGAAGAACGATAGATGAACATGAGCTTAGTGCCTTAACTCAGAAGCGAGAGAAGGAGTTGTTGAAGAGCAATAAGAAGAAGGACTCTAAGGCCCTCTTATATTTGTATCAAGCGGTACATGAGAGTGTGTTTCCAAGGATAGCGGCAGACTAGGAGATCCAAAGAAGCATGGAAACTCTCAAGATGGCCTATCAAGGCATGGAGAAAGTGAAGACAACAAAAGCTACAATTACTTGAGGAGAGATTTTGAGAGTCTGCGCATGGAAAGAGTGCGATAATATAGACTCATTCTTCACATGTGATTGGAATGGTCACAGAAATAAGATCTCATGGAGATACTCTTGAAGAAAGAAGGATTGTGGAGAAACTTTTGAGGAGCCTACCCTCAAGGTTTGATGTGATTGTCACCACCATAGAAGAGACAAAGGATCTCACAAACTTTTCGAGTTGATGAGCTACATGCATCATTGATGACACATGAACAGAGATTGGGTAGAAATGAAAACTCATCTCGGAGCATGCCTTTAAGATCCATATGTCCCTTTGGAAGAGGAAGAGGTCAAGGAAGAGGAAACAGAGAGAGAGAGCGAAGCACAAAAAGAGGTGGAAGAAATAATCCGACGATACTAGGAAGGGGCAACAATCCATATCGGAACCAAGGCCAAAGTAGCGACGGCAAGGTGGACAACAAGCATGCTCATGGACAAAGGTATGATGAAATCCGATGTCCGGTGTCATTCCCGTAATAAAAATATGGGCATTATGAAAATGAATGTAGGAAGAAGCAAAATGATATGGGTAATAGACCCGGTGCAAATTCACTAGAGAAAAATATCGAGCCAAGAGTAAATTGTTTTTACGCATGTAATGTGGCTAAGGAAAAGAGTGAAGATTTATGGTTTCTAGACTCGGGTTGTAGTAACCATATGACGAGAAACATAGCCATGTTTTCTCATGTTAGATGAGAATGTGAAGTCTCAAGTCACATTTGAGGGACGGATATGTAAATGTATTAACGAGGAAAGAAGAAAAGAAATCCATATCGAGATGTTTATTATGTTCCTGGAATGAAATGTAACCTCTTAAGTATTGGATGACTTATTTCGAAAATGGGTACAATTTTTTTCTTTGAGGATGATGTATGCACCATAATGGATAAAAACCACAGCAAAACGCATGTATTGCTAAAGTGAACATGACAAGGAACGAGGATGTTCCCTCTCAAGATGAGAGCATATTTGAATAATGGAGACGAAATAGCAATAGTGACACAGAGGCTTTCCAAAGTGAAGCAAAGATGAGAAAAGCTGGTTGTGGCGAGTTGAGATTTGGACATCTCAACTTTGGAGGTCTTAAATTGTTGCACGAGAAAGGAATGGTAAGAGTATTACCATTGTGAGAAAAACCAGACGACCTTTGTGAAGGTTGTATCTTGGGTAAATGACACGGAGAAAGTTTTCCATCAGGAAAGAGCATAAGGGAAAAGGCACCCTTGGAAATTTTCCACTCGGATTTATGTGGACCGATGCAAACTCCATCATTAGTAGTAGCCACTTATATGTTAACTTTATTGATGAATTTCTATAGACTTGAGTTTACTTTTGAAAGAAAACAAAAGTGAAGTGTTTGAAAAGTTCTGGAATCTTCAAAGCACTTGTGGAGAACCAAAGTGAGTACGCATATCAAAATCCCTAGAGAAAATCGATAGAGGAGGTGAATATATATCTAAATAATTTATGTGATTTTTGAGAGAAAATGGCATTCATAAAGCGATTTACGACAAAGGTACACTCCGCAACAAAATGGAGTTGCAGAGAAGGAAGAATAGAACCATCATGGATATGGTAAGGAGTATGCTAAAGGCAAAAACATTTTCCAGATGATTATTAAGTTGTTGTACATTGTGCGACATATATTTTAAATATATGCCTAATAAAAGCAATCATGAACAAAGTTAGGAAGAGGCATGGAGTGGCACAAAGCAAGGAGTCACCCACATTAGAAGTTTTTGGTTGTGTGGCTTATGCACACTTTCCGGATCAACTAAGGAAGAAGTTGGACGAGCAAGGGGGAGAAATGTATTCTCATTGGATACGATGAGGAATCCAAAGCTTATAGGTTGTATAACCCATCCACGAAGAAGTTTATTGTGAGCGAGAGATGTTTAGTGCATTGAAGAAGAAGCTTGGGATGGAAGCATAGAGAAAACGAGTGAATGTTAAAAATTGTTTGTCTCATGATGAAGATGATGAAGAGATGGTTGAAATACATCCCCAGAATAGCAACACCAACACAAAAGGACAACAGGGAACACCCTTGAGAAGATATGAGAGTGCTTCTCCAAGCACACCACAAGGAGGAGATTTCGAGTGCTACTTCAGAAGCACTTGTACACCAAATGAAGAGGAAAGAAGTTCAAAAAATTTAAATGACATTTATGAGCAAGAGGCGGCGATGAAGGTATGAACTCTTTTATTTTGCTTTATATTGTCATGTTGATGACATCCTATTCATTTTTGAGGAAAGCTATTAAAGATAGGAAATGGATAGAAGCTATGGATGAAGAAATTAATGCCATAGAAAGAAACAAGATATGGGATTTAGTTGAACTCCCCAAAAGGTAAAGATGTTATTGGAGTTAAATGGGTCTATAAAGACCAAGAGTAATCTTTTTGAAGGAAAAATTGAAAGGCACAAAGGCCATACTTTTTTGTCAAAGGGTATAAACGACGCGACATGGGAGAGACTATGAGGAAAACTTTGCATGCAGTGCAAGAATGGAAATCAGTGAAAGTAGTGCTTTCCATAGCAACACAAAACAAATGGAAAGTTTTACCAAATGGACGTGAAAGTCAACATTCCTAAATGGAGTGTTAATGGAAGGGTTTATATTGAACAACCTCTAGGCTATGAAAAAGAAAGGCCAAGAGCACAAAGTGTGCGGATTGAAGAAATCTCTTTATGGGCTCAAAAGCAAGCACCCAAGAGCATGGTACAGTAGGATAAATTCCTATCTCTTGGAAAATGGATTTTCTTTAAGAAATTCGAAGAGGTGAACCCACCTTATACATCAAAGAGAAAGATGGTAAGATGCTCATTGTTGTGTTATATGTTGATGATGTAATTTTTACGGAGTAGCTGAGTGATTACCTTATTGAAAATTTTAAAAGCTTGATCATTGAAAGATGAATTTGAAATGAGCTTGATATGGGATTGTTGAGATACTTCTTAGGAATAGAAAGTAGAACAAAATGAAAATGAGATTTTTATCTCACAAAGCAAAATATGTTAATGAAGTGTTGAAAAGATTTAATATGTAGGAGAAGCTGAAAGCAACAATAACTCCCACGGTGATGGGATTAAAACTCGGCAAAGAGGATAGCGGCGAGGATTTTGATCCTGGATTTGTACTGTGAGCATAGTTGGCGGCCTCATGTATTTGAGCGCAACTAGGCTTGATATAATGCATGTTGTTAGTTTGATTTCGCGAAACATGGGAGAGGCCAAAAGAAGCTCGTGGCGAGCAACAAAGAGAAATTCGAGGTATGTTAAAGGTACTAAAAGGTATGGCATTTTATATACTACTTTAGAATGTTTAGATTTAATTGGATACAACTTGACGAGTGATTGGGCTCAAAGTGTGGATGATCGGAAAAGCACATGCGGTTATGTTTTTCACATGGGTTCGGGAGCCATTTCGTGGGCTTCTAGCTAAACGACCTATTGTAGCATTATCTACATCAAAGGCGAGAATATGTGGCGGCTACGGCAACATCGTGTCAAGAGATTTGGATGAGGAGGATGTTGAAAAGTTTATGCCAAGAGAAAGAAAAAGGTGCGGTCGATTTATTGTAATGATAAGCTCGGCTATTGCATTATCGAATAATATTTGTGTTTCACTGAGAAGACGAAACACACATTGACACGCAGTTTCACTATATCAGAGAATTGGTGAACGATGGAGAAGTTATTTTAGAACCTCTAACGAGAACTTAGGAGCGGTTTGCGCAACATTACGGCAAGCCATTGGGGCGAGGAAAAGTTTTGAGTTTTTAAGAAATGTACTGAGTGTGTTGATAGCAACGGTTGAGAGTGAGTGTTGGAAATGTTACTTTCAACCCTTGCACGATCTCCCGGCCCGCTTTCCAAATTTGTATTGACAAGCTACTGGCATAGAGTTGCTTGCTATTTTGCGGAATATTCAATTTTTGAGAACCCTTCACGAGTCCTTCACAAATGAAAAACGAGCACATGTTTTATTGTTAAAGAAAAACAAAGCATTGAACAAAAACAAAGATTTCCTTATATACATAGAAAACGATCTTTTGATTTGTTTTGGTACGCGGGACTTTGTTTTATGTGAATACCGCATGCAGTCCCCATGCCAAGTAGAAAGACCCGGTCGGCGGACACGCGGAGGATTTTTATTTTATCGGGTTTTTCATTTTGGCTCTGTTCGCGAAGTTGAGAAACCTGGGACCCGAAAAGATATTAGGCGGCGAGTTGATAAAAGTTTTGGGTCACAAAGGACCACTACAAAGTCGGTGGCCTCAGTCCGCACGATGTCGGTTTATAGGTCGGATTTAATAAATCATTGCATGCACAAATGGTGACGAATCCGTCAGCCCATTTGTATGCACTTAAAATCTCCATTGTAATTTGGTTAAACGTGGTTTGAAGTACGGCGGTAATTGCATTTATGTTTTTTGTTTATATGTCGCGCGATAAAGGGTTCGGCCATATTATGGTTTGTTTTAATGTTTTTTAAATAGTGTGATAAAGGTTTTTAAAAACCTTTGGTATTTTATTGTTTTCATACGCATATATATATGAGCGTTATTTAGAGAGGTGGACCCATGTAAGCCCCTTTGTAGATTAGTTTTATTTTATAAGTTTTGTTTTGTTATTATTACTGCCATTTGTGACATATGTTTTGAAATAGCTCGAAAGGTAATGTAGGTGTATTGTGTTATTTTATATACACGCAGACAAATGTAACACCCCCAGTTTATGTGTTTGAATTTCGAAAGCTAGACATTTTGAACTTTAATCTGAGGGGAGTGAAGACTGAAGGATAAGTATTTTGTGAATGTAATTAAATATTTAATTTGAAGAAATGAATAAAATGCTTGTGTACATATGGACCAAAATGAGATGTTGAGATCACTTGCTAAATCCATGAGGATGGATAAGGCCACAAAATTCCCCACGATCTTTGCAGAGCCTTGAGAAAATTATTTCTAATTTAGATTTTGAGGAAGAATCTAAAATTTCCCGATGATGAAAGTAGTTGGGGAAGAGGGAAAAAAGTTGGAAAAGCTAAGGAGAAGAAGCATAGAAACGGCTTAAAAGAGTCACTACAGGGGAAGCCTAGGCAAACGGGGAGGAAAAGCATCCTGCTATTTTGGACGCGGGGAATTAGAAACATCGCCTAGGGGAACCATGGCTTAAATAAGGCAACTCACTAAGCGGATCCGTTGATACTATTCTAGGAGGTGATCTCTGCTCGAGGGTGAGTTCTGGGAGACAAAAAGGACTCTAAGGTTGGGAGGTTGGTCTACTGTATGCATGGTATGTGTTTATATGTTTGTGTTATATGGTATGAATTGGCTACATATAAAAGTTGACTATATAGTATAATTATAAATGCTACATTTAACAGAGTTAATCATAAGGCATTCACCTTCTTAACTAATGCACTTATCTTCATCTGAGATTTCAATATCAATAAATGATATCTGGCTTACCAAAGTATTGAAGGTGTTCAGATGCTCTGTCACCGAGTCTCCATCCTTCATCCTCAGGTTATACAACTTTTTCTGCAGGAACAATTTATTCACCAGAGACTTAGATTGGTAAAAAGTCCCTAGCATGTCCCACAAGGTCTTTGATGTAACTTCCCTAGATACTTTCAACAATACTGAATCTGATACACACAACCATATTGTGCTATTTTCCTTCCGGTCCAGCTTCTCCCAATCTTCATCTGACATTGCCTTTAGTTTACTACCCGAATCTATCGCGATCCACTAATATTTATCCACTAGCAAATCCTCCATCTTGAGCTTCCACAACTCAAAACTCTGACCACTAAATTTCTTGATCTCTATCTTCCCGCTGCTCGCTATCTTCTTTCACCACAAGAATCGATCCCGCATATCTCCCTTTGATCGGGGTCTACCTTAGGCTTGAGCAAAAAAATCCTCGAACAAAGTCATCCCCTTGAAGTGAAACAACTCGATACAAATGTAGGTTTTAATCTTGTACAAAAAATTATTTGCAATCGAATCTTAAAAAACATAAAATAAACAATATGAGAGCATAAAACATAAAACATATATACACAAATATTTTCCCCTGGATCCCAAATCGGGACGATAGCTTGATTTTTCATTATTTTCCTTTTAGTGATACAACACATATATATACATCTTGAAGCATACATAAACCCAAATCCATTGAACCTGGATTAGAACATAGCGTAGTTCCATTAATCGGATCTACAACATACCGGGGGCTGAAAACCATCATACGTTGCCCGAAGACCACGAGCGAGGAGGGCACCGCCCCTGCGTGACCTTGTTATGCCGGGTGCAACGTACGAGGGGGTATATCCCCACTATGACCCACCCACACGTGAATAGTCATGGAAATAATATAACATATATGCAACACTTCAAATGTAGGAAGTACAAGTACGATATTTTTCTCCAAATTTTACTAGTTTAAGCATTAATATTGTTAATTGTTTGCTTCTTCTTGCATTGTATGCCTCTTGCTCTATTGGATCTCTCAACCCAAACCCTAGGGTAATTCATCCCATAACGAGAATTGGTGACTAAGCTCGATTACATCTATGTAATTCCTATTTTTTGTTCTTTCTCTCTGGATTTTGGTTCTATGTTTTTTATCACTTTTCCCGGTTCTTTGGTTCATTATACATCTATGCAAAAGTCATGATCTTTCGGATCGGGCTTCGATTTTTTATGACCTTTTTATATGCGATTGAAATTTTACGCGATACGCATATATACACATTTTCGTCCAAAGACACACACGTATACGTGGGTTTCCTTGTACACGATCGCGTATACACCTTGGTTGCTCACTACCCAGAGCTACGTATGGCTAGTTTTAAATGAAATTTAGATACTTTGAGGTCCGGTAAAGTCATTTTTCCTATTCTTAGCCACTTCTATTCAATATTTGATGTTTACGGGAAGTGTTGATTCTTATAGTTTATCAATATTCTCTCTTTCTTGTGGAAAAACCTAGTCAGCCTATGGTTTTTTCTTTCTTTTACGAAGTTTCGGTTGGGTTTGACACTGCGCTTCTTGTTGAAGTTCTTGGTTGTGCTAAGTATTCGGAATCGTGAGTTCTTGTTGATTTTATCCATGTTTAGCCATATTATTCCTTCATTTTTTTCTTTTCTTTCGTTTACTTTCTTGATTTTTTCTTGGTAGAAAGGAATTTATGGCAATATTGAATATCCTTCTTGATTTTATTGGAGTTTCCTTGATTGCTAGGGGTTTGTGTTGTTGATCGGGTCGTTTGCTTGAGTTGGTTGCCTCTTTCCACTTGTTAGGGGTTGTCATGAAAATGGTATTGATGGCTTAAGGAATTTGAGGCCTTTTTTTCTCAACTTGGTGACTTTGAGTTTTTGGGTAGTCTTTGCTTTCTCAAAGAATTTTTATGGTTCCTTCAAAGAAAAAAGACACAA
Source organism: Pinus albicaulis (assembly GCA_034641835.2). Taxonomy (NCBI): domain Eukaryota; kingdom Viridiplantae; phylum Streptophyta; class Pinopsida; order Pinales; family Pinaceae; genus Pinus; species Pinus albicaulis. Next base: position 270,208,044 of record CM076576.1, read on the forward strand.
AAAACATATTTGTTTGACTTTTATTTTTTTCTTTTGGTTTTGTTTTCAATAAATTTTCATCATTTTTTGAGAAAGTGTAAAGTTTTTCATTTGGTCGAATTCACTTGGTTTTTTGGGAGAAGTTCTTGTTTGAATTTGTCCTTACTTTTTGTGTCAAAGTTTTTATACCTTTTTATTGCGAAACACATTCGATTATTCCTTAGAGTAATCCTAGAATCTTTCATTTGGAAATGGTAGTTTTTCATTAGAGTAGTTGACTGTATAGAATTTTTAGTCTTTTGTATATTTTGAGTATGTGATGTGTATTTTTGAAAAAGAAAAAGACGTTTGTTTTCATTAATTTGTTCTTAGTTCCCTTTGTATAAATCCTTTTCATTGAAGAAAAAGTTGCATTTTACATGTAACCGAGTTTCTATTGATTTCTTCTTGCGTCCATTACACCATAATTTGCACCTCTATTTCACCCACGACATAAAATAACAAACTTTAAAATAAAGCGATAATATTTAAAATCAAATAGAATATACTAGTCATTAAATACATCAACTAGCCTAGGTCATTAAGGCCTTGGAATGGGTGTGTGGAGAGTTAACTCTCAAGGCCATTATAAATTTAAACTTAGAAGTTGATTAAAAGAGAGTGAAACCCGGTCTCGTTAAGTTGTACGGGAAAGCTATCATAAAAAAGGGAATCAAGCATTAGGGCGAGTGAAGAAGGGAAGAGATACCCCCTCTCCTACTTGCCATATCCTGACCAAATGTCGTTTTTCGACGACTCTGGAAATGTAGACGTGACCTTATTTTCCATTCCTATTTTGATCCACCTTCCCATACCTATTTCAAGAAATTACACTGTATCCTAAAGCTAAAATATTACCCTACTTAAATTTTTGGGGAATTTTCCTCAACCTTTTTATACCTCATCACATCTCTAAACCTACCATATCCATATGCCTTTTTTTCCCAAATTCATCATCACCTACGCACGGTTTCATCTAGGAGGGTATCATCCCATTCACAAGTAGTATGGATACTAAAAAGAAATATCAAAAGGGAGGTCACAACTCTAGATTTGAACCATTCACGTTGCAAGAACTTAATTCCTCCCCTTGTGCCAAGAGATTTTTTGAAAACACTAGATGTCTGAGATTTTGTGAGAATATTATGGATGTAGGATGTCATGCCCCTTTGAATACCCATTTTTTCACAAACTTCGACGGGGACAAAGCCACCATATCGGGAATTGAATTTAATCTATCATTAGAGGCCTTCACTAGATAACAAAGGATGTCGAATGAGGGATAAGTACGGATTTTCAAGGGCATGGGAATTGAATGTTGAAAACTACAATGTTCCTAAAACCTCATTGCATAGATGAACACGAACATGTTTTCCATTTCGAGCATGTACTTGATAAGTATGCCCCATTACAGACGATCATGAAATATTTTACATGCGAGGGAATATTTCTAGGACTGCATCAGCAATACCATCTCGGAGTTACTAATGCACGCACAACTACAAAATCACTCAATTTGTCAAACTATATTTTCGGGAGTTTGGTCGAGATGCCGAAAAGCACAAAAAAGGTATAAATCCTCATCCTAGTTTATTTCACCATGGTTTGGTTAAGATTATTATTTTCTAGCATCTCCCAACAAATAATATGACATGGGAAGTTTTCATGGAGAAAGTAGCATCAACTCCTGCTACTAGTCCACCCCTATTGTTCATAGCACAACATTAGTACAATGAAAGGAGAGTAGAGCTCTTCAAGTAGGCATGATCATATTTCAAAAGCACATAGTCTTGAGATCACTAAAACCTATGAGAAGGGAAACATAATGATTTTTGCTCCTAAAACCATTAGAGGTGTATTGGCACCTAAAGATACACTTGAGAAAACCACAAACGATGGATCAACCACCTAGCTATGATGGTGAGTCACCATTAGAGAGCCATGATGAAAAAGAACCCTTAGAAGTTGAAATGGGAGAGCAAGTGAAGGATAATCCATTTGAGGAAACCATAAACGAGAAATATGAAGAATTAGTAGAGTTGAAGGAGGTTTTCTTAATTGTAAATTCTCAGCTCACATTCCTACAACAGAGAGAATTTTCGGTTAAAGGTGAAACTACTCCTCCAAGACAAGACAAAGGTACATGTTGATGTAGATAAAGGCAAGGAAAAGAAATGGTAGATGATGATCAGATGGAGGATGAAAATTTTTGGAACAAAGAAAGAATACCAAGGAAAAGAGGCCTCGAGAAGGCGCTTCATAGAAGAGAATCAACAACTCCTAAATGAGGTTGGTAGAATTTTGATGAACTATTTCTTGATGAAATCAATCAAGATAGAGAAGGTGGCTTGATATAGTCAATGTATGCCTAGGCTTGTTTAAGAAAGATAAAAGGAACAATAACGCCGAGAGACATGTATGGTCGATCATCATTGCACCATGAATAAGATTTCCCAAATCAAGCTTAAACAAGTGAAGGAAAAACTTAGAGAAGCTCAAATGAAGCTCAAGGAGAAAGAAAACTTAGACCTCCTGCTATGGAATCCATGGTTGTTTATCCTATCATCCACGGGTGTTATAGAACACATTTTGGTCAATTTTGAGCACTTTTTGTATTTTTTGGTGAGTTTTTGCAAAAATATAGAAATTTTGTCTCCGGAAAATTGTTACCTTTGAGGCACGAAACTTTCTCTTAGATATTTGAAATCAATATTTTCTTATATGTATGTGTGAATATTAACTTATTAAATTCCATATATGGACTTTGTTTTTCCATGAAAAGCTCTAGTTTTAAAGCAAAATGAAAAAAAATTGCCTCATTTATATGCTTATGCAATGTTTTTGACCATGCGCGGTATACGGGTAAGGTTGGGGATTGGAGGTATTCCTATGGGTGTTTTCAAATTAAAAGTGAATTAGAAACTATACTCTGATTATTATCGGCACAACTTTCATATTTTCATTTGGATGATCCTAAGTGGGTGAAAATCACGCTTGAATGGGTGCAACACTTCTTCCGGATAGGCATGATTTTTTTTGCATAGGATTCCTTTACGAACAACTCTCATGCCATGAAAACTCCAGAAATTCGATGCTTGTTGTCCCATTGGGTGTCATTTTATGTGTTTTGGCTTTTTTTGCCTCTATGATGAGGAAACATGTAATTTAATGGAGACGAAAACACTCCTAGTATTTATCTAAATTTTAGGGATTATTTTCTAACTTTCCTAGATTCTAGGAAGTGATTCATATGTTGTAATTATGATGATTTTTGGATAGGATTTTCGATCCTATGAAGTTTCATAAAATATATTCTCTATAATTAGTCCACCTAAACTCATTCTATAGGTTGGATAGTTGTTATTTGCGATTGGATCTATTGTACAAGATTTGTTAATGAAATGAAAGACAATGTTGCGGACATAGTGTTGAGACTCCGGTGGTACATCTTTGAGCATTGGTTTTTATTTCTAAACTTGTCATATTGAATGTTATGTTATCCATATTTCACATATATGCCTCTCTATGTTAATTCTTATTAGTTTGTTGACGAAATCATGTTTTCCATTCTTTGTTTTTTATAAGATTTTCATGAAATTGTCTCTTCTCTTCTAATGAATGAATTCGATTTAATACTCATTCGACTCCCTCTCGATTCACTCTATACATAATGAAAAATTGATCATGCCTCTTAGGTTACCTACCTAGCCTCACCCTTTCCTATGCAACTAAATGTTGTGAAAACAAGACTATACTAGTAATATAGGGACCTAACACTAAACGTACGAATTCAAACCAAAACCGTTAACCTAGTTTCTAAGCTTGTCATTCTTATCCAACAAAACTTTAAACAAACAAAAACCCTAATATACTAGGCATCATAACTAGCCTAAAACATTACATCTAGTCATCCTTTTGGCTACTAAGTGACATTGACTAGCTTCTTGTGACCAGAATTTTTTGGTCTATGGTTACCTTCCTTCGGCTCCATTTTTGAGATTCAACGAGATGATGAGCTTAGTGAAAAGAGTTGCCTTCACTAAGTGGGCTCGCGAGGGCTATTTTTGGCGCAAGTCTATTTTTTAGACCATTTCTATTTTTAGACATGATGATCGTATTTAAGAAGTTGCGGGATGCTTTTTACAGTATGGTTGATCAAGTTGGAAAAATAGATGAAATTCTATTTTTTGTAATATTTGGCGAAGTCTATTTATAGATCGTCAATCTAAAAATAGATGGATGTCAATTATTATTAGCTCTTAATAATAGTCGGACTCCGGATAGAAACTTATTCTCTTGGAGCACTTCGATTCGGTGCACGGATGTGGCACATCGGCTAACGAAGAAATTACACAATTCCTAACGGTTCTGCGGCTAATGCATGGAGGACTCAATTAGAATTCAAGTGGCGAGTTATGACACGGTTGGAAGAAGGAGTTATAGAGTTGTATTTAGTTTAACTCGGTTAGACTCGGTTGAGCTAGTTGTATCTAGTCTAGCGATTGATACACTAGTGAGAGTGGAGTGAATTAATTAGTTAATTAATTCACAAAATAATAATTCATTAATCAACTAGAAAAATACATCGGTTAGCTACGGTGCATGCTAGTTTCGGTGGAGACCGGTGGAGAGATAGGTGAAAGGGAAAGATAGACTATACTGTTGTGACTATCTTGATGCATTGATTGCATCACACACACTTTGGAGTTGCTGATGAGGATTGCGCGGCCAATCTAGGAGTAAATTGAATTCATTCAAAGCTATTCTTCGACAAAGATTGCACGGTGGAGGCGAGCTAGTAGGTGGCAAAGATCGATGCATGGATTTGTAAGATTGGTCTCGATTAGTGTATGATGATTGTCTTGTCTTGAGAGCTTGTGATATGATTTGTATGCTTATATGAGATTTTCATATGATCTCCATGTTACATAATATATATTTGGGGTTTTCGGCTTCGGGCTTTCTCGGTTAAAAACTATGTTATGTGCGATTGATTATTTTTTTTATGCTTCACATATGTGTGCAATTAATTTTTCCGCATAAAGATTAACAAGCTGGAATAGATTCGAGTATCTTGCATAAAGTTAAATAGTGTGAGATCGGGTGGATCTAGGAAATATGAATTCTTAGTGCATATAATTTATACATGGTATCAAAGCATTTTTTATTGAATATTGCAATTGTGAAGTGAGTTTGTGCTTGTGGACAATTCGAATTTCCTACGAGAAGATTCTTGGTGCGAAATCGAGTATACATTGAAATGTCTTTCAACGGGTTGAGGCGGAGTATGCCTTTGATGGGAGCCTCGAATTAAATAGCCTAGAAGGACACGATGGAGGTGGTCTTTCGGAGGATAATGGGCTGAAAGAGTTCATCGATAGCGATGTTCCTAAGCGGGATCTAGCGATGTTGCATTACTTGATGCATGGCAAAAAAGTACGCAAAGATGAGGAGGATTCTCTTGGAAGGTGTGAAGGACCATATTGTGTCCATCCTTCACAATAAATATACTCCATTCTTAATGTGGAAGGATTTGACGAGACTTGTTCCAAAGCAAAAGTGACCGAGAGGGAGTTGGCGCTTAAAGACAAGCTCAAAAAAATAAAAATGGAGAAAGGCGACAATATTCCAAAATACCTCATGAATTTTGTCCCTTTGCAAGAATGAGCTGGGAAGTGTGGGGGTTTCTTGTTGATGATGAATACTTGGTGAGCTTGGATCTCCTTGAGGGCTTCCGAAGAGTTGGCATAGCTACGAAGATTACGTCGATGGATGGGAGAAAGCTGCCGGGATGGGAGTGACTTTGGTCGGATCTTGTGCGGGGAGGAGATAAAGGCGGGGTACCGGGGATGTATCTTTATCAAAGAATGAAGATGAAGAGAATTTCACTTTAGCTACCAAAGCAGAGGAAAGTGAAGGGGAAGAAATCTTCTTCAAAATCTGATGCTAAAGTGAAGTGTTTTCATTGTCACGAGCATGGAAATTTCGCCACTAATTGTCCACGAAGAAGAAGAATAAGCGGGGAGCTGCTGGATGCTGCGGCTAGAGAGGCCTTAGCCTCGTAATTTGAGCTGGGAAATTTTTATTGATCAAATGCTTGGTTTCAAAGCTGCATGGGACCGAGTGTGGTATCCCGATAGTGGTGTGTCTTTCCATATGACGAGAGACAAAGAGTTGATAGTGACTTGGAGGAGAAGGACCTCCCGAGATGCATATAGAGATGGGCGACGATGGTCGATACTATGCGACTAGCATTGGGACCATTACCTTTGAGAGGGAGTCAGGTAATCCATTCTTTTTGAAGAATGTTATGCATGTTCAGGTCGAAGAAGAACTTGGTCTCGATCGCAATCTTTGGAAGACAAAGGTTATGATGTTGTTTTCGGTGAGGAAAAAGCATTCCTTTGATATAAAACAATGGGTCAAACCCAAGAAGATAGGGGTTCGAATTAAGAATCTCTACAAGGCTGGAGGTAGATGGTTGCGTGCGCAATGGTGGGAAAAAGCGAGAAGAAGTGGTGAGGCGGGATGAGGGCGAATTATGGCATAGGAGATTGGGCCATCTTCACCATGGCGCTTTAAATATTTTGCGACATATTTCTCTCTGGAGTTCCCAAGGGTACTCTTGCGTAGTTAGATCGGTTTAAAGGATGGAAAATGGGTAAGTTTGTGAAGACCACCTTTCATGAGAAGGATAACGCAGTGCTTCGAGTGATCCGGAGAGAATCCACACGAGATGTGTGTGTACTATTCTCGATTTCTTCAACGAGAAAAACACGGAGTATTATGTGATATTTGTTGATGACTATTCTCGTAGATCTTTGGATATTCTTCATGCGAGAAGAAGAGTGAAGTTGTTCTCAAATTTTTTGTTAGTTCAAGGCTTTGGTGGAGAAGGAGTCAAGGAAGCAAGTGATAGCTCTACGGAGCAATAATGGTGGTGAATACATCTCGAGAAAATTCAAATACTTCTATAGCAAAGAAAGGAATTCGAAGAGAACTCATAGTGCCTCATAACCCATAGTAGAATGGGGTCATGGAGAGAAAGAACAGAACGATCATGGGTGCTACACGAGCGATGTTGCATGACTAGGGCCTACCAATGTACTTGTGGGTGGAAGCATGTAACACTTGCGGTTTATGTGAAAAAAATGTTGTCCTCATAGAGTACTTGGCATGAGTACACCGAAGAAGCTTTGCTTTGGTAGAAGCTCGATATTTATCATTTGAAGATTTTTTGCTCACTGTTTACATTCATGTGATGAAGGACGCTAGGAAGAATGCGGAGGCGACTACGAGAAGTTGGGATATTTTTGGGGTACGGAGAAACACCCCATAAATATCGTGTGTACTTTTCCAAATAGTAAAATGACTGTTGTGCGACGAGATATAAAATTCAATGAGGTGAAATCCATGAAGTTGTCGCTTGAGAGGGAGCTACACTTGCATGCGAGAGGAGGAACTTCTTGTTCCAAAATATGAGCCTACGGATGTGGATCGGCGACAAGAGGAGATTCATGGAGTGGAGGATTCCACTCATGTAGAGCCAAACATTAGACAAGGTAGAAAGCGTACCACGGAAGGCGAGAGATTGAAGCTTGATGCGGCACGAGAATGTGGGAGTTGCTACATCACGGCATAGAAAAAATATAGTCACACGGCCAGATATATCTGGATACATGGCTCTTATGAGCAAGTGTATCATGTGAGCCATCTTCTTTTGAAGAAGAAATGTAGGAGCCCACATGGGTAGATTCCATGGTGGAGGAGTATGACTCCATTGTCAAAAAGCGTTAGCTTGGGAGATTATTCCAAGGCCAATGGGAAAATCAATTGTATGATCAAGATGGATCAACAAGGTAAAGCAAGATGTTTATGGGAGTGTCGAGAAGTATAAGGCAATATTTTTTTTCTCCGGGGCTTCTCACAGATTGAGGGGATTGACTATGAAGAAACCTTTGTACACTGTCGCACGGTATTCTTCCATACGAGACCATCCTTGCTCTCTCGGCACAAATGGGTTGGCACATTCATCGGATGGATGTGAAGGCTAGCGTTACTTAATGGGATCATTGAGAAAGAGGTGTACATTGAGCGGCTCGAAGGATTTGAGATCTTCGGCGGCGATTCACATGTGTGCGGGCTCAAAGAGCATTGTATGGGCTGAAACAAGCACCCCATGCTTGGTACACTTAGAACGATAGCTATTTTCTTGGACTTGGCTTCACCAAGAGTGAGGTGGATGCAAACCTATACTAGATAGTGGTTGACGGTAAGATTTTAATCATTGTACTTTATGTTGATGATTTAATACTAACGAGTGATGAGAAGTTGATACACTCATGCAAAGCGAGATCCTTGCAAAGAGTTTGAGATTAATTATTTTGGCCTCCTTCATTATTTCTTTGGATTGGAAATATGGCGGCGAGAAGGTGAGCTGTTAATGTCTCAAGGCAAGTATGCATGGGAGATGCTTGGAGAAGTTTCGGATGCAAGGCGCACAAGCCTATCAACACTCCTCTTCCGGAAATTGGAAGAAAGAGGATGCTACATCGACGAGAGGTAGTGGATGCCACTTGTTTATGGACGAGTTGGTGGGTTTGATCATGTATTTAGTCAATACAAGACCGTACATATGCTATGTGATGAACCGGCTTTCACAAGCGATGGTTAAGCCTACCAAGCTCTTTTGGAAGGCGAGGAAAGCATGTTTTGAGATATCTCAAGGGCACATACGAGTATGTTTTATGAGTACGGATAGATGGATAAGGTGAATTTGCATGGATTTACGGATGTAGATTGGGCGGGGAAGCCCAACGAGCGAAAAGAGCACATCGGGGAGGAATTTTCGATATCGGATCTATGACGGTTTCTTGGTACAACGGGGAAACAAAGATCCTTGGCACTCGGTTCGGCAAAAGCGGGGAATACATGGCGAGCATGTTTAGTTTGCATGTGAGGCTATACGGATGAGGAAGATTACTGGTTGGTGATACACATTAAAATAACTCGAGAAACTTATTGCGAGAAAACATAGATATGAAACTAGACAAAACACGAGACGGAAAAAAGGTAGAAGCCTCATGGCTTCTTCATGTAATCTCTCTTATTAAAAATAATTTTAATTTACAATTTAAATAGATGAGAGAATATAGTACGTGCTATCTTAGTCTCTTTTGGTTGAGATAATTTCTCACCAAGAACACACCAAGATAGGAGTTCCTAAACAAACTCCAACTTTTGAGGAACAACCCAACAACCCAAGAGTTAGGAATATTTAATTAATTATTTTGCATTTATTATTGTTATTTTAGAGAGGCTAAAATTCCCCCCTTCAATGACAAATCAAAAATAATAACAAGGAACCATCTTCCAAGTTCTCATGTTGATCCTCAAAAAACATTGCACTGAAAAAACCACAAAGTCGGATCTTTGAAAAACTACAATCTAAAGAGACCATGAGTCAAGCTGTATGTACGATTCATGTCTAAATTTTGCTTGACAACTCCATCAAGTGCCAAGTTGTAAAAGGATCTATCTATCCTTTTCATGAAAGTAGCATCCTTTGTCCCTTTGAAAAAAATTTGTTCAAAGCCCAGCTGGTTGATGATGTCAAAAACAACTCACTTTGTTGCTTTTCTTTGTCTTTGAAAAATTGTTCCTTTAGCTTACGTATTTGTCGGCCTTACTTGGAAATTTTTTTGATGCCCACTAGAAAATTGATTGACGATGCCCACTATCTTCTTTTGCTTGTGTTGTCAATACTTTCGGTCTAACAACCACTTGTCAATCTCATTGACATTTTCCCCCTTTTGTCAATTTGAAAGGAAAGACACTTCTCTTGTAAAATATTCACGAAATCCCCCCCCCCTTCGGGTGTAGGAGTTTACACTATTGTACTCCCGCATTCAAGCTGCATAGAAGTAACATCATCGTTTCATTGTTGGCTGCACAATTTGTGATCGTATACGGTTGTAGAACTAAAATAATCTTTTAGCTGTGGATGACCATTCCCAAGGGTTGATCCATTCATAATGTATCTTTAATCTCTTTGATTTGTGTTGATTGCGAAAATTTTTTCGAGGAATGATTGGACTTGCCACAATAGCGACAAGGATGGAGATCAAAAAAAATGATCTTCCATATGACTAGTTCTGCGACAATGAGAACATTTTGGTTTGTCGTCAACTTCGGGTTGTGTGGAATTCTCTTTTTCAGAAACTTTGGGTTGCATGCCTTGATTGGTTGTACTGCTAGCTTGTCTTTGAATGTGATGAGGGGATCTATTCAAGAATTCCCTGTGCAGATGAACTGAATGGGCTTGGAATAATCGGGAATATGTAAGTTGGCATCATCTTCGACATATCCTAAGCCTCGTCGATTCTTGTTATTCGAAGTTCTTCCCGGAGTTTGATGATGGGCTTGGAAGAAATTTGAACTAGAACAACTTCATCACTTGAAGCTATTTGAATGAAAGACTTATCATACGGAGAGGTTCAAAGACGTGAAAGTATCACTCTTTTCTTGCAATTCAATCCTTTGAAGTTGCGACTCGAGTTGAAGAAACTCAATGGTGTCATGTGTTTGTTGTAGATCTTTGTGAAAGATACGCAAGAGTTTCTTTGTCGACGTGCACCATGTCTTCATCGCTTGAGATGATCAAGCGTGAAGAATGTTTAACAACTAAATATGTTGTGCCATACGAAATTGTGCACTTGAAAAACAACCTCTCTTGTCGGAGATGTCGTTCTTTGAGCTGTTTTCACTTGAATGACGGGCTCGCTTGAATGTGGCTTGAATGGAACTTTTTCTTGATTTGTTGCGGATTGCACCTACTAGAGTTGTAGAATTGTCGTGCTTAAACTTCGGAATTCACGCTCGCTTGATGATGATCGCGTTTGTTTAAGTGCTTACTTGACTTACTTGATGACGTCACGCTCACTTGAATGAATAACCATGCTCGCTTGATGTCGGTGTCAACTTGGTTGATTTATGTCGAGTTGAACTTTTTTGGTTGCTTTTGATGGTCATTGCATGATAAACTTCACTCTCGCTTGCTTGATGGTTTGATCTTTATACTATCTTGATGCAAATTTCTTGAAATCATGCTCGCTTAGAGATGTAAACTTGTTGCTTGTTTGAAAAAAACTCATGCACTCAATTGATTTTGTGTAAAGGAAGGGTGTCGAACTACTGTCAACAATGCACCCAAGAAAGCTTACAATGATTCACTTTAAAATAATGAATTCACTTGTCTTCTTAAAAAATTCATTAACAATGAATTGTTAATGATTAACATAACATAATGAATTTGATTACAAGTTACGAAAGAATGTATAACAATGGCTGATGTAGCCTTTTAAGTGTGCGGGTACATGAACTTGATGAAGTGAATTGGCTTGTTGATTTAAAATGCTGATGTAGACAATCTTCAATTTGTGCGGATGCATGTGTTGATCTTGCGGCTATTTCGTTATGTGGTGTGCTTGCTTGATATTGAATTTCATGTATACGATGAAATTATTGATGTGTCACAACTAGACATAGATCAAAAACAGCAACATGAAGCCATAAGAAAAAAAACATGCGCCATAAAACACACATAGTGTACCTTAGATCCCCTTATTCAATTTCGGTCGGATCTAGGACACATCAACACAAAAAAAATTATATCTTTATTGAGTATGGAGATCATCAATCTTTCATCTTTTACAATATTTCCATGGAAGCTTTCTCAAACAATGAGAATATGACGCTTGCACTGCGATCACTCACACCTTATTTCTCCGAAGCACACTTATCTCTTCAAATATTTCGAAACATCACCCTTATTACTCCAAAAATTACAAAAGCATCACTCTTATTACAAAAATCAATGACCATCCTCACCCTTATGACTCCCCTCACAAAAAATATGTTTGCCATTCCTTTTCTCTCCCCAAAATATTCTTCAAATTTACAAAATGTAATGCACCTTATCACTCAAAATACAAATGGAAACACTCCTTATTTCTTCAATTACAAAGAGAGTCACATTTTCTCTCAAAATTCACTTTACTACCCTTTTCAATTTTTCCATAAAAAAAACATTTTAATGAAAATCACTTTAGAAAAAGTGAATTGTTTTCGATGACTATATTAATGGAGAGAGGAATGAATTAAAGGTTTTGTTTACAAAGAAATATACAATCTTCTTACGCTGTGATGTTGGAAAAAAGTGTTTGCGATTTACATCTTCTGTTCAATCTTTTGCGATGTCTTGTGTGTATGGCATCTTTCCGGCCTCTTGCCTTTTATCCATCTCGTTTTTGCTACTTCCTCGTCTATCCTGCAACACTATTGGAGGTAGGGTTTGTAACTACATTTTCAATTATAATCCATAATTGGAACATATTTGAAATCCAATAAGGTATGTTTTTTCATTCGGCGGATGGACTTTCTTAAGAGAGAGATTTTCGGCTTTTTTAGCTTCTTCTCGATAGCCCTACTTTAGATTTTTTTAATGTTGCGGACAATGTTTCCAATGTGAAGGCGAGCCCTTGTCTCTCAACCTCCAAAAAGCCGGTTCCACGCACTTCGCATAAACGCGAGGCATCATAAAATATTTCACATCAAATACATGGTGCAAAAAACACTATGCTCGGAGGCTCCAATGCCTTTGGCTTATGGAATTCGGCGGCACAAAAAGATGTTATGCCTTTGGCTTATGGACTTCGACTAGCATGAAGTATAATTCACATTCATATAATTCAACATAGCCATGATCCCACAATGTAACCAAACATCATGTGGATTTGACATCAATTCGAATTTGATTTAAAGTTTGTGCATCTGTTCATCGACTTTCGCTATTATTCTTCGATGGCACGAACCTCTGCCACTTCAAAGCTGAATAAAATAAAAAAAATGAAACAACCCACCTACTCCTCCTAGCATCGACGGTTGCGGAACTTATATTCCAAGTTGGCTTTTGAAACACAATTTTTTAAGTGGAATACAATCACGGGAGATGCTGACCGTGACTATGAGCTTTTGTTGCTTTGATTCCTTCTGGAAGAAGAAAAAGTCAAAAGATCAAGCACCACAATGTAATGAAATAGGAGACCTCATTTCAAGCATTCCAAATGTTAAGGTTTATCCATACGCCGAGTTGAAAATTGCAACAAACATATTTCACGTGGATAACAAGATAGGGTCAGGTGGCTTCGGCGAGTGTGTACAAGAGAACCCTCGCAGGATGGCACGGTGGTAGTAGTAAAACAAGCTGTACGCACAATCAAAAAAAGGTGTTGAAGAGTTTCTAACTAAGATAGCTACAATCTCACGATGTGCAACATGAAAATCTTGTGAAACTTCATAGGTGTTGTGCAAAAGAAGGACATCGCATTTTTGGTGCTATGAGTATCTTGAAAATAACAACATTGCTCAATAGATATTTCGAAAACGTTGTTTTGAAACGCAATTGAAACAGCTGGTGCGAAAGACAATACGGTGTTCACGGGAGATCAATTATAATCAAACCTTGGGCATCAACGCTTCAAAATTAAAATTCTGGAATGAACGATGGCTCAATTTAAACATGCAAAATCCACTTGCATCAAGCGAAGCGATTCAAATAAGTTGTCAAACGCAGATTTTATATGTTGCATTCAAATCTTTGTCAAACACATTTTCTTTGTTCTACACTCGACCCACAATATGGTTCATACGATGGTTTTGCGGGAATCGATGCCGGAAATCGATTTATATAAACGCTTTTACAATATGAATTGATTTAGAAATATAAATTTGCATGGAGAATAAACATCATTCACGCTTTATAAAAAAAACACTAATAAATAAAACTACGGTGTTTGGAGAGCGAGAGGAGCAACCTCGACATTTGCGAGATCCATCACACTACACCAACACACTACACCAAAAAGAAAAAAAAACGCAAAGATTTACGGCACGACACACAACAAATTTACATTCCAGCGATCATGACCTCAATACAACCTATGTTCAATCGCGTCTAGCAATCGAGCGCTCACATGAGGGAAAAAGGCCCGGACTCATAACGCTCCGATACCACATGATACACATTAAAATAACTCGAGAAAATTATTGCGAGAAAACATAGATATGAAACTAGACAAAACAACGACGAGAAAAGGCGGAAGCCTCATGGTTTCTTCATGAATCTTTCTTATTAAAAGAATTTTAATTTACAATTTAAATAGATGAGAGAAGATAGTTCGTGCTATCTTATTCTCTTTTGGTTGAGATAATTTCTCACCAAAAACCCACCAAGATAGGAGTTCCTAAACAAACTCCAACTTTTGAGGAACAACCCAACAACCCAAGAGTTAGGAATATTTAATTAATTATTTTGGATTTATCATTGTTATTTTTAGAGAGGCTAACGGTTGGTTTGTTAGATTCATATTTAGATCCTACGATGATACATTGTGATAATCGATTTGCATTAAACTCTCGATTAATCCTGTGTTTCATGATAGATCTAAACATATTGATATCCGGTATCATCATATTAGAGATTGTGTGCAACGGAAGATCATGTTGCTTAAGTACATTCCTATAGAGGATCATAATGCGAGATATTATGACAAAGGCACTCACCGGGAGAAAATTCAAATACCATAGAGGCGAGGATCGGGGTGAAGGATAATCCCTATTTTTTTTGAGAGGGAGTGTTTGTCTACTCAACTTAGTGTTCCTAAATTGATGTCAAAAATTGTCAACCGACGCTAGTAAAAAGCTGTTGAATTGAAGTGCACTATATTTGCCTAGGTATCGTTTCTCACTATGTTGTGTTTAGTGTTTTTCCAATGTTTTTTGATTTTGTGTTTTTATTCTAAGAGGAAAAGAACTAAGTGTTGGTAAATAGAAGTTGTTGGTCACACTAAAACAGAGCAAAACCTATTCTAAACTATGTATGGCACTTGAGAATAGAAAATGCAATACTTTAACAAGAAAAATATCTCATAGCATGAACTCAATAACTCATAACATGAACTCGGTCCAATTCATTCATTAGAAATATGTTGGAATAATTTGAGAAAAGGATAAGTTTAATGTAATGAGGTTCTTCTAAGTAAACAAAAATCTACAATATCACGGAGAAAATCTCATCCATGGCTAAAAATTTGTTGGAACACATTTGGAAAAAAGATAGTACTGCAACCTAGTGAAGAATTCTACTCTAAATTAACCTATGGCACTTGAAATTAATCCATTCCACAACTCAAAATATCAACTTTGTTAAACCTCATTCAAGAATTAGAAATCTTTTGGAATAGCTTTGGAAAAGAGGCGGTTTGTGAAATTATGAGAAGTTGCGGAAACGAGTCAAGACTTCAAAATGACATTAGCAATTCTTGTTCCTATGATGATGATGTATTAGTATAAATTAAGAACATGAGTGGTTTGTAAATAATGAAGGCCATCAAGTCTAACTTAACAACTAGAATACAAGTGACTAATAAAACTAAAAAATACAATGGATAAAACTAAACTAGAATTCAATCATTAAAAAATTGAAATACGGTGAACGAGAATTGAACTAGAGTGCCATTAACCTCCGAGAGTTTTACAACTAAACTAAAATGCAACTAATCAACGAAATACTACGAACTTTGTCTCATTCGGTGTTAGTGGTATTTTGGAACAATTCATAGAAAAATACGTGTAACTTGTGATGTAAATGAGCATAAAAAACATAAATTTCAAAAAACACAACTAAGCTCTAAAACACCACATCTAAGTCTCATTCGGTGTTAGTGATATTTTTGGAATAATTCGTAAGAACAAGACTAAGTCTGTAACAATTGATGTAATTGAGCACAAAAAACGTAAAGTTCAGAAAAATGAAACTAATTCATAGAATACTACGGTTATATCTCACTCAATGTTAGTGACATTTTGGAACAATTCATAAGAATAAGGTAGTTTGTAGCATCCAATGCAAGTGAGTATAAAACACAAAGTTCATGAAATTGCTTAAGCTAGGAATGCAACAAGGCTAAAGTTACTTATCTAAACAATGTACAAAGAGCTTCTCGGTCAGTAGGGGCCCTCTACCACCAGATTAGCATACAAATCTCCTCAAGATTGCCTCATATCTTGCAATAAAGCAATACTTCTTTCATTAAAGGAAAATTATTTCAAAAACAGAGTATTACGGTTTTTTGAGATCTAGGAACAAAACATCAATCTAGCTAGCTATCTCTCAGTCTTCCAAGTCATTCTTATAAAAGAAATACATAACTACCCTTGAGAAGAAATAGGAACAAGTGTCTTTTTTCAATCAAAATCAAATTATAACTCTTATGGAAGCCTCATACTTTCTTGGAGACATCACGTAGAGTCCACTGTCCTTGTAGGAATTTGCTTCTTGGCTTTGATCTCTTCCACGTGCATAACCACACGTAGCTTCTTGCTCGGACTTTGTAGAGAAACAATAAATGATGTGGGAGTGTTGTGGAATTCAACCATATGTGTTTTTCCTTGAAGTGACACTGTAACACTGTGAGAACATGAAGATAGGCTACGGAATAGGCAAGGGGCTATAGAATGGGCACGTACGTAGCTTAGTCTAGTAAAAAATTACTACAACAACAAAACCATGAAAATATAGCAAGTCGAGTCATTGTATACATTCCTAAAGTGACTTTAATCAATCCTATTGACCATTTAAGCCTTTGTAATTGATAAGGGACAAAAGAAATGAAGTGAAATTTGGTGAAGGGAAAGGACATCTTTGGGGCTCAACATACCCCCCACTTTGCAAATTTTTTTGCATGTCCTCATGCAATCAACTCATATATTCGAGACTTCTGCTAGGAAATCTAGGCTCCTTATTCTACTTTGCTTGATAGTCAATGGCATTCTAGGCTTCTTTATGACCAACTTGAATCTCAAATTTATAAGTGCCACTGCTCAACTTTTTTGTTTTTTCTTCTTCAATTTCTCACTAGCCTTGTACAATTTTTTCCATTTGTAGAGAGAAAGTTGTATTCATATCACTTTTTCGGCTTAATATTCTCCCTTAAAATGTCATTCTCATTATTGATATGCCTATTGAGTACTTCTAACTCATATTTATCTCTTCTTAGCATATCAATTGCGGGTTACAGTGGGCTAGGAGTTACTGTCTCTACTTTACGAGGCTCTCTTCTCTAATGTCTCAACATAATTATAAATTTGTTTTTTGGGACTTTGGGTCTATCTCGGAGCTCCTTCATCAAGGTCCTCCTCATACTAGTACTCGGGTGATATAGCGAGTTGGTGTCTCTTCATCCTTAATGTTTATAATTCCCGGTTTGTCTAACCCCTGTTTTCTTCAATATACCTCTAAGCTTTGTGGCTTCGTCTTGGTTGAGATGGTCCTTCACCTCTCCCCCTTGGCATACATTCTTATCATCTTCTCATTTTTTAAGCCGTTTCTTAATTTCGAGTCAATTTCTCGAAATTATCTCCTCACTTTCCTCTTGTATGGACTTACCGGTTTTAGTTTCAACACCTTTGGAAATTTTCCTTCTCCTGCTTCTTCTTGTAAGTTTTCCTTGAGATGGAGATTCCTTGGGTTCTTCAAAGTGATTCCTCACTAGAAACTCATCCCAATTGTCTCCCACCTTTCTCAAATGATGTTCAATCGAGATTTTAACTAGGCCATGGTGGTACAAAGTGGTTTCCGGGAATTGAACCCTCTTTTGAACATTAGAGGCCATTCTCTTGAGACTATGAAGTAGAAAAAAATGGTAAATTGATTTATTCATCTAAGAAATGCATCATTAGCCGAATATGATAAATATATAAGGTACCAAACCTTCCCTCACAAGTTATAATCTTTTGCAAAATGAGCAACATATTCTGCCATTTATTCTTCGATCTTTCGACCTAGGAATGCCCTTCTTAAAAATGGAAACATCCATACCTGGTGTTTTAAGCATTTGCCTCCATGCCTCATTATGAAATTCCCTATTTTTGAACCATCGTTCTCCTTGCACAGGTAATTCATGCTTTACTGCAATGAAATATTCTATAATAGTGAATTTAACATCTCCTATTTCGACTTCTTCTCCATTGAAGAATTGTGCAAATGTTTTAGTTACCTCTTTATGAAAACCATTGAATTTTTTCCAAAAATTGTAACCACCCGACTTCTCTGTAGCATTTCTCTCATTTGTGGGTAACCCTCCAAGTATTTGGTTCCAAGCTGGTTCGGACCTTGCTATGAGACCCATGGCTTCTCTTCTCAACCTTCAATTTCTTGCTCTTCTATCCACGGTGAGAATGGGTCGTTAAAGAGTTATTTTTACCCCAAAGATGCTTTACGTGTTTATGCGGTAGGAATTAGCTATGGAAGGATGATATGAAGAGGTTATAGAATGAGTGAAATTTAGTGAGGGTGATTTACATGAATTAATGAGTTTGAGAGCCATCATGAGAGAAAGACCGCGGAAATATTTCGTGAGAAATTCAAAATCATCATTGAATACTTCGACCTAGTGATGTGGCTGATTAGGTCACCTCGGTACTTAACCATTAATTTTTAAATGATGATTTGATATGGCAGAGTGGAGGGGATTTTTGTCCAAAGTTTTTATGATAGGTTTTAATAGGCATGATCAACATGAATAATTAAAACAACTTTTTGAAGCATACATGAATTAACTATACTATAACTTTCATGTTACTGTCATCATAATAATTTTACAACTTTACCTTTGCCTTTCCTTTAATTTTTTGTAGTTTTGATATGCTTTGTCCTCCTTTGAAAATCATTGATTCTTCGGTCTTCATAATTCCTTTTATTTTTTCTTGTTGACATAGGTGTGCGGGGGTAAATTTTCGGTTGAGCAAGTGTTCTGTTGGATAATTTCCTTCGGGATAATCGGTTTGCAAAATGTCTAGCTAGGCTCGAGAATGTCGACGTGACTGCAGAATGTACTGTAGGAACTTTGAAACATGGAATGAAATGTTGTATGAAATGGATCATGAAATATGGTGGAATGGCTCAGGGAGTGAAGTTAAATGTAATGGAATGAAATGAATCACAATTGTGAAGTGGAATGAACCATAAAAAGTGGTCCGCAACTTGTGATTTGTAATACTCAATCTGCGAGAAAGAGATCAAATTTAGAAATTTGAGATGGAAATGAAATGGACCATGAAATGGAGTGAATGAAGTATGAATGAATGGAGTGAATGAAATATGGATGAATGGAGTGAATAAAATAGGAATGAATGGAGACACGATGGAGTGATACTTCGATTTTGTGATAGCTAATTGCGAGAAAAATAACAATTTTGAAAAGCTAAAGTGTTAGAAGGATTCCGATTTTCACTTTATCTTTTACGTATAAACATGCTAATCGATGATTAATTTTCATGTTTATACTTTAAATTTGAATTCGGAAAATTCAACTCGGTTGATGAAGAAGAAAAATTCTTCTTCATTAACTTCACATTGCTATTTTCTCGGAATCTCTTGACAAATTCTTCTCTTGAAAGTGGCTTATGATACGGCTTCAATCTATGACCATTTACAAGAAAAGTGACCTTCTCTTCATCTATTGTCTTGATTTTTTATTGCTCCATTGTCAAAAATTCTCATAATTTCATATGGCCCAAGCCAATGTGTTTGGAATTTACCTTGAAAATCTTTGAACTTTGAATCAAACAAGAGAGCCTAGACACCTTCTTTGAACTTCTTTTCCCTAATGTACTTATCATGCCGTTTAGTCCTTTGCTGTTGGACTATACTTGTTTTACTGGGGATTGCATCTGTTTGATCTCATCCAATTCATTAATCTTCTCCAATTTGTGCTTTTGTGCCTCTGTTGGATCAAGTCCTAAGTTTGAGCTGCCATTTTAAAAGTTTGAATCTAAAACTCTATGGGAAACAAAACTTGTTTTCCATAAACAAGTTCATAGGGAGTATGACTGTGTTTTACTTCTCCATGTAGTTATATAGGCCCACAAGGCTTCGGGAAGCCTCTCTGCCCAATCTCTTCTATGTAAATGAACAGATCTTTGTTAGGATTCCTTCAATGACTTTATTAGTAAATTCCACTTGACCATTTGCTT
The DNA here is from genome assembly GCA_034641835.2 of Pinus albicaulis. Taxonomy (NCBI): domain Eukaryota; kingdom Viridiplantae; phylum Streptophyta; class Pinopsida; order Pinales; family Pinaceae; genus Pinus; species Pinus albicaulis. Next base: position 270,228,156 of record CM076576.1, read on the forward strand.
GTGGATGATAGGGAGTAGATTTTTTGTGTCTAATTTTGTACCTCTCCAACATTTGTTCCACTAGCCTTGATGTGAATTGAGCTCCTTGATCTGTAACAATTTCCCTTGGGACACCAAAAGCGAGTAAAAATATCCTCAAAAATAAAATTAACTACGGATGCTTCGATGTGAGAAAGTAATGGCTTGGCTTCTACCCATTTGGTAACATAATCGGTGCAAACTAATATATATTTTTTTGTCTTGATGGAGGACTAATAGGTCCTACAAAATCTAAAGCCCATTTTTCAAAAGGTTCAATATGTACACGAGGCTACAATGGCATCTCACACGAAGGAGAAGGTTTCCCTACCCTTTGACAACTATCACACCTTTTGACATACTCTTTAACATCTTTAAAAAATGGATGGCCAATAGTATCCTAAATGAAGGAACTTATAAGTTGTCCTCTTATCGGAAAAGTGTCTTCCACAAGGTTCATCATGACATGCCTTGAGGATCTCGGGCATCTCATCTTCCCAGAACACATCTTCTAATGATAAAATCTGGACTTGTTTTGTATAACTCATTAGCAACCCATGAATATTTTGCTTGTCATAAATGATCTTTCTTTTGCCTCTTGCATTCATTATTGAAAGAAATTTCCACTGAAACTAAATAATTAGCAATGTCGAGAAAACCAAGGAGTACGAGTAGAAATTGCAAAAAGATATTCATCGGGGAATTGATCTTCAAGCTGGAGTGTTATCTTTGATGTTTTGGAATCTAGATAGGAAATCGACTACTTGTGTTTTGTTTTCCAGAGCCTATCTAGAATGGTAATGTTGAATTCTTGTAAAAGCAATAACCATCTTATGACTACTGCCATTAGTAATTGATTTGTTCATTAGATATCTAATTGCGAGTGATACTGTGTGAACAAAAATTTCATAGCACTGTTATATAGTGTACTGAATTTGTTTATGGCATGAACAACAACTAAAAACTCTTTTTCGGTTATAGTATAATTTAACTACGAAGGAGTCAAATTTTTACTTGTATAGTAGATGGCATAAGGAATCGGATATTTTTGTCCCAATCTTGCTCCTAAAGTTGTATACGAGGCATCTTTGTTGAAATATATAAAGGTAACTTCCGAGTTAGGTCCCCTTAAAATAGGTGCTTTAGAGATTTTTGTTTTTATGGTTTCAAATGCTAACTGGCAATCAGGATTCCACTTGAATTCACAGTCCTTGATAATTAATTTGAAAAGTGGAGATGCTATCTTGGTGAAGTTTTCTATAAACCTTCGATAGCATCATGTAAATCCGAGAAAACTCCTAACATCTTTTTGACAACTTGGAATAGATAAGTTAGAGATGACTTCAACTTTTGACTCATCAACTCTAATCCCATCCCCTGAAATGTGATGTCCCATAACAATTCCTTCAGTAAACATCATAGAACACTTCTCATGACTTAGTGAAATATTTGCTTCTTTACATCTCTTTAAAACTTTTTCCAAGTTTACTAAAGCTTCTTCAAATGTGTTTCCATAAACTGTTAAATCATCCATATATACCTCTACACAATCATGTATTAGATCTGAAAAAAATTCCTAGTCTTGCCCTTTGAAATGTTGCGAGGTGCATTGCATAATCCAAATGGAAATACCCGATAAGAATATGCACCCCAAGACGGGTAAATGTGGTTTTGTCTTGATCTTCAAGTGCTACTTGAATTTAGTTATAACCACTAAACCCATCTAAAAATGAGAAGTACTTTTTTCCAGCTGATTTATCTAACACCTGATCTATGAAAGGTAGGGGAAAATGATCTTTAAGAGTAGCTTTGTTTAATTCTCGGTAGTCAATACATACCCTCCATTTACCATTTTTATTTGGCACAACTACCAAAGGAGAAACCCACTAACTATCTGAAATGGGATAGATAAAGTTGAAATTTAACAATTTCTGTAATTCTTCTTTAACAATTTCCCTAAGATTTGGATTCATCCATCTTTCAGGTTGTCTAATTGGTTTAAAATTTTCCTCTATGTAGATGTGATGAGTGCAAGTCTTGGGGCTTATCCCTTTCATATTAGTGTACTCCCATGCATATGCGAGAAGAATGTCTCTGTAATATCTTGACTAGATCTTCTTGTTGAGATTTCTCTAGGTTCTTGTTTATGTTTAAAGTTTTTCCTGGAAATATCTCAATTGTAGAGTCTGCCAAATTTATCCATGAAATAGAGAGACATCTGTCTTGATGATAAAAAACTCAAAGTTGGATTCTTCTTGAAATTGTTCATGTTTGTATTCCAAAGAGGATTCAAAGTTTTCTAAGGTATTCAAAATCTGGCTATCTTCACTAATTTCCGAAATTGTGAAGAGAGGTTGTAAGTCTTCTTCATCCTCTATCCATTGAGTGTCATCTAATTACGTAATTTTTTTTCGTTTGGAGGATACAAGGTAAATTTCTTGGTTGAACTACCATCAAATATGTACATATCACAAGATCTACAACTAACGAAAGCATCATCTATAGCTAACCAAGGTATTCCTAATATAATAGGATGCCCTCCTAGATTTCTCTCAGGAGTTAGGATCATAAAATCCACAGGATACTCCCAAGAATCTAGGGACACTGGAATGTCTTCTATTACCCCATCAGGTTTAATCACAGATTTGTCTACTAATTTTAATAATGTGGGTGTAAAAAGAAGATTATGAAGTTTTGGTTTATCCATGATTTGTGTACTCATGATATTGATTTCTGCTCCTAAATAAATAAGTGTGTTTTGAATCTCGAGTTCCATTGATGTGTATTTTGACAAGTTTGGATTTCCTGGGTCTAGATACTTTGAAATAACAATCTTACCCATCATGATATCTGCTACTTTTTCTGCCAGTTGAATTTTCTTTGTCTCTCTTATTCTTTTTCCTATTTTCTTCATGCTCAACTCCTTTATTGTCTTTGTTAAGATTGGAATTTCCTTGATAGATTGCAATAATGGGCATCTTAATACAAACATTTCTCGGCTCATCTAGGAAATCATAATTAGGCACCATAATTTTCTTTTCTACACCTCTATCAATTTGTAATTTTTACGGAAAGGGAGGTGTAGAAGTGGATGTTAATGGGCTGTTCTAATATAGAAGTTGAAATTGTTGGTTCTTTTTGTTTTTATTTTTCAATGTTTAGGTCTTGGAAAGGTGTGTTCTCTTCAAGACTTTATTCACCGATAGAGAATCTTCCTCGAGTTGTTTTGCTCTTGTATGATTACAAAAGGTTTCTTCTTTTCAAGTATTCTTCCGGACCTAAGTTGAACATCACTAAGGTCTAAAGGAGTAATCAAATAAGTTGGAAAATATTGGCCTTCTATCATGTATGTATTCGAGGATTTTTTATTATTGGGGTTTGGTATGGGTTGGGCGGGAAAGCGGATTTGTTTTACGAGGAAATGGTAATGGAAGTGGTGGATTTTGAGGATTTTGTTGAAAATTCTGTTGAGGAGGGAAATGTGGATATGGTGGATATTGATAGTACTTGAGAGTATCTTCCATAGGGATTTTTTTCTCCTTGCACCCAAGTTTGAGATTGATTTTGGAATTGGGGCCAAGGTTGCTTGCTCAAGAATTCCAATTTGGTGGGGGGTTGATTATATATACGATCATGGAATCCTTGTGTTTAAGGTCCTTGCCACGGCCTTCTAGAGACAAAATTGAGAGATTATGTGGAATTTGTAGAGGTTTCTTCTTGAAAGACAACTTTAAGACCAGGAAGTGAAGGAAAACTCTTGGTCTCATGTTTTTACGAACAAATTACACGAGGTCTCTACTACTTTTGCATCCAAAGGGCACTCTCTCAAGGCATGCTTCTTTCTACATTTGGGACACAATATTGCTAAGGCATCGGGATTCGGTTTTCTCGCTTGTTTTGTAACTTAAGGGTGTCTATTTTCTCACTAAGACTCCCCAAAATATCAGATTTGAATTCATCGAGCATATTTCCTATTTCTACCCTATTCTATCGTCCCGAAGCAGTTTACTTGCCCTTGCAAGAGCGGGGTCTCTTAGTCCTTTTACGGTTTTAGATTTCCCTCTTGAAAGGTTGATACATAATTCGAGCTATTTCGAGGTAATGTGAGCTGAGATATATCCCCCTTTTCCCATCATGTTAAGGATATCTAACCATTCATCCCTAATTGTCTTCAATAAGAGAGCTTTCAAAGTGTCTTGATCTAAGTTTTCCATTTTTTCCCTCTTGATGTTATAGTTAAACCTCTCCAACAAATCTTCCAAATTTTCATCCTCTTTTTGTAACATTTTAAACACTTCCTCCTTATGGTTGAGTGGCATACGATAATCCAAATACCTCTCTATAAATGCTTGTTTCATGTATTCCCATGTCCTAATAGAAGCTGTTGATCAAACTCATAAACCATTTTAATGTTGCTCCTTTCAATGTTGAAGGGAATAGTTTAAGTTTTTTGAGCATCTTGTAAGTAGTCATAGGTTCTACATGGGACTTAAAATTCAAATAGGAAGGTTTTAGGGTCTTCGAGTTTGAGTCCATAAAAGTTTGGAAGGACGAGAGGGTGAAATGTTTTTCATAGTTGCATTGGTTTCTTCATCTACTATAGGAAACCCAAAAGAGCTTCCCATTTCTCTTCTACCTCTTCCTCTGCCTCCTTCTCCTTACGCCCCTCTACCTCTACCCCCCTCCAAATAGTGTGTGTTCTCCATTAAAAACTCCTCCTCCCCCTTCTTCTTCCATAGTTGATTCTTCTATGGAAGTTGAAAATTTTATGTCCCTAGCGGGGGTCTCGGGATCTTCTTCTAAGACAGGGTTCGGTGGATAAAGTGGAAGGTCTTTCTAATGGAATATATGATCTTAAGTTCTCTCGGAAGTCTAGGATCAATAAAGGATGGAATGTGGGTTTGAGTTGGAGGTGTGCTAGCTCTTGGTCTTGGTGAAACAAATGGTGTTCTAGGAATCAAGCTTACGCTGCTTATGAATCTACCCCTTGAGTATCTTTCTCTACGCATGTCATTGCTTTTGGGAGGTAAGAAACAAGGCTACCTAGTTACACTTCCCACGACAATAGGCGCCAAAATGTCTGCTCAACTTAGTGTTTCTAAATTGATGTCATAAATTGTCAACCCGGGGGCTAGTAAACTATTGAAGTGAAGTGCACTATATTTGCCTAGGTATTTGTTTCTCACAACGTTGTGTTTAGTGTTTTTTCCAATGTTTTTTGATTTTGTGTTTTTTATTCTAAGAGGAAAAGAACTAAGTGTTGGTAAAGAGAAGTTGTTGGTCACACTAAAACAGAGAAAAACCTATTCTAAACTATGTATGGCACTTGAGAACAGAAAATGCAATAATTTAACAAGAAAAATATCTCATAGCATGAACTCAATAACTCATAACATGAACTCGGTCAATTCATTCATTAGAAATATGTTGGAATAATTTGAGAAAAAGGGAGTAAGTTTAATGTAATGAGGTTCTTATAAGTAAACAAAAATCTACAATATCACGAGAGAAAATCGCGTCCATGGCTAGAAATTTGTTGGAACACATTTGGAAAAAAGATAGTACTGCAACCTAGTGAAGAATTCTACTCTAAATTAACCTATGACACAGAAATTAATCCATTCCACAACTCAAAATATCACCGTTAAACCTCGATCAAGAATTACAAATATTTTGGAATAGCTTTGGAAAAGAGGCGGTTGTGAAATTATGAGAAGTTTCGGAATAGTCAAGACTTCAAAATGACATTACCAATTCGTGTTCCTATGATGATGATGTATTAATAGAAATTAAGAACATGAGTGGTTTGTAAATAATGAAGGCCATCTAGTCTAACTTAACAACTAGAATACAAGCGACTAATAAAACAAAAAAATACAACGGATAAAACTAAACTAGAATGCAATCATTCAAACTTGAAATACGATGAACGAGAATTGAACTAGAATGCCATTAACCTCCAGATTTTTACAACTAAACTAAAATGCAACTAATCAATGAAATACTATAGCTCTATCTCATTCGGTGTTAGTGGTATTTTGGAACAATTTATAGAACAAGGCTAGCTGTAACATGTGATTTAAATGAGCATAAAAACATAAAGTTCAAAAAAACGCAAATAAGCTCTAAAACACCACGACTAAGTCTCATTCAATGTTAGTGATATTTTGGAATAATTCGTAAGAACAAGACTAGTTGTAACAATTGATGTAATTGAGCACAAAAACGTAAAGTTAAGAAAAATGCAACTAATTCCTAGAATACTACGGTTATATCTCATTCAATGTTAGTGATATTTTGGAACAATTCGTAAGAATAATACTAGTTTGTAGCATCCAATGCACATGAGTATAAAATACAAAGTTCAAAAAATTGCTTAAGCTAGGAATGCAACAAGGCTAAAGTTACTTATCTAAACAATGTGCACTGAGCTTCTCGGGCGGTAGGAGCCCTCTACCACTTTGGATTAAAATACAAATCTCCTCAAGATTGCCTCGGATCTTGCAATAAAGCGGTACTTATTTCATTAAAGGAAAAGTATTTCAAAAAGCGAGTATTACGGTCTTTTGAGATCTAGCAACAAAACATCAATCTAGCTAGCTATCTCTCGGTCTTCCAAGTCATTCTTATAAAAGAAATACATAACTACCCTTGAGAAGAAACAAGAACAAGTGTCTTTTTCAATCAAAATCAAATTAGAACTCTTATGGAAGCCTCGTACTTTGTTGGAGACATCTGTAGAGTCCACGTCTGCAGTAGGAATCGCTTCTTAGCTTTGATCTCTTCCACGTGCATAACCACATGTAGCTTCTTGCTCGGACTTCGTAGAGAGCAATAAATGATGTGGGAGTGTTGTGGAATTCAAACATATGTGTTTTTTCCTTGAAGTGACACATGTAACCCTGTGAGAACATGAAGATAGTTGCGGAATAGCCGATTTTGGCTACAAAATGGTTGCATTACTGTAGTTGAGTCTAGTCAAAAGTTACTACAACAACAAAACCATGAAAATATAGCAAGTCAGTCATTGTATACATTCTTAAAGTGATTTTAATCAATCCTATTGACCATTTAAGCCTGTAATTCATAAGGGACAAAGGAAATGAAGTGAAATTTGGTGAAGGGAAAGGACATATTTGGGGCTCAACAGTGTTGAGATTCAACAAGATGATGAGCTTAGTGGAAATAGTCGCCTTCACTAAGTGGGCCCGCAGGCTATTTTTGGCGCAAGTCTATTTTTAGACATGATGATCATATTTCAGAAGTTGCAGGATGCTATTTTTGGATGGTTGATCAATTTGGAAAAATAGATGAAATTCTATTTTTAGAATATTGGGCAAAGTCTATTTATAGATCGTTAATCTAAAAATAGATGCATGTCGATCATTATTAGCTCTTAATAATAATCAGACTCTAAACAACAACTTATTCTCTTGGAGCACTTTAGTTTAGTGCACATATGTGGCACATCAGCTGACAGAAGGAATTACACAATTCCTAAGGGTTTACTGGAGCTAATGCATGGAGGACTCAGTTAGAACTCAAGTGGCAAAGTTATGACACAGTTGGAAGAAGTAGTTATGGATTTGTATTTAGTTTAACTCAGTTAGACTCAGTTGAGCTAGTTGTATCTATTCTAACTGATTAATACACTAGTGAGAGTGGAGTGAATTAATTAGTTAATTAATTCACAAAATAATAACTCATTAATCAACTGAACAATATAGCAGTTAACTACAGTGCATGACAGTTTCAGTGGAGACCAGTGGAGAGATAGGTGAAAGGGCAAGATAGACTATATGTTGTGACTATAGTGATGCATTGATTGCATCGCACACACATTGGAGTTGCCAATCAGGATTGTGCAGTCAATCCAAGAGTAATTCAAATTCATTCAGAGCTATTCTTTAGCATGGATTGCGCAGTGGAGGCAGGCTAGAAGGTGGCAAAGATCGGTGCATGGATTTGGAAGATTGGTCTTGATTAGTGTAGGACGATTGTATTGTACTAAGAGCTTGTGATAAGCTTTGTATGCTTGTATGAGATTTTCATATGATCTCCATGTTACATAATATATAGTTGGGGTTTTTAGCTTCAGGCTTTCCCGGTTAAAAACCGTGTTATGTGCGACTGATTATTTTTGTTTATTCTTCACATGTGTATGCAATTACTTTTTCCGCAAAATATTAACAAGTAGAATATATTCAGTATCTTGCATAAATTTAAATAGTGTGAGATCAGGTGGATGTATGACATATGCATGCTTAGTGCATATAATTTCTACACTCCATTATCAGCCTTGGGAAGCAGGGGGAGTGATAAATTTTTTGGTGACGTTTCTGGGGATCTAAGGTTAAATATTTCCTAGGAAACAATGACAAATATTAGCTCTAATTTTTTATGGTTAATAGTGATCATGCACAAGGAGCCTATGCATATTTCACCTGGCGACTCGAGTGTCGAAGAATCCAATAGTTTAGAATTCTCATGGCAACTCCATTGGTCAAAAAATGGTAGCTTGAAGAAGTTCTTGGTGACTTCAATGTTTTCAATATGGATTCAGTTGCAAGAATGAATGTGAGGTATGATACTATGGATCGGCCTTATATTCCTGGATTTCCAAATCCTATGCCTCGTGTTGATTGGTTATCTTATCTTCCCAAGTTCAAAGATGAAAATAAAGATGATGCTACCTTGCACTTGATCAAGTTTCATATGCATGTACGTAGACTTAAATTTAAGTTTCTTGAGGTTTTCTTAATGAAGATATTTATGGATACTCTGGAAGAAAAAAAAATAACATGGTATGAGTGGTTAAGACCAACTAGAATGTGTTCCTTAAAGGATTTTCATACAATATTTTTTGAGAATTATAAAGAGCATTATCAATATTTGTTGCTAGTAAAAAAATTTTGTGATCATTTTGAGGGTTTTATTAAGTGTCTTCAGAGTATTGATGAGGATATATATTTTATTAATGTTGAGGATTTGTTAGAGGAACTTTATGAATTCTCTTCTCAGGTTAGTTGTCATGATGATCAAGAGGATTTACAACATGTATAGAGCTTACAACCACCAAATATCTCTCTAAGATGAAGATGAAATCAATCAAGAACTTGATGTTAATATTCATGTCCCTTCTCTTGAGATAGGTGAATTTTTGCAACCAGTTTGTGATTTTTTTTTCTTACCAAGGTGAAAGTAGTGGACTAGTTCATATTCAAAAATCCCCACAACTGCAAGAAGATAAGCTAGCAGAAATAGTATCCCATCATGAAAATCAAGATGATAGTCTTAAAATAAAGTTATGTAATGAGATAAAAAAAAAAAAATTGATCAAAAAAAGGACAGTCTCGATACACATGATATGGCTATCATATTTGAGGATGCTAAAGAAAATTTGGACATTTTTATAGACAAACTTGTTTATCCCTTTTTCTTTGATGTTGAACTTGATCATGACAGGATTGAACAAGGACTAATTATGAATGGAAATTGTCCCTTGGATCATCAAGACATGACAATATTCCGTATTTTCAAGGATCCTTATCTTGATTTAACCCAGTAATCAAAAGAGGTGATTTTTCATGGTTTCAAGGATCCAATGGTAAGTTTCATGCACCCATATGGGAAGATGAATATTTTGTTTATGAATCATGAGCACCTGTTTAGTGGACATCTTGAGTTTCCTATTTCTTGTTCCTTTTTCCTGCTCAAGGAAATTGTGATTAGGGTTGAAGAAAGTAACCATTTTTTGGATTGGTTACACTTGAGCGATAATATCGCATGATTGTATATATATCTTTAGTAGGCGGGAGATTATAATTAGGATTTGAAGCCCAAGGCGAAGGCCCTAATATCCTGATGGTCTGCTACCATAAGTAAGTTAAGTTAGTAGTCAATTTTTTGAGTTAAAGTCAGTTTTTGTTTCAGTTAGTCATTTCAGTTTGTCAAGTTATTTCAGTTTCCAGTTTTGACTCCATTTCCCAATGGATGAGGCTACCTGATATACAGTTTTCTTGACACCTACTAAACAGAATTTCATCCCCAACTGGAGCCAATTTTAGTTTCCAATATTTAGTGATCAATATGTACTCTTTAAAATTTGTTTAGTAGTGGTCCTAGGTCAAAATTTACATTTCCAAGTCAGTTTTCAAATAAAATTTAGATCGTTGGATATTTCTAGGTTTTCAAAAAGCTACTCCCTCTAGTTTATTCATGGTCATTTTCATTTCATAGGTCATGTCATTCATTTTCATCTAGAGTCTTAGGTCAAGTTGCCATGTTTTCACCTAGGTCAGTGTTTACGTGTCTTTCATTTCGCCTCCATAAAAGTCCAAAATGTTTCATAAAGAAGGAAAATAAGGGTCATTCACTTACATCATACAAATTTATCTTTAAAAGGGAGTTACCTTAGGTAGGAAAATAAAAAAAACAAATTTTCTTCTTTCAAAAGCATGTTGCATTGTCAAGTTATTCAAAAAGCAAAGTGTTCTTCAAAAGGTCATGTTTTCACTAAATGACAAGAAGGGTGTTTATTGATGTTATAAAAGGGAAAACGTGATATATTTCACTCATTTTATCTTCTCTTTATCGATAAAGTGCATATATAACCTTCAGAATACCCTACCATTTCCAAAGGTGGAAGAAAACTGGAAAAAACTGCAAGAAAATCGAATCTGCTACACTTCTGGGGAAACACAATGTTTCTGGGTATTGGCGCTACGCTTCTGGGGAAGTGCTACGTTTCTGAAAAGAGTGCTACAATTTTGGATTTTGGCCTCCAAATCAGCTATTAAAGCTCCAAAACCAGTGTGAAAAACTCTAGCGGCCTCCGAAACTAGTAAGTGATCACGTTAACTTCCTTCTTCATGTCAATTGATGATTGTATGAATTTTTTATATCCTTAGGGTTTTTCTCTCATACGTTCAAGGGTTTCTCCATTATTGATTGGTTTTACCCATTGGATACCCATTTTCCCAACATATAAACCTTCACTTGTCCTTCAAAATCCCTACCACAACACCTCCTATTACTCATAGTAAACTTTACCTATGTTTTCATCAAATCCCTAAGTCCCCATTGCGTTTTCGCAAGAAAACTGGAAAATATTTGTGTTTTCCTATTTTTATCCACCTTCCCATACCTATTTCAATAAATTCCACATGTATCCTCAATATAAAATATTACCCTACTTCCTCAATTTTTTGGGGAATTTCCTCAACCTTCTTATACCTCATCACAACCCCTAAACCTACCCTATCCATATCCCCTATTTTCTCAAATTCATCATCCCTACCCACTCATTTCATCTAGGATGGTTTCATATTGTTCACAAGTAGTATGGAGATTGAAAAGAAAGCTCACAATGGAGGTCACCACTCTAGATTTGAACCATGCACATTGCAAGAACTTAATTCCTCCCCTTATGCCACGAAATGTTTTTAAAACACTATAGTTTTGAGATTTTGTGAGAATATTATGGAGGTAGGATGTCATGCTCCATTAAAGACCATTTTTTCCACAAAATTCAGTAGACTATACAAAGCCACCATAACATGCATTGAACTTATTCAATGAGAAGAGGCCATCACTTCAGCAACAGGGATTCCAAATGAAGGAGAATTTTGGTTCAAGGGCATGGAATTGGACCTTGAAAGCTACCCAATGTTCCTAAAACCTCATTGCAGAGATGAACCAGAGCATGTTTTCCTTTTAAGGAATCTACTTCATAATTATGACCCATTAATGAAGCTGATCATGAAATATTTTACATGTGAGTGGAGATTTTAAATACTGTACCAATACCATGTGAGGTTACTAATGCACTTCACATCTACCAAAGCACTCAATTTTTCAAACTATCTATTCAAGAGTTTGGTCAAGATGGCATAAATCCTCATCCCATTTTATTTCACCATTTTTTGGTTAAGATGATTGTTTTTCACCAACTCTCAACAAAATTTATGACTTGGGAAGTTTTCATGGAGAAGGTAGCATCATCTCCTACTACTAGTCCACCTATTGTTCATAGCACAACATCATTATAGCCAAAGGAGGTTGTATATTCAAGCAGGCAGACTCAGATTTCAAAAGAAACTAGGTTTGATATCACTCAAACCCGTGATAAGGGAAAGAGAATGGTTTTTTCTCCAAAAACCATCATAGGTGTATTGGCACCTGAAGCTACACTTGAGCAAAGGCAAACACTGGATCAACTACCTAGCCATGATGGTGAGTCAGCAATACAACACCACGATGAGCAAGCACCCTTGGAAGTTTACATGGAGGAGCATGTGAATGATAAGTCATTTGAGGAAACCATAAAGGAGAAATATGAAGAAATAACAGAGTTGAGGGATGTTTTATTAATTTCAAATTCTCAGATCACATTCCTACATCAGGATAATTTTTAGTTAAAGGTGAAACTACTCCAAGATAACCCAAAGTTACATGTTGATGCAGATAAAGGAAAGGGAAAATAAATATTAGATGATGATCAGATGGAGGATGTAGAAGTTTGAACAGAAGAAAAAATACAAAGGAAAAGAGTCCTCAAGAAGATGTTTCAAAGAGAGAGAATCAACATCTCCTTAATCATGTTGGAAGACTTTTGAAGAACTAATTTTGATGAAATCAATAAATATAGAGAGTATTGGCTTGATAGGGTCAGTGGATACCTTGAGAAGCTGCTGAATAAATCTAAAAAGAACAATAAATGCCATATAAATATTGCTAATCACTATTGCGGGAGGAACAAAATTTCCAAAATTAGGCTTAAACAAGTGAAGAAAAAGCTTAAAGAAACTCAAATGAAGCTCAAGGAGAAAGAAAACTTAGACCTCCTTGCTGAGGCATCCATGTTTGTTCAGCATATCCTCCACAGGTGCTATAAAACAAATTTTGGTCAACTTTGAGCACTTTTTTTATTTTTATTTTTATTTTTGCAAAAATCTAGAAAATTTGTCTCGATATAAGCGTTGTGACAAGGCACAACGCTTTCTCTCAATTCTTCCAATTCAAGATTTTTTTATATGGATGGGTGCATATTGACTACTACATGCCATATCTGGACTTTTTTATCAATCACAAGCTCTCGTTTTGAAGGAAAGTGCAAAAAAATGCCTCATTTCTATGCTCATGCCAGTGTTTTTGACTAGGCGTGGCGCTTCTAGAGTATTTTTTGGAAAAACAACCTATGGAGGTCTTCCTGTGGGTGTTTTCCGAAAATTAAAAGTGCATTAGAAACTAGACTCACAAGGCTACTCAAAAAAACTTTCATATTTTCATTTTGATGCTCGTAAGTGGGTCAAAATGACCCTTGAATTGGTGTGACACTTTTGCAAGACATGCACGATGTTTCTACTACAGGCATGATGTTTCTACATAGGATTCCTTTCAGACAGCTCTCATGCTAGGAAAACTATACAAATTTGATGCTTGTTGTCCCATGAGGTGGAATTTTATGTTTTTGATTTTTTTTTCCCTCTATGACAAGGAATCATGAAATCTAACGGAGGAGACACACACTCCTATTCTTTAGCTAAATTTTAAGGATCACTTTCTAACTTCCCTAGATTCTAGGAAGTGACTCATTTGATGTAATTATGATTCTTTTGGATATTATTTCGACCCTATGAGGTATCATGAAACATATTTTATATAATTAGTCCACTTCAAGTCATTTTAAAGATTGGATATTTGTTATTTGCAGTGGAGCTAGTGTACAAAATTTGTTAATGAAATCAAAGACAATGTTGCAAACATAATGTTGAGACTCGAGTCGTATGCTTTTCAACATTTTTTTTCTCTATAAAATTATCATGTTGAATTTTATGTTATCCATTTTTCGCATATATTATTCCCTATGTTAATTCTTATTATTTTATTGACAGAAATGATGCTTTCCATGCTTTGTCTTTTATAATATTTTCATGAAATTGTCTTTGCTCTTCTGATGAATGAATTCAGTTTAATGCTCATTCTGACTCCCTCTCAATTCAGTCTATACACAATGAAAAATTAAGCATGATTCTTAGCTTACCTACCTGGCCTCACCCTTGACTCTGCAACTAAACCTTTGAATTCAAACCAAAACCCTTCACCTAGTTTCCTAACCGTCACTCCTATCTAGAAAAACTCTAATCAAACAAAAACCCTAATCTATTGAGCATCATAACTAGCCTAAAAAATTATATCTATTCATCCTTTTGGCTGCTAAGTCACATTGAGAGATCCCTCTCCAGTCTTGGTAGGGCTAGCTACTTGACCTAGGGGTCGGTCTATGGTTTCCTTCGTTCAGCTCCATTCTCAGCCTTGGAAAGCAGGGGGTGTGATAACATTTTTGGTGTTGTTCCCGGGGATTGAAAGTTAAATATTTCCTAGGGATTGAAGGTTAAATATTTCCCGGGGACAAATATAAGCTTTTATTGCATATTTTGAGCAATGGTTAGGCACAAGAAGGTTATGCATATTTCACCTGGTGACTCGAGTGTCGAAGAATCCAAAAGTTTATAATTTTCATGGCGACTCCACTAGTAAAAATATGGTAGCTTGAAGAAGTTCTTGGTGACTTAAATTTTTTAAATATGGATTCAAATGCAAGAAGGAATGCCAGGTATTCTCCTATGGATTGGTCTCATACCCTTGGCTTTCCAAATCCTATGCCTCGTGTTGATTGGTCAACTTATCTTCCCATTTTCAAAGATGAAAATAAAGATGATGATGCCTTGCACTTAATCAAGTTTCATATGCATGTACGTAGACTTAAAGTTATTTCTTGAATGGTTCTTAAAATATTTACAACCAAAAATATCAAAGGATGTATCTCTTTCTGGGGTATTTATTGAAGAGCATACTATATTTAGAGCTCAACAATTAGAGCTTATCTATTCTCATTCTGGAATTCTTAATAATATTTTGCTAGATGCTCCTTGATCCAAGATAGATTTAGCTAAGTCAAAGACAGGTCCCCATGCCAACAGTATAATTGGTTCGATCGATAGTCATATGACTAACCTCTTGAATCAATTGCAACATGTAATATTCCCAATTATCCATGAGCTAGTTGGAATATTAATTTTTTCTTTTGATTCTTAATTTGCTGAATAATAGGGTATGGAGACCAATAAATCTCCTTAGTAGGAATAAAATCACCGCTAATGTGAAAGTATATAACTTTAGTGGCTTGATAAAGCACCCTTATCTGTGAAAAGGGGCTGGAGCATGTAGACTGGGTCAACTTTGACCAAATGAACAACGTTGTCATCGAGGAATGGAATTCATTGTGGGACAATGTAGTTTTGGAGGGAGACTCCATGCATGGAAGTAGTGGCTTTAATGAGTGGGGAAAATGGCGAGGAGTCTCACCACTTATATAAGGAATGGGATGGAATCCATAGAGGACATGTTGAGATTATTATTTTGATATGGTCTATTAAGAGTTGTTTACTCTCTTCAGTTGTTTAGCTAAGATTGCAGTGTTTTTTAGCACAGGGTGTTCTCCAGCGGGAATCCCACCTTCATCCTCAGGGGATTTCAAGTGCCTACTCAGGAGAAGTGATTTCACTTTATTTCCAAATTCTGGCATCAAGCCAAAGATTTAGTTTTATGGTACGGAAAATTTCCTATTGAGGTTGTGTTGTGTTGCAGGGAAGAAGTTGTGAAGAGTTGATTTGGGTGATTTTTGAGCTAGATTTCATTAGAGGAAAGTTTTTTTTTTCCATCAGGAGGTTAGTAAGGAATGTCGTTGAGCATCATTAATACATTTGGCACTAGGCCACAGTGTTTTTATACCCTACAGTGTAGCATGAGTCTCGATCTACATTATTCTAGGAGGAGTTGCAGGGGTAGTTGCAGTGGGTGATTTATTCAGTGAAGGGGCCATCCTTTAATCTAGAGGATCCATTGGAGGAGAGCCACTTATTTTCATATCATCTTCAGCCATAAATCCTTAGTTACTTTGTTGGAGCAAACTTTTAGCCCTGCGGTTGCAGCTCATATTGTATGATTGTGTGTATTTATCGGAATCCCTCTTCGGTATTCTTGGAAGGTTGTTATAGAGCCTATATCTTCATTTTATGTATCTTTTGAGGCATATATCAGCCCTTTATCTTATGTATGTTCATTTGCTGTAGCAGTGCCCTTATGATTGTGCTATAGTAGTGTCTCTGATATTTTTATATAGTAGAAACGCCTCTTCCTTGAGGTAATTATCTATTGCAGGCTTGTTGATTCATGTTATATGATTTGTGGCTATTTTGTACATGTTTTTTGCTACTATGATTAATAGAAAGGCTCCATATTGGTCTCATGTTTTTATGTGATGTTTACACTGCTTTTTCAAATATTTTGTTATATATTCCTGCTTTTCCCATTTGGGAATATTACAGTGGTATCAGAGCATAATCTTGGCTCAACCTGTGCATCTTAAGGCAATATGTCATCAGAAGAACGAGATCCTCTCACAGATAGAGAGAGGAGGTATCTTAGAAGAAACCGGATGTATGACTATACAGATGATAAATAAGACAAGGGTAAAACCCCTTTATCAGGAGAAGAGGATGACAAAGAGTTTCCTAAACTTCTTCTTCGAACTATGCAAGAAATTTCTTGGGAAATAAAGGAGATGAGGATGGATAGACACACGAAATCCCATAAATGGCTTTTACATGGTGAAGGCTCCGACATTTCTCATCACTAGAGTGATCAACCAGTGAAGCAACAGGTTTCCTAATGCTCTAAAATGCCTACATTCTTAGCAGTGAGAAATGGACGGTTTAAAGAACAAGAAACTCTTGAAGATTATTTCATGGAGTATGAGTCTCAATCTCAGAGATACAAGGATCATTTGATTTTTCAAGAATTTTGTCAAATCAAAGACAATAGGAGAGACCGACATCACAATAGAGGTGGAGGATTCATACAGAATCATGATCTACACTGGACTATGGGCAGGTTTTTCTTACCCAACTTTAATGGGTCATATAAATGCACTACCATATCATGTGTAGAGAAGCTATACATATACTTCCAGCTGAACCAAGTACTGGAGATGGAGGCCATCAAAATAGTAGCGTTGCACCTTGAGGGTGAGGCACATGATTGGTGGTTTCATGGTATTTCTACATTGGGTAATGCCAATGTGACTGCATATATTGAGTTCACAAGGTGTTTGGTGGAGAGGTTTGATCAAAGAGATCCCGAGGCACCTTTCATGGGGATAGAAAAGCTCAAAAAATCAGGTATCCAAAAACTTATATTTTTTGAATTTCTAAAACTTTCTATTATGGTTCCTGATTTATCTGCAACAAGAAGGGTCTATATGTTTATTTATGGGCTATCAAAACCTCTTCATGGGTTGGTTAAATATACCAAACCCACTACCCTTCAATATGCCATTGAGAGGGCTAGAGATCTACAAGATGTTGTGCCAAAAGCAAAGGCAACATTTCAGCAAAAGCCCACTTTTCCATCAAAGGGAAAAGATGAGTAGGCTCCTTTTTCAAAGGAGAGCCAAAACAAAGTACCTCTTAGTGATGATGTCCAAAGAGATTTGAGGATGAGGAAGCTTTACTTCACATGCCAAGAATCATGGGCACCTGAACATAGATGTGCAGTAGGAAAGGAACACTATATAGAGGTATTTTCAAATGATGAGGAGGAGGAAGAAGAAGAACCAGAAAGAGGCCATAGCACTGGGAGAGTAGGAGAGGATCCACCACCACTAGGAGGTGGGAATGGAGCATTTTCTCCAATTGGAGGGTCCCTTGCATCATTCAGAGGAGTGCCCAAGTACTTTACCTTGAGGGTTTGAGGTTCTATATTATATCAAAGGGTTTTAGTTTTGATTGATAGTGGGGCTACCCACAACTTTATTGATGCCCAACTAGTGCAGAGGAGGGCAATAGCCACTGATGGTTTTGAGGGATTTTCTATTTTGGTCCCAAGAGCTAGAACTATGCAGTGCATGCATTATGTTCCATCATTATCTGTAACCATAGGGACATATACACTGACTGGTCATTTATCCTGACCCCAATGTGATATTGGGTGTGCAGTGGTTGATTACTTTGGGGAAGGTCACTGCAGATTGGGATACTTTGCATATGGAATGCGTAAATAAAAAAATGGCAAAAATCAGATGATTATGGGCATGCACACATATTGATGCTGCCACAGCAGAAAAAACCCACAATATGCATACCCACATGCATATAATCCAAAAATATGGTGCGGAAGCTTTTTATTTAATCTTCAAAAGGAGATTTCCTCATTTTTTAATCCATGGTTATAAAACCTAACAATAATAGCTTCATATGCGAAAGCTGTCCCTTTTATTGATATTGTGATTATAAACCATAATTAAAAAAACCCATTCATTTAACTTCTGACTATACGAAACCAAATTTGGATAAATATATCAAAGTCCCAACATGTATTAACCTTGGCCCACATCTGTCAACTATCACACTTAACATTTCATTTGATTCAAAACTTCGACTTTGGTTAAAACCCAAATATCTCAGCATATATTAATGTTTGGCCCAATGCTTTACCAATCCACTTATTCTGTCAATCATATTATATAATCTCCACTTAATAAATTTCTTACCTTGCTTATGAAACAAAATGCTGATATAATATTATATCCGGCCCCCATCTTTCAGCTCACTTATCCACCAATGATCTATCTGTTGTGCCACTTTGATTTGATCGTATTTATGAGTTTACTTTGGTTAAACTCAAAGTGTCAATTATAAATATTTTCAGGCCCACATTTATCTCAACGTACATTTACACTGACGATCAGACACGTCAAATCATTCCATTTCAAGTTCAATGCTCATACATCCGACGGCTGACGCTTCATCGCGCTCCAACTCAACAATCCAACGACTATCGCATAACAAAACAACCCGATCTTTAACGATGGTATTTCATGTGAAATGGGTGGTATTGAATTACCGTCAAATCTATGTGTCACACACATAGAGGTATCGCGCTCGATCAACAAATTACCACTTACCGTCTTGTGCTACGCGAAAACCATTGGTGCTTTTCAAAACATTCCATGGTTCCATCCTTCCGTTGACCTTAATCTACGCGACTTAATCCTAGGTGTCTGTCTCCCTTAATATCATTCATTGATCTTGCTGGCCAATGAATGTACCTTACCCCTTCATTCCTTTGCACTTCTCTTCACTGATTACTAGTTCTCTACTTCTCTGTAATTGAGTCTCCTTTCTGGCACTGATCCGAAATCACTGTTTGATCGGATGTGCTTCTGATACATATGGTCAATGTATCCAAAATACCGAATTGGAAGAAATCATTTTCTTTTCTGTGTCATCGATCCTTCCAATGATCGATGACCGAATTTAACAAGTGCAACTCATCCACTCTTCTCAAATATATATTCAAATCCTTTATGCTCTTAGGCTCAATTCATAATTATAACCTTATCTAGGTATTTCCATCAAACTTTACAATGTTATATAGAATGACCATTTCAAACCCTTATTGCAGAGTTTTATCACACACCTGTTCATAAACTCTAGGCATTTCTCACACACAATCTATAATTCAATTAATACATAATTCCCCAATTCACAATCAAATTTCTTAGTATATCTATAACCAATTAATTACAAAATATTTCTTCTTTGGCTTGATATTCTGATCAATGGCCTTTCTATCAAATTTTCCCATAGGCTTACAACAACAACCCCTATTTCCTAAAACCTGAATCTCTCGCTCTACTCCTACTGTCTTCTTTTGCCTTGAGGCTTTACAATTTATACAAAAGAGTATGAACCAATTTAGGTTCAGATCCTCCATTATCTCATCAAACCCTAAATATCTTCTAATTCCTCATTTGCCTCAACTAATCCCTTAGGATCCTCCCTCATCTCACAAAATCATGAAACTAATTCTAACTTAAGATTTACAATTAATTCCTAAATCTCTCAATCCCTATGAAATCTCAACTATCCTAGTTCTCTCATGTTCTCCAATCATTCAGGAACATTTACAAAATTCCTCTCAATATTTAATTAATTCTTATTCTAAATCACTCAAAACATTAATAATTACATTAATGAACCAATCTTCTTTGAAATCACTAGATCCCTATGTCTATTAAAATACAAAGGATTTTTTGAGCCTAATGCTCCTGCATCAGACTTCCAAGGTTAAAAATAATCATGATCTCCTGATCATGTGCTTTTAATATTTGTCTTCCTGGATCCCATACCTTGTTCTGTAATTTGTCATATATTTTTGTTGTTGTTTGTTGCTTTTCTCTAGGTCTCCACACTTTATGCTACTTTGCTCCACTGGCTATACTTTCACAGTCTGTTACTCTCTTCCTTTGATGTTGCTGCTTCTTTTCTTTCTTGTTGATGTCTTCCTCTGAGACACTTTCATCATTATCCTTCTTATTAGTTCAATTTCTCTTTCCAATAAATCTTTTGTCTGTTGATAACCTTCACTCCTTAATTGCTGAACTTTTATTCTTACGCCGCCCTGTCATCCTCACCCTCTTGTTTTCTGCAATTACTAACTTCTTCCAAATTGTCACTTATGACAATTTGTTTGTCTCTTTTCTTCAGAAATTCATTGGAATGGTACATAGTATGCCCTTTACTGCTATCTTCATCTCTTTGCTTTAGTTTTTTGTGGATGTCCTCTAATTATTGCACCTTCACATTCTCCACTTCTTCAAGCTCTTTCTCTTTCTATATTGAATCCTGACTCTTCAGCATAATTTCTAGAAATTTAATTTATTTATTCATGGACTAAATATTTCCACAGAATTTTCTTCCTTCTCCTTTACTTGACTTCCCAACTGTGTCAAATTTTCCCCAGCATCTGCAACAAAATCTGCATTCACAAAAAAATTATCAAAATAAAAACCATAAGGCCTCAATGCCTCTCTTTCCTCTGGCAATATTTCAGTATGCTGCTCTAAAATTTCCTCCTTTATCATCACATCAGTATGCTGATTCAAAATTCCCAAAGAATTCTCTAATTATTCTCGAGACTGTCAACAAGTCTCTCTTCTATACCATATGCTTTCATGATATTTCTCTGTACTTGTCCACTGTAGTGAATTCTATCTTCTGCAATCTCCTTGTCATACTCTGAGTTTTCCAACAAATATTCCAGCAATGCAATTTATTTTTGGTATTCCTTAAGTACTTCATCATCACTGACAATTCCTGCATTTATACACAAATTTTTAGTTTTTAAATCAAAAAGCTCAGCAGTTTGAATTGTTTCTTCACATATCAATTCTTCAGACTGAATCTCTTCTCCTTCTTTCACAAGAAATTCTTCATGTACTGTAATAGCTTCAAATATAAATGCATCATTTCTTCCCTCATTCAAGAGACATTCTTTATCATTCTTTAACTCATAGTATTTATCTTCTATAAGATACTCTCCCATAATTTTGACAGCTTCACAAGATTGCTCATCTTCCTCTGCAAAACATGTAATCACATCAAAACTATTAGATTCAAAAATACAAGACTTTACATCATCCAATTGATCTGAACTTGCCCAACAACTCAGGAAATCATCAATAATTCCCTCTTCAGCAAGGTAAACTTCTTGCTGTCTTAAATCTTCACAATAATTCATAAGATCTTTCATAGATCTATATTCTTCATCTGTACCCATAACTTCACTCTGTTCTGCTTCTCAACTGGAAACTTCCATTTTCAACTCATCTTCTCTGAGTTCTTCACATTCCAATTGCACACTCATCACCTGTTCAAGCTTTCTTAGCTCTTCTGCTAATTTCATATTCATTTGGTGTTCTCTCTTCTATTGTAGCCTCTGCCACTTTACTTTCTTCTTCATGATCCAACCAATTCTCTAGTTTTCTTCTATCATCATTTTCAATTTATTAAATTTTTCTCTTGTCTCAGCTAATTCTTTGTCATATTATTCATCAGTCAACTGGTTCCATATGCCATTTTCCTGGCATCTTCTTTCTCCTTTCTTATGTTGTGGTCTCTCTCAGAACCTATGTTATCTCTTCTATGATCATCAATAGTCATCTTCTTCTCCATTTATATCTTCATGAGTTCCTCACTCATTCATCATGAGGTGTACTAAAGCCTCTTCAATAACAAGTCCTCCTTGTTACAACTTACCTCACCAATCCTTTTCTCTGGATTTGGTCTTTTGGCAAGCACTGGTTCTCTATCTGATAGAACATCTTGAGCATTCCTCTCTGCTCCTTCTAGGCTTCAACTCATATGCACCTTTCAAGAACACAATTTTCCTTTTTATCCAACCTCTGTTGGAATTCTTTAAGGTTCCACCACACTTTGCCTAGAAACTCTTACTAGTTTCCTTTATCACTATTCTTAAAGCTGTGATTTTCTTTTGCTGATATTTTCTTCAACTGCCTGCAACCTGAATTCTGCAAACATAATCATCAAACCAGAGTTAAAATAGCACTTATCAACTCATCTTCAGTATCTCCGTGTGATCTTGTTTCACCTCTCATCTGCACTGTATCTCTATGTGTTGCAATCTATCAGATTCAAAATCTGATCTCTTTTATTTTCTCCATCACACATGCATTCATTCTAATTCCAATTTAATTAAAAGAAAATTGAACCTTCAAAAGGTTTGTTTCCTGCTCTGATACCAAAAATGATGTTGCCACAGCAGCAAAAACCCACAATATGCATACCCACATGCATATAATCCAAAAATTTGGCGCAAAAGCTTTTTATTTAATATTAAAAAGGAGATTTCCTCACTTTTTAATCCATGGTTATAAAACCCAACAATAATAGCTTCATATGAAGAAGTTGTCCCTTTTATTGATATTGTGATTATAAACCATAATTAAAAAAACCCATTCATTTAACTTCCGACTATACGAAACCAACTTTGGATAAATATATAAGAGTCCCAACATGTATTAACCTTGGCCCACATCTTTCAACTATCACACTTAACATTTCATTTGATTCAAAAGTTCGAATTTGGTTAAAACCCAAAGATCTCAACATATATTAATGTTCAGCCCAACGCTTTACAAATCCACTTATTCTGTCGATCATATTATATAATCTCCACTTAATAAAGTTCTTACCTTGGTTATGAAACAAAATGCCGATATAATATTATATCCGGCCCCACAGCTTTCAACTCACTTATCCACCAATGATCTATCTGCTGTGCCACTTTGATTTGATCGTATTTATAAGTTTACTTTGGTTAAACTCAAAGTGTCAATTATAAATATTTTCGGGCCCGCATTTATCTCAACGTACCTTCACACTGATGATCAAACATGTTAGATCATTATGTTTCATGTTCAATGCTCATACATCCGATGGCTAATGCTTCATCGCGCTCCAACTCAACAATCCAACGACTATCGCATAACAAAACAACCCAATCTTTAATGATGTTATTTCACGCGAAATGGGCGGTATTGAATTACTGCCAATGGTACGTGTCACACGCTGAGAGGTATCACGCTCGATCAAAAAATTACCACTTACCATTTTTGTGCTACGAGAAAACCATTGGTGGTTTTCAAAACATTCCATGGTTCCATCCTTCCGTTGACCTTAATCTACGTGACTTAATCCTAGCCGTCTGTCTCCCTTAATCTCGTTCGTTGATCTCGCTGGCCAATGATTGTACCTTACCCCTTCATTCCTTTGCGCTTCTCTTCGCTAATTAATAGTTCTCTGCTTCTCTGTAATTGAATCTCCTTTCTGGCACTAATCCGAAATCACCGTTCAATCGGATGCGCTTCTGATACATATGGTCAATGTATCCAAAATACCGAATTGGAAGAAATCATTTTCTTTTCTATGTCATCGATACTTTCAATGATCGATGACTGAATTTAACAAACGCAACTCATCCACTCTTCTCAAATATATATGCAAAACCTTTATGCTCTTCAACTCAATTCATAATTATAACCTTATCTAGGTATTTCCATCAAACTTTACAATGGTATACAGAACCACCATTTCAAACCCTTATTGCAGAGCTTTATCACACACCTGTTCATAAACTCTAGGCATTTCTCACACACAATCTATAATTCAATCAATACATAATTCCCCATTTCAGAATCAAATTTCTTAGTATATCTATAACCAATTAATTACAAAATATTTCTCTCTGTCCTGATATTCTGATCAATGGCCTTTCTATCAAATTTTCCCATAGGCTTACAACAACAACCCCTGTTGCCTAAAACCATAATCTCTCGCTCTACTCCTATTTTCTTCTTTTGCCTTGGGGCTTTACAATTTATACAAAAGATTGTGAACCAATTTAGGTTCAGATCCTCCATTATCTCATCAAACCCTGAATATATTCTAATTCCTCATTTTCCTCAACTAATCCCTTAGGATCCTCTCTCACCCCAAAAAATCATAAAACTAATTCTAACTTAAGATTTACAATTAATTCCTAAATCTCTCAATCCCTATGAAATCTCAACTATCCTAGTTCTCTCATGTTCTCCAATCATTTGTGAACATTTAGAAAATTTCGCTCAATATTTAATTATTTCTTATTCTAAATCACTCAAAACATTAATAATTATATTAATGAACCAATCATCCTTGAAATCACTATATCCCTATGTCGATTGAAATACAAAGGATTTTATGAGCCTAATGCTCCTGCATCACATATCCTTCACAAACAGCTTCCACACAAAAAATAGAGACGGATTTGCGTAATGGAAGCAAGGAGCTAAAAGTCCCATCTATTATGCACATGACTTTAGCCCATGAGACATTACCATTTTGTGAAAAACCACCTGGGAAGCCACCTAATTAGGAGTTGGTGAGGAATGCATCACATCATGCTGCACCAGTCATAGATCCAGGAGGAGTGGGAGCATTCAGAGGTCATGGTACAGTGCTAAGAGTCTTGGGTACACTCAAGGAGGAGGGAGACATTCTCCCAACATAATCATTACCCACTCTTATCTCAAATATTGCACTGAGAAAGGAGCAGCAGAGGGAGGATAACAACTTTCCAGTATTTGACGTTAGCGTAGGAGATTTCAAAGAAGGAAACAACTACATGACATATGCTTTATATGGTATATCATCAGCATCGTCACTATGGAGGATAGATCTAGATTGGAAATCCCAGTTGTTGGTGGATTACTCCAAGGATATTTTTACTTGCATGATACTTTATGACCAGCTTCTAGAGGAGGGATATTCAGTCAAAGATGAGGTCATCTACTATCATGGTAGGATATTCTTATCTAAACCATCCAGGCTCAAGGAGAATTTTCTACAAGCAACACATGAAGATTTTCTCTTCAACCACACTCATTCCATGAGGGCATACCATACGATCATGGAGGGGTTTACTTGGGAATTATTTGAAGAGGAGATATATCAGCATTTGAGGAGATGCATGGATGATGTAGAGATGGAGGAGATGCATGGATCTTTGAGGGAGTTATCAGAACCACCTCTTTCCTCTTTAAGAATGAGAGGGGATCTATCTATGAGCCACTCCATTAATATGATTGAAGAATATGGTAAGGATCATGTCTTTATGCATAATTATTTGTATAATGAATATTTGCATTCCTTTACCATACATGTGAAGGCCATTGCTCCAAATGGGAGAATTCTTCGTTATAAAATTCATGGTCAACTTGGGACCATAAACTATGTTGAGCATGGCCACTCCCTAGGCAGATATAGGGAGATGATATATCATTTAGGGTGCACTCCAAAGGCTCCAAACATAACTCACCTTCTCAAATCATGTGAGAAGAATATGGTAGCAAGTAAGTAGTGGGGAAACCACTTACCATATCACTACCTAAGGTAGTAAGGAGATATACTGCGTTAGTTCCACATGTGGTACTACAATCCACCTTGCATATAAAAACTTTTGTATCCTTGGTTTTCATACCACACATTGATGATGTCCTTATTATTTTTATGGGAATGATTGGAAGGATGATGGAAGGATTGCACATGCCCTGTCGGAGAGAGATTCTCCATGTTTCTTATGCTACATGTTTCAGGGAGAACATTGGGCAAACCATGATTGCTTCATTGGGTCTTTTTCTTCCTTGTGGGATGAGTTATTTGCATCTCACGAGTACTTGGGAGGAGCATTTCATGGAGGGATTGTTTGGGAGACACTTGGCTTATGAGGAGAGCTTATCACATGGATGTTTCACCACTGGAGGAGGAAAATAGTTGCAAGACTCACCCTTACAGTTGATTGAGGACAAGAAACATTTGGGAGGGGAGGATTGTAATATTCCTAATTAGCCATGATTTAGTTCGAATATTAATTTTTTATTTTGCTTCTTAATTTGTTGAATAAGAGGGTATGGAGACCCATAAATCTCCTTAGTAGGAATAAAATCACTGCTAATGTGAAAGGAGATCACTTTAGTGCCTTGATAAAGCACTCTTATGTGTGAAAAGGGGTTGGAGCATGTAGACTATGTCAACTTTGATGAAATCAACAACACTGTCATGGAGGAGTGGCAATCTTTAGCACAGGGTGTTCCCGAGCGAGAATACCACCTTCATCCTTGGGGGGGTTCAAGTTCCTAATCAGGATAAGTTATTTCACTTCATTTCCATATTCCGGCATCAGACCAAATATTTAGTCTTATCGTACAACATAGTTCCTATTGAGGTTGTGTTGTGTCACAGGGAAGAAGTTTTGGAGTGTTGATTTGGGCAATTTCTGAGCTAGATTTAATTGGAGGAAGGTTTCCTTCCATCGAGAGGCTAGTAAGGAAGGCCCTTGAGCATCATTGATACATTTGGCACTAGGCCAGAGTGCTTTTATTCCCTACAATGTAGTATTAGTCTGGATCTACGTTATTTTAGGGAGGAGTTGCAGGCTTAGTTATAGTGGGTGATTTGGGGAGTGATTTCTTCAGTGAAGGGGCTAGCCTTTCATCTAAAGGATCCATTGGAGAATATCCACTTATTTTCATATCAGCTTTAGCAATAAATCTTCAGATGCTTTTTTGCAGTAGACTTTCAGCCCTAGGGCTGCAACTCATATTGTATGATTGGGTGTATTTCCCATAGGCCCTCTTGGGTGTTCTTGGAAGGTTGTTATAGAGCCTAGATCTTCATTTTCTGTGTCTTTTGAGGAATATATCATCCCTTTATCTTTTGTATGCTCATTTTTTGTAGCAGTGCCTTTATTACTGCATTGTATTAGTGTCTCTGAAATTTTGATATAGTAGCAACACCTCTTTCTTGAGGGATTTATCTATTGGATGCTTGTTGACTCATGTTATATGATTTGTGGCCTGCTATTTTGTACATGTTTTTTCTTGTTATGATTAATAGAAAGGCTCCATATTGGTGTCATGTTTTGATATGATGTTTGCACTACTTTTTTGAGAATTTTTGTTCTATATTTCAGCTTTTCCCATTTGGGAATATTACACAACAATTTTCCTTAAAAACTTCTTCTTCTATTTGGGCTACGTCATCAGTGTCTATGCCTTCCCATCCTTTAATGATTAATTCTATCCAATCCTCTAAACCTGAAGGAAATGAAAAAATTTATGGGAAGAAGAAAGGACGTAATAAGAAAAAGGATAAGCATGGGAAGGATAATGCAAACAAACCCAACGATAATGTTGGTGAGGGTAAGAGAGAGTCGAAAAATAAAGTCAAGTTTCCTTGCAAATTTTGCACTGGAGACCATCTCACTCATATTTTCCCTGAGATTCAAGATGCTTAGTGCTTGTTGGCTCAATAGGGTTCTTCCAGTTCTCAGGCTATCTTTAGTAACCCTTTTCCCAAGGGAAATAAATTCTTGTTGGCACGAATGCAAATCCTGGAGCTCCCATAGGGGACAACGAGGAGGGGGGGAATTCTTCAAATGTATACATGATGAGTTCTTGAGTTGATGTCGCCATGAGATCACCTGATTATGGTGAATCTGAATCTTCTAAGGCTAAGGATGTTCCTGATACTTTCGAGCCGTTCCATATAGAGAGTCCTGCAGTTGATCCTATACCTCACATACCGAAACATTCTACTAAATGTTTGACGATTAACCCTAATGCCAAGGTAGCTCTAAATTACTCCATTGTAGAATATCTGACTCAGAGTCCTTGTGCTATGTTTGAATTGGAGGTACTCCAATTGTGCCCAACACAAAGGAGTTTGCTTCTCATTGTGATTGGGGAGGTAGATCCAATAAACTCTCTTATGATTACATTCGATATGTCAAATCTTAAGAAGAGACTTCCTCATCATATGGCTTTTCAAATTAAATCTACGTACCGAAAGATCAATATTTTTCAAACTATCATTGACGAAGGAGCTTCCACATGTGACATGTCTATTTCATGTTGGAAAGCAGTTGGATCTCCTCAAGCTGTTCCTTCACCAACTCTCTTGACTTCATTTGATGTTCATTCTCACAGGCCGCATGGCATTGTTCTTACCTTGACCATCTGCATTGGGGGCAATATAGTCAATATCAAAGTAGAAATATTTGATGCTAATTTGGACTATAACCTTCTATTGGGATGAAATTTGATTTATGATATGGACATCATTGTATCATCATTATTTTGCGTCCTATGTTTTCCCCGTGAAGAGAGAATCGTTACTGTTGATCAGATGGATTATTAATGATATATTCCAATGCATCCTCTAATTCTACTATTCCCTTGGTGAAGAATGCCAAGCAACCTATTGAGAATACATGAGGACTTATGTATGCCTCGTTGATGGGTACTGTTAGCCACCTGTAAAAATTTTTATACCAAAAGGTGGCTAAATCATTTTTTGGAGCCTTCAAGGAACAAATTTTATTGCAAAAGTGTTGGGTCTTGAAGACTCTTGAAGGCCTTATGCCTTTGTCCAAAATCTTCACTCCTGTGATCATTTTACACTTAGAAATCCTATTGATTTCCAAGACAAAATAATACTGCAAACTCCTTTTCCCCTTCCTTTCCTCTTCCAAAACTAACCTCATTTTTACCCCTCCATTTCTCATGAAAATCTCTCATTTTCATGTTTTTTCCCCTTTCCCCTTCATCAAAACCCTTTGATAAGGCTTAAGACCCTTTCTTTGCCTTATCGAAACCCTCAAACTCCTTTGAAAACCATTAAAAATCAATAAAAAACCCATTTTCTTATTACATACTTAAGCCCCCTCGGGCTAAGTTCGAAACCCTTCCCCTCCATACGCCCTGGTGCTGGAACCAGGTGCTAAGCCCTTTGGGCGCTTATCGCGTTGGAGGAAAACAATGCACATGCATTTTTCCTCACCAAGTTCTCCGATGCCGATTAGCCCTCCATTCTATCTCCCCCGGTCGTATTATCTTCCATATAACCCACGTCCCCGCAGAGGCGCCAAGCCATTTCATCAATGAAAATTCCTCCCGACAAAAACCTTTGTTATATTACATTTTTGGGTTTTAATCTGTTTTTTTGTCATGTTAAAAGAAAACCAGGCGGAATCCATCGCATCGCTTTCAAGAAAAAATGGTTTTCCTCGATCGGTAGCAATACCATTCACCGTCCGACACGTGGCCTAGAGAAAATTTCAAATACCACCCTCATCGCGCACTAAAACTCGGGCATGGGCCTGGTGCGATATTAGCGTCCGTCATCTAATCTGAGGCCTCCTCATCGGATGGTGATCACGCTTTGATCAAGCCTGTGTGTTAGTCCAAAGTATGGTGTGTTTCATTGAACTTCTCCACCATCGATCTGATTTCCAGATCGACGACCCAAGTTCGATCGCCCCTGTCCCCTCGTCCACAGCGGCAGTCAATGGTCCCTGTGCCACTTCAGCGTCCATGCGGCACAATTTAATTGGGGCGGGTCTCCATGGGTTCCTCGCACAGTCAACAGATGCGGACCCGAGGATCTTTATACAATATGGTTTAATTAAATTTTTTAAGTCCAGGGCATGTTTCTAAGGTTTTGTGGTACCCGATCTCCACTGTTGATCGCTTGGACCACTCTCATCTGACGGCCCACGATCGTCTCGATTCCCAATCTTGATTTTTGACAATTTTTCACCGAAACAAAGGTTTTACCCCATTTTCTCTGATTTTCCAAATAAAATGACTCTATCATTTTGACTTTTCACCCTCGCTCCCAACCGTCGATCTCTGCACGATCGATGGTTCTGATTTAATTTCCTCCTCCGGTCTCCTATGACCTCCTCTAATCAATCTTGACTATTGGATGATGCCATCCAATGGCCACGCTCTCCCCACATGTCCTCTGATGTGGTAAACCTATATATACAGGATTTTATAACATTGTTCGTATTTTGCAGGGTTCTAGTGGTTTTTCTGCCATGCTGAAGAAAATTCAAAGGCTGAGGGTGACGATCCTCCTGCCTTCAATTCAACAAAGAGAATCATTAATAGGGTTTAAACTCCACGTTTCATCGGTGTTTCATGAGGCATTGATGCCATACTACCCCTGCGCAGCCCTGCACGCCAACAAACACTGTGAATCAGGCACAAATCTAAGAGTATTAGTGTCGAAGACAGGAATATACCAGAACAGAAGATTGAAGACAAATATGTGGGGATTACTTCTAAGTTGGTTTATCAAAAGCCTAATCCCCAATTAAAACACATTTAAAATAAAAATCATAAAGGTTCATCAGACAAAAAGCCTCCACTGCCACATCTGAGGCAAATCGATTCCTCCCAGCTACCAGAGTGCCACCTGTGCCTCAAAGCATTCAAACAAAGGCTGAAGTTATTGATCAAATGAATATATTTTCCTCAATGCAGCCCAATAGTTAATTCTGCTAAGGAACTTAACGGAAAATATCAGCAGAGTTACTATAACATGACAGAGAGCCACAAAAGTCAACAAAAGCTCCCACCGAGCTTAATATTTAATGTAAATCAATTAATACAAGAAGAAGATATGTAAGCTTCTTCATCGAGCCCCTAAAAAGGCCAAGAAGCATTAAAGATTTTATTAAATACCCTTGGAAATATTTTATCAGATCCCATCTCCTCATTCTTCTATAAATACTTTTGTAGAATATGAGAAGTTGTTGGTTGGTTGGTCGGTTGATTACTAGTTGTAATACTGAAACTCTCTGAAATAATACATAGTCTGTTGAAGTTGGAGAAGAAACTAGAGTCTTGGAAGCCCTGATGATGTTGTTGCATGCTTGTTACTAAGAAGGCTCTATCATTGGATCCATGATCTTGGCTATTGGTGAAGTATTCTGAACTGTTTAATGTTTTCTCCTGTTTTCATTCTGTTCCATAATTTCTTACTACAGTAGGTTGAACGTTTTAGGCTAAGAAATGACTCCTGGAAGCACCTTAGACCTTTTCATCCTTCACTGTTTCATGTTTTCTTCAGCTAAAGTATTTTAGAGTCTTTAATCTCTCTCTTTAGCCTTCATGCTTGTTTATTTCCTTAATAGTTTGAATAGTTGGTTTCAGCATGATTTATGGTTCTCCCTACTTGTTTGCTGCCACCTAAAAACTGTTATTGAAGCCTCTCTTTGAATTTTTTTGTTTACAGTGATTCAAGGAGGTCTGTTCTGATCTTGCCCTTTTTCCTTGCTTAAATAGTTGTCTTGAAAGGTCTTTTTAGTTGTAATCATAGATGTGTTAGGTGTTCCCTCTTCTATGACTACAATTATTAGTGAATATTTTATGTTTTCTAAGTCATTTGAAATAAAATCTTTGAGGAAATAGGGTGTTCCTAGAATCTTAGATTTCATTTTAAAATTTGTTTTGAAATCCTTATTTGCTTAAAGGTGTGATTTGTAGAATTCATGGTTAGCCCTGTCTATCAAAAAGCTCTTTATTGTTCAAGTTATGTTTTCGAATTCCCTTTGCTGAGAATTTAAATTCTCTTTCCAAATCATTGATGTCCATCTCATTCCAAAAAACAAAGGATCCTATGGCCAAGTTAGATTTTCCCTCTGATATCCCATATCCATTGATAAGTTTGTCATGACCTCTTTTTGACTCCATTGCCCAGTGAAGCTACTACTTCCTCTTTCTACCTACCTTTCCTAGATCTTTCATATTCTGCTATATCAATCCAACCAAACAAAAAAACAAACACCTGCACTTAATAACTAGTCTAAAATCCATACTCTAAGAACACAAGATAAACCTTTGCAAACAAACATTTGAGAGATCCCTCTCGGAGAATAGGAGGACTAGATCCTGTAACTCTAAAGATTGGTTTTGATGTTGCCTTGTCTTTTTATTTTCCAATCTATCAAAACACGGGCCACCAACATAATGGCGATCACGGTGGGACCTACTGAGAATATAGTGGTTTGAAAACACTTCTTAAAACTTTTCAGGCCTCTAACTTGATAAAGAACACTTTCTGGACTTATCCCACCTCTCACACCAACATAATGGCGATCATGGTGGGACCCTTCTGAGTTAGTGACAATCTAAGTACCCCTTAGGACTCCGGAAATCCCTTATTTTCAAGAATATCCAGTGATTATTAGCCACCTCATCGCCACCAACATAATGGCAATCACGGTGGGACCATTGAGTTCATATTTTCCTATAAAGCTCTTATAAACTCATTAGTCTTTCAAACAACCATAGAAACTCGGAAAAACCCAAAATATTTCAGATTGGCTTCATAATAAACATGGTGGTGGAACCGTAAAACATTTTACCTTCACAAAAGCTAAAAATTTTCCACCTGGTGACTCCACTGGCCTCCAGTAGACTTATTACCCTTCCAGTCCTTGTAGACTCCCTTGGGAATGCATTGAGCAAACCCAATCATGTTGTTGGTGGACAGAAAATTTCAAAATCTTCCACCTGGCGACTCCACAATCCCAAAAGGCCTAATAACTCCACTGGTAAAGGACTCTAAACTGGTTAGAAAGATACAACGACCTCTTATTATAAACATCAATCCAAGTATGGACAGAGAAGCTAAACTAAACACATTATTGGACCTAATTGAGAAAATAGTGTACATACTTGATAAAAGATTGGGAAAGCATGAGGATGATATAGATGTTGATTATCCAGAGCAACCTATGTTTTTCCCAGATCAAACACAAACTCAACCATTACAAGACCTAGAAAATGAGAAAAATATAAATGATAATCAAGACTTTATAGAATAAGGTGAGCAATACTATAGAGAAAACAATAAAGAAAAATTGCTAGTCAAAATGGAAAAAATGGTGTATATGCTTGGGAAAAGAATTGAATGGAATGAGGCTAATTTGAATATTGATGATCTAGAGCAGCCCATGCTCCTTTCAAATCAAGAACAAACCCAAAAATTACAAGATATGTGCGATGAACTAGATTACAAAGAAATAAATGAAAAAGGTTGTCGGGAAATTCCTGATTATCCACCTATATCTTGTACCATGACATTAAGAGAACTTCATGACCAGATTGCAAAAACTAATAGTGAGAAGTGCCTTGAGGAAAACATAAGCCATTTTGAACCCACAAAATCTGAAATAGGAGAAGAGACAACACAACCAGAGTCTCTGCCTTTATGTCATGACTCATTTCAGATGATTAAAGAAAAATGGAATCCTGATAATCTATTAGAAACAACTCCCGAATCCCATATTTTAAATAACTGTCACAAAAATCATGAGGAGTTGTTAAAAACTGAGATAGACCAGGAAAAACAAGAGAAACCTCAAAGTTCCCCTACAAACTCAAATGGAGATCCACTAGAAGAGGCTCATGAAGACCGCTGTACTTTTTTCCTAAGAAAAAAGACAATTCCTTCTCTCTTAACAGAAAAAGAGATTGATCTAATATTAAATAGAAAGCCAACCTCCAAACCTCCATTTGAACAAAACACTTCTGCTCATCTACTTACTGAACCTTTTTGTCTTGAATCAGAAAACACAGTTATAGAAAAGCTCAAAGAGGAACAAAATGATAACCCAATATGCTTGAATGGTGAAATTGTTTATACTAATGATTTTTTAACTTCTGATCAATCTAATGATGATGATGAGCTCCAAACAGAAACTAATCATGCAGGGCAACCAACAGTCGATTGGTGTCATGAATTTCATTATAATCAACTTGAAAGCAGCAATCATCCAGTCTAATTCATCAGGAATAGTTTTCACATAATTGGGAATCAACTATCTATTAGTTGTAATATTGAGGTTGAGAAGAAAGAGGAATTTCTTGAACAGGATGCATATAAGGAGCCTCCTCCTGAAAGGGTTGAGGTAATAAAAGATACCCCTGCTCAAGAACATGATGATCTCTTCATAGAGCATACTAGGACTACAAGAGGACAACACTGCAATATATGATGAATCCTCTAGTTCAGATAATAATGAAGATGAGGAAGTTTTTCTTTCTCAAGAAAATCTTTACCTTGATCCAGTAGAGAAAGAAGAGATAATCCTGGTTGAAACATATCTTCCAAATACTCACAACCAGGAATTGTTTCAAGATCCCTATGCTCACTTCTTGAAGACATTTAAAATAAGGATAAAGGTCATTAGGAGTAATATATTACCAAAAGTAAGAATATTATTTAGCAACACTGCTAAAAAACAAAGGGAATGGGAGTGGCCCTGTTTGTCTAGCCTGCCCAAAGAGATGAAGAAGGACCAATCATGGAATCATTTACTAGATTGGTTGTACTGGAAAATGGATTTCATTAGCTAAACATGTAAATATTCCAAGTTAGATTAGGTTATATAGAAATGTCAATAAAGCTCAGCCTTTGAGCATCTAGTTAGTTGATTGATTTTTGTCTTGAAGAAAAAAGAAAAATACAAAAAACAATAGAAAATAAAAGAGGGCAGAAAAAAAAACAGGAAAGGTACAACCCCATACCAAAAAGAGAAACAAAGTCTGAAAGTGTGCAAGATAAAATGCCACTCCTAAAAAACACACTCCTCGTTAGTCATACAACCTAATCATGACTAATTAGTTTTAAATTTTTTGTTGATAGGATAGTGAATTCGGTTTTCCAAACTGTTTAATCTTGGCTTATCAGTAGATATATTAGGATAGAAATTAAAGGTTCAAACATGCTCAAAATCTGAACCTAAGTTTCCAAAGAGAATGACTCAAATCTGTTTCAATTTTTGAGTCAAAAAGGATGTAAATCTGGTTCTAATCAACTCAAAATTTGAACCAGTTCACAAAGGAAAGATAGCTCAAGCAAGAGTAAAAAAAAATCCATTAAAATATGAAGGAAACATTTTGGAATTTCAGATCTCAACCTTCCATTTTTTTTTAAATTTTGTGCAAAATAATTTCTATGTGCAGCTTGTTTTTATGCCATAGACCAGCATCAAGTTAGACTGTTCAATCCTGACTTGATTGCTCTTTAAATTTCTATTGTAGAATTTAGAGAATGAAAGTCTGTTGGACAGTTCAATCCCAACAGATAATATATTAGGTAGAGAATCATATGGGCTCAACTATTCAATCTGAGTCCATGGAGAAATAAGAAGTAGAAATAGATTATATCTCCTGCTTTCAAAAAGAATAAAATTTTGTGAAAGAGTTTGCCAATCCAAGTGCACTCTAAAGAAGAAAAAATGTTAGAACAATAGGATTGGGGAGGTAGAAATATTTTATTGATGAAGTTCAATTTTTAATCCATGAATGATAATCATCCATAGAAAGAAAGGAAGCCCAATGGATAAGGCATTGATCAGCCTCCTAGAGAATGCAAGTCTGAAGTTCTTGATGCCTTCAAGAAGGCACCATCCCCAAGTGGAGCCAGTGTTAGCGCCTGTAAAATTTGTTATACCAAAAGGTGGCTAAATCATTTTTTGGAGTCTTCAAAGAAAAAATTTTATTGCAAAAGTGTTGGCCCTTGAAGACTCTTGAGGGCCTTATGCCTTTGTCCAAAATCTTCACTGCTGTGATCATTTTACACTCAGAAATCCTGCTGATTTCTAAGACAAAATACTACTGCAAAATCCTTTTCCCCTTCCTTTCCTCTTCCAAAACTAACCTCATTTTTACCACTCCATTTCCCATGAAAATCCCTCATTTTCATGTTCTTTCCCCTTTCCCCTTCATCAAAACCCTTTGATAAGGCTTAAGAACCTTTCTTTGCCTTATCAAAACCCTCAAACTCCTTTGAAAACCATTAAAAATCAATAAAAAAACCCATTTTCTTATTACAGACTTAAGCCCCCTCGGGCTAAGTTTGAAACCCTTCCCCTCCATACGCCCTGGTGCTAGAACCAGGCGCTAAGCCCTTTTGGCGCTTATCGCATCAGAGGAAAACAATGCACACATCTTTTTCCTCACCAAGTTCTCCGATGCCGATTAGCCCTCCATTCTATCTCCCCCGGTCATATTATCTTCCATATAACCCACGTCCCTGCACAGGTGCCAAGCCATTTCATCAATGAAAATTCCTCCCGACCAAAACCTTTGTTATATTACATTTTTGGGTTTTAATGTGTTTTTTCATGATGTTAAAAGAAAACTAGGCGGAATCCATCGCACCATTTTCAAGAGGAAGGTGGTTTTCCCCGATCGGCAGTGATGCCATTCACCGGCTGACATGTGGCCTGGAGCAAATTTCAAATACCACCCTCATCGCGCATTAAAAGTCAGGCATGGGCCCGGCTCGATATTAGCGTCCGCCGTCCGATTTGAGGCCTCCTCATCGGATGGCGATCGGGCTTTGATCAAGCCGATGTGTTAGTCCAAAGTACGGTGCATTTCATTGAACTTCTCTTCCGTCGATCTGATTTCCAGATCGACGGCCCAAGCTCGATCGCCCCAGTCCCCTCTTCCACAGCGGTAGTCGATGGTCCCTGTGCCACTTCAGCGTCCATGCCACACAATTTAATTGGGGCAGGTCTCCATGGGTTCCTCGCACAGTCAATAGATGCGGACCCGAGGATCTTTATACAATATGGTTTAATTAAATTTTTTAAGTCCGGGGCATGTTTCTAAGGTTTTGTGGTACCCGATCTCCATTGTTGATCATTTGGGCCGCTCTCATCTGAAGGCCCACGATCGTCCCGATTCCCAATCTTGATTTTTGACCATTTTTCGCCGAAACAAAGGTTTTAGCCCATTTTCTCTGTTTTTCCAAATAAAATAACTCTGTCATTTTGACTTTTTTCCCTCACTCCCGGCCGTCGATCTCTGCACGATCGACGGTTCTGATTTAATTTCCTCCTCCGCTCTCCTTTGACCTCCTCTGATCAATCTTTACCATTGGATGATTCCATCTAATGGCCATGCTCTCCCCACATGTCCTCTGAAGCAGTAAACCTATATATACAAGATTTTATAACATTGTTCGTATTTTGCAGGGTTCCAGTGGTTTTTCTTCCATGCTGAAGAAAATTCAAAGGCTAAGGGTGAAGATCCTCCTGCCTTCGATTCATCGAAGAGAATCATTCACAGGGTTTAAACTCCATGTTTCATCGGTGTTTCATGAGGCATTGATGCCAGACTACACCTGCGCAGCCCTGCACGCCAACAAACACAGTGAATCAGGCACAAATCTAAGAGTATCAGTGTCGAAGAAAGGAATATACCAGAACAGAAGATTGAAGACAAATATGTGGGGATTACATCTAAGATGGTTTATCAAAAGCCTAATCCCCAATTAAAACAAAGTTAAAAGAAAAATCATAAAGGTTCATCAGACAGAAAGCCTCCACTGCCACATCTGAGGCAAATCGATTCCTCCCAGCTACCACAGTGCCACCTTTGCCTCAAAGCATTCAAACAGAGGCTGAAGTTATTGATCAAACAAATATATTTTCCTCAATACAGCCCAAAAGTTAATTCTTCTAAGGAAATTAATGCAAAATATCGGTAGAGTTACTATAACATGACAGAGAGCCACAAAAGTCAACAAAAGCTCCCACTGATCGTAATCTTTAATGTAAATCAATTAATATAGGCAGAACATATGTAAGCTTCTTCATCAAGCCCCTCAAAAGGCCGAGAAGCCTTAAAGACTGTATTAAATACCCTTGGAAATCTTTTATCAAATCCCACCTCCTCATTCTTCTATAAATACTTCTGTAGAAGATGAGAAGTTGTTGGTTGGTTGGTTGGTTGATCACTAGTTGTAATACTGAAACTCTTTAAAATAATACATAGTATGTTGAAGTTGGAGAAGAAACTGAAGTCTTGGAAGCCCTGATGATGTTGTTGCATGCTTGTTACGAGAAGGCTCTATCATTGGATCCATGAGCTTGCCTATTGGTGAAGTATTCTGAACTGTTTAATGTTTTCTCCTATTTTCATTCTGTTCCATAATTTCTTACTACAGTAGGTTGAAATTTTTAGGCCAAGAAATGACTCCTGGAAGCACCTTAGACCTATTCATCCTTCACTATTTCATGTTTTCTTCAACTGAAGTATTTTAGAGTCTTTAATCTCTCTCTTTAGTCTTCATGCTTGTTTATTTCCTTAATAGTTCGAATAGTTGGTTTCAGCACGATTTATGGTTCTCCCTGCTTGTTTGCTACCACTTAAAAACTGTTATTGAAGTCTCCCTTTGAATTTTTTTGTTTACAGTGAGTCAAGGAGGTCTGTTCTGATATTTCCCTTTATCCTTGCTTAAACAGTTTTCTTGAAGGTCTTTGTAGTTGTAATCATAGATGTGTTAGGTGTTCCCTCTTCTATGACTGCAATTATCAATGAATCTTTTATGTTTTCTAAGTCATTTGAAATAAAATCATTGAGGAAATAGGGTGTTCCCCGAATCTTAGATTTCATTTTAAAAGCTGTTTTGAAAACCTTATTTTCTTAAAGGTGTGATTTGTAGAATTCATGGTTAGCCCTGTCTATCAAAAAGCTCTTTATTGTTCAAGTTATGTTTTCAAATTCCCTTTGTTGAGAATTTAAATTCTCTTTCCAAATCATTGATGTCCATCTCATTCCCAAAACCAAAGGATCCTGTGGCCAAGTTAGATTTTCCCTCTAATATCCCATATCCATTGATAAGTTTCTCATGACCTCCTTTTAACTCCACTGCCCAATGAAGCTACTACTTCCTCTTTCTACCTACTTTTCCTAAATATTTCATATTCTGCTATATCAATCCAAGCAGCCAAACAAACAAACACCTGCACTTAATAACTAGTCTAAAATCCATACTCTAAGCACACAAGATAAACCTGTGCAAACAAACAGTTGAGAGATCCCTCTCTGAGAATAGGAGGACTAGATCCTGTAACTCTAAAGATTGGTTCTGATGCTGCCTTGTCTTTTGATTTTCCAATCTATCAAAACACGGGACACCAACAGGTACCTTTGATCTTCTGCCTCCAATTGTTCATATAAATTCTATTTTATATTCCAAGGTTCCTACCCAAAGAGAGCTCTTTGAAACCCATTGTTTTTCAGATCCTTGGCCCTTACCCTCTTCTACGACTACATTAGAAGAACGGAAAGTAGGTGGAAAGGCATATCCTATGTCTGTAGCCAAAATTTCTTATCAATCTATTGTTAATAGTGCATAATCTGATCTGGTACCTCTTTCATTGAAGGATTTTTATGGACCCTTAACTCGACTTCTTCTTTGGACTACCTTGATACTGTTTTACCATCTAAGGAGGAAATCCTAGAAGCAATGACAGGTGTGGAAAGACCGTGGGATGATTTGCATCATCGATTATATTTTCTACAATATTTTCTTCAATTTGAGTCATGTTTGTCAAGCCCTCTATCAACTGGTCATGTTCACCCAATTCTAAGCCACTTTTCTCCAACACATATTTTTGCCAAAGGTAATAATTCTATCATTTTTGAAAACAAAAATGGTGAATATTTCCAGGGATCCCAATGTCATAGAGAATGTTTTCATCAGAGCCGAGTATTCCCCTGAAGAGATTCAAATCCATATCAATCTTTTTAAAGAATTATGTGATGTGTTCACTTGTTCTTGTTGTAGCTCCTAGAGACAACCCTGAGTTGCAAAATACTAGTGCCTAGGACACCTTAAAATCAGAGGTTAAATATTTACAATTGTATAAATGCCTCTAAAAAAATATGGAATAAGAGAACAATGGTTTTGTGGTTCATGGATCGAGAAGACCTTGGAGTCGATTCATGTGAATTCCCTATACTGTGACAGGGCTCAAGAGGCTATGAGGCTTGGAAGATTTTAAATGGGCCAAGTATAAAACAATGAGAAGAGGTTTTAAAGTATGTAGCGGGTGTTGAGAAAGGTCTGAGAAGGAACCCACTAGAGACACACTTAAGAATATTAAGAATCTCTCCCCCGTGAACTCAAAGGAAACAAATATGAATGAGACATGGACGACAACAGAAGTTTGTGGAGCATGAATTAAGGGAGTGCAGCAAGATTAATACATGAGCATTAACACATGAGCATTATACATACACAAATTCATGAATATAATTTCAGACTATCAACAGCTACATTGCACAAACCATCAAAGAAATAGAGCATGAAAGGTGATTATACATAAAAAATGAGATTACTGATAATAGAAGAAAACATATACATAATACTCATTTCTCCATATGGAATCCAAATAACAATGTTGTATCATATTAAGTTCAAACAACTCTCCCAAATATGTATCTCAGAGCACAGGGAGCACAATCATACAAAACTACAGAAAAATTCTTCCAAATTACAGAACCTTTCTTTAATCTGGAACTAGCTACATATAGAGTTCCTCTAAAGGGTGTACCATCCTGATGATTTATGATCGACCCATACCTGTGAAATAAAAATATCCTACCTAACTTACAGAGTGTACATCGAGCAATTACTTCTGTATTGAGAGAATTAAAATAGGAATGGGTAAAATTTGAAATTTCAACATCAAAATCGTCAAAATTAAACAGGAAACAGAGAGGACATGTTTTATCATGGAAGTCGATAATGGAATCCTTCAAGATTGTATGGAGAAGAGATGTTGTAGGTAGACAAGTTGACTATCATCATACGATTCCATCTATTTCTTGCAAACCCCCACTCCCTCAGTCTAGTGATTTCCACTTTATCCATTATGAAGAGGTCTATCGTACTGTGCACACCTGGTTCTTTAGTGGAGATCTCCTGAGAAAACCGAATAAACCACAACTTTCATATTCCACCCAAAATCCTAGACTACGTTTTAACTGCAAACTAGAAACTAGATTTTGGAGGGGGGCATGAATGGTTTGCAATATTGGATGAGGGGGGGGTGAAAAATCACCACAAGCTACCACATAGCACCGAAGGCAGTATTAGAAACTGACCATTTCATACCCCCCCCCCTCCTATCCTTTTGAAGGTGTAAGGGGTGTGAAATCAATTATGAGCCATTGGATGTATTGACATGGAGTGAAGATGATGGAGAGATGTGAGGGGATTAGCAGTGATGGGATGTGCGAAGACTGGATGGAAATGGTGGAAGGCATGGTGGGACAGATATTATTAACTTGCAGTGGAAATTATCTAAATGGAAAAGAGTGGTTTATACACTGAGGAATGGTTCTAGATTACGTGGCAAGAAGGCGTGGAACTAGCCTGTTTGGTCTCAA
The DNA here is from genome assembly GCA_034641835.2 of Pinus albicaulis. NCBI lineage: Eukaryota > Viridiplantae > Streptophyta > Pinopsida > Pinales > Pinaceae > Pinus > Pinus albicaulis. Next base: position 270,269,686 of record CM076576.1, read on the forward strand.
TCTAGTCTCCTAAACTGAGCTCATTTAATTGTCAACCAGGATTTGTAAACTGCTGAAGTAAAGTGTACCATATGTACCTAGGTGCTTGTTTCCTAATGCGTTGTGTGTAGTGTTTTGTGATGTTTTTGGTCTTTTGTGATGATTTATGATGTTTTTGGTCTTTTGGTGATTTTGATGTTCACAATGGAAATGTCTAGAAAACTAATGGAAAGGAGTTGGTGGTAAAAAAACAGAGTTAAGCCTAATGTATGGAATGGAAAATGCAATTGGAAACACTGAAGCAGAATCTAAACTATGACTAAATAAAAGCAAAAGCTTGATAATGACTTTTTAGGCAAATGACACAAACTAAACTTGAGAAATGATCACTAAATATGCAAATCCTCTAACTAAACAATTAAACACTAATCTTACCATGATGCAACATTTTGTTCTAAGCTCTTCTATTCTATAACTAATTCCTAGTTCTATTCTGCAATTTAATTGAATGTCACAGAACCTTTACTCAAAGAGTTATTGGTTTCTTTTTCAAAGTAGTTCTTTTGAGGAAGAGCTCTGTTTATAAAATGATGAGGAAATTGCAGAGATACTTCAGACCTTATAGTGATGTTGTCTTTTGTTCATATGGCTATGGATCATTTGTAGATTTTAGAACAAAAAGATGTTTGTGAATAATGAAGGCTGTTTTGTTAATCCTAATAACTGAAATAATCTATTGTGCAATGGATGACAATTTGAATATGAAGTGCAAGTGCAATGAGTTAATCTAAGAATGAACCTAAGATGCCACTAAACTAGAACAATGTTGAACTATAAGTCATCATGAAACTTGAAACAAAGGTAACTGAACATGAGTTAAATGCAATGAAACTCCGGAGCATTCTAACTATGCTAACATGCATTATTATATGAAGTTACACAATCTGCTTGTTCATCATTAGTGATATTTTGGAAGAGTTCCTTCTTTTGGAAGAGGTAGAACAATTCTGATTGTGTAATTGAGTGCAATTGTAAGCAAATAGACTGAAAGCAAATGAAAAACTAAGATATCATATCCATACCCTACTCGTCATTATGATGTCTTGGGCAAGCGTTTAAGAGCAAGAACAGAGATGATACTTAGTACAAACACACAACTAAATCATTCATTATCACAGTCATGTCTTGAATTTCTTAAGAATTTCTTGGAAGAGTTTCTTCTTGTGGAAGAGTGATTAGAACAAGTGTAACTGTGATATTGAATATCAAAAACTACAACTAAATCCTACAGTACTATAGCTATTCGTCATTCATCATTATAATCTTTTGGAAGAGTGTCTTCTTGTGGAAGAGCTAGAATGAATATAACTACAGTAGCTAGTTAAAACAACTATAAATTCAACTCCTAATCCTACAATACTATAGTCATTCAACATTCATCATTATAGTCTTTTGGAAGAGCATCTTCTTGTGGAAGAGTTAGAATGAGTACGACTACAGTAGCTAACAAAAACAACTATTAATTCAAATGCAAAACGTAAAGGCAGCTAGAAAACTTATCTAATTTACGCAAAATAAATCCGTGCAAGAGGCAAGGGCCCTCTACCACTTGACGACATTCAACTTCAAATTAAATCACGCCTTCAAAATAACTTTGTCTGCTCCATTAAAGATGAAATAGTTTGAACATAACACTCTGCGTCTTCAGGAATGTAACACAGAGTTTAAACAAAATCTAGCAGCAAATCTAACATAAAATCTCCAACATAGCTCTCGGTCTCCCAAGAGTTTATAAAGCAAATGCACGTAACAATAATTAAAATAATTCAGGAACACTGTCTTTCCTTATCCGAATCACGTTAGGATTCTTTGAAGTGGCTGCGTGAAGAAGAAAAGACATCTGGACTGAGACAGTCCTAATAGAAGTCTTCCTTCATAAATGTGTTCCCCACGTTCAAAACCATACCCAGAATTCATTTCTTCCTCCATGATGAGCAACGAACCATGTAGACACGACGTGGATCATGCCCATATGCGGTTTTTCTCAAGAGGCCACCTGGAACATACTCAAACATGAAGGCAGCTACAGAATCGCCGGTTAGCTACGGAATGTCTGCATTCTGCAGCTAGTTCCGGTCAAAATGCTTTATAATGGCAAAAATCACAAAATTCAACAAGTCAGTCATGTAAATCATTCTAGAAGTAATTTTAACTATATTCATTGATCAATTGGGTCTAAGATAGAAATGGACAAGGGAAAGTGAGGTAAAATGAGGTGAAGGAAAGCACAATTTTGAGGCTCAACATACCCCCACTACTGTCTCTTTGCATGTCCTCATGCAAATTATCCTATGAATTCAGAGGCTTATGCAAGGACATCTAATCCCCTTCTTCTCCTTTGTCTGGAAGCTAGAGGTCTTCTGGGTTTCCTAATAACAAGTTTGAACCTGAGGTTGGTGAGTGCCCTGATTAGCTTTTTGTTCTTTGTCTTCAACTTCTCATTGGTCTTCTCCACCTTGTCTATATGCAGGGATAAGGTTGAGTTCATATCAGTTTTGAGCTTGATTTGATCCTTGAGAATTTCATTTTCGTTTTTGATGTGTCTATTCAGCAATTCCAATTCATATCTATCCCTCCTTAATATATCTATTTCAGATAGTGGAGGACTGGGGGTTCTCTCTCTGCTTTCCGAAGCTCTCCTCTCCAAAGTTTCCACATAGTCATAAATTTCCTGTTGAGCAGGGTCAACTTCAGGGGTTCCCTCATAAAAATCTTCTTCAACATCCTCTTCAATGGATGTTTCTTCATCTTCTATATTGATTACCCCTGTTTGCTTTATTAGTGTTTTCTTCAGTTTCCCTTTTAATATGTGGCTTCTTCTAGGCTGAGAAGATCCCTCTCCTTTCTCCATGGCAGATTTCCTGATTACCTTTTCTTCCTTAAGTTGCCTCTTGATTTGAGTCAACTTCTCTAAAATGATTTCCTCACTGCTTTCTTGGACTGTTTTATCAATTTCAACTTCTGAAGCCCTCCATTTCCTACTTCTTCTTGTAGGCTGTGGTTCAGGTGATGGTTCTTTTGCTTCTTCAAAATGATTTCTTATTAAGAAATCATCCCATGTATCATTTGTTTTAGCTATATGATGTTCAATCAAGATTTTGACCAAACCATGATGATACAGGGTTGTCTCTAAAAATTGAACCCTTCTTTGAACACAGGCAGCCATATTTTTCAGACTTTGAAGTAAGAAATATGGTAGGTTTAAGTCTTCTCCCAGAAAATGCATCATTAGTCTAATGTGGTAGACATTAAATGTCCCATATCTACCCTCACATGTAACAAATTTTTGCAAAAGAAGTAATATGTTTCTCCATTTTTTTTTCAACGCAGAACTGGGAATTCCTTTCTTGAATACACTGACATCCATATTTGGTGATTTTAAAATTTGTTTCCAGGAGTCATTATGGAATTATCTATTTTTAAACCATCTCTCCCCAGTTCTGAGCAACCCTGTAGCCTCTGCAATAAAAACTTCAGTGACAGTAAACTTGACATCCCCCACTTCAACTTCGGTTCCTTGAAATGATCTTGCAAATGTTTTAGTGACTTCCTTGTGGAAGCCATTAAATTTTTTCCAAAAATTGAAGCCATCCTATTTGTTGTAACATTTCTTTGCATTGTGGGTAGCCTTCTAAATATTTTGAACCCACTGGTTCGGTTCTTACAATTAAACCCATTATTGATTCTTCAATGTTCAAATAAACACTCTTCTACCCACAAAACAATGACTTTTACCTTTGAATTGAAAGGACTTCAAGTTCTAAATGAAAATAGCTCCAAACTTCATAATGACATACCTCTAATTGATAATGACAAATGCCTTCAAAACCTCGGACTGATATGCTTCTGTTGACAATTGAACTTTGGAGTGATATGCCTCTGTTTGATAATGAAAGCAGTTTCAAATTTCAAGCTGATATGTCTCTGATAGACAGTGGCAAATGGCTTCAAATTTCTTTTGTGCAATACCTCTGGCTCTTGGTAGCAAATGGTTTCGATTTAAACACTACAACACCTCTGTCTTTTGGTAGCAAAAGACTTCAAACTCCACACTGCTACACTTCTATGTTTATAATGAAAATGCTTCAAACTCTGTCCATAGTGATATTTTATTTGTCCACAGTGATATTTTATCTGCCCACGGGATCAAGTGGCTTCAAGTCCTCACACTGTTATACTTCCAAATTTACCCTTCTACTCTGCTCTGCGTTTACAATGCTCAATGCTATTCAAACTGATATCCTTTGGCTCTGCTCTCGGTGATAATAATCTCTCCGTCTTCGGAATGGAATGCCGGCTACAGAATGAAGTTATGGCAGTGGTCACGGAATGGGGTAGTGGAGTGAGGTGGAGGGATTGTATTAATGATTTAAGAGACGGCGGAGGATTTTACGACGGCAGAGGGAATCATCATTGAATGATTTGGTTAAGAGACGTGGAGAATTCAAACACCTCGGCCATTTTAACCGCTTAAATGCTATCGGATATGAAATTTGAAATGGAAGATTTTAATCCAAATTCTGTAGAGGGTTTGTTGGTGTTGATCAATAAAAACAATTAAAACAACCTTTTCGAACAATCCATAACTAAACTATGCTAAAATTTTATGAAATGCTATTGTAATTTAAACTTGTTACCTCTGCCCTTTATTTGATTTTTGTAGCCTTTGTCTTCTTGTTCACCTTTGGAGGAGTCTTCATAATTTTCTTGATGCTTTTGATTTATGAATACACTGGGTCACTTTGTTGCAATTCTGATGTCTGCTGGTTGATGCCTTCAGGATTTATAGCTGCGGAAAGACTGTCTGGCTGCAGAAAGGCTGATCAACTGCAGAATGTCCACTGAGCTGCAGAATGTTCCTGTAGAGCATTTTAATCATGAAAATGGAGTGTTTTTGGAATATGGGTGAAATGTTATGTGGTATGAATGAAAATGGATGATGGATTATGATATGTATGAAGTGGATAATGAAATGGAATGGATTCAGTTCATGAAATGGAGTGAAAGAATCATAAGGACTGTACTACAATTCATGACATGTTTTATTCACTTACAGCAAGATATCAAATTTTGTATTTTGACATGAAAAATGAGATGGATGAAAGATGGAATGAGATGAATGAAATGTGGAATGGAGTGAAATATGAATGATGGATGGGATGGAGTATGGATGGATAAGTGAATGGAGTGAGATGAAATGAATCATAAGCACTATGGAACTGAACTTATGATTTTTATAATAGCTGCTTATAAAAACAAAAATGGGAAAAGTTAGAGTGTCAGAGAGACTCTGATTTTCACCCTATCTTTTCTGTATAAACATGCCAATCAATGATTGGTTTTCATGTTTATACCTTTATTTTTTTTATTTTATTTTATTTTTTATTTTATTTTATTTTTTTTAGAAGAGAAATTCTTCAGAAAATTTAATCAAGTTGATGAAGAAGAGAGACTCTTCTTCATTAACTTCACATCATTGTCTTCTTGGAACTTCTTGAAAAACTCTTCTCTTGAGAGTGGCTTGTGGTATAGCTTCAGTCTATGACCATTCACAAGAAAAGTGACCTCCTCTTCATCTATAGTTCTGATTTTTACCGCCCCATTATCAAAAATTCGAACAATTTCATATGGCCCAAGCCAATGTGTCTAAAATTTCCCTTGAAAATCCTTGAATTTTGAATCAAACAAGAGAGCCCAGTCACCCTCTTTAAATTTCTTCTCCTTGATGTATTTGTCATGCCACCTAGCCCTTTGCTGTTGGACTAGACTTGTTTTCTGAACTGCATCTTGTCTGATCTCATCCAATTCATTAATTTGCTCCAGTCTATGCTTTTGTGCATCCGTTAGATCAAGTCCTAGCTGAACTGCCATCTTGAATGTTTGAATTTGGAACTCTATGGGAAACAAAACTTGTTTTCCATAAACAAGCTCATAAGGAGTATGGCCTGTTGTGTTTCTCCATGTAGTTCTATAGGCCCACAAGGCTTCAGGAAGCCTATCTACCCAATCTCTTCTATGTAGATGAACAGTCTTTGTTAGGATTCCTTCAATGACCTTATTAGTGGATTCCACTTGACCATTTGCTTGTGGATAATAAAGAGTAGATGTTCTATGTCTGATTTTGTACTTCTCCATCATTTTCTCCACTAGCCTTGATGTAAATTGATCTCCTTGATCTGTAACAATTTCCCTTGGGACACCAAAACGAGTGAAAATATCCTCAAAAAGAAAAGTAACTACAAATGATTCATTAGCAACAAGTAATGGTTTAGCTTCTACCCACTTAGTAACATAATCAGTGCAAACTAATATATATTTCTTTTGTCTTGATGGAGGACTAATAGGTCCTACAAAATCCAAAGCCCATTTTTCAAAAGGTTCTATGTGTACCTGAGGTTGTAATGGCATCTCACCTGAAGGAGAAGGTTTCCCTACCCTTTGGCAACTGTCACACCTTTTTACATACTCCCTTGCATCTTTAAACAAAGATGGCCAATAATATCCTAAATTAAGGATCTTATAGGCTGTCCTTTTATCTGCAAAGTGTCCGCCACAAGGTTCATCATGACATGCCTTGAGAATTTCAGGCATCTCATCTTCACGAACACACCTTCTAATGATCAAATCTGGACCTGTCTTGTACAACTCATTAGCGACCCATGAATATCTTGCACTATCATTAATGATTTTTCTTTTATCCCTTGAATTCATAATTGAAGGAAATTGTCCTGAAACTAAATAATTGGCAATATCAGCAAACCATGGAGTTTGAGTAGAGATTGCAAAAAGATATTCATCAGGAAATTGATCTTCAACCGGAGTGTCATCTTTGATATTTTGGATTCTAGACAGGAAATCAGCCACAGTATTTTGTTTTCCAGGCCTATCTAGAATAGTAATGTTGAATTCTTGCAATAGTAACAACCATCTTATAACTCTGCCATTAGTGATTGATTTATTCATTAAGTATCTAATTGCAGAATGATCAGTGTGAACAAAAGTTTCATAGCCCGTTATATAGTGTCTAAATTTGTTAATGGCATGAACAACAGCTAAAAACTCTTTTTCAGTTACAGTATAGTTTAACTCTGCAGGAGTCAAATTTTTACTGATATAATAGATGGCATAGGGAATTAAATCTTTCTGTCCCAATACTGCTCCCAGAGCTGTATCGGAAGCATCCGTCGAGATATGAAAAGGTAACTTCCAGTTAGGTCCCCTTAATATAGGTGCTTCAGAAATTTTGGTTTTCAGGGTTTCAAAAGCTAACTGGCAATCCGAAGTCCACTTAAATTCACAATCTTTGGTGAGTAATTTGAAGAGTGGAGATGCTATTTTGGTGAAGTTTTCTATAAATCTCCGATAATACCCTGTAAATCCTAGAAAACTTCTAACATCTCTTTGACAACTTGGAATGGATAGGTTAGAAATGACTTCAACTTTCGCCTCATCAACTCTAATCCCATCCTCTGAAATGTGGTGCCCTAAAACAATACCTTCAGTGAACATCATAAAACATTTTTCATGACTAAGTGAAAGGCTTTCTTCTTGACATCTTTTTAATACTTTTTCCAAGTTTTCTAAAGCCTCTTCAAATGTGTCCCCATAAACTGTGAAATCATCCATATACACCTCTACACAGTCATGTATCAGATCAGAAAAAATTCCTAATACTGCCCTTTGGAATGTTGTAGGTGCATTGCATAACCCAAATGGCAATACTCGGTAGGCATAGGTACCCCAAGGACAAGTAAATGTGGTTTTATCTTGGTCTTCAAGTGCTACTTGGATTTGATTGTAACCACTAAACCCATCTAGGAATGAAAAGTACTTTTTGCCAGCTAATGTATCTAATACTTGATCTATGAAAGGCAAGGGAAAATGGTCTTTAAGAGTAGCTTTATTCAGTTCTCGGTAGTCAACACACACCCTCCATTTTCCATTTTTCTTAGGCACAATCACCAAAGGAGAAACCCACTGACTATCTGAAATAGGATAGATGAAATTAACATTTAACAATTTTTGCAATTCTTCCTTAACAATTTCCCTAAGATTTGGATTCATCCGTCTTTGAGGTTGTCTGATTGGTTGGCAATTTGCCTCTATATAGATGTGATGAGTACAAGTCTTGGGACTTATCCCTTTCATGTCAGTGTATTCCCATGCATATGCAGAAGAATGTCTCTGTAATACTTTGACTAACTCTTCTTGTTGAGATTTTTCTAGGTTTTTGTTTATGTTCAAGGTTTTGCTTGGAAAAATTTCACTTGTAGAGCTGCCAAATTTGTCCATAGAATGAAGAGACATCTGCCTAGATGACAAGAACTCAATATTGGATCCCTCTTGAAATGATTCATGTTTATGTTCTGGAGAGGATTCAAAGTTTTCTAGAGTATTCAAAATTTGATTATCTTCACTAATTTCTGAAATTGTGAAGAGTGGTTGTAAATCTTCTTCATCCTCTATCCATTGAGTGTCATCTAGATCTGTAATTGTCCTAGCTAGAGGATATAAAGTGAATTTCTTTGTTGAACTACCATCATAAATATACATATCACCGGACCTACAACTAATAAAGGCATCAGCTGTAGCCAACCAAGGTCTTCCTAGTATAACAGGATGGTCTCCTAGATTATTCTTGGGTGTTAGGATCATGAAATCCACAAGGTACTCCCAAGAGTCTAGGGACACTGGAATGTCTTCTATTACCCCATCTGGTCTGATCACAGATCTATCTGCTAATTGTAATAGTGTGGGTGTAAAGAGAAGATTAGGAAGTTTCAGCTTGTCCATGATTTGTCTACTCATGATATTTATTGCTGCTCCTAAGTCAATGAGTGTGTTTTGAATTTCAATTCCATTGATGTGAATTTTGACAACTGGATTTCCTGGGTCAAGATACTTTGGAATAGCTATCTTGCCCATCATAATGTCTGCTATTTGTCCTACCAGTTGATTTTTCTTGGTTTCTCTTATTCTTTTTCTTGTTGTCTTCATACTCAACTCCTTTATTGTTTTGGCTAAAATTGGGATTTCCTTGATGGCTTGCAATAATGGGATTTTAATGCAAACATTTCTCAATTCATCTAAGAAATCATAATTAGGCACCATGATTTGTTTTTCTACACCTCTATCAATTTGTAATCTTTCCGGAAAGGGAGGTATAGAAGTAGATGTGGATGGTTTCTCTAATATAGGAGTTGGATTTATTGGATCTTTTTGTTTTAGTTTTTCAATGTTTTGGTCTTGAAAGGATGTGTCTTCCTCAAGACTTTTATTAACCCATAGGGAGTCTTCCTCAGAATTATCTTGTTCTTGTATGATCACAGAAGGTTTCCTCTTTTCAAGTATCCTTCCAGACCTAAGTTGAACATCACTAAGGTCTAGAGGAGTAATTAAATAAGTTGGAAATTGTTGGCCTTCTATCATGTATGTATTCCGAGGGTTCTTATTATTGGGGTTTGGTATGGGTTGAGCCGGCAATTGATTTGATTTTTGAGGGAATGGTAATGGAAGTGGTTGATTTTGATGTGGTTGGTTCTGATGATGTTGTTGAGGATTTTGTTGAAAATTTTGTTGAAGATTTTGAGGATAAAAATGTGGATATGGTGGATAGGATGGTGGATACTGATAATATGGAGAGTATCTTCCATAGGGACCTTGTGTTCCTTGTGCCCAAGATTGCGATTGATTTTGAAATTGGGGCCAAAGTTGCTGCCAAGAATTCCAAGGTGGAGGTTGATTATACATTTGATCATGGAATCCTTGTGTCTGAGATCCCTGCCAAGGTCTTCTAGATACAAAGTTAAGAGATTCTGTGGAGTCTGTAGGAGTTTCTTCTTGAAAAACAGCCTTGAGACCAGGAAGAGAAGGACAATTCTTGGTCTCATGTTTCTTAGAACAAATAACACAGGTTTCTACAACTTTTACATCTAAAGGACACTCTCTCAAGGCATGTTTCTTCCTACATTTGGGACAAAAGATTGCCAAGGCATCAGATTCATCCTTTTGCTTGTTTTGTATCTTGAGGGTGTCTATTTGTTCACTAAGACTCCCTAAGATGTCAGATTTAAAATCATCAAGCATATGTCCTATTTCTGATCTACTTACTGTCCCAGAAGCAGATTTACTTGCCCTTGCAAGAGTAGGATCTCTTGGACCTTTGGCAGTTTTAGATTTCCCTCTTGAAAGGTTAATACATAACTCCGATATTTCAGGTAATGTGAGTTGTGATATATCCCCTTTTCCCATCATGTTAAGGATATCCAACCATTCATCCCTAATTGTTTTCAAAAAAAGAGCTTTTAAGGTGTCTTGATCTAGGTTTTCCATTTTTGCCCTTTTGATGTTGTAATTAAATCTCTCCAATAAATCTTCCAAATTTTCATCTTCTTTTTGTAACATCTTGAACACTTCTTCCTTATGATTAACCGGCATACAATAATCCAAGTATCTCTCTAGAAATGCTTGTTTCATGTCTTCCCATGTTCTAATAGAACTATTGTTTAAACTCATAAACCACTTCAATGCTGCTCCTTTCAGAGTTGAAGGAAATAATTTCAATTTTTGAGCATCTTGTAGATAGTCATAAGTTCTACACAACACTTCAAATTCAAATAAGAAAGTTTCAGGATCCTCAGTTTTAAGTCCATAGAAGTTCGGAAGGACAGAAGGTGAATTTTTTTTCATGGTTGTATTGGTTTCTTCATCAAGTATAGGGAACCCAAAAGAGCTTCCTATTCTACCTCTCCCTCCATCTGCACCTCTACCTCCTTCTCCTCTTCCTCCTTCTCCTCTACCTCTACCTCTACCTCCTCCAAATAATGTGTGTTCTCCATTAACAACTCCTCCTCCTCCTTCTTCTGCCATGGTTGATTCTCCTGTAGAAGTAGAAAGATTTGTGTCCCTAACAGGAGTCTTTAGATCTTCTTCTATGGCAGGTTCAGTGGGTGAAGTGGAAGGTTTCTCTGATGGAATAGGTAACCTTAGATCTTCTAGAAGTCCGGGATCAGTAAAGGATGGAAGATGGGTTTGAGTTGAAGGTGTACTAGTTCTAGATCTAGATGAAACAAGTGGTGTTCTAGAAATCAAACTTCTGCCTCTGCTGCTTATAAATCTTCCCCTTGAATCTCTCTCCCTACGCATAAAATTGTTTTTTGGATGCTAAGAAACAAAGGTTACCTAGTTTTCACTTCCCCGGCAACGGCGCCAAAATGTTGGGTCTCAATCTAGTCTCCTAAACTGAGCTCATTTAATTGTCAACCAGGATTTGTAAACTGCTTAAGTGAAGTGTACCATATGTACCTAGGTGCTTGTTTCCTAATGCGTTGTGTGTAGTGTTTTGTGATGTTTTTGGTCTTTTATGATGATTTATGATGTTTTTGGTCTTTTGTGATGATTTTTATGTTCACAATGGAAATGTCTAGAAAACTAATAAAAAGGGATTGGTGGTCAAAACAGAGTTAAGCCTAATGTATGGAATGGAAAATGCAATTGGGAACACTGAAGCAGAATCTAAACTATGACTAAATAAAAGAAAAAGCTTGATAATGACTTCTTAGGCAAATGACACAAACTAAACTTGAGAAATGATCACTAAATATGCAAATCCTCTAACTAAACAGTTAAACACTAATCTTACCATGATGCAACATTTTGTTCTAAGCTCATCTATTCTATGACTAATTCCTAGTTCTATTCTGCAATTTAATTGAATATCACAGAACCTTTACTCAAAGAGTTATTGGTTTCTTTTTCAAAGTAGTTCTTTTGAGGAAGAGCTCTGCTTATAAAATGATGAGGAAATTGCAGAGAGATTTCAGACCTTATAGTGATGTTGTCTTCTGTCCCTATGGCTATGGATCATTTGTAGTTTTTAGAACAAGAAGATGTTTGTGAATAATGAAGGTTGTTTTGTTAATCCTAACAACTAGAGTAATCTATTGTGCAATGGATGACAATTTGAATATGAGATGCAAGTGCAATGAGTTAATCTAAGAATGAACCTAAGATGCCACTAAACTAAAACAATGCTGAACTATAAGTCATCATCAAACTTGAAACAAAGTAACTGAACATGAATTAAATGCAATGAAACTCCGGAGCATTCTAACTATGCTAACATGCATTATTCTATGAAGTTACACAATCTGTTTGTTCATCATTAGTGATATTTTGGAAGAGTTCCTTCTTTTGGAAGAGATAGAACAATTCTGACTGTGTAATTGGGTGCAATTGTAAGCAAATATACTGAAAGAAAATGAAAAACTAAGATATCATATCCATACCCTACTTGTCATTATGATGTCTTGGGCAAGCGTTTAAGAGCAAGAACAGAGATGATACTTAGTACAAACACACAACTAAATCATTCATTATCACAGTCATGTCTTGAACTTCTTAAGAATTTCTTGGAAGAGTTTCTTCTTGTGGAAGAGTGATTAGAACAAGTGCAACTGTGATATTGAATAGCAAAAACTACAACTAAATCCTACAGTACTATAGCTATTCATCATTCATCATTATAATCTTTTGGAAGAGTGTCTTCTTGTGGAAGAGCTAGAATGAATATAACTACAGTAGCTAGTTAAAACAACTACAAATTCAACTCCTAATCCTACAATACTATAGTCATTCAACATTCATCATTATAGTCTTTTGGAAGAGTATCTTCTGGTGGAAGAGTTAGAATGAGTACGATTACAATAGCTAACAAAAACAACTATTAATTCAAATGCAAAACGTAAAGGCAGCTAGAAAACTTACCTAATTTACGCAAAATAAATCCGTGCAAGAGGCAGGGGCCCTCTACCACTTGACGGCATTCAACTTCAAATTAAATCACGCCTTCAAAATAACTTTGTCTGCTCCATTAAAGATGAAATATTTTGAACATAACACTCTGCGTCTTCAGGAATGTAACACAGAGTTTAAACAAAATCTAGCAGCAAATCTAACATAAAATCTCCAACATAGCTCTCGGTCTCCCAAGAGTTTATAAAGCAAATGCACGTAACAATAATTACAATAATTCAGGAACACTGTCTTTCCTTATCCAAATCACGTTAGGATTCTTTGAAGTGGCTACGTGAAGAAGAAAAGACATCTGGACTGAGACAGTCCTAATAGAAGTCTTCCTTCCTAAATGTGTTCCCCACGTTCAAAACCATACCCAGAATTCATTTCTTCCTCCATGATGAGCAACTAACCATGTAGACATGACGTGGATCATGCTCATATGCGGTTTTTCTCAAGAGGCCACCTGGAACATACTCAAACATGAAGGCAACCCATAGACCGTCAAGTACACAACGTCCGCATTCTCAGCCTAGTTCCGGTCAAAATGCTTGCACTACAAACCACAACTAACAAGTCACCATAAATCATTCTAGAAGTAATTTTAACTATATTCATTGATCAATTGGGTCTAAGATAGAAATGGACAAGGGAAAATGAGGTAAAATGAGGTGAAGGAAAGCACAATTTTGAGGCTCAACATAGCCCGCAAACTGCACATTGCAAGTTTCACAAAGTAAATGCAAAGGGTTCATGTTAAAACCATCGAAGTGCGATGTGTGATGCGGTGGGGCTCGATCGCCAATCAGAAATCGCGGGTTTAAAAGGATATCCACAGGAGGTAAGTTTTAAAATTGCTGAAGTGTGAAGGGAAGGGAGTAGTGATGTGGCATGAAGGAGGTGGGACCACGCCTGCAGATCGAAAATCACAAGGTTCATGTGATAGTGGTGGATGGTAAATGTTAGAATCTATGAAGTGAGAAGTGCGGGGGGATGAGTGAATGTTAAATCTTGCAGGGAGTGATATGCGTTCATGAAGGGACAACATGGTGGTGAAGGTGGGGCTTCCGACACATCGCAAATTGAAAGATTCATGCGTGAATAATGAAGGGTAAGTGATCAAAAGTGTAAAGTGCAATATGTGGGCACTTAAATGTCGGGAAGTGCGAAAAGGAAAAAAGGCAAGGGGAAGGTGGAAACAAAGGTTTGCATACGATTTAGTAATGCAGTAAGGTTGTATGGGTCCCACCAAATCACATTGGAAGAAATATAGGTTTCAGCTAAGTGTTAAGAGGTAAAGGTTGAAACTTGTAGGGAGTGATATGTGATGATTGGGGGAATGAGTGGTGTGGCATGGATGGAGGTAGAACCATGCCCACAGATTTCGTGTCGCAAGATTTGTATGGGAGCTAGCGTAGGTTAAATGATAAAATCTACAAGGAGCAATGTGCAATGGATGATGTGGCATGGCGGAAGTGGGGGCCGCCCGACTCGTGATTGAAGCATTGGGTCTTCATCCTACCCGCTCTGGCTTTTCGTTTGCTTGATTTTGAACTTACCTTATTCCTCCAAGAGAATCACAAGCCAACATTGGCTCCATTAGGGACAATGCACTCGTTCAAGTGTGTCGAGAACTCGCAGACCACCTACGTGTGCTCTTCTTGATGTGCCTAGGATCATCGTTAGAACCAATTTTGAGCAGCTTTAACCAAAAAAAAAGAAAGGAATTGATGCAGAAAAAAAAACAACATATATACACTATGAGGATATGTAGAATGGAACATCATAGCCTGCTATCAGTGTTAGAAGTAAGGCTTGAGAAATTTTCCATTGACAGGCATCTCCAGTGTATCTCCTTCCAAATTCTCCAGTGAAAAAGTATTGTTGTCGTTGACCTTTGCGACCCTAAATGGACCAAACCGGAGGGGGTCGAACTTCCCATGCTCTTGTTTGTCTGTCTTCTTGATATCTCATCACAACACCAAATCCCCAACTTGAATTTCTCTATTTTTAGTTCTTTGATCAAATAAGCCTTTTATTTTTTCTTAATGCTCTACTAGTTTGAGACCTACCTGTTCCCATGTTTCACTCAACTCTACCAGGTGATTCATTCTTCGAATGAGGTAATTTGGCTCTTCCTTGATTTCTTGTAAGAATCGGGCCACGGGTAATTCAATTTGAATGGGGAAGACTATGGCTCTTCCATACACCATCTCATAAGGGGTATTTCCTGTGGATCTTTTAGTGGTGATGCGGTTCTCCTAGAGTGCGAACTTGAGCTGCAAATCCCAGTTCTTTTGATTTTTACTGATTCTCTTGTTCAAGGTCCTCACCATTGTCTTGTTAGATGATTCTTCCAACCAATTCCCCCGTGGGTCATATGCAGTGGAGTGTCCCAGCTGGATATTGTAACGCTGACAAAATTTACAAATTTAGCCGACTTGAAGGCCTAAGCATTGTCTGCAATGATTTTAACCAGGCACCCAAACCTAACTATTATGTTCTCCTCTAGAAAATTGATCACCACTTAGTCGGTATCATTCCTTGTGGGCACAAATTCTACCACTTAGTGAAGTAAACTGTAGCAGTGAGCATCCATCGATGCTGATTGCTAGAGGCAGGGCAAATCTCCTATAATATTTCCAATTCGCCATGAGCTACTTAGAATATTAATTTTTTCTTTTGCTTCTTAATTTGATGAATAAGAGGGTATGAAGAGCCATAAATCCCCTTAGTAGGAATAAAATCACTATTAATGTGAAAGGTGATAACCTTAGTGGCTTGATAAAGCACCCTTATGTGTTAAAATGGGCTGGAGCACATAGACTGGGTTAACTTTTACCAAATCAACAACGTTGTCATGGGGGAGTGGCATTAATTATGGGACAATGTAGTTTTGGAGGGAGACACCATGCATGGAAGTAGTGCCTTTAATGGGTGGGGCCAAAGGTGAGGAAGCTCACCACTTATATAAGGAAGAGGATGGTAGCCATAGATGGTTATGTTATGTATTTTATATTTCAGGTTTATGGTCTGTTTAAACTTGTTGCTCTCTTCAACTATTTAGCTAAGATTGTAGTGTTGTTTAACACAGGGTGTTCCCGAGCGAGAATCCCACCCCTATCCTTGAGGGACCTCTAAGGAAGAGTATTTGTACTATATTCCTGTAGGTTTTAACCCTGTACAGAAATTATCTGCAAACGAATCTTAAAAAAAAAAAATCAACAATAGCGAGAGCATAAAACATAAAATAGATAAACACAGATATTTTCCCCTGGATCCCAAATCGGGACAACCAACTTGATTTTTCATTATATTACTTTTAGTGTTACAACACATATATATACATGCCGAAGCATACATAAACCCCAATCCATTAATCTTGGATTAGAACACAATCGTATTTCCCCTGACCAGATCTACAAAATACCAGGGGCCGAAAACCATCATGCCCCAAAACCATGCGCAAACCTATGCACAAAACCATGGGCAGGTCCGCCCACCGAAAAATAAGGTCCAAAATTTTTTTCCCAAGGCACTGCGCCGAACCCCAAAAAGGGGGGGCTACCGCTCCCCCTGTGACCCCCCTACTACGCTCGGCGCAACATACATGGGAAGCTATCCCCCCCCCACAGGTGACTAGTCGTGGAAAGAATATAACACGTACCCAACATTCTCCCACTTGTTGTTTTCTTTCTGCAAGGGGGCACAGGAGAGCTGAGTCATTAGCCCATCTTTGCAACACCCATTGTTTCTCTACACCAAGAGAACTTCTGAGTGCCCACAAACTTCATCAATGCATCTTCAACATTCTTCAAAGTGTCCACCTTTACCAGCAACACCATTTTAGCCTCAACCATATATCTCACAAAGTGATATTGAACACCAATGTGCTTTTTCTTTGAATGATAAGCAGGGTTATTAGCAAAAAAAATTGTACTTTGGTTATCACATTCTATCGTTATAGCTTATTGCACCAACCCCAAACTTGAACACAATCTCTGCAACCAAACTAATTCATTGCTTGCATGAGTGGCTGCCATGTATTCTACCTCTATATTTGAAAGAGCCACTATAGAATGTCTTTTACTCATCCAACTAATTGCACCTCCAAATAGGCTAAACACATACCCACTTGTAGATCTTCTTTGGTCCAAATCTCTAGCCTAGTCTGCATCAACAAAACCACGAATGTCCAACACTCTTTCCAATCTTGGTCTTCCCTGGTGGCACAAGGCATAATCACTAGTTCCACGTAAATATCTGAAAACCTGCTTCACTGTTGTCCAAAGCTCCTTCCCTGGGTTTGACATAAACCTACTCAATACTCCCGCTGCATGTGCAATGTCTGTTCTAGTACAAACCATTTCATACATCAAGCTACCCACTGCACTTGCATATGGAACATGGGACATATCCTCCTCTTCTTCTTGTGTCTTGGGACACTATTCAACAAACAACTTTGTACCTATAGGAATCAGACTATTCACCAGTTTACTATCCTTCATATTGAACCTTTGCAATATAGTCTCGACATACTTTCTTTGGGTTCACCAGAGCTTCCTCTTTTCCCGATCTCTCTTAATTTCCATGCCCAACATATAGTTTGCAACACCAAGATCCTTGATGATGAATTTGGAGAACATTTGGGTCTTCAAAATCTTGGATAATTTCTTTGTCATTTCCTATCAACAACATATCATCCACATACAAGACCAAATAAATAACATAGTCACCAATTAATTTAAAATAAACATAGTGATCCTCCTTGCTTCCGGTGAAGCCAAGTCCCCATATATAGGTATCAAATTTTTGATACCACACCCTTGGTGATTGTTTTAACCCATACAGAGACTTATTTAACCTGTATACCAGTTCTTTCTTCCCCTACACCATAAAGCCTTCAGGTTGTTTCATGTAGATCTCCTCTTCTAGATCCCCTTCAAGAAATGTTGTCTTCACATCCATTTGTTCTACCTAAAAATCAAATGCAGCAGCAACTGATAAAAGTAGTCTAATAGAAGTAACCTTGGCAACAGGAGAAAAAATATCACCAAAATCAATTCCCGACACCTGGGAATAAACTTTTTCTACTAATTGAGCTTTGTATTTCTCCACCTTTCCTTCTACATTCATATTATTCTTAAACAACCATTTTCTCACGATGGGATTCCTTCCAGCTGGAAAATACACGAAATCCCATGCCTCATTTTTGTGCAAGGATGCCATTTCGTCAACCATGGCCTCCTTCCAGAGTTTTCCATCCTCTGAATCTACTGCCTCCCTGATAGTTCTAGGCTCATCATCAATTATAGTTAAAGAAAAATTTGAATAGAAGGTAGATGGAGTATACCTTTCTAGTTGTCTTCTTTCCCGAACTGATCTTCTCACAACTGGAGTTTGTGGCTCTTCCTCTTATGAGTCTACTTATGTTGTAGAGTCTAATTCAACCTCCTTTAGCTCAAACTCTATCTTCTCAGGTTCCTTTGGTAGGACTTCATGTTTAACAACATCTTTCACCTCTCTAAACACCACATCTCGATTGTACACAACCTTCCTTGTTTCCGGGTTCCAAAGATTGTAACCCTTTAAACCATCCTTATACCCAATAAATATGCACCTTTCAGATTTATTATCCAACTTGGTCCTTTTCTCCTTTGGAACATGTACATAAGCATCACATCCAAATACCCTCATATGTGAAAGAGAGGGTTTCTTACCAGTCCATATCTCATTTGGAGTCTTATCCTCCAACGCTAATGAAGGTGATCTCTTAACCAAGTAATATGCAGTCTCCACTGCCTCTGCCTAGAATTCTTGTCCTAACCCAATACCACTGAGCATGTTTCTTGCCTTTTCCATCAACGTTATGTTCATTCTTTCTACAACTCCATTTTTCTGAGGTGTGTATGGAGTAGTCTTCTGCCGTGCTATACCACACTTCTTACAGAACTCTTCAAATTCCTTCTTGCAGAACTCCTCACCATTATCTGTCCTCAACACCTTTATCTTCTTATCTGTCTAGTTTTCCACCAGAGCCTTAA
Organism: Pinus albicaulis; assembly: GCA_034641835.2. NCBI lineage: Eukaryota > Viridiplantae > Streptophyta > Pinopsida > Pinales > Pinaceae > Pinus > Pinus albicaulis. The sequence continues at coordinate 270,288,564 of CM076576.1, forward strand.
ATTATATAAATATTTCAAAGACTTTACATTTCTTCCTCAATAAATATATCCATGTATTCCTTGAGAATTCATCTATGAATGAAACATAGTACACAGACTTACCTAGTGATGGAACCAACACAGGTCCAAACACATCACTATGCACAAGCTCTAATATCTTGTTTTCCCTCTTAGCACCAGAAGGAAAACTCACTCGATTCTTCTTCCCATATACACAATGTTCACAGAAATAGAAATCAAGAGATCTATTAGACATATCTTCTACCATACCATTTTGATGCAGTATCTGAAGGCCCTTCTCTCCAATATGTACAAGCCTTTGATGCTATAACATGGTCTTTTCTCCAGAGACCAATAGGATTTCTGCTCCACTTTCAAGAACCACAGAACTGTTGCACCTATCAATAATAGTGCTGGCTTGAAGCTTGTATAGAGTTCCAATCCAAACTCCTCACATTAATACCAGTTCTCCCCGAACCATCTTACAGGTGTCTTTCTCCAACACTATTTTTACACCTGCATCATCCACCTTGCTTACAAAAGTCATATTTCTGGCCAATGTAGGAATGTGCATAACACCAGGATGTTTTGTAATCCTTCCACCTTGCAGCTTCATCTTGAATTTTCCATGTCTGATGATTCTGGTCTTCTGATCATCACCTAAGAAGACTTCACTGCCATCATATTTATCATACTCGTAGAACCACTCCCTATGAGGATTGAAGTGAAAGCATGCACCCGAGTCAATCAAACATCACTCATGATGTACATGTGTATTTGAAGAAGAAGCCAAATACACATCCCCACCTTCATCTGAGGTGGTTTTTGCCTCTGAATAAGAAGCATCATCAGATCCCTTTCCTTTCTCAGGAGCTTTAGATCTACAGTCCTTTTTGTAGTGTCATTCCTTTCCTCATTTCCAACACACCTTTACAAAATTTCCAGGAGATTTTGATCTCCATTTAGATTTAGATCACCCACTAGAAAAATTATTCTTGTTTCTGTTCTAGGGCCTTCCTTGTACAGATAAGGCATCTCCATTCTGACCCTCCATATTTCTCCATCTCATTTCCTCTGACATTAAGGCTAAGAAAATGTCATCAAAATTAAAGGTAGTTGTATTGCTACCTATTGCAATAACCAGACTATCCCACGAATCTGGTAGAGAACACAATAAACTAATGCACTTATCTTCATCTGAGATTTTAATATCAACAAATGATAGCTGACTTACCACAATATTGAAGGCGTTCAGATGCTTTGTCACCAAGTCTCCATCCTTCATCCTCAGGTTATACAACTTTTTCCGTAGGAACAATTTATTCACCAGAGACTTAGATTGGTACAAAGTCCCTAGCTTGTCCCACAAGGTCTTCGTCGTAGCTTCCCCAGATACATTCAACAATACTGAATCTGAGACACACATCCATATTGTGCTCTTTGCCTTTCGATCCAGATTCTTCCAGTATTCATCTGACATTGCTGTTGGTTTAGTACCCGGATCTACCGTGATCCACTGATCTTTATCCACCAACAGATCCTCCATCTTAAGCTTCCAGAACTCAAAACTTTGACCATTAAATTTCTCGATCTCTATCTTCCAACCACTTGTCATCTTCTTTCACCACAAGAACCGATCCTGCAGATCTCCCACTGAACAAGGTTTACCTGAGGCCCGAGAAAAAAACCCCTCAACAGCAAAGGCGTCCCCTTGAAGCCGAAACTGCTCCGATACAAAATGTAGGTGTTAACCCTATATAAAAATTATCTACAAACGAATCTTAAAAATAGAAAATAAACAATAGTGAGAGCATAAAACATAAAACATATAAACACAAAGATTTTCCCTTGGATCCCAAATCGGGACGACCAACTTGATTTTTCATTATATTCCTTTTAGTGTTACAACACATATATATACATGCCGAAGCATACATAAACCCCAATCCATTAACGTTGGATTAGAACATAACCGTAGTTTCCTTGACCGGATCTAAAAAATACCAGGGGACGAAAACCATCATGCCCCCAAACCATGTGAAAACCCATGCACAAAACCATGGGTGGGTCTGCCCACCCAAAAATAAGGTCCAAAAATTGTTTCTCGGGGCGTTGCTCCTGATCGCGAACAAGGGGGGCTACTTCCCCCCTACTCCACCCGGCGCAACGTACAGGGGCCGCTTTCACCCCCCCCCCCCCCAACCCCCCTAGTCGTGGAAATATTATAACACACACCCAAAAATTCTACATTCAGGCATCAGGCCAAGCTTTAGTCTTGTGGTACACCGTAGTTTTTGTTGATTGATGTGCTGAGTTCCAGGCTGCATTGGTGGAGGATACATTCAAGTGATTTCTAATATTATTTTCAGTGGATGAAGGTTTCCTTCCACTGGGAGGCTAGTGAGGAAGTCCCTTGAGCCTTATTGTAGCATTTTGCATCAGGCCACACTATCATTTTCCCCTACAACAAAGTTTCTGTCTTGGACTGCGTTATTTTAGGGAGGAGTTGCAGGGTTGGTTTTAGTACACCATTTGGAGAGTATTTTTTCTAGTGAAGGGATCAACCTTTCATCTATCGAGTCTACGGGAGAAGGATATATTCTTTTATCATATCATATTAGCCACATCTTTCCAATTGTATTGTTGCAGTGAATCTTCAGCCCTAGGGCTTTGATTCATTTACTGTATATTGGTGTATTTCTGAAAACCCTCTTGGGTTTCTTGTTGGAGGTTGTATAGAGCCTAGATATATATTTTATGTATCTTTAGAGGCATATATCAGCCATTCATATTTTGTATGTTCATTTGCTGTAGCAGTGCACCTATGACTGCACTGTAGCGGTCTTCTGGCATCTTGATATAGTAGCAACATCTCATTCTTAAGGGATTTTTTTATTGGAGGCTTGTTGTATCTTTTTATATGCTTTATGGCCCATTATATTATACATATTTTATATTTTTTTTATGTATAAAGAAGCTCCATATTGTTCTTATATCTTAATTTGATGTTTTACGCTACTATTTCAAGCACTTTGTTCTATATTCCTGCTTTTCCAATTTTAGAATATTACAGTGTTATCAAAGCATAATATTGGCTCAGCCTGTGCATCCTAAGCCGATATTTCATCAAAAGAAGGATATCCTCTCACAGATAGAGAGAGGATGTATCTTAGAAGAAACTGAAATTATGACTATACAGATGCTAAAGAATACAAGGGTAAAACCCATTTATCAGAAGGAGATGAGGAGAAGGGCTATCCAAAGATTCTTCTTCGAAATATGAAAGAAATTGTTAGAGAAATAAAGGAGATGAGGATTGATAGACATAAGGAATCCCCTAAAGGGTTTCTACATGGTGAAGGCTCCGACATTTCTCATCACTGGAGTGATCAACTAGTGAAGCAGCAAAAATTTTTATAACGCTCTGCAATTCCTACATTTTTATCCGTGTTAAATGGAGGGTTTCAAGAACAAGAAACCCTTGAAGACTATTTCATGGAGTATGAGTCTCAATCTCAGAGATTCAGGGATCACTTGAGTTTTCAAGAATTTTTTTAGATCAAAGACAATAGGGGACCCTGGCATCATAATAGAGGTGGAGGATTCATACAAAATCATGATCTGCACCGAACTATGGGAAGATTTTTCTTACCTGAATTTGATGGGTCATCAAAATTCACTACAAAATCATGGGTAGAGAAGCTACACATATACTTCTAGTTGAACCAAGTACCAGAGATGGAGGTTGTCAAGATAGCAGCACTGCAACTTGAGGGTGAAGCACGTGATTGGTGGTTCCATGGCTTGTCTACATTGGGTCATGCCAATATGACTGCATATTCAGAATTCACAAGGAGGTTGGTGGAGAGGTTTGATCGAGATATCCAGAGGCACCTTTCATGGGGCTAACAAAGCTCAAACAATCAAGTAATCCATAAACTTATATTTCTGAATTTCTAAGACTTTATGTTATGGTTCTTAATTTATATGCAAGAAGGAGGGTCTATATGTTTATTGATGGGCTAGCAGAACCTCTTCATGGGTTGGTTAAATCTACCAAACCCACTACCCTACAAGATGCCATTGAAAGGGCTAGAGATCTACAAGATGCCTTTCCAAAAGAGAAGGGAGCATTTTTTCAAAAGCCCACTTTTCCATCAAAGGGAGAAGATGAGAAGGCTCCTTTTACAAAGGACAGCCAAAAAAAATTACCTCTTAGTGATGATGTACGAAGAGATTTGAGGAGAAGGAAGCTTTGATTCACATGCCAAGAAACATGGACACCCAGACATAGATGTGTAGTAGGAAAGGCACACTATATAGAGGTTTTTTCAGATGATGAGGAGAAAGAATAAGAAGAAACAGAAGGAGTTCACAATGTTGGAATAGCAGGAGATGATCCACCATAGTCAGTAGGTGGGAATGGAGCATTTTCTCCCATTGGAGGGGCTTTTCAATAATTGAGAGAAGTACCCAAGTACTTGACCTTGAAGGTTCCAGGTTCCATCTTAGATCAAAGGGTTTCAGTTTTGATTGATAGTGGGGATACCCAAAACTTTATTGATGCCCAACTAGTGCAAAGTAGGGCAATACCCACTAATGATTTTGAGGGATTTTCTGTGTTGGTCCCAGGAGCTAGAACTATGTAGTGCATGCATTATGTTCCATCATTATATTTCACCATCGGGACATATAAATTGACTGATAAATTCTTTGTGGTTGACATACCGGACACCAATGTGATATTGGGTGTATAGTGGTTGATTACTTTGGGGAAGGTCACCACAGATTGGGAGACGTTTCAGATGGAATGGGTGGATAGAAAATGTGGCAAAAATCAGATGATTAAGGGCATGCACACATATCCTTCACAAACAACTTCCACACAGAAATAAGATACGGATTTTTTCAGTGGGAGAAAGGACCTAACAGTCCCATCTATTATGCACATGACTTTTTCCCATCAGACATTACTATTTTGTGGAAAAACCACCTAGGAGGCCACCTGATCAGGAATTGGTGAGGAATGTCTCACATCATGGTGCACCACTCATAGATCTAGGAGGAGTGGGAGAATTGGGAGATCATGGTACAACGATGAGAGTCTTGGTAAACTCAAGGACGAGGGACACATTCTCCCAACATCATCATTACCCACTCTCACCTCAGATCTTGCGCTGAAAAGGAGCAGCAGAGGGAGCATAGCAACCTTCCGGTATGTGAATTTGGCATTATAGATGTCAAAGAAGGGATAAACCACATGACATATGCTTTCTATGATAGATCATCAATGCTTTCACTTTGGAGGATAGATCCATATTGGAAATCCTAGATGTTGGTGGATTATTCCAAGGATCTTTTTACTTGTATGATAATCAACGACCAGCTACTAGAGGAGGGATATTCAGTCAGAGATGAGGTCATCTACTATCATGGTAGGATAGTATTATCTAGAGCCTCCAAGCTCAAGGAGAAGTTACTACATGCAGTACATGAATATTTTCTCTTCATCCATACTTATTCCATGAGAGGATAACATACCATCATGGAGGAATATAATTGGGAAGGATTTGAAGAGGATATATATCATCATTTGAAGAGTTGCATGGAAAATGTGGATACGGAGGAGATACATAACTCTTTGATGGAGTGATCACAGCCACCTCTTTCCTCTCTAGTAATGAGAGGGGATCTATCTATGAGCCACTCCATTGGTATGAGCAAGGTTTTTGGTAAGGATCATGTTTATATGCATAATGATTTACTTGATGATTATTTGCATTCCTTTACAATATATGTGAAGGCCATTGCTCCAAGTAGGAGCATTCTTCCTTATAAACTTCATGGCCAACTTGGGGTGTTAAGCAGGTAAATCCTCTCTGTAGACAGAGACGATCCCTCTAGCCCTAGAGTGGGTCTAGAAACAAAGAGACATGCTATAGTGTTGATTCCTAATTACTAAATGAAAATAGGACACGGTAGATCGACTTACCTATAATCCAACATTTTCATCATGGCTGTAGTGGTGGTGGCCTCTTGCTCCTGCCTCAGCAAGTCACAATCCTTCCACAGTCATGCTCGGATACCTGCACATAGAACAAAAAACAAGAACAACATGCGACATAATAATCTCATTCATAACTACTAGCCAGTCAAATAAGGCTAAGAATATTGCATTAAACATCTAACATAATACAAAATGGTAACCAAATAATAGACACGTATATGTATTGATAGAAGGAAGAGTTACAACTAATTCTTTGACATCGCAGTCTCCTCCAGCGGGGTTTAGCCGAAGCGTGTCTCGGATGCTCGTCAGGGAATTCGGACGAGATGAAAGCGTGGACTCAAGCTCTCTCAACGTATTTCATTCTTATTCTATCTCTTCAATAGTTCAGCTATAGTATGTTTAATTCTCCATGTTCAGCTAGCTTATGCAAACAAAGATAGCTTCTTTTATAAAGGAAAAGGAGGTGGTTAGGATCCGTACAAAGGTTGGAGGGAGGCCTATCCTTTAGGGATTTCCCATAAGAGGTGGAAACCATAAACTAAATGAGGGAGTCTGCGGTTTAGTCAGTTCAACCACTCCCAATGACTCATCCTCGAAGTTGTTGGAGTGGAATCTCCACCTCTATTTTTAAAAAACATTCCATAAACATCTCGGCATGCGTGGCTAACTCAGACAGAGCACCAGTTGGCATGGGTCCCAATGTTAACATTCCTCTTTTCCATGAGGGCATAAACGACTACTCGCACCAAGGAAAAAAAAATGGTTTTTGAGTCTCTGCTGAGGGAATTGTCAACATAAGGAATATTACTCTCATGTAAAGGGATACAATGATGGTCTTTGCAAGGCATGACACTGCTTATTAATCACGTAAATAACCCTCCAAAGGGTGAGATGGGGATTTCAGGGATAGTAACAAAATGTTGTGTAACAGATGCCCCCTAAAGAATGAGGTCCGAGGGAGAGGGAGGGGAGAAATGCTTTATGAGAATGCATTTGAAACAAACACTGCTGTCAGAAAACCTACAATTACAAATATAACTGATATCTATGATACATGAACATGTGGTATGGGCGCAGCCATCCATAATAGACTACATAAAAACTAAGATCCAAGGTATGGATGTAGCCATCCAATAGTAAGGATCAACAAATAGACTCAGGTATGGTCGTATCCATCCAATCAAAATAGTCATGCAATAAGTCATGATAATTCGCAAAAATCTATAGCCTGGATTTTATCAAACAAAAACCAGGGTCTTGTGCTCCATCTCGACCCGAAAAATTACAAATTCAAGCATGCAAATATATGATTTGAAGTCGAACATGAAAGAAAAGCACCTGATTACCAGCCAATCATGAAAGCTGTTAACAGGCACGAGAGAAACCACCAATAATGACAATGGTTCTCAAGGTACAACCAGTACAATCCACGGAATGTGAACTATTATATGGCATCGAACATCCACATAATCACTCGATCGAAGGCCAATGATGTGGACCTTGCGTCGAATGTGAAAAGCCTGCCATTAAGGCATGCAGGCTCCAAGATACCATAAGGGAGTCTCTAAATCAAATTCCTAGATAATGAGTTGAAGTCGATAGGAAGTGACTTGATCAAAGGTGGGTCATAATGTTTCCTACATCATCGACATGAGTTATAGGAACATGATAAGAGTGAATCAGGACCAACAGAGAAACGGAGGGAGGTTGAAAAACTGTAGAGGCAAACTTCTCTTAAACATATGAGCGACACGACACTGGATTTCATAATATTTGACATCAAAGGATATGAGGTCATGATGACGTGCCAAAGAGAAAATGAGAGGTAAAAAGATATTACCCAAACCCATGGAGCCAAAAATGACAAAATGAGATGTCCCCAACCCGACACGAATGCAGACAAGTGCCATGTTCAAGAGCGACATACTGCTAACATAACTAAAACTTGGTTCCATTTCCCCCCACCATTTCTGGCGAGTACCCCAATTATTTTTTAAAACAATCTTGAAGTGGATAGCATATGCTTGTGCTGTAAGTTTTTCCTTCAGACAAATCCAACCTAGTACATTTTACGAGGCCTAGTAAGGAGGAACTCGAATAATGTCATGGTGATGAAGTCTGATGTCATCAGGTTTTAATGTGTCTAAAAAAGGGAAAACTCGACATCTTTTCATGTTTAGAGAGTTTTAAAAGAAGGCAGAAAAGAAAAATCCATCATGGCCCTTTTCAAAAATAGTCTCTCATATCCAAAAAGGTAGAAAACAATATCTAAAAGAACCTCTTAGTCGCGACAGGCTAAGGTATTCCTTTTTCGTAAATAATATATCCTAGCCCAAAAAAGGGGTAAATGTATACTGGGTAGATATCACTTCACAACCATTTAATGAGTTCGAAACGACAAGAGTCTCGAAAATATTCTCAATTTTAGAGAGTCAAAAAAGAGCTAAAAGATGACTCCAGTATTGACTTTTTCATGTTTTTACCGAGTCCAAAAAAGTATAAAATTTAACTCGTTACTTCATCACTATGGCCTAAAAACCTGTCGCTGCACAAGAGACACATGTAAAACCCATTTCTCAAAAAAAATATAATAAAATAATCGAAAAACATGTGTTAAAACCTAATTAGGGTTGTGAAAAGTTATAAAATGCCTAAAATAGTAAAAATAATTACTTTTCACTTTTTACCTCTTGTGGAGCAATAGTTACCCATTTTACAGTGTGATCTTGCAGCAACGATAACGGAAAATCCAACAGGCCAATCTCAAATCTGTCAGTTCCAGGTGAGAGCTGATATCTCTCCCTTCATTTTAAGTCATATTTTAATACCTGCAACTTCCACTTTTTATTTCTGGGGGAGGAAATGCAAATATTAGGGCACGAAAGTTGGTGCAGGTTTCGAGCATAGACTCGTGCCAATTGCCCATTTTTATAAACTAGGGCATGCCCATTGGCGTAAATATTTGGGAAACCGTTGTGAAAACCACGTAAGCCATTTTTGTGCGAAAAATGCAAGTTAAATACCCAATTTTTTACAAATCCAACCTTCAAAAATGGCTAATACTATCCATATGAACATGTTTGAAAGTAGAAAGCAGCAAAATGGTAATCGAATGGAAAGAACGGAAATGCAGCGAAGAGGAAGAGCTTGCCATGGAAAAAGAGAGATTCATAGAAGCTCTCAAAGACTGCGGACTAAAGAATTTCCTCTTAACACCGTGTCTCTGAGCTCAACCGGAGCTTCTACAATATTTGATCAGCATATGGGATGAGAATCAGAAAAATTTCATCCTTCGAGATCAGGAACTCATTAGGGGAATTTTGAGGTCTAAAATGGGCCTTCTAAGGAGATTATAAAATTATAGTGGAAATAATAAAATAATATTTGATTACATCATCAAATTATAGAGGGAAAAAAGAAAAAACTACTTTTTCAACTCGTATTTTGAACTTATCTCCCTAATTTTTTACTCAAATTTTGAGCAAGAATATTTGCTGGATGCAAAATTTAATTCCCCATCCAAGGGGTACCCATGCTGCATACTTTTGATGGATTTTGCTACATGAAAAATGATAAATACATGAAAAACATGATTGCAATCACATTTTTTCATGCATTTATCAGCTTTCATATAGCAGGGTCCATCAAAAGTATGCAACATGGGTACTCCTTGGATGAGGAATTAAATTTTGAATCCAATGAGTACTCCTGCTCAAAATTTGAGTAAACACTTAGGGAAATAAGTTGAAAAAGTAGTTTTATTATTTTTTATTCTTTTTACTTTTTTACTCCAAAAATGGTGAATCATTCCCCATGGTTGACATCATCATCTTGAATCCTATTGGTTCTCATAAATTTTATTTTGGTGATAAATTTTTCTTAGGAGGGCCATTTTCGACCTCAAAATTCCCCTAATGACTTCATAACAGGGTTATCACAGAGGGGAGCAGCAACGATCCTAATCGGCACCTGGCCTTGCATCGAGAGAATGTCCATGGTGATTGACAAGGTATGTCCGTGGGCACAAAAGGGAAAAGGAAGTGGTAAATTCAATAACCAGGATATCCCAAAATTTTCACTAAAAGTAGTGCTACATACCATCACACGAGCTGCACGAATCAACAAAGACACAGTTGCTTCTTATTATAGACTACTTGACACCGACCATCTACAAATGGGCACAGGCCGTGACAATAAACATGAAACACTAGCTAAAAAAATGCAAGAAGACCAAATTGAAACAATTTGGTTATGGGTCTATACTCGTATCATTCTTCCTGGAACGACTACCAATTTTTCACTGTCAAGAGGTCATAGTCCCAACACTACCAGCGAGGGAACCACGGATGGCCTGATGGGCAGATCTGATGCCAAGGGCAGGGGGCACTCAACAGATGTCCTGGAGACCAGATTTTTGTGATTGGCTCCACCGATAGTTGATCGTCGTGGAGGACTGGCCCTACGCTAGTATAGATTTTACTGGTGATTCGCACCTCCCAATCCCGGAGGGAGAGGATTGGGATGAAGAATTGGGTAAGACTCATTTTTAATTTTCATGAGTGTTATGATTTTTTCTTTTTTTTTTTAATTATGTATGTTCTAACATTAAATCCATGCATTTCTAGATGTTGGCCTACAGAGACCCGCGGGCATGTCTTCGATAGGGAGGCGAATCCATCGCGATTTCGACCCTTATGGCGAGGGAGGCGAGGGAAAGGAGATCGTGCACAACCTAGAGGGAATAACACATGGAATCTCGGACTATGCACGATTCGATGATGTTCCTCGTGCCTACCAGAGACATACCGTAGGGATTCCAAGCCGCATTCACCGCTTACTGAGGTGGCTCATATGGGCAGTGACATGCTACCATGAGCATCACGCCGATTAGACACCTAAAATTTATATCTACATATTTTGAGAGACATGGTGTCTCGAGATGTAACAAAAACACACACATATTTTTTGAATTTATGATGCACAATGATGCAAACACTCTATATATATATATATATATATATTTTCCTACATGGATCTTTTACATATGATGATGATTTTACAAATTACGCAAATGTATATCTAATACAATGTTAGCCACTATATCAGTTAATGCATTCATTCATCTAGGAATATGTTGATATGTGATAAAATCAAAATGTCTTTCCAACAAATGAATACGTAAATACAATCTCAGAATGTATGGATTTCTAACCAAATAATTACAATTGAGTTGAAGAACAACAAGTTGTGAATCTAGATTTACAAGCAATGTGCATATGCCGAGGTTGATTGCCTCGGTTAATAGTTCAAGGACAACACTATATTCAACGACATTGTTTGTAGCCCATCTTAGACAAATACCTTGCATTTCTATCAATGCACCAGCATGATCATATATTACCCAGGCTTATGAAGACAAATTCCTGGTACTGCGGGAAGCACCATCTGCAAAACTGACATAAGGGGAAATAAACATCTGCACAAATAAGCAAGACCCAATAAGCAAGAAAATGCTTGCAAAGTACACCAAATCAAAACATGTGCTGAAAAAAACACCTATGTACACAAATCATGCATGAATGACTCACACAATATCTTTTGAGATACAACCAATTTCTGGGTTGTTATAGAGGAACACCTTCGTAATCAATGAGCTCATAGGCCCCATTTTGCAACAAATGTTTAATAATGTAAGGCCCATGCCACATGGGTTGAAATTTTCCTGCCCCCAGCTTATCATGAGCTTGGTCGTACAAGAGGATGAGATCTCCTTCAATGAAAGAACGAGGAGAAACTAATTGGTCAAAATGAGCTTTGACTCGCTTTTTTTGTGCTTCAATAACTAGAGAAGCAAAGCGGCGGGTTTCATCCAACCTTTCTAAGTAAAGGAGACGCTCTTCCTCTGGCGAAGTTTTCGGCAGTAATTCAACAACCAACTTGAGCGAAGGTATTTCACACTCAATCAGAAGAGTAGCTTCCATACCATAAACAAACGGAAAAGGGTTGAATCCGGTTGCACTCTTAATTGAGGTTCGGTATGCCCAAAGAGCTAAAAATAACATGAGATGCCAATTAGATTTATGGATCCCAATCATACATTGAAGCATGGTAACAAGAAATTTGTTCACGGCTTCAACCTGGCCATTGGCTCGAGGATAGTACAACATTGAGCTGTCGTGACGCAAACAAAACTTAGAAGTCAACTCCGTCAACATGTAATGCTGAAAATGGGAACCATGATCAATAATGATGGCTTGAGGGACACCAAACCTAGCAATGATGTGATTGAATATGAATTGAGCAACTGTCTTATCATCAGCGGTAAGTGTAGGCATTGATTCTTCCCATTTGGTGAAGAAGTCCACGGCTACGATAATATAAGCATGCCCCCTGGCCGAGTGAGGGTTATACATCATAAAATCGATGCCCCACTTCGCAAAGGGACCAACGGTAATGATAGGACGAAGAGCTACAGGTGGCACATGCATCTTGTGTTGATAAATCTAGTAGTCATGACATTGACGAACTACAACAACGCAGTATTTAAAGATAGAAGGCCAGAAATAAACAGCATGAATAATATTCTATGGAGTGGCATAACTAGACATGTGACCACCACAAGTGCCACTGTGACAATCATTTAGGGATTTATTAGCTTCCTCGAGAGTTAAACATCGATGGAGAATGGAATCCATGCTGACATGATAGAGTGTATCCTCAACTATACGATAAGGTTGCGATTGATGATGGATGCGTCAGCGGGCATCCTTCGTCAACTAAGATCTGAAAGTAGAAGTTTGGAGATAAATGATGATATCACTGTACCACAGGTCAAGGGTGCTAATCAAGAAAAGCATATCATATAGAATGTATTCCTCAGAACGAGACGAAGGAGATTTTGAAGGGAGGGAATAGATCAAATTAGCAAAGACTAATGATTTCTTCGACTTGGCGGCAGTAAAATCCAAATCGAACTCTTGGAGGATGACAATCCAATTCAATTTTTTGCCACCCAGAAATTTTCAAGACAATATATAGGTCATGGGGTTGCAATCAGGAATCACACTCACCGTACGCAAAATAATATAATGACAAAAATGTTGAACTGCTTGAACTGTAGCTAACACTAACTTCTTTACATGTGCATAGCATCTTTCAGGATCAAGAAGGTTAAGAGACAAGTAATAGATAACATGCTCATTACTGTCATCATCGTCTTGTACCAGAACCATGGCAATTGTGCTGAAAGCGACGACTAAATAAAGGGAAAAATCACGATGATATTTAGGAGGACACAACAAAGGAGCGTTGACAAGCAATGTCTTCAGTGCCTCAAACTACTTCTGAGCAATCACATCCCAACAAAATGGGACGCCCTGCTTTAATATTCGTGTGTATCCTTTAGCCACTTCTGCATAGTTAGGTATTGTTACACCATTTTTTGGTCATCTAACCTATTATCATTATATGGACAAAAGTACACCATGTAATACCAATTTTACCCTAAGTAAAATTGCTTTTGCTATGTAAAATAACTTAATAAAACACATTTATTAGGTTTTTTATGGTCCAAATAGGAAACCCCAAAAGGAAATATTAAAAAAATCTTTATTTGTTTAATTTTCCTCATGGAATAATTAATTAAACAATAATTTATATTACTCCAAGTTATATTTAACCGAAAACAAGGAAATTAATTAGATAAATCCCTATTTATCTTATTATTTTCTAGGAATAATTATTTAAATCCTATTTAAATAATATTCCTTGTTAAATATGACTAAATCATTTATAAATAATTAAATAAATCATTATTTATTTAATTATCATTCAACCACTTCCTTAAAATAATAAATAAATCATTTATTTATTTATTATTTACAAATAAAGGGATTTGACCCAAGTCAAATGCCTTTTCCCTCTAACAAATATAATAAAATATTCCATAAAAGGTGGATCTAGATTTGGCTAATATTATTTTAATCATACACCAAGATCTAGAATGACCCAACATTTTGTTATAAATAGAATGGTTTTCTCATTCATTTGTCACCTTTTGTTGCTCATTAGATCACTCTGGATCTATGCTCTTGGTTTGACTTTGAGCCATTATCATTGTCACATTCTCTACTTTTTACTTTGTGAGCTCCCTTTGAGTTCTATGTTTGTCTGGGTTTTCTACACCAACAAGAGGGAGAAATGCTAGATCTGAAGCGCCGAGGACTTTCAAGAACCCATCCCATTCAGGAGAATTGGAAACACCTTTATTATTTTCCTCTCAGGTGCCCTTAATATAAAAATTATTTCAAAAATATTGTTCTTGTCTTGTCTGTTGGATGCATGGAGAAAAATCTTATTTTTACTGCTTAATATCTTTTTATGCATAGATCTGGATTTTTGCAGCATTTATCTTGATCAACTAACTGTAGATTTGAAGATATTGGAAGCCATATTTGATGTTAGGGCTATTTTTTATGTGTAGCTAAAGTGGTCTTTTTCTATATATAGGAGTCCATGGGGCCATAATGCAATCCTAGTGGGGTGACAATGTAATCCTAGCCGACCTAACAATAATAATTTAAGGGTACAATAATAACAATATGGGGGTTACAGGGGTACAATAATAATAATAAGGGGGTTACACTAACAACAATAAGGGACTATACTAGTAATATAGGGACCTAACATGCCCCTCCTTCAAAAAAGTGTTGTCCTCAACATTTGAGTAGAATTGGGTGCTTCTATATAAAATTCTCATCCTCCCATGTAGAATCTTCAGTGAGTAAGTTCTTCCACTTGATGAGATACTCTGAAATTGATCGATTCCGTAGCCGTCGAGTTCTTATTTCCGTGATAGCTTCAAGTTCCAATATGATTTTTCCTTCCTCATCAAGTTTTGGCAATATTGTTTGAACTGGAATATTTTCACCTATAACCTTCTTTAAGCATGAAACATGGAAAACTGGATGCACTCGTGAAGAAGTAGGAAGCTCCAATTTGTATGTCATAGTAACAATCTTTTGCAACACCTTGTAAGGACCATAGTACTTTGGCAATAATTTATTATCCTTCTTAGCTTTCTTAAGGGAAATTTTTTTGTATGGTTGTAGACATAAAAATACCCAGTCTCCTACATCAAAACTGCTCTAGCTACGATGTTGATATGCCTGTTGTTTCATTCGATTTTGTGCCAAATTTAGGTTACCCTTTAAGAGTTGGAGAACTTCTTGTTGATGCTCGATGTGATCTTCCACTACTTGAACCTTCGAATTTTCTCTTAAATATGATGTGATGAATGGTGGATGAAATCCATAAAGTGCCATAAATGGGTTCATTTTTGTTGCAGTATGGAAGGAAGTGTTATACCACTATTCAGCGAGAGGTAACCACTTGACCCATTGTGTTTGTTTATCAGATGCAAAAAAACGAAGATATCCTTCCAAACATTTATTTACTATCTCAGTTTGACAATCAGATTGAGGATGATAAGATGAGCTATGAGCTAATTGAGTACCGAAACAAGAAAATAACTTCCTCCAAAAATTTCCAGTAAAAATGGGATTTTTGTCGCTTATAATAACCCTTGGGTTTCCATGTAGCTTTTGAATTGTGTCCATAAATTTAGTAGCAACTGTACGTTCTTTAAATGGATGAGATAATGCACAAAAGTGTGCATGCTTGGTAAGTATATCAACTACCACCATGATGACACTCTTTCCTTTGGACTTAGGTAAACCTGTGATAAAATCCATTGAAATCTCCTCCCAATGTTGACTTGGAATGGATAAAGGTTGTAGAAGTCTCGTGGTCTTAATTGTCTCAAATTTATTCTGTTGGAAAACCAAACATTCTGCCACAAAATTTTGAATATCATATTTAAGGCCATCACAAAAAAATGTTTCTTCACCCTATGGTAAGTTTTTAAAAATCCTGAGTGTCCTCGTAAAGGAGAAGTGTGCAATTCCAAAAGAATCTTTTGTTTTAGTTGGGAATTCTTACAAAGATATAAGCAATCTTTGTACCATAAAGAATAATTTTTTCAACTAAATGAATCAAATGTACTAGGATCTTGCTGCAACTTTTGAATGAGTGTCCATACTTCTATGTCCTTCTTCCATTCATCTCTTGCTTCGGTTATCTAATCTGGTTGGATAATAGAAATGGCACAAAGAAATGATTCCACCTCTTCATTCTTTCTTGAGAGTGCATCTGCAACAACATTAAGCTTCCCTTTTTTGTAGATTATTTCAAAGTCATAACCCAACATCTTTGTGACCCATTTTTGCTTCTCTTCTGAAGATATTCTTTGTTCCAAAAAGTGTTGAAGACTATCATGATCAGTTTTTACCTTGAAGTGTCTTCCCATTAGGTAAGTTTGCCATTTCCTTAGTGCATGCAGCGTTGCTAACATTTCATTCTCATAAATAGGTTTCTGTAAATGCTTTCCTTTGATTGGACGACTTTCAAAAGAAATGGGTCTTCCTTCCTGCATTAAAACAACACCAATTCCATTTCCTAAGGCATCACATTCCACAATAAAGGTTTTTGTGAAGTCTGGCGTAGCTAAGACCGGTGCTAGGCACATTGCCTCTTTAAGATGTTCAAGGGCCTTAGTTGCTTTAGGAGTCCATGAAAATGCATCTTTCTTCAATAATGTTGTTAGAGCTGCTGCTATTCTCCCATAATTCTTAACAAACTTGCGATAATACCCTGTTAACCCGAGAAATCCTCGCAACTTCGTTATGGTTGTGGGGACTTTCCATTCCTTAATGGCTTTAATTTTGTTAGGGTCTACCTTACCACCCTCGTGAGATACAATATGACCCAGATATTCCACCTCTTGTACTCCAAAGAAACATTTGGATGTTTTTGCATCTAATTATTTCTCCTGAAATAGTTTGAGTACCCTGTCAATATGTTCAACATGATCCTTCCAAGACATGTTGTAGATTCATATATCATCAAAAAATACTAGCACAAATTTTCAAAGGAAGGGTTCGAAAATGGAATTCAACAACCCTTGAAATGTAGAAGGTGCATTGGTAAGGCCAAAAGGCATGACCAAAAATTCATAATGACCCTCATGAGTTCAAAATGTTGTTTTGGAATATCTTCAGTCTTCATTCTAATTTGATGATATCCTGAACGAAGATCCAACTTGGTAAAATAAATTGCTCCATGTAATTCATCCAATAATTCATCAATCAAAGGAATGGGAAATTTATCTTTAATGGTGAGCTTATTGAGCTCCCAATAATCTGGACACATGTGCCATGATCCATCCTTCTTGTGTACCAACACTACAGGAGCAAAGAAAGAACTTTGACTAGGTTTAATTATACCCACCTCTAACATTTCTGCAATCATACGTTCAATTTCACTCTTTTGGACATAAGGATATATATAAGGCCTGAGTTTTGGAGGAACACTTCCTGGAATCAAATGAATACCATGATCATGATCACGAATAGGTGGGAGTGATTTGGAAGTTTCAAACACCTTGGAATGATTGTCCAAGACCTGTTGGAGATCTGCAGAAATAGATGATTTTGATGTTGGAACTTCTAGTGAGCATAATTGTGCAATTAAGCCTCGTTGTTATTTCTTTAGAAGCTTTATCATGACATTAGAGCTTATTATATTTCCTGGCTTCCCTGCAATACCCCATAATTCGACTTCCTTTCCTTCTGAAAAAAATTCAAGAAAATTTCTTGAAAATTAAAAGCTACTGTCCCCAAATATTGTAACCATTGTACTCCTAGTACAACATCAACACCTCCCATAGGAATGGAAAGCATTGGAATATTCAATAAATATTCCCCCATGGTTAGCTTGATATTATGGAATTTTCCAGAGCAATTTATAGTTCCTCCATTTGCAACCATCACTTGACATTCTGGCGCTGGGTATAGGAAACAATTCAATTCCTTGGCTACCTTACAATGAATAAAATTATGAGTGCTACCTGA
Source organism: Pinus albicaulis (assembly GCA_034641835.2). Lineage (NCBI taxonomy): Eukaryota > Viridiplantae > Streptophyta > Pinopsida > Pinales > Pinaceae > Pinus > Pinus albicaulis. The sequence continues at coordinate 270,306,543 of CM076576.1, forward strand.
ATCAATCAACACTATTACCTTTTTCTTCTTGATATGTCCTTATATCTTGAGAGTTTGAGGAGTGGTAATTCTTGACAATGCATTACACGATATGGTTGGACTCATTTCTTCCTCTTCTAGGGCTAGTTCCTTTTGTATATCCTCTTCTTGTTCATTTTCTTCTTCCTCTTCACAATCTATGTAAAATAATTTCTTCTCAGCACACTTATGACCTTTAGTGTATTTGCTATCACAACTATAGCAAAGCCCTTTTTCTCTTTTTTCTTCCAATTATTGGGGCGTCAACCTTGTAGGTTGTGGAAATCTAGGCATAGCAACACTTCCTTCTTTATATAAGTGAGTGGTAGGCTTCCTTGTCGCCATACTTTTACATTCAATTTTTCTTGCCAACCTGAATGCCTTCTCCAATGAATCAGGTTCCAAAAATCAAACTTAATGTTGGATGTTGTCCTTTAACAAACCTATGAAGAGATCAATCCTGTGTTCCTCTAGAATATCAGTTACCCTTATATTAAATTTTTGGAAGTCCTCAATGTGCTCCCCAACTAAACCCTTTTGTTTGAGATTTATCAATTGGCTAAAGAAGGTGTTGCTCTTTGTATCCTTATAATGTGCTATCATTTCCTCCGGAAAAATTGACCAAGTGACAATTTTTTTACGGGAGCAAAGCCATCGATACCATACAAATGTATTTGTTCTAAATGTAAAATTGCAATGCGTACCTTTTGTGTGTTTTTCACATTATGGAGATCAAAATATTGCTCCATCTGTAGTATCCATGTTACAGGATCCTTTCCATCAAACTTCCTCATATCCATTTTTGGAATATGGTGGTTCTTCCTGCCAACATTAGAGTTTATGAAGTCACGATTAACATTTATTTTGTTCTCATCATGAGCTTCCTCTACTATCTTTTCACCATTAGGAAACATTTCTTGTATCAACTTTGTCAAACCTTCCATGTCTGCTTTTAGATCATTCTTCATGTTTTCCATGTTGTCTTTCATTTTTTCATCGATCTTAGCTTCCATGTCATCCATCTTAGATTCCACGACTTTTTTCAAACCATCCATATTATTCTTGAAACAATCCATCTTCGCTTCCACGCCTTTCTTCAAAACTTCCATTTCATTTTTTGTTGCTCTTTACGAGAGCAACATTTGGTGCACTTTCTCTTGTAATTTTGATAGAACATGTTGCAATTCTTCATATTCATGAGTCATAGTAGAGCCTTCTGAAGGCTTAATGGGTGTTGAATTATTTTTACGGGGAATTCTTTTAGAACCCAATACTGATATCTATTCTACAATATGCCCTTGGAATCAATTCAAATTGATTCTTCAAACAAGACTTATGCAATTCAGAAAAGAAAAAAAATACACACCTTTTTCTTGCTTTTTAGGAGCTCGATATTGAAATCGGATTATCTCTGTGATTGCGGCTCTTCAATATATGAAATTTTGCACTCAGGTAGCCTTCTAAATTTTCTTTCAAATGCCATAGTTCTGACTTGATTTGGATTCTCCAAGACAAATTTATGTCCAATATCACACAATGACCTAATTATGGACTGGTTCAATAGAGCGAACTTGTACAACTTTCCACATGTCACTGTTTCGTCTTTTAGCTCTAGAATTGATAGAAAAGAAACTAAAGTCTATGTACTTGCGACCACATTTTACGTTACTCCAATCCGATGCTCAGAGAGAGAGTTATAAATATTTTCCCACGATCACTTCTTCGAGATGAAATTCAGGAGCCTGAAAAAGCACTACCTTCCACAGATCATATCTCCGAAAATATTGGGAACCAAGTTCTGAAATTTTGCGATGTGTTTCCTCAAGAGTTCAAATTCGTTCCCTAAACATTTCAGATTTTGAACCTTCGTAGAAAAAAAATTATAGAGAAAATTCCACGATGACCCGTTTAGATTAAATTGAGCAGCCTGCAAAAAGACCTAACTTCCATAGATCATATCTCCGAAAATATTGCGAACCAAGCTCTGAAATTTTGTGACGATGTTCCCCAGAATTTCGGCTTCGCACCCTAAAAATTTCAGCTTCTGAAACTTCATAGAAAAAAACTTATAGAAAAAATTCCATGATGACCTGTTTGGAGTAGTGAAACCCTAGAATCCAAAGCTCTGATACCAAATGTTGTGAAGCCAGCTCCAAAAATAGAAGAAAAGAGATATCAATGCCTTATAAATAAGCCACCTTGAGGTGGCAACATCCAATACATTACATGAATGAACAATTCTTGGATGATACAAATTACAAAACCTCCTTTATATATATTGGAGTCCATGTGGCCATAATGTAATCCTAGTGGAGCCACAATGTAATCCTAGTCGACCTAACAATAATAATTTAAGGGCACAATAATAACAATATGGGGGTTACAGGGGTACAATAATAATAATAAGGGGGTTACACTAACAACAATAAGGGACTATACTAGTAATTTAGGGACCTAACATAAAAAGGCTAATATAAAATTCTACTTCATTGGAAGAACAAATGACCTCGATTGATCCGAATGGAAAATGACATCAACCCATGGTGTTCATCTACCCATGTTATCCATCCACCCATGGAATTTACCCATGGTATTGTAAATGGCATCGACCCATGGTATTCATCCACCCATGATATTTATTTTCCCATTGTATTGTAAGTGACCCATGGTATGCATCCACCCATGCTATTCATCCACACATGGGATCTACCCATGGTATTGTAAGTGGTATCTACCCATGGTATTGACCCATGGTATCCACCTATGGTATTCTATCTCAAAAAAAGGCTATAAATAACAAGCCTCATTTTGTAAAATGGCATATTTGTTCACCACAATGTAGCTTCTACAGTTATTCTCTGTTTTAATAAAACAAGTTTCTTTGTGGTTTTATTTGCTTTGTGTTCTCTCTTTTTTCTGGCATTCTAATTTTGCAGATCTTGTCAGATTCATTTAAAATTTATTAGATCTTAGGGGCCTCCCCCCAAATATCTGGATCAGTGGTATCAGATTCAAGTTTCACCTCTATGGGAATGAGGGTTTGAAACATATTTCAGTTTCAATGTTTTGCAGCAATCTTTAGCAAAATCCATAAATTTTTTTGTGCGGAGATTTTGCAGATAATATATGAAACTTTTGGTGAAAAATTTGCAAAAAAAAAGACCAGATCTAGATTCCTTGCGAAAAAATACTCAAATTCAAAAAAAAAATCAGCCAAATTGGAGTTCGGATGGGGGAGATATCGCTGATTCAAAATCAGCAATGTTGAAGCAATTTTTCTGACGACAATTCATGGATGGAGGCTCTCCTATCATTTTTCACAGTTTTTAGTGCACAATTTTAGAGAAATGGATATAGATCTGAGATCCTCTTGAAAATCCACCCAAGTTCAAAAAAAAAAATCGGTCGAATCAGAGTCCGGATGTGGGAGTTATCGTTGATTTACAATCAACTATTTTTTCAGAAATTTTGTGACGGCGAGACAGTTCCAGCACCAATCTGAGAGTCTAGAGTCTCCAGATAGTGGTTTCAAACACATGAAAAGATGCAGAATGATAATTAAATTTCTAAAAATAGGTTATAATAAATATTTTGAGTTATATTGACCAAGTTATGCTCATTTTAAATCTGGAGCAGAATTCGAAGCGGGTTCCCTTTGGAGACGTGCCCTCCCACCCCACTTTAGTAGGCACCTACTTCACATTCATCAGTTTCAGCATAGCAGTGTTCGGCTTGAGTTATTTGGAGACGTGCCCTCCCACCCCAAGCTATGTAGGCACCTGCTATTTCATCAACAAGCAACATCCCGTTTATGGTTCAACCACACAAAATCATCGAAGTCCATTTGCTAGGCCGCACACTGTTAGTAACACAGTTGGTCACAAGCATTACAGGGTATCTCCATCCTTGGATCTTCGTTTTTCATGGTTTTGGTTCATCCAAAAACCTACACTTCATCGAAGTCCATTTGCTAGGCTGCACATTGTCAATATCGCAGTTGGTCACAAGCATTACAGGGTATCTCTATCCTCGAATCTTCGTTCATCATGGTTATGGGTTAACTACACAAAACCCTTCTCTTTAGTGGATCTTCATATTCAACAAAGGCTTCTCAGAAGGGAACTTCACGCAATGGGGACCATTGATTCTTAAGGAGAAAGGAATGATCCGAATGGAAAATGGCATCAACCCATGGTGTTCATCTACCCATGTTATCCATCCACCCATGGTATTGTAAATGGCATCGAACCATGGTATTCATCCACCCATGATATTTATTTGCCCATGGTATTATAAATGACCCATGGTATGCATCCACCCATGGTATTCATCCACACATGGGATCTGCCCATGGTATTGTAAGTGGTATCTACCCATGGTATTGGCCCATCGTATCCACCTATGGTATTCTATCTCAAAAAAGGCTATAAATACCAAGCCTCATTTTGTAAAAGGACAGATTTGTTCACCACAATGTAGCTTCTATAGTTATTCTCTATTTTAATAAAACAAGTTTCTTTGTGGTTTTATTTTCTTTGTGTTCTCTCTTTTTTCTGGCATTCTAATTTTGTAGATTTTGTCAGATCCATTTCAACTTTCTTAGATCTTAGGGGAATCCCCTCAAACATCTAGATCACCGATATGGATGTTCTCGACGATTCCTAATTTAACGGAAATTTCAATAGGCATCAGCTGTGTAATATTACTCAAGCTACCTTCCGTAAATATGTCATGTGTCTGAACAGGAATTTGAAGCGGAGGAGAAGGAACCTGAGATGAAAAATGATCGAGACAAGTAGACATGGCCCCAAGGCCAGGTATGAACAAGGAACGATGATGAACATCATCCAACGATAGATCCTCAAGAGACATGGTTTCCATGATGGCTTCATCAAATGGAAAAAAATATTTCAAAGGATCAGGAAAATCCGAATCGCCAAGCCAGCGGGATTGAGAATAAATGTTAAGAGACATGCTCAAAGGTGCATGATCAGAGGATGAAGCTTCCGAAGCTGTGATGAGTTCACAATAATCAATCTAAATCAGACTCAAAGGCATAGAATCTCCGAAGGAATTGATCTGTTCAGGAAAAGGAACAATCCATGGGTCATTAGACCGAGAGATCATATGGATCTGAATAGTGTTTGGTGGAGGAAGAGGAAAATCACCTATGAGAGCAGGATCTTTAAAAAGACACGACCCTACACTCTCATAGGGAGTAGGAATATAATCCACATACGGAACATTGTTCTAGGAAGAAGAGGTGAAGAAGGAAAATTGATCAACAATAATAATATTTCCTTCGTGTGGAAATTTCAGAACACGAAAGAGAGTGGACGGAACACATAATATGGCGTGAGTCGAACTGTCACTGAGGAGTAGATTATAACTGATTTTAGCATCAACGATTTCTACCTCAACATTGACTGTCTTCCCTTTCAGAGTAATCAATAAACTAGCGAGAACACCTAAAGGTTTTGATTCTCTTCCATAAAATGATTCAAGGGAATTTGGTGATGAATTTAGGGCTGGATAACCAATAGCTTTCCAGCACGAAGATGACATGACACAGGTTGATGCACCTTCATCCACAACTTCTCGATGGATGTTGAGACCATTAATAACAACTTGAATAATGAGCTCAATCTGATGCGGAAGTTGTGGAATGAAATTCTCTAAATCGAAACCAAGAAGGCTAGTATCAGCAGGATCAATCCCGCCAATTGCAGATAATAAATCTCTTCATCAAGACAAATAACTCTGAAGTACTTCTAACGCAAACATCATGGATGGCACCAGAGTGAAATCCTCAAAAATATTGTAATGGTGAGCGGCACAGGCATTGGGATTATAATATGACTTGCAGAGTACACCTTTGGATGGTGACCATACAATGGATTTAGCATTGGGCCTTTCAATTTCAAGAGGGTCAGTAATAGGCAGAGGAGGAGGACCATCAACAATCTCCTTCCTCATGGCCTGATGTGATCCAGAATAATATTTCGACCAAGTAGCAATAGAAACGGCTACAAAACCATTCATCATGAACACTTGAGAGCCAAATTGGGCAGAGGACTAAGGATGCTCTACCATATAAGTGTGCTGAGATGGGAAGTATTATTTAAGAATGGACGGAGTTCCCTAGGTACCTTTGAGAAATTGGCTCACTTCGGATCATCTAGGACAGTCCTTGGTTAAGTGCTCATCATGAAAAATCAAACAAGGGTACTTCGGCTTGCATTGAGAACCATCGCCAGTATGAGCTTTCTGAGAATCCTATTTTGGGGTATCAGCTTTGGCATTACTTTTAACCTTATTTTTACCTTTAGAAGCATTATTTGTAGGATTGGCTTGTATGGCATTAACCTCTGTGGATTTACCAGAATTCAAAGTGGACTGAGAAGAAACATTATTGGAAGAAGAAAAATTTGGCTTCCCAAAGATTGAAGAAGAATGCTTCTGAGAAGTCTCAAACATGGAACCAATAATACCATCAATGGATGGAGTCGCTAGTGGTTTAGAAGTTCTAGGTTGGGGAGCATCAGGAAATATATCATATAATACGCCAGACTGAGAGTACATAAGGTCAAGGTACTAGGCATAAGAAATGGCTTGTTCCTCGGTTACACATGCCCCCATAGCTATGTCTTTTGCAATCTGATTGACAAAGGAGGTGGTGAACCAATGAGTTAGAAGCTGATCAGGAATTTCAAATTTGATCATGCGATGACAACGTCACCACTCATGAATATGATCCGACATATGAGTAGCTCGATCTTGTTTCAATGAAGTGAGGAGGTGCGTCTCGGTCTCATAGCGAACTGGTAACTGAAAATGCGTAAGGAATGACATGGCTAAAGAATTGAAATCTTGGAAGATGCCACGAGATAGCTCAATGTACCACTTTGTAGCGGCACCAGTAAGAGTTCATTGGAAAATACAGAGTCGAATAGAATCATCAACCCAAGAGTTAGAGGAACACCACAAATGGTAAGTCATAACATGCACTTGGGGGTCTTCGCCAGACTTGCCCTCAAATTTAGGAAAATCACCAGGAATCTTGGTCAGAACCAGAGGCCAATATGGGTTATGAAGAATGGGATCGTTCATTAACTTTTACACATCAGGTAATTCAAACATAGCAAGAAACGGTAATTCATTGTTGAAAGTCATCGGAGGTCTTTGATAAGGACCTGCAAGTACATTCCACCCATTCTGAGTAGGATTTTTTCCCCATACATTCTGTCATGGAGGATTCAGATCATAGGGGTTAGAAGAAGGATAATTCAGTTGATACTTGGGATGAGTACCAGGATACGGAGTTAGAGTAGTCCATTGAGGTCCCTGCTGAGTAGCGTATGGAGTATGCTGCGGAATGTAAGCATGGATTTGAGGTTGATGATATACAGGTTGATTTTGAGGGTAAGAAACCTAGGGCACAATATATACCAGTTGATATGAACCTTGAGGGTAATAAACACCTTGTGGTTGAGCAGGCAGACCCAGCTGAGCAGGTTGAGCAGGTTGTTAAGCGGGTAAACCTAGCTAACTATAAGTGGGCAGAGCTGGCTGCTGAAACAATGGAACTGGCTAAGGAGTAGGTTGAAGCGGTTGTTGAGCTGATTGAACCGAGTGCTAAGGGCTACCGGGTTGTCCTTGTGGGAAAGGTTGGCCCGATGGTTGCGATGGAACAGGTTGTCCCTGATAACCAGGTTGACCTAGAGGAGTGTAGGGTTGTCCTTATGACACAAATTTTTGGCCATACGAAACGTGTGGCGGCAGTTGTGGTGCCAAAGGTTGTCCCTGTAGTGGATATTTTTGCTCCCCAGGAGCATAAGATGGTCTTATTTGATTCTGAGGCTCACCATACGAACTGTAGGGTTGACCATGTTGGACCAAAGGTTGACCTTATGGACCATATGGTTGTCCCTCTAGACCAAAAGCAGGGCCCTGCTGAGCTAAAGATTGTCCCAATGAGGGTTGTCCTTGCAAGCCAGAGGGTTGTGTAGGTAAGGTAGGTCCAAGATGAGAAACAGTCTGATAAGGATCATAAATAGCTTGATGAGGATCAATAGGAGGAAAATAGACAAGATTACCATACACATCATAATGACGCAGGAATGAATAAACGAGATTACCAACAACATCATAGTGATGGAATCGAGGATTATCAGGAGCTTGGAGCGGCTGAGAACCCTGAGAGCTCTGTTTTTGAACAACCAATAGATACTCTTCAAAAGTAAGGCTGCCTGGAATCACAGGAGTAGTGTAAACTGTACTATAAGTAGGTGGGGCCTCCGCGGCACTATATTGTGATCTACTAGGACCTGGATTAACAGGCCATGTAGGATTGAGAAAAATAGACCTGCGAGTGTGAAAAAATCCGGATGACTAAGTGGTAACAACTAGTGTGGATGAAGCCATACATATAGTTGGTTGGACTGGAACAAATGTAACAATAACCGTTGAACTAGGTGTCGAAGGTGATAGTCCTAACAAAGGGAGGACTGAAATTTGAGGAGGAGTTAATGTATTGGATTGTGCTATGGAGGCAACACCGGACATAATATGACTCAAGGACCTATATCCAAGCGAAAGTGACACTGATGGTGGATAATACCGAGTTGAAACATGAGGGACATCTTCCGAAAAAAGCTGATATTCTCCTATAGAAATAGGAAATCCTTCACTACCAATAGGACTGAATGAATCAATGTCTGACTCCACCTTAAGATCTTCGAAAAGACTATGGGGACTAGGAGGCATAGCAGCAATAAAAAATGGTGAGCTCGATGTAAGAGGAGGAAAATCTCCTTCTTCCCCAAAACCAGACCAAGCACCAGAAGGAGGCCAATTGAATTCAACTAGCTCTTCAGGATGAGATCAAGTAGAAAGAGGTAGGACAGATGGGAGAATAGGTTGTGAAAACTCGGCAGACCTACTGCAGTAAGGGGTTTCAAAAGAAATGTTCGAGAAAGAACTACCACTAGGAGGCAGTGAGGACGAAGAAATTGGTGGTTCTACCACCGTGAATGTATATCAAAACATAAAGGAAAAAGATAACCAATCGAAGGTTCCATGATCAAAACTAAGGAAAAAAAACAAGCCAAGTAATACAACTTTTAATGGGCATGTAATCGTAGGTGATTAATTTTATGACACTGAAACCAGATTTTTTTGTTTCATATTTTAAGAGTCGAGAAACAGGCAAAATATGACTCTAGTCACTTTCAATTTTAAATTGTCCTAAAAGGAAAAGTGTTCAACGATATCTTCTCTTTTTAAAGAGTTATGAAAATATCAAAATGAGTACTCTGTTACTCTAAGCAAGAGCGTATACCAGGTTTCCTTGAACTTCCATATACACCTTGGCGATCAAATGAAAGGGAAATGACCAAGGAAATAACATATGTGGAGGTAGTTTCCCCGAATGTTATGTTCAGTGTATCATGGTTACAAGACGATAGACTCGAATTCCTATGGATAAAAGGATTGCAACCTAGAGAGGTCTCCATTTATATACTTGATGGTACGGGGAGCACAAGTCCATACTAGCGCTGTCTAAAGCCAGATGGCGAACGAAAGCTACTAGGTTTTAAGATGTCGGAATATGTCTCTAGCCTAGACCACTAAAAATGTTTATTTAGGTTTCAATGCTTCCTTAGGTTAATTAAATGAATTTTAAAGTTGATCTTGGATTATGTTCCAGATTTAAGGCCCTATCGAATTTGGATCTCAAATTTCCTAAATGCAAGCTATATGCAAATGAACATCATTTCTGATTCAATAAATGCTAGTTACGAGAAGGATAGGGATCTTTCAAACAAAATCAAACAATGACAGTATGCGAATAAATCCACTAATGCATCTAACACAGTGAAACGAAAATGAAACTCTTTCCTAGACTATCAAATGCTAGTTATGAAAAAGAATACTTCACTTTCGATGCAAAGAGAGAATGCAAAATATGTGTTTTTTTTTTAATTTTCAATGAAAAGAAGTACAATATGCACTAATTACATGAAAATGAGAAACAAGCACTAGCTTGAGTATTGTGTAAGAATCGAAATTGAATGACTCAATCAAATGCAAAGAAAACACAAAAAAGAACTCAAACCAATGTTGCAATCATCCAAATCAAAAGAAATTTTTCAAAACAACCTAAAACAAGCAATGTAATCTATGCTCGGATCAACAAGGAGAAGAATCAATAGAAAAACAAAATGATCCTTCAATCGAAGCAATCACTCAAAAATATCAAGAAAACTAAGTGAAATCGACCCAATAATGAGGCTAACAATAATCAAAACGACTAGATTTCCAAACAGAAGGCTCAGTGCACTAGGACACTTAGAAACCCTAAGGCCTCAATTTACACTGATAAGAAGATGGAAAAATGATTGAGAAAAGCAAGTCGATGGTAGTCAAAACAGTCCCAAAGGCATAATTACACATAAAAAATAACCCAGAAGCAAGCACAACTGACCAAAAGACTCATTAAGGAGGTCAAACCAAATCCTATATGATTCGACGTGACTGTAAGACTGTAATGCACAGCAAATAGAGGTTGGCGTGACTGCAACAAAATCAACCTTCGGAAATTGGCGTGATTGTTCAGATAAAAGGCGTGCCAAGTGGATAACTATGGGAAAAAGGGAAAAACCAAAATTCAATGAGCAAAGGTCAATCTTGACATTCTCGAGCTGAACAGAGGATATAAACTAAGCAAGCAAACCAAAAAAAGACAGATAAGGAAATCAATAACTGAAATTGACACAACAATATGAAACGACAAACTCACACTATCCCCAGTGAAGTTGCCAATTTTTTAAGAGGTAAATGCTCTTTGGGAACAGAGATGATCCCTCTAGCCCTAGAGTGGGTCTAAAAACAAAGAGACATGCTAGAGTGTTGATTCGTAATTACTGAATGAAAATAGGACATGGTATATCGACCTACCTGGAATCGAACATTTTCGTCATGGTTGTAGTGGTGGTGGCCTCTCGCTCCCGCCTTGGCAAGTCAAAATCCTTCCACATTCATGATTGGGTACTTGCACATAGAACAACAAACGGGAACAACATGCGACATAATATTATAATTCATAACTACTAGCCCGTCAAAGAGGGCTAAGCATATTGCATTAAATATATAACATAATACAAAATGGGAACCAAACAATAGTCATGTATATGTATTGATAGAAGGAATAGTTACAACCAATGCTTTGACGTGGCAGTCTCCTCTAGCAGGGTTCAGCTGAAGTGTGTCTGAGATGCTCATCAAGGAATTTGGATGGGATGAAGGCATGGACTCAATCTCTCTCAGAATGCATGGACTCAAGCTCTCTCAATGTAATTCCTTCTTATTCTATCTCATCAATAGTTTAGATATATTATGTTCAATTCTCCATGTTCAGCTAGCTTATGCAAAGAGAGATAGCTTCTTTTTTATAGAGGAAAAAGAGGAGCTTAGGATCCATACAAAGGTGGGAGGGAGGCCTATCCTTTAGGGAGTTCCCATAAGAGGTGGAAACCATAAAATAAAGGAGGGAGTTTGTGGTTTATTCAGTTCAACCACTCCCAATGACTCATCCTTGAAGTTGTTGGAGTGGAATCTCCACCTCTTTTTTTAAAAGACATTCCATAAATAGCTCGGCTCGGGTGGCTAACTAAGATAGAGCGCCAGATGGCGCGAGGCCCAATATTAATCTTCCTCTTCGGTGCGAGGGCATAATTGACTACTCGCGCCAAGGAAAAAACAAGGTTTTTTGAGTCTCTGCTTAGGGGATTGTCCACAGAAGGAATATTACTCTCATGTAAAGGGATACAATGATGGTCTTTGTAAGGCATGAAACTGCTTATTGATCATGGAAATGACCCTCCAATTGGTGAGATAGGGATTGCAGGGACAATGAAAAAATCTTGTGTAATAGGGGCCATACATATTGTTGAGAATGGCCACTCCCTAGGAGGATATTTGGATATGCTTTATCATTCAGGGTGTGCTCCAAAGGCACCCAACATTACTCACCTTCTCATAGCATGTGAGAAGAATATTGTTGCAAGTAAGTAGTGGGGAAACCACTTACCATATCGTTATCTGCGGCAGTCAGGAGATATACTATGTTGGTTCCACATGTGGGACTATGACCCACCTCCATTATTTCATATGATAGATTTTTGTGGTGGATTAGTCGCAAGGGTGTACAAAATCGCACCAGTTTAAAGAGTGTGGTTTACTCTTTAAACTATTGGTAACAGGAATAAAGTGGTGGAGCTCAAAAGCACACAATTCAGTGAAAAAAGTATGTGAATGTATGGTCAAAGTATGATTCCATTGTGTGCTCAAAATATTCCTTTGTGTTCTTACATAGTGTCTAAGGAGGCGCTGGTGCCTGTCCTTAGGTGGCTTCATATAAAGAGTAATTTTCCTTTGCTTTGTGTGGTCTCAAAAAGCGAAATTTTCCCATTTCCAGGAATGCGTGCTTATCGGTCAAAAAGGTGCACACAAGGCGCTCTTATCGAAGGATTAAGCACACATTTTAGCATTTAGGACTAGTTCAAATCTGATTTTCTCAAAACTGTAGAGATTTTAAATACTTGCTTGATTCCATAATGTGTTCCTACCTTGTAAATACTTAGGCTTGACATTAATTAATGTCATATTCTGCTATACAATTTTCCAGTGTTAACAGTTTCCCCCTAATATGTGAGGTCTAGTAAGAACTATACTGCCAAAATACATTATAGTTTCTTTTCTATATCATGCACACAGAGAGAGAGGCATGCGTGAATCTTGGAATTAACAACACCTTGCACCGTTTCCGAGATGATCATGGCCTAAGGGATCCATGCAAGAAAATAAAATATACAACATATATACAAAATTTCAACGAGGGCATGTCCCATGCTCGTGATGATATGGCTAGTTAAACAAAATTGACAGAGATATGTGATGTATGTGTCACTACTATGGTAGTGATGCTGGCGGTTGTTGAAGACGACTATTGATGCCCTCAGGGGCATTTTTTCTTTGACGATAGGTGGAATGTGGTACCCATATGCGTAAACTTGGTATGGCATCTATTTGCACAATGTACGCATATGTACTAGTTGGGACCTTCCTGTGTAAGCATTGTTGATAGAGACGCTTATGGAGGCACGGGTCTTCGAAGGATCTGATCAAAGTGCAATGGTTGTAAAGTATGATACCATCATGACATGAAAGCTTCTGTTGTAGTCGAATTTCAAGAGGATCGATTACATCTGTGGATAATGATGTCTCCCACAGTTCCACCCGAGGATACCCCTTTCCATGGGGAGGGGTGATCCAAGGTACCGCTTCCTTTTTGGCAAAAAGTTTTTGAGGTCAACAAAAAGGAAGTGTTAACCGAACCATGGGTCGCCAACCTGAATGGTCGGGGACCTATATGTGATTGGTTTAACATAGGAATTTTGGTGAGAGGTGACTGAAAACAGATGATGGGGATTCAGTGGCCCGAGGTTGGAGAAGACTTTAGCATCTTGGTGGCAGTCATAGGTATTTCTGAGAGCGAAAATACGTGGAGTGGGTAGGACTTCCAGGGCGTGTGTGAACCAGCTATGAATGTCATGATGGTGCGTGTGTGGGGGTGAAATACTCTGACCAAGGGGAGTGAGGGACTCCTGCCATGGGAAAATATGAAATATGAGGGTGAAGAGGTGAAGGGCATCATTTGCGGTCTTTGTACACTTAACGAAAGAATAAAATAATGAGTTTTGGTTTGCACAAAACTTAGAGATGGGTACCCAAAAACATGAAAGGGTTTATTCACTAAAGGTGTGAGGATGGTGTTTTTTTGGGGGTGGGGGTCCCGTTGGTTGGTCTTGTTATTCATCAGTATTTTTCACTTGTTGGTGATGACTAGTTGTTACAACCAAGTTTTCTAGCAGCTGATCTCAAAATTTGTCAAATTTGTCAGGTGGAAAACACCCATAAATATTTTTTCCCTCCTACCTTCTCAATCAGCCCATGACGAGATAAAACCTCATTTTCAAGCCCTATCTAGTTTCATCCATACTAGTCTGTCCATCAGCTCCAAAGAGAACAATCCAAATCTGTCCAAGAAGTCTCCCCTAAGTTAGGTAGTGGCGCTTTAGGCATTTATCCCTTGGAAAACTATCCTAAAGCCAAAGAACCTCTACCTATTATCAACCAATCCTAACAGACCTTCCTATTCTGCAAATAAATTTTGGTTACACCCTTAAGTCACGCCACTAACAAGCCTTGAAGTCTCAGTAATACATATGCCACAGGTCAAGCTGATATTAGGTAAATGTACAGTGTTTCAATTCCTTCGTCAAAGAGCAGAAGTATACTAGTGTTCCAGGAGACAGTATTAAACTCAACATGAGAAGACAACTGCTTCTCATGTGGTTTTCAGTCTGGGATGCAAATACTGGACATATAGTTATCTCATTAAGCTCCTACAATCATAGTCAAAGGTTAGTGAATTATAAATGACAAGAAATGCTTTGCAGATACTGGCCAAATTTCTTGTGATGTATAAAAGAGGGACAAAGGTATTTGAAAAGAAAAATTACATGTCTCAGAGAAATGCCCATCATGACTTATTGTAAATTTGTCATATTCATTTTCTTAAGCATAAATAGGCAGTGAAAGGAAATATAACACTGTTTAAAAGCTGATGAAATGGTATCATTGAGAAAACCTCCTCCATACATGAGCAGAGGGTTGAAATACTGAGAAAACCTCCTTCATTTTACAAGAAGAGGGTTGAAAGACTAAGAAAACCTCCTTCATTTTACAAGAAGAGGGTTTGGCACTGTGATAAAGGCCTCCTTCATCCAATAAGAAAAGGGCTAGGGATAGATATTGATTTTAGGGTTTTCAATGACTGAAAGGCAAATTTTAAGAGAAGTGGGAGAAAATTGAAGGCTTATGGATAGAGAAATGGTGTTAAAAACAAAGAGAAAGTAGGGGTACTGTAATGATCAAAGAGGCTGACTTATCTCCTATCAGAGATTTCCTTCAAAATCAGTTTGGAGTCAAAATGAACAAACCCTACTGAGGTATGTAATTTCATTAAGGGTTTCCGAAGATCACTCTCCTTGATGAACAAGCATGAAATCTAGTCATTTTTTGCCTTCAAAAACAGAGTTGAAATTAGTAAAAATATATTCAAAGTTTAGAGGTTGAGAGATGGGTTAGACATAGGCCAAAGAGTGATGTTAATATTCAAAAACGTTTTGCTCTTCTTGTTCATGAAGAACTTTTTTCAACATCTCATCATAATGGACAAGAAGGTAACCTAAGCATGTTTTCTGAAGGAGGCTTTGCAAATAGACACACATGTTCATATATATGAAGAAAGGATATGGAAAGTGTTTCAATTTCAGGGAAAAAATTCAAAGAAATGAAGCATGATGCTGTCACAAACAAGGGAATTTTTATACATATGAATATGCCTGGTTGTTGCAGATAATTGCAGGGAAGGTCTTTAAACTTCTTTTTGATAAACAGTTCTTTGTCAAACCTAGGTGATACAACTAAGGTTCCCACAATCAAAGAAAAATTTCATTCAAAAGGCGCATCTACAATCATTTATATGGCTCGGAGTAGGGTTTTCCTCTAAAAAACAGATATCAACAAAGGAAACAAGTTTCCTCCCTTAATAGACAAACAATGAAAAAATATTTTAGCCTTGAGATGTTTTCAGGGGAAAGTCATATCTATGAAAACTTTCAATCAACCTCCACAACACTTTATTATCAACATAAGTTGGTTATGGGCCTCTTTGGAATTTTGAAATTTAGTTAATTTTCATTATAAAAAAAGCCTTTCAAAAGGTTTTCAAAACCCTCATGAAACAAAGTTCAAAGGATAATTGGATTTTTCGACTTTAAGAGGATAGGAGACCATTGCAAACCCATTTGCAAGTTTCAAAAGCATTCACAAACGCCCTCTTAGCAGCCCATTGGAGAAAACGAGAAATTCAAGAAATATTTGCAGAGTTTGAAGCTTTTAAGCCCGCGTGGCATCCCTAGAAAGGTGGGCAGCCCGTTCAAAAGTGAAATTACACAAGGCTATAACGTTGGCGCGGCACACCTGTAGTGGCGCACGGTGCACCTGTGTGCACGGTCACAACTGCCCGAAGGCCGACCCGACACCCCTTTCGCTGCACGACGCTCTTCCTTTTGAACATGCCGCGCCTGTTGAATGATCAAAATGCCTTCAAAAAAATCTCTGAAGCTTCCAAACGATCAACGAAATCCCGTGAAAATTTTGCAAGGTATTTTTCATTGCTCCTTGCTAGTTTTTGAAAATCTGAAGGGGGTGACAGAGTGATTTTCTCCAAGGGGGAAATAGTGATAAGGAAGGTAGGGTGTTTTGACAAAAATCCAAGGTTGTTGCTGCTATGATTGCCCAATATTAGTATAGTGAAGGTGACGTGTTTGTATCAGTTTCAAAAAAGCCTGAAATTGCCTTCAAAGAAAGTGGTAAACCTTATGCTAGTGACACAGACCATTTCAAGTGATAAAAGGGAGTGGTGAAATGGTTTTAAGAGCCCTTATTGATTTTCAAAAACAGTGATAGGTGGATGCTTTAAAACCATCTCAAAAGACCCTTACTGCCTTTAAATAATAGTCATAGCCCACAGATAAAATAGAGTTAACCTCTGTCTACGAATATAAGGTGAAACAGTGTTTGTGAAGGGAAAACAATGATCCTAAGGTGAACATAGTTTTGTAAAGTGAAAGCAGTGGTCATATCTGTAAGCCTTGTCACTTCAAGAGTGTCCCTTTGAATGGTGAAAGAGCTAACTCTGTCCAAGCCACCAGATTTCCATAAAAAGAGTATTCTATGAAGATCCCTTGAATTAATTTGAGGGTGTTTTTGTCTACCTGGGTATAAGAAACAAGTGATCCTAAGGTGAAACAGTTTTGTAAAGAGACAACAGTGATCATGTGTGAATGCTTTGTCACTTCAAAAAATGACCCCTCTGTAGGGTAAAAATAAAACCTAATGCATGCCTTCCATTGTTCCATAAAGCAAGATATGTTATAAAAGCTTTCAAATCAGCTGAAGGTGTTTGGCTTACCTTTGTATAGAAACCATTGAACAGCAGAAGAAGAGTGTTGTTGGGAAGGGTGTTTTTGTTTTTCTCTAAATACAAGGCTATTTTGCTTCTGTCAAAACACAAGGGGATATCTATTCTACAAAAATCCACCATTACCTCTTTTTCAAATTACCTTGCCCAAGCACAGTAATCATTTGACTGAATGAATTTTATTTGATAACTATTTTTTGATTGGCATAAAAAAGGGACAAAACAGTAATTTGTAAGGAGCAGAAAGTTGGTGTTAAAAAACCATTTCACATAGCATTTGAAGTAGTTTGCCTTGGTAAAACAGTGACTAACAAATATGATTGAGGTGTTCTTGAGAAAACATTCCAAAGGCCATTTGAGACAGCTTAGTATTGCAGATAACATTCAAAACAAGATGCCCCCCATGCAAGACAGTAGGAGTGGCCTGCACAAGAGATTTGAGCTTGTTTCCACTGAAGAAGTGAATGCCCATCCATCAGTCTTGCTTAATTTCCATGAGGTTGGGTGTCTATATTTTTCCCAAAGAGTGCAAGAGGTGAAGAGCTATTCCCCTTTAACACACCTTTGTTCTTTGAGGTTTCAAGAGAAGCATTTTCAGCTAGTAGGCCTAGATTTCAAATTCTCTCCATGGTCCATCTCCAAGGCCACCAAAATCCCTTATATAGGGGAGAAGTGATTTAAACAAAACCACCTGAACTCAGAAGAATACAAGCCCTTTCTAAAGCCTGAGCATAGAGATTCATGTCCATCCATTTTCCCCTTCTCATATCTAATGACTAGTTACGCCCCCCTCATGACTATCATCATGAAATACTTCACTTGTGATGGAAGATTCTCCCGAGTCTATGCCTATCATATCCAATTTCTCATGCATTTCATGAGGGCTAAATTGCTAAATCTCCCTTTCTTCCTACATAGAAGTATTGAGAAAATGGCCTCCATTATTCAGAAAAAGCCTCCTTCTCAGCAGAGAGCCTGCCTCTTCCATCACTCCCTCATCAAAATTATCATTCTTCATCAGCTTGAGAAGAAGGAAGTTGCTTGGGATACTTTCATCACACATCCGGATTTCACCAATGTCCCTTCATTTCATACATCTCATTCACCTTCTACTCACCATCCTTCACCTTCTTCTAGCAAACCTATTCCCAAGAAACTCAAATTTACCATAGAACAAGAAAAAAAGCATGATGAGGAAGAAGAGCATGAGAAAGAAGAGGAAAGTGTTGATGAGCAGCAGCATGATGAAACAAGGAAGCAAGGGGATGATGAAGAAAGTGATGATGAGCAGCAACATGATGAAACAAGGCAGAAAGGAGAAGAGCGCCATGATGAAGAGGAACATAATGACGAACAACAGGCTCATGGGCATGATAAAGAGGAATATGATGATGAGAAGCATCATAGTGAGGCAGAACAGCAGACTTCTGAGCATGATGAAAAAGGACATGATGATGAAGGGCAACATGATAAAGATGTGCAGCACAGTGAGGGTGAGCAGTCTCATGAAGATGATGAGAAACATGATGATGAACAGGTGCAGCAAAGTGAAGAGAGGAAGCCACATGTTGATGAAAAACAACCTCATGAAAAGGAACTGTAGCATGATAAAAAGGTGCAACACAGTGAGGATGATAGACCTAAAACATAAATTCACAAGCACAGTCAAGGCATCCATGAAGAAATCGAAGACAATGGCAAGAATGATGAGCAAAGTGACAAGGGTAAAGAGCCAATGGAGCATGTGTGAGTTGCCTCTCCTAGGCAAGGGGCCATGCTCTCTTCTCTGACAGTGGCCAAGCCCTGGATATCAAAGAAAAGGGTGCCTAGAGTTTTAACTCCAAATGTGACTAGGGCCCTCCGAAGCAAGGGAAAATTTCCCAAGAAGCCCATTGTCAAATTTCCCAAGAGGAGGAAGACTAAAAGGGCCACCCAAAGCAAAGGAAAGGAGAAGGAAGAAAGGAGTCATGAAAAGGAAAGGGAATTCGACATCATTCAAATCCAAAGTGATGATGGTTAAAATGAAGCCCGGATCCTAGAAAATCTCTTGATCAATAGAGAAAACCAAATTGATGCTTTGAGGACTAATCTTGATAGGGCTAGAAACTTCAATCACTTTTTGCAAGTTCAAAACAAGCAGATGAGTGTCCATATGACTGTATATGAGACACGGGCCATCAAATAAAAAAAGGAGGCCTCCAAAGCACAAATGAGATTGGAATAAATCATGGGTGAGATCGATGAGAGCGAAGATGAAGATCAGCCTAGGCGAAAGAGGCCAAGAACCATGGGGCTCAAAAATGCCCTTGAGAAACAAAAGGAAGAATAAGATGCCCTTCTCCAATCTACCCCTCTTAATACATTGTTCGAACAAGAGATAGAGAACAATCGGGAAGCATGGCTTGAGAGAGTTAATGATCACTTGGAGAAGGAAAATAGAGACTTGGACCTTCAACGGAGCATGATCGGGCATTATAAAAAGCTCAATCAGTTTGCCCGGCGTAAATTGAAGGCCACTCAAGAAAAACTCAAGGAGGCTAAAGGGAAGCGCCCGACACCAAAATTGAGGAAAGATACCTCAGGGCTCCAAATTTTGGCCTCATCTTCACAACATGTTTTTTAAAACCCTTGAGGGTCATGCTTGCCAAATTTGGGCGAAATTCGACAAATTTTGGTTTTTTGTCATTTTTGGGTTTTTGGCTAAAACTCATGGGCATCGCCATTTCAGTTCGGGGCATCCTCAAAGGATGAAAATGGTATCATTGGATGCCATAATTTCAAGGGAACATACTCAGCGATTTCCATATCAATTGAAGATCATTTTCTCCCCCAAAATGGCTAAAAACACTCGCATTTTCTACACTCTACCCCATTTATCAGCAAGGCCTATGTTTTTGGTTTTTTACACACAAGTCTGTTTTTGGAGGACTTTCAGTGGTCCGTTGGGATCAAACTAAACATTTTCAGAAATTAAACAATCATATCTTTCTAACGAGCCATCATGGGCCTCACTTCGACATTGGGAAGGCCTCCAAAAGTTGCCGGAAAGTCAGGGGACATTTTGCTGATGTATTTTTTGAGTATTTTTGTAAAAATTGAACCTTTCAAAAGTGACTTTTCTTCATGTGCGTTTAGCTATTTTTGTAAATGATAAGTTATGAAAAGTCAATATATTTCCTTTTTTAGCATTTTTGAGATATTTTATTAGATATTTTGTGCCTTGGGCTTTGCAAAGCCTCAAGGACAAAATCAGATATTTTGGATAGGCCAATGAGATTGCGAGTTGAACTAAGAGGTTTTCCTCACTTTGGCATATATATTCCAAAGGCTTTCATTGTAAACAAGGCTGAACTTGATGAATAGAAGCAATATATGGTCATATAAGCTTTGGAAGAAATACTTGTCTTATGCTTTTGGATAGTTTTTTGGATGTTCTTGGATGATGAAAGAGGATTGTTGTTGGATTTCATGACTTGGTAGAATGGTATAGTCTCTCTCTCTCTGTTTTGTTTCCTAGTCTTCATTCATAAATCCATGTTCTTGCTTGCTATAAGACAGTAGAGAAAAAATTTGAGACATGCCCTTGGAGGCACCTCAAATTTCTTGTTTCTTTATAGTTTCCATGTTTTCTTCATTCTTGGTCATATTAAAGAATCCTTGATTGCTCTTTAATAACTGAAGAATATTGTTTGCTTGTTTTATTTGTGGTTTTATGCATGTTAAGTATGATTTACGGTATGCCCTGCTTACTCATGGCTAGCCATAGCTCCACCTATGAAACTTCTCTTTGACTGATTGGATTTTCATTTGTTGAACCAAGGAGGTCTTGTTCTGATCTTGCCCTTTGCCTAAAACTATGCAATCTTATTTTCAAAGTGCCCAATAGCTTGAAGTACTATGTTTAGGCATTCCTACATAGTGATTTGAGTTGTTTTTATATCTTAAATGTATTTCCCCAAAGTCTGATAGCCATTTCCTAAAGTTAGAGAGTCATATATCTCTATGCATGGCTTGAATGTTTATTTCTATGCATTGATTAGCTTATAGTTTCATTTCTCATGATTAATGGTTTTCCCTACCATGTTTATGTCAGCTATTAAACTATTTATGTTTGAAATCCTTTGTTCTTCATAAGTTTAATGTCCATCTCACTCCATTTTTCCCAAAAGTCCATTTTACCTTGAATCAAATCGACCCTTCAGCAACCTTGTATCACCATCTGAAAGCTTTCTCGGACCTTTTTCGACCCCATAGCCCAGTTGATCCGACATCCTTTTACCTATCTTAATCTTTGATCAGTTCATCCCTCACAACTAAAAAACCAAAACTAAAAACCTACTTCATAACTAGCCTAATACAAGAACAAAATAAGCAAACACACAGTTATCCCTTACACAAATAGAGAGAGCCCTCTCTGAGTCTAGGAAGGCTAGGTCCTTGGGCTCCAAAGACTGGCTTGATGTTACACTGTCATTTGGCTTGCCAATCAGCCAAATCATGGGACACTAACAGGTGTCATGTGCAGGGTTGATGAAGCGAATGAAGAAGTGTCGCAAATTGGATTATGCTGATGGAGGTATGGTGGTCCAAATGCAGTGCGCGGAGGTGCACTTTCAATCTGCTTGTACAACCTGGTCGTCCGAGAAGGGGGTTTTAGTTTAAATGGTAAACTTGACCTTATGGATGATGAATGGATGGGTCGAGGTGCTTCCCGGATCAAAGTGGTATGGCCATGGAATCACTTGTGCTATGATATATGGTCTACTTTGGGTGACGGCGCCATGGAGGGGAGGCTCTATCGACCAACGCAGATGATTATCATGTGTAGGGTGAGTTGATGATAAACACGGTCAGGTATGAGGAACCTATGGTTTATTTCTGATGGAAAAATGATGTCAGGATATGCAAAGTTTTCTGGGACTCTATCATGCTCGGGGTAGAATGATACCTACTCCGGAACCTTCAGTATATTGTGTTGTAAGTAGTTTGTAGGTTATTCCTGCAAAAACAACTACCTCAAGTGAAAGCTTCTTCTTTTCATAAAAACATTATTGAAAGGCATGAGCTTTAAAAAGGAAGATGGGAGGGTTCATACCTATCGGCGCTGAAAATTTATTTTTCATGGAAATCGAAAGTGTGGCACCACTTTCGTTTTTCATGGCATACTGATGATGGTGCAACTTACGGTTTTCGGAATGGACCTTTTTATATCCTGTTATGGACCTCCAAAGTTCTGGAAAAGGGCAATAAATATGGGATTATGGCCCTAATCCTATTCATTTGTACTTGCTGAGTTTTAGGAGATCAGAGGTGCTTTGCAGAGCCTTTCTCATCGTTGCAGTTAGCCTCTGTACCAGGGATTAGCGATATTATGCTGAGATAACTTTCGTGAAATCCTGCATTGTAATTCCTTCAGTTTGATGGTGCCAGGGGCCATACAAATTAGGTTTGTACGACCTCTGAGAAAAAATTTCCCTTGATTGCACGGGTTATCTAGGCAAAAGAGTGCCTTACTTGTGCACAATTCTAAGGGACAGGTGCGTGAGGCTGCATTTTTCACTAATTTTTGCACGCAAAGGCATGCCTATGAAGAAGACGGGCATACGAGGGTGCGCCTGCCTGAGGGATAGGCGCGCAAAGGCCATAGTGACAGAAAATTTTGGTTTCTTTTCTATTTTTGGTTTTTCTTTGTGCTGATGGGTGCCTGTGATGCTTGGCATGTTAGTGTGGAGAGAGTGGGGTTGGCCCAAGATCCGAACCACTCTAGCTACTAATGCTTGGGCGCGCTGTCAGTTGGTCGCATGGGGCCTTCTAGGGTTTGCTGAGAACGAGTTCCTTTGGTCTCAGGACCTACTACTACATTATATTATACAACATTGGCGCCGAAGGCGCAATATGTTCGTACTGAAGGGAATGAACCTGGTGATCCGTCCTGAGACGGGTATTTACTTTGTGACCAGGTTACTGCCTCAAGGTGAGGCTCTGAGGTACCCACTCTCTGCTAGGAGAGTGAACCTAGACAGATTCTAGAGGTAGCATTGCGGTGGCGTGCCTCTTACTGACGGGTGAATCAACATTGCATCAGTGACATATGTTGTAGAGCGGTGTGCTCTGGCAGTTATTTGTGTGACTGGTGGGGTCGTTTGCTCCACATCGGGCATTTAGCCTGCAGGTTGGAGTTTTACACTAACTAAGGGGTGGGCACTTTTTCGATTTCACCCACTTTTTTTTTGATGGGATGGTGTCACAGTTGAACGAGGTCCAATGTGGATCTAATTCATTTGTGTACGCTAGCATCCTATGCAGCATTATGTATGAGAGGGTGGTGCTGCTGAGGTCGGTGGTGGTGGTGCCCATTGGGGGGCCACGGGAGCCAGAGATGAGGAGGTGGGCTCCCGTGATGCCGCAAGTCAGTGGTGGCATGATGGAGCATTACTGGAAAGCCATGATAGAGGCCTGGTTTGAGGCCAATCCAAAGATGTTCTTGCCCTACCCATATGTGGGGATGGAATTCCAGGGTGACCCAGACATGGGTCTCCCTTTTGGTTATGTTTGGGGGTCTACAGGTATGTGTTATAATTTTTCTGCATTTGTTCGAGTATTTATGTTCTTATGTGTTTTTTTCTTTACACTGACATTATTTCGGTTACTCGTTCAGATGTTGGCAAGGTAGGTCTCCTAGTGGCCTGACTGGTGGGTCATGACCCTTTTCTACGACCTCGAGGTGGTCAAGGAGGAGGTGATGTAGGTTGACTGGGTGGTGGTACCTGTGGACCTAGTGGAGATGGTGTTGGCCTTTTTGGTGAGGGCAGAAGCTCAGCTACAGTAGAGGTTGTAGTTGAGCGAGCTCGTGCAGATGCAGCTGAGGCATGCATTGCAGTACTTACGGCTCAGGTGACCGCACTTGAGGACTTCCGGGGTCGAGTGGATTGCTTGACCCAGGGTATGCCTACTCGAGGTTTTATGGATGACTTTGAGGAGGTTTGGTTAGAGATGGTGATGGCCCACGAGAGGTGTTATCAACCGACTCTACGTCGGGTAGCAATCGCAATGGCGATAGTAGTTCTAGTGGAAGCACCAAGAGCGGTGGTGGGTCCATGTGCTCCTCTTGAGGGGGCACCACCCTAGATTATTTTTGTACATAGGGAAAACACTCATTATGATGATTCTTCCCTTATTTTTCATGACTTTTGTATCTTCAGGCTCGCCTGTGGGCTAGCGATACTATTTTTTGTACTCAGATACACTAATTTTTTGATATATATATGAGAGATCTTTTTGCGGCTCTACATGGTGTGCTATTTATTTTAGTTTATATATTTTTTGTTATGCTGATGGATTTCTATGTTTTTGTTTTTAATGGATGATGGTTTATTCGAGATACATTCCAGTCTAGGATATTGTTAGCTATGCGATCAGATGTTTGGTTTTGATTCCTTGATACATGTGAAAATGTAATGTAATCAAATTGTCTGCTTAATATTTTGGAACGCAAATATTTTCTAAATAGGTGTGTGTCTCTGGTCTCAAATGTTCAGTTTAGCTATGATACTACTAACTGGGAATCAAGGTATATATGCATATGGTGAATGCCCCGATGGAAGGCGTCGCACATAAGTCCAATGACGACGTCATATTCTACCTGATTATTTTTTTCTCATCCGACGCACACGTCGTTTCAACACAGTGATGATTGATCGGGGTGGTAGATGACCCAGGCGACTGTAGCTAATTTTTGAGACAATCGTGATGCTCCATCAACAAATCCGAAATATGGTTCATTTTGGTGATCCATGTTGGCACTTTGAGCGTGTGTTTTACATAATTATTTGGGTCAAAAGTATTTTGGTGATTGGGTTTTGTGTACTTTTACTCTAGGGGAAGGGCCTTTGGGGCCCTTATGGGTAGAAATTCTTGAGGTAAAGGCTTTTGATGGGGTTAGAGAGGCCAGTCCTGTCCAGTTCCGTCAAGAGGTATGCCCCTTGTTAGAGGTAGTGTTTGATGATGTAGGGTCCTTTCCACAGGGTTTCGAAATTTCCTAGCCCTAAGGCCTCTTTTGCAACATCATAGCGAAGGAATAATTCTCCCTCGATAAATGAGCGAGGGTTGATGTGGTGGTCGAATGATTCTTCTACCCTTTTCTTGTGGGCCTCATTGTGTTGCAGCGACTATCGCCGAATTTCGTCAACTAGATCTAGTTGTACTAGGCATTGTTCTAGACATTGTGTGTCCTCAAGGAGTTTGATGGCAGCATGCCGATTTTGGATTTTGCGAAAATCAATGCAAAAGTGCAAGGTACCTTATTTTTTTGTGACAGGACTATGATGGAAATCCTAGGATGAGGTTGAGGCAATAATCCTATCACCAATATGAGCAGATACAAATCGTATACGGTGGATTGTATCATCAGCATTTGGTGGGGGAAGAATCTCCGTAATGGGATTCTGTATGAGCTCAAAGTTAGGTTCCCCATTAGGATAGTCTATTTCTAGTAGGTGGAAATTATGCCTACCACAGAGGTGCCTAAATGTTTCCATTAGAGGGAACGTCTCTGGTGTGTGATTCATGCCAGTGTAGATGGTGCATAGTGTTACTGAGCCAACGGAGGAGATAGTGTTTGATTCCATGCTACTTGTTGTTCGTGATGTGGATTCTTGGAAAGGGTGAGACGTAGATGAGGTTGTTTTTTGTCTCCATTTCCATATCATTGGCTTAGACTTGTATTCCTCTTTAGTGCAGTGTAGACTTAACGTAGCTCGTGCTACTCTCAGCTTGGGGAGATGTATACACTGAAATGTATGAAAATGTGAGAAAATTTGACAATAAGTGCGTGTGATATTCTCTTGATTTCAGAGAATTTTCTAGGGGAGAGAAGAGAGTATGCAGAGAATGTTTGATAGGGGCTTGAGTTCTCTACATTCTTTGACTCGGTGGTCATTTAGATCACATAGGCTGCATTTTATCCTAGGCTTGGCCAGGGTTACTCTTTGGTGGTGTGCTGTCTTTTCAGGCTTGACACACCATTGCGGGGGTGGGGATATTGATCTAGTGATGTAATTTTTATGCCATTACCGGAGATCATCTTGTCTCTTCTTTATGGCATTAATCATGTCGATAGTGGGACAAATCTGCAAGGCATATGTACAATGTCACTCGTAATGATTAACCTGACATATCAGGCATAATATCCTTGATATGAAGGTTCCATCGAATTCAGTTCAAGGTTTGATGGGGGACCAGTGTCGAAAGGCTCCTAAATCAGGGCAATGGATGACTACATGGTCCGTCTTTTTGCATAACGCACACATTGGTCGTTGCTGCAAAGTGTCGTTGGGGGTAACTAGGGGTTCCCTGCTAAGCCGTTCTTCGGCTATCAAGAACATAATAGATCCGCTCATCTCATCTACTTGGGTCATGGAGCTACCAGTGAACTCGACATCCATATCGTCTTCTTGGGAATGGCGGACTGTGGATGAGCAGATGCTAGCGAGGGATAGCCTGAAGCGAGGTATGTATCGAAAATCCTCCAAAAGGCGACTGTTGGTGCATAACAGGCATGTCAATTGCACCGCCTGTAGCCTTATGTAGTAAACCCTTTCGATTGGATACCATCTGAGAATGAGTTCTGAGGCTGCGCACTCTTCCAGATAGTGCCCACATTCATCACATAGGATACAATGTATATTGGGCATTATTGGGGGACGTTCTACAATCCTATGTTCCTCTTGTAAGTATAGGACGGTGCGAGGCTTGTCGTTGATCGATTGGATGGAGGGATCCTCTTGATAGGATCACTCGACCGCATGTAAAGCATCCCTATACCATGGTATCTCTAGACAATGGTGGGTATAGTTCCCATAGGTGCCACAGAGAGAGAATGCGTGATTGGTACGCAGTGGTTTTCCTTTACCTTTTGAGGTAGGTTCCTTTTTATGTGAACGCGATGTCGAGATGTTTGCATCGGAGCCAAGGAGTGGTTTTAACTCGTCCATCTCTAGACATATGTGGGTAGCATGGCCTATAACATCGCATTTGGAACAGATTGGTAATACCCTTTGAATGGCGGGGGTCACCATATTCTTTCCTTTGTTTGTAGTTTTCTTGGTCGTGATAACCGGTTTTGCAATGGGAGCTTCCTTTGTAGGGGCGGTATCGACCATTTCTTCGGTTGGTTGGGGCTCCTTGGGGCTGAAGGGCTTCTACCCTATGGAAGTAATTTTGGTGGCTCTTATTGCAGAAGGGGGAATGAGGTACCAAACTGGGAAGGCCAATGATATGTTGGGTAACACCAGTGTTGCCAAAACCTGGTGGGAGACAAAGCCATCTGTGGGGTAGAGGAAAGGGGTTTTGGAGGTGGCGTACGCTAGAGAGGTTGTCGTGGCCGATGCCTCTATGTTGTTACTACTTGAGTCTGTGTCCTGACTGACCTTGGTGCTTGATGTAGACATCATGCACACCGGGGCCTCTATGGCATCGGCTGATACCTCAGGGATAATGGGAGGATATCCTAGGAATGACCTTAGGACGGATGATGGTTTTAATTGGCTAGGGCCATATTCTTGATACAGTGAAAGACCATCTGCGACTGTATCTATGTATGGTAGAATTACATCCGTGTTTGCTAGGGGATTCTTCTCACTGTGCATCAGTTGGTTGACAGCAATGATGCGATCCTCGGGCGGGAACAACATAATGTGGAAGACGAAGGAGGCTATGGTGGACATGGCGTACATATAACTCCGCCCAAGGAGTATGTTGTAATACAAGTGAGTGTCCAAGAATTCAATGTCTATGTGGATCGTCTTACCGGCTAAACAGACCGAGACATTTTGGTAGAGGCCGATGGGGGTCGAGGGACCACTGTCGTAGGCTCGAAGCGTTATGACCGAGGTTTTTAGTTCGGGATAACACAACTTCTGCCAAATTTTTTTTGAAATGATGCATGTTGATGCACCCTCATCTATGACACATCGGTGAATAGTGATATTTTTTACCGATACTGGTATCTGGAATGTGACCATTGAAGGAAGCCTAGGGGTGGATTTGTCTAAATCAAAATCCATCATGCGTGTATATAGCGCATAATGCAGAAAGTAGGGATTTTCGTTGCTTTGGGCATGGTTGTAGTACTTACAATGCGGACATAGTAGTGGGTGATTGAGATAAATCGTCCACGATGATATAATTATGGGCCGCTTTGGATTAATTATGTGCATATCTATTAGTCCCTTTTACATCTTTGGAAATGGTTCTATAGGCATCTTTGAAATGGTTAAAGGTGCAATCAGTGCACTAGTACTAGCCCCTAACATAGTGGAGTTTGGTGGGGTGTCATAACTGTGATTCCATGTTTGGAAAAACATTTCTTCCCTAGTCATATAAATTTCATGGCTGTTTTTCCCAGAATCATGTGGGTTTTGTTGTTGAGTGTTGACCGTCCCTTTGTGGGGGAAAGTTCATGCATAATAGCGGGTTGCTGGGAAGATCATCCTTGTCCTCGGTTACTTTGAAGCTATTTTAGCTTGGGGAGATTGGGATAGTGGTGAGTATAGTGCCCGTACTCACCAGATATTGAACGAGAATGGTTTGTTCATAGTGGTGGCCTTTTGCTTTGCCGTTGGGCATTTCTTGGCTTCTAGTTTTGATTCTAGTTGGAGTTACCTCTAGCCTTGGATCGTGGTGGGCATTGCTGGTTGCTTCCCCCCTGTCCAGGGTTCCCTTTAGGCTTGTTTTTCAATTTTTTCTTAACCACGTTAGGAGGGTAGTTCTCTTGGTTATACTGGTGTGGTTGATTCTGGGACGGCTGCACAAAGTTCACCTATGCATTGGTTTGCGTAGGTGTGTTGTGCGCTTGGGACTGAGCATAACGTTATCCCTTTTTTTCACCTAGCCGTTGGGGGGGAGCTCTTCCATCAATGTTTCTTCTTTCGTACTGGGTCCCCTCAGCCGGAGGATAGGGTCTTCCTTGGTGATACGCTTGCACCCTATTAGTCAAATCTTGTTGAGGCATATGATGACTTTGAAATCTAGGTTGAGACATGTTTTAGGTAGAATTATGCTCGTAACCGAGATTTTGACTACTGCTTTCTAGGTAACATTGGGTCATTGACCCAATTAGTCCATCTGCAAAGTTCTACGTGCCTTGCAATTCTTGATAAGTTTGCAGGTGTGGGGCATTAGACATGATATTGTAAATGTATCCTAACTACGTATAAATTAGTTCAAGCTTCTGGGATTTACTAATTGGGTCCTCTTCGGAGGTGGGGTATTTTTGTGCCACATCCTTTGAAATATTTGCCGTCAGAGTTTTCAAGAATAAATCTAAGAGGACCCAATCGTTGAGTTGAACTTTGCATTAACTGCGACGCCTCCTCCACTCATGAAGATGGTCAGAGATATGGATGGCGGGGTTTTGTCTAAAATGGGTCAGTAACTCCATTCTCGAATCACGGTGAATGGGAATCTAAAAATAAATGACGAATGTGTTAGCAAGGGTGCTAAAGGTTCCATGTGAAGCAAGAGGTTTCTCCACGCACCATTTCAGAGCTACTGTTGTAACAGTGCGTTGAAATAGCCTCAATCGAATAGTTCATCAATGATACTATTGGATGAGCACCAAAAGTGAAAGGTCATTACATGATTACCTGGATCTTCCAGTTGCTTGCCTTCGAACTTTGTTATATCCGAAGGGAACTTCGTGGGCATGGCAGGCCATGAATGATCGTGTGCGATGGGGTCATTTGTGAGCTTGGTTAAATCGGGTAGATTCAATGCATCTAATAAGGGTGACTGGGAGGTTGACGCCATGGCAACGTGTGAAGACGTGATGTTATGGTTAGAATGAGGGTTATTCTGTGACATACCCTGATGTGTGTTCAGTTGGATTCCAGAATGGGACACGCTCCTCTGCGTCCTAGGGGTCGAGGGGGGAGTGGTGTGCAGTGTGGTGTTGGGAGACTGATTAGGGTTACCAACTATGGTTTCTCCAATGAAGGATGAACCAATGATGGTGGAAGTGTTCCATCTTTGATGCCTAAATGGCGAAAGACCTGGAACCCCTCCCTGTAATGGGGGGAGTTCCAAAAGACGCCTGGATCGACAAGGTTCCATTGGGACCGTTTGGGTGTCGACCAGGTTAGGTTTTCGAAAAATTTGAGGGGATAGAGTCTAAGTCAAAGCAAAATTATAGCCACATACATAAAACAAAGAAAAAATAAAATGATTTTTCCTTTGACTTAATCCATGTGATCAATCAAGCAAAAATATGGTTTTTGTCTGTTTTGCGCATGATACTCAAAATACTAGAAGACATATGCGTCCTCACACACTCAAAAGTAACCGGTCCTTGAGAATATTTCTTGCGATTTCTAGCACAACGTCCCATAAGAGCTGGCGATGCCCCCAGTCAGCCGAAGAGAATCCACCAAGGTAAGGGTAGAGGGTTTGGCGCTTTCCTGCACCGTTACCTATAGGGTAAAGGATGCCCTAATTTTTAGCCACTAAGAACCACCATCCGACTTGAGCGTTCAAGTCTTGGGGTTATTGGTAGTCAGCTAACAGTACCGAGTATCATCTGGGTCAGGTAGCCCCAACTGATACCGCACGCACTGCGCCTAAGCCTAACCCCCTTTGAATCGACTCTCTGCCGCACTCGAGTTTTCTTTTCCATGGGCTTATAGGTGGATTTTGAAGCTCCCTAAATACACAACTTCTATGTTTTAATATTAAGTGTAATCAAGGTGGGTTATTGGATGCCTACCCCCTTGATCCTAACTTAGTCTATAAATTCTCTTGTGGCCCCTATGGGGAGAATTTAGTGAGTTTGTTTAAGTTAGTTTTAGGTGGCTTTCTTTTCTTAGTGGGTGAGTGTGTGAGAGCATAAGGTGAACAACCTCATAGTTTGAACATTTGGATATCGGTGATCCTTTAAAAAAAAATCCCCTAGTTAAACTGCGTTATTTTGTTCCTGGCTCAAAATGGAAAACGTGTGTGGATAATGGGCTGCTTTCAAATCTTCCTAGTTAATCTATGTGACTAACTAAAGGGAGATTGTGAATCAAAAAATAGAGCATTCATGTGCTTGCCTAGGATCGTCGGACGGTGCAAAGGCAGCACAGATTACTTTCTCTAATCGGCGATTCAATCCTATTCCCGCAATTTCCTAGATGCAAAAATTGGATTAACCTAAACAATTTCTACACTAGCTTATGCATGTGTGGCCTTGGGCCACTTACTTGGACTAGTTAATCTAAGTGTGAATACCAAATTTTTGCAAACATAAATTTTTCGGAATTCAATGGTTAATTCTCCCCCTACTTAAACTATGTGAAGCTTTTTGCAAAAAATCAACTTAAAGAGAAACTAACTCTATGCCTATAGAAAGCAGCAAAAAATGAGTTCTCATAGCGTGTGGGGTATCAAAACAAGTGCTGGAAGATACATTAGGGGATGCCCAGCACACTACAAGCACAAAAATGTAGAATATAGGGAGAAAAAATCTCATTCTAACATTTGCACGCAAAAATCCTTGACAGGTGAACCTTCCTGCGTGCAGGTCAGAGCTGAATGTGCGCCCTGTGCGTCTGTGAGGAAATACTACACGCAAAAATCCTGCAAGTAAAAAATATTAGGAGATGCCTTTTTTATTTAGTCACTCCAGTGAATCTAGGGATTGTAAGATGGGTTAGAGGACTAGCAGCTCCACTCCAGCATAGGAAAAGGGTCTCCTGCAAAATATGGCACAACCACGTCAGTGGAGTCACCAATCTTGTTGTGGTGGATTAGTTGCAAGGGTGTACGAAATCGCACCATTTTAAAGAGTGTGGTTTACTCTCTAAACTATTGGTAATAGGAAGAAAGTGATGGAGCTCAAAAGCACACAATTCAGTGAAAAAAGTATGTGAATGTATGCTCAAAGTAAACTAAAACTAAAACACAAATATACAAAATCTATCAAAGAGAGTCAAAAATATAATAATACCAACGATGGCTCAATGGCCTCTACTTATTAAACGTTTGAAATGGAGAATAAATTTTACCCACTTTCCAAAGAGCACCAAGGCAATGGCTCTAGGTCCCGATGCAAGGATGTTGCCTTCCAAGCTCTGCCTCTAATGCAATCTCCCTCTCTCTCCATCGTGGTGGACTAGGATTGTTGGGTGGCCAACGATCGAGTCCTCTTCAGCTCCAGCTCCAAGTCACACACTACTGGTGTTGCTTGGGCAACTTTGAGCAACATAAAAATGTGATCACCCTTTCTTAAGCTCTTGGTGACTTTATATAGGGGAGATTCAAATCCTCCTTCCCTCCCTTGGTACATGATGGATGGTGACCCAAGGGAGAGCTATGATTCCATTGTGTGCTCCAAATATTCCTTTGTGTGCTCACATAGTGTCTAAGGAGGTGGTGGTGGTTGTCCCTAGGTGGCTTCATATAAGGAGCAACTGTCCTTTACTTTGTGTGGTCCTGGAAAGTGACATTTTTCCATTTCTAGGAATGTGCGCTTATCGAGAAAAAAGGCGTGCAGAAGGCACTCTCCTCGAAGGATCAAGCGCTCATTTTAGAGTTTAAGACTAGTTCAAATCTAATTTTCTCAAAAACTTAGATATTTTAAATACTTTCTTGATTCCATAATGTGTTCCTACCCTGTAAATACTTAGGCTTGGCATTAATTAATGTCATCTTCTGTTGTACGATTTTCCAGTGTTAACACGACTTATGCAGACTTGGTTTTGATCCCCTACATTGATGATGTCCGTATTCTTTTTATGGGAAATATTAGAGGGAGGATGGAAGGATTGGATGTGCCCTTTGGGAGAGAGACTCTCCATGTTTCTTACGCTACATGTTTCAGGGAGAACATTGGGAAAACCATGACTGCTTCATTGCGTTTTGCTTCCTTGTGAGATGAGTCATATGCATCTCATGAGAACTTGGGAGGAGAATTTCATGGAGGGATTGATTGGGAGACACTTGGCTTATGAGGAGAGCTTATCACATCGAGGTATCACCAATGGAGGAGGAGAAGAGTTGCAACACTCACCTTTTCAGTTGCTTGAGGACATGCAACATTTGGCAGGGGACGACTGTAATATTCCCAATTAGCCATGAGCTAGTTGGAATATTAATTTTTTATTTTGATTCTTAATTTGTTGAATAATAGGGTATGGATACCCATAAATCTCCTTAGTAGGAATAAAATCACCAATAATGTGAAAGGAGATCACCTTAGTGGCTTGATAAAGAACCCTTATGTGTGAAAAGGGGTTGAAGCACATAGATTGGGTCAACTTTTACCAAATCAACAACGTTGTCATGGAGGAGTGGCATTCATTATGGGACAAGACAGTTTTGGAGGGAGACTCTATCCGTGGAAGTAGTGCCTTTAATGAGTGGGGCCAAGGGTGAGGAAGCTCACCACTTATATGAGGAAGAGGATGACAACCATAGATGGTTATGTTATGTATTTTATATTTCATATTTATGGTATGTTTAGACTTGTTGCTCTCTTTAGTTGTTTAGCTAAGATTGCAGTGTTGTTTAGAATAGGGTTTTCCTGAGTGGGAATCCCACCTCTATCCTTGAGGGAAATCTAAGGAAGCTCGTATTTTCACTATATTCCACATTCAGGCATTAGTCTAAGCTTCCGTCCTATGGTACAACATAGTTTCTGTTGAGAGATGTGCTGAGTTGTAGGTTGCAGCAGTGGAGGACACATTCGGGTGATTTCTGATCTTTTTTTTAGTGGATGAAGGTTTCCTTCCATTGGGAGGCTAGTGAGGAAGGCCCTTGAGCCTTATTGTAGCATTTGGCATCAGGCCACACTATCATTTGCCCCTACAATGTAGTTTCTGTCTTGAACTACGTTATTTAAGGGAGGAGTTGCAGGGGTGGTTTCAGTACACCATTTGGAGAAGAGGTTTTTTAATGAAGGGATCAACCTTTCATCTAGAGAGTCTACTGGAGGAGGCAGTGAATCTTCAGCCCTAGGGCTTTGATTCATTTATTGTATATTGCTGCATTTCTGAAAACCCTCTTGGGTTTATTGTTGGAGGTTGTAAAGAGCCTAGAGCTATATTTTATGTATCTTTAGAGGCATATATCAACCATTCATATTTTTATGTTCATTTTTTGTAGGAGAGCACCTAGGACTGTGCTGTAGCAGTCTTCCAGTATTTTGATATAGTATCAGCACCTCATTCTTGAGGGATTTATTTATTGGAGGCTTTTTGTATCTTTTTATATGCTATGTGGCCCATTATATTATATTACATGTTTGCTATTGTTTTGATGTATAAATAAGCTCCATATTGGTCTCATATCTTGATGTGATGTTTTACATTGTTATTTCAAGAATTTTGTTCTATATTCCTAATTTTCCCATTTGGGAATATTACATCTCTCCTATGAGGTCAATCCCCCATTGTTTAAAAGGTTATTCAACATGTAATGGGATTAATGGGAGAGGTGCATAACTTTTCTTTTCAGCGAACCTATGACACTTCTCGTAGGCCTAGACATGAGCATGTATATCACCAAACAATTTCGGCTAAAAGAAACCTACCCTCATGATCTTGTGTGAAGTAGATCACCAGATATAAAGTTCGCCACATATCCCTTCATGGAACTCGGTCATCACCTGGTCAAATTCTTTCTCTGTCAAACACAACAATAAGATCCCTGCTAGGTCTTTCCAATATAATCACCTATTTGCCACAATGTACCTTTAAGACCTGAGTCTCAAAGTGCGATACTTGGCCTTATCATAGTGAGGGGGACACCTCAAGGTCAAAAGGTATTCCACTATGTCTTTATATCATGGAGATAGTAGATAATTCACATGTGTATTTTGTGCAGAGGATTCTATGCCTTGATGCCTACATGTATCCTCATATGCTTCTCCTCTTGTCATAGATAGATTTATCCCCAAAGCTTGATAGGCTTTATCTCTAGTTCATACTCATGAATTTTGGCTATCCAGTTGCCCCTTTTTCCTTCATTGTTTCCCTGTACCAGAATATCCTTCATTGTTGCAGTGAGTACATAGGCTATTATGGTTGATTGTAAAACATACACCCAAAATTCCTTCAACAATTTGACTAGAGAATAAGATTTCTTATCCAGGATATCATATTTTAGCTTGGTGTCTCACAGGACTTGAATGAAGAATGCAATGGGTTGTTCATGTCCCTTGACATTTTTTTGTAAAAGTACTACAGCTATTGTGTGAGGTGAAGCGAAGGAGAAAACCATGAATGACTTCCCATAATGTAGACCTGCCAGTATTGGAGCTTCTACAAAAGCCTGTTTGATCCTGTTAAAAGATTCCCCGGACTCAGGGGTCCATATAACTTCACTATTATTCTTCAGTATCCCGATGATGTTTCAGACAATCTCATCATAGTTGGGAATGAACCTTCTGAGGAAATTTATCCTTCCCTAGAACACCTGTACTTTCTTTTTGTTTCTTGGTAGGGGAATGTTGTTTATCACGTCTACCTGCTTTGGGTCAATCTTCACTCCTTCCTTAGTTACTATGTGCCCTAGTAACTTCCCTTCCTCCAACGAAAACATGGATTTTTGAGGATTCAGAGACAGGCCATACCTGCAACATTTATCAAAGGTATATCGAAGGTGCTCTATATGTTCATCATCACTCTTTGAAAAGATGGTGATGTCGTTTAGGTGGATCACCACAAACTTGTCTTGCTCTCCTATGAAAGTAATGTCCATAGCCTGGTGGAATTTGGCATCGATGTTTATCAGGCCAAAGGGCATTCGGGCATACATGGAGGTTCCCTAGGGCGTAGTGAACACAGTCTTCTTTTGGTCTTCCGAGAGCATTGCCGCCTGATTATATCCTAAGAATCCATCCATCATGGACACACAAGAGGATCCCACAACCCTTTGCAACATGTTGTCCATATTCGAGAGGGGATAGCTATATTTCAGTGAGTCTCTGTTCATATTGTGGAAATCCACGCAAAGCCTGATTTCACCGTTATTCTTTCTGATAGGCACCAGGTTCGCCACCCATTCGGAGTACCTTAGAGGGACAATGATCTTGGCCTGCAACAAATACTTCATTTCCTTCTCAATAGCTCAGAGAAGATTCGGTATTGATCTATCTCAGCTTTTTCTTATGAGGCTTAGCATCCTCCCTGAGTGGTATCTTGTGCTGTATAATTTCAATATCGAAAGTCTTCAGATCCCGGTATGACCAGGTGAATACGTCTTTATATGATTGAAACAACCTAAGGTATTGATATTGGTATTCATTAGGTACCCCTGTTGATAGTTTTACCACCTTTAGATCTTCTTTTGTCCCAATGTTCATGTCCCTAACAGGCTCATCGAGGGTAAGTTTGTTGGGATTCACTGGGATATCATTTTTATCAAACAATCTCTCCAATGGTGAAAAACCCCTAGGGATGACATATCCCTTTAATTTTTGAACACGATGTCCAGTCAATGTCTCTTCCCATCTAGCTTTTGGCTCTTCATGGTCATTCTTGGTGACCGAGTCGATCATCATATTTGAGAACCCACCCACTGTTTCCATAAAACACTGGACCTAATCTTCATCTTCAAATACTTACCAATGATTTACGTTATCAAGAATGGAGGGGTGGTATCGCATCTCAACCTAATATTTGAGCAAAGGATTCTGTGGGGGGTGGAAACTACTAGCAACCACATCTAGTGAATCTGCCATTATGTTCTTATCCCTCGGCATGAACTAAATGTTAAAAGAAGAAAAGAACTTCTCGACGAAATCCATACCTCATTCCTATAAGCTCTGAGCCGCAGGTGTTTATTTTGGCATTGGCTCCTGACTTTCCTCACTACAAGCTTTGAATCTCCAAACACCTTGAGTTTTTGTATGTTCATGTTCTACGCTTCCCGGAACCCCAACAACAAGGCTTCATATTTAGGCACATGATTTGTGGCTTCAAATTGTAGCTTAAAGGAGAGGGGAACCAAGCATCCTCCTGGTGATATCAAGAGTACCCTGACCCTGTTTCCTTCCCGTGAGTAAGCTCCATCAAATTTCAAGGTCCATATTTCATTTTCTTCTCTACTCACATGATTCTCCTAGATTAGAGGGTAGATCTTAGTTTCTTGCAAGAATTTTTCATCCTCCTCAAACATAATACAAGATAATTCTCCCTACTTAGTATATAGCAGACAATTTATGGAACCATTAGATTTGGTGACCATCTTCACAAATCTGGAATCATGGTATAATCGTCTTTCCTCGCCACTGAATACTGGTATAGTGGCATAGGTGAGGTCAAGTTTTATGGATCCTCCAATCTTGGTACCCTAGGATCTGGATAGCAACATTCCAAACCGAGTTGGGATATCAGCCACAACAATGTCCATTACCACGATTTTGGCTATAATCTAGGCTAAATTTACTACCAAATATTTTATCATGCCTAAGAATTTCACCCTCTTGGAATCAAAATAATATAGATTTTTTATCAGGCCTGGATCATTTGCAACCCCAACTGCTCCATGACAGACAATGGCAATAGATTATGTGAAGCCCCAGAATCTATCATGCAGTTGTGAAATAACAAGTCATTTATAACTAGAGTCACATATAATGAAGGAGTGGATGAATCAATCTCTTCTACATGAGGTCCAAAAACTACCATGGGTCTTTCTTCTTAGAGATTGAGGCTGTTAGGGAGAGGGCCTATGCCCTGGGGCAACATGAACTGAGAGACTTGGGCATTGTATGAGGGATTTTTTAGGAGCTTGATCAGGGGGACCTGAGTCTTGACCTTTTCTAATTCTTTCTAGAGGCTAAAGGCCGTGGGATATTTTTCTATGATATAGCTATGAACTACTCTTTAGGAGGGTTAGGCAGTTTCAAGGGTAGATCTATGGATCTCTAATTTTGTGGATGATTAGAGCCCTGTTTCGAGGAGGTGGGTGCAAAGGCTTTATGATGGGAATACTATTTTAAAGGCTTTCTCCCCTTACTGGTAGAAATAGAAGGGGTCTTATATCTTGATGTCAACTCTTCACCTTGTTCCTATACTCAGGTTCTCTTCCTAGAGGACTTGAGATCATACTTCATGTGGAGTTTAGCTTACATGAAATCCACTAAATTTCTGCAGCAATTTTCAATATCTTGATCCTCTATAGGGACTTCCTTCTCTTATGGCTCTTCTTGCAGGGTGATTTCACCTTATTCATCCTCTGAGTAAGCAAGGAATTGATCTTCTTGACTGTCTGTGACTTCCTCGACCTGTCCCTCCATTTCCCCTTCCAAGTATAGGGGAGGTTGGATGTGATCTTTCTTCTCTTTCTTTTATCATTGCAATAACTACAGAGGGGGCTTCTAGTACTCCAATTTAAACTTTAGAGGGGGCTTCTAAGGCTTTGGTTCGGATGAGGAGGGGACTTCCTGGCCTCCAATTCAAACTTCGCTAGCTTATTTGAGAGCTTCTTGATCATCTTATTCATCTCTTCAATTCTATACTCCTATTATTCCCTATCTTGATTAGAGGTAGAAGCCTCCTCCCTATCCCTTCTTATAGCCTCATGCTCTAGAAGAAAAGTTTTCTTCTACCTCCAGTGCATCAGTCTGGATCTGATCTAGAGATGCAAACTTTCTTTCCCTTAGGATGAACCCAAATTCTGGCTCAAAAGCTCCTACGAAAACCACCTTAGCAACTTCTTGTGGTGGCTTTATTTCAGCGGGAAGATTATTATAAAGCTTATTGAACCTCTTTATAAATTCTGTTACATAATCATTATGTCTCTTCTTGAGAGAATTGAACTCTGTAAGAACATATCCATGGTCCCAATTTTTTCCCCATTTTATTTTAAACAAATTCTCCATTTCTTCCCAAGTGGTGACTGTGTGATCAAAAAGAGATTTGAACCACTTTCAAGCCTTTCCATACAAGGATTGGACAAAAAGCCTCAACACCACATCTAGGTGCTCTACATTTAAATTCTAAGCAAAGGCACAAAAGTTTTCAATGTCTCTGCATGAAATTACTCTCTTCCTTAGTCAACCGAGGTAGGATTTTCAGAGAATCTTGAGGCATGTCATTTAGTACTAGAGGTACAGCCGGTGGGGCATATTTGTTGAGGAGGAAGCTGGGTACAACCATCAGGGGAAGTGGTGGTATATTTTGAGGATGAATTGGCTTTGGTATAACATGTGTTTTTGAATAGAGGTTGCTATATTGCTCTGTAAAAATCTTTAGAGAATTGTAACTTCTTTAATCTCTTCGACCTCGGGAGTAGGGTACAAGGTAGGCAAAGAAATATCAGCATATTCAACTTCGTTTTATATGATTGAACTGGCTAGAGAAAATATTTATAGAGGATACTCAAGTACACAGGTTATGGTTCCATGACCATAGATGTCAACTTTCTGAGATAAGGAGGGCGAAGCTTCTAGAGTAGATGAGGGTAGGTCTGCCTGGCAGGGATGCTTTTCCTTCCAGATTCTCCTAAATATAATATTTTCAGGATCAAACACAGAAGGGGTTCTCTGCTGGGAAACATTTGATCTAGTATGAGGCCTTTTGTAAGCCAAGATTTGAATGGACTTGAAATTTTTTACAATGGAGTCTCTAAGGTGAGGGCTATGAAACTCTCAACCCTTTGTGATAACCTAATTGAAGGGTGAAGATAATTTTTTATCTTAGGGAAAGGGATTTCTAATTCGTAATCCCCTGCAACAATGCCAAAAAGATGTTGTAGCTCCTAGAGAAAATCTTGATTTTAAAAAGACCAGTTCCTACGACACCTTAAAATAAGAGGTTAAATGTGGAAAATTGTATAAATGTCTTTGAAAAAATATGGAATAAGAGAATAATGGTTTCGGTGGTTCATGGATGGAGAATACCTTGGAGTGGATTAATGTGAATTCCCTATACTGTGAGAGGGCTCAAGACGCTGTGAGGCTTGATGGATTTTAAATGGGCCAAGTATAAAAGAATGAGAAGAAGTTTTAAAATATAGAGGGGGCATTTAGAAAGAACTGAGAAGGAACCCACCAGAGACAGGCTTAAGAAGATTAAGAATCTGTCCCCTGTGAACTCAGAGGAAACAACTATGAATGAGATATGGATAACAACAGAGGTTCGTGGAGCACGAATTAAGGGAGTGTAGCAAGCTTAATACATGAGCGTTAAAACCTGAGCATTATACAGAGATCAATTCATGAATAAAATTGTAGACTACCAATAGCTATATTACACGAACCATAAAAGAAGAAGAGCATGAAAGGTGATTATACATAAAAATGACATTACTGATAACAGAAGAAAACATATACATACTACTCATTTCTCCATATGGAATCAAAATAACAAGGTTGTATCATATTAATTTCAAACAAATCTCCCAAATATGTATCTCAGAGCACAGGGAGCACAATCATACAAAACTACAGCAAAATTCTTCCAAATTCTAGAACCTTTCTTTAATCTTGGAACTAGCTACATATAGAGTTCCTCTCAAGGGTCTACGATCCTGATAATTTATGATCGAACCATACCTATGAAATCAAAATATCCTACCTAACCTACAGAGCATACATCAAGCAATTACTTATGTACTGAGAGAATTAAAACAGGAATGGGTGACATTTGAAATAGAGAGGACATGTTTGCCCATGGAGGCCAATAATGGGATCCTTCAACATGATATGGCGAAGAGTGGTCGTAGGTGGATATGCTTAATATCATCATACGATTCCATATATTTCTCTCAAACCTCTACTCCCACAGTCTGGTGATTTCCACTTAATCCATTATAAAGAGGTCTGTCATACAGCGTGAACCTAGTTCTTTAGCGGAGATCTCCTGCGAAAATCGAATAAACCACAACTTGCGTGTTCCACCCAAAAGCCTAGGTTGTGTTTGAACTGCAAACCAGAAACTATATTTTGGAGGGGGGCATGAATGGTTTGTGTTTTTGGTTTGGGGGGGTGTGAAATCACCACAAGATGCTGCGTAGCACTGGAGGCGGTATTAGAAACTAGCCATTTCAGATCCCCCCCGCCCCCCCTCGGCGTTATCCTTTTTAAGGTGAAAGGGGTGAGAAATAAATTATGAGCCATTGCATGTATTGAAATGGAGTGAAGGTGATGGAGAGATGTGAGGGGCTTAGCGGTGATGGGATGTGCGAAGACCGAATGGAAATGGCGGAAGGCATGGTGGGACCGATATTATTGACACATGGCAGAAATGATTTAAATGGAAAAGAGCGAGTAAGACGCCGAGGAACGGATCTATATGATGTGGAATGAAGGCGTGGACCTGGACCGCATACCACACATCGCAAGTTTCACAATGTAAATGAAAAGGGTTCATGTTAAAACCGCCGAAGTGCGATGTGCGATGTGGTGGGGCCTGATCGCAAATCGCAAATCGCAGGTTTTAAAGGATATCTGTGAGATGTAAGTTTTAAAATCATCGAAGTGCAGAGGGTGGGGAGGAGTGACGTGGCATGAAAGAGGTGGGACCACACCCACATATCAAAAATAACAAGTTTCATGTGATAACGATGGATGGTAAATGTTGGAATCTTTGAACTACAAAGTTCGGGGGGATGAGTGAATGTTAAATCTTGCGAGGAGCGATATGCATGCGTGAAGGGGTGACATGGTGGTGAAGGTGGGCCACCTGCACATCGGAAATCAAAATATTAATGCATCAACAACAATATGAAAGTGATAAAAAGTGTGAAGTGCGATATGCGGGAAGTTAAACATCGAGAAGTGCGAAAAGGAAAAAAGGCAAGGGGAAGGAGGAAACAAAGGTTTGCATATGATTTAGTAATGCGTTAAGGTTGGATAGGTCCAACCAACT
The DNA here is from genome assembly GCA_034641835.2 of Pinus albicaulis. Classification (NCBI taxonomy): domain Eukaryota; kingdom Viridiplantae; phylum Streptophyta; class Pinopsida; order Pinales; family Pinaceae; genus Pinus; species Pinus albicaulis. The sequence continues at coordinate 270,348,522 of CM076576.1, forward strand.
CGAATTGGCCAGAATATAGGTTTCGGCTAAGTCTTAAGAGGTAAAGGCTGAAACTTTTAGGGAGTGATATGCGATGAGCAGGGGAATGTGTGGCATGGCATGGACGAAGGTGGGACAACACCCGTAGATCTCATGTTGCAAGATTTTTATGGTAGCAGGCAGAGGTTAAATGTTAAAATATGCAGGGAGGGATGTGCGATGGATGATGTGGCATGGTGGAAGTGGGGGGCGCCTGGACCGCTCTTGAAGTGTTGGGTATTCATCCTACCCACTCCGACTCTTCGTTTGCTTGATTTTTAACTTGCCTCATCCCTCGAGCAGAATCACAAACCAATAGGTATTATGAGGAAATGCCTCGAATTGATCCATCAATTGTGTAGCATGAGATGAAGACCTATGTATGAGAATGTTAAGCCTATATGGAAAATCTTCGGTCGGTGAATCCTCGGAATGCCGTAGCTATCAAGGTCAAGGTTGAGAAGTTGTTTAAGGTGGGTTTTATATACATCGTTCCTTTGAATGAATGGGTTTCAAATCTAGTCCTGGTGGATAAGAAACAAGGAACGGTCCATATGTGCATACACCTCAGATATTTGAATAACACATGTCCTAAATATAATTACCCCACACCCATTATTGATCAGATTATTGATGCATTTGCAAGGAATGCAATTTTCTCCATCATGGATGGTTTCTTGGGTTATAATGAAATTACTATCCATCGTGAAGATCAACATAAGAAAACTTTTATTTTCCCCTAGGGTGCTTTTGCGTATAAGAAGATGCCTTTTGGTCTTAAAAATGTTGGAGAAACTTTCCAGTGGACCATGCCTTATGCTTTCCATGATATCAAGCATATCATTGAAGCTTATTTGGATGAATTAACTGCTTTTTCTCGAAAGATAATTGATCATCCTCATCATCTTTTATTTATTTTCGAAAGATGTCGTCATTATAAAATCTGGTTGAATCCGAATAAGTGCGTTTTGATAGTAACATACAGTCATTTATTGGGTTAATTGTATCTACTGAAGGGATTCATGTAGATCCTTTCAAGATTGAGGCAATACTTCAGTTGCCTCACCCATCTACCATTCGTCAACTTCAGTCTCCAAGGAAAAGCCAATTTCTTGAGGATATTTATCGTTAATTATGTCGAGATTACAAACAGATTTTTGAGATTTTTGAGAAAGGTAGTTCCATTCCTGTGGTACGACTTCGTTGAGCGCTCATTTGATTCTTTGAAAAAGGAATTAACCTCTTCTCCTTTACTAAGTCCACCTAATTATAGCAGGGATTTCCTCTTGTATCTCACCGTGGTGGAATCAACCATAGGTATGGTTCTGGTTCAGGAAGATGATGCTCTCTATGAGCATGTGATTTATTATCTTAGCCGAGGCTTGATAGGTCCAGAATTGCAATATTATCCCATCCAGAAGTTAGCTTTGTAAGCCATCCATGTTGTCCAACGATTTAGACATTCTATCCTTCTTCGCACAAATTTTGTTTTAATAGTCGTCAATGCATTTCCATTCGTTCTCAGTAGGCGAGTGATTGGGGGAAAATATAACAGATGTTTCCCCCATATGTGGTATGGGGATATTATTATATATCTTTATACTTAGAATATTCCCCTCACTTTTTTGAAGGATGAGCATAGAAAATTGTGTCACTTGGCGAAAAGCTATGTTATCATTGGTGACACTTTATAACAGTGCGGGGTTTATTCAATCCTTAGACTTTGCTTAACCCTAGAAGAAGTTGAGGTAGTGTTGTTGATCCATTCACAAAAGTGGGGAGCAAAAGTGGGGACTAGATTTTAAAACTTTTTTTAAAACTTGTAACCAGCCTTCAGAAAAGGTTCATAAGTATATAATTGTAGTAGTGGACTACTTCACCATGTGGGCCGAGGCTATGACACGAATGATGGTGAAACAATAGTCCTGTTTCTTTTCAACCAAGACATTTATCCCTTTGGTATTCCTAAAGTGATTGTCACTGACCATGGTAGTCATTTCCGAAATTCTATGATGGCTGAATTGGCTCTCAAGTTAGGTTTCTGGTAGGAGCACTCATCTCCTTACTATCCTCAGGAAAATGGGTAAGTGGAAGCCGTGAATAAATCCTTGAATTTTATCTTACAAAGGACGATCAATAAAGCTCGATCCAATTGGAATGTTATGTTGTATCCAACGCTTTGGCCATACCCGATTTTGGTTAATATCGCAACTGGTTTCACTCCTTTTCAACTGGTTTACGGATTGGAATCAATCTTCCCTGTGGCATGTGAAATTCCTTCCCTTGAGCAATTTGTTGAACTTCTTCGAGAAACTACCAATCTTGAAGAAAACCTCATTTCTCTAGAACATCTTGATGAGTAGCATCAAGACGCAACCATGATTAACAAAGCTCATAAGGAAAGGGTGAAGGTTCAGTATGATAAGTATGTGTGACGTAGGGTTTTATCTGAAGGTGACCTTGTCCTCATCTATGATCAAGACAAGGATTCCTTGCAGGAAGGTAAGTTTAAATCCATGTGGTATGATCCTTACATCGTTAAAATAGTCTTGAAAAAGGGAGCTTATGAATTTTTTTATTTTAATGGAAATGAGCTAGAGGAGCCCAAAAATGGGCTCTATCTTAAGAAGTATTATGCCTAGGCTTGTGCCTATCATTTTTCTTTGAATTGTACATATTGTATTTTTTGTGCATATTTGTCTATCGGTTTCGTTGTGACGTTGATATTTTTTATCTTCCTTGGCAGGCATATATGGATGATATGATCTATTTAGGCGTTTTCAATGGTGCTAGTCGACATACCCAGAATTTGGCTTCCGCTGCTTGGTTAATTTATTTAATTGTTAGTCTCAATGGGCATATGTATTGGTTATGTTTCGAATAATGTTGCATAATATAATTTTGTGGTCAATCTACTGTCTGAAGTAATATCTCTTGGTGTTGGTTTGTTAGTAGTATACTTGGACTCACAACTGGTGGTGTCTCAATTGAATAACATCTATCATTTCAAAGATCCTTATTTACATTGCCTATTTTTGAGAGTGCATTTATTACAAAGATAATTTAATTTCATTGCATATGTCCATATCCCATGATCAGAAGAAACAATTGCTAATTCATTAGATAATCAAGCATTATATTGGCTTATAATTCATTCATCACATTAAAAAAATAGAAAATGATCAATCATGATTGTTTATATGAAAGAGTCACAACATGAAATAACCTGTATATAGATAAGAGTAATCTATTAAAAAGGTTAGAAAAAATTGGACAAAAATTTCCTACAAAATTAGGGCTTATGTCCAATTATTTCTATCAAAAAGAAGATCAAGTCATCCTAAAATCGATGTCTAAGAGCCCTGCCTTGGATGAGCGTATCGGAAGATGAATATGGTAGTTTCCACACGTCGAAAGAGTCGGACCCAATCCCATGGTACACCAACCACGCGTCTCTGTATAACTTCTAGAATAACATCCACTACATCGATAGGCACTTAGCAAGTTAAATCCTGGAGGTTCCTTTGTATGGTGTGAAGGACTCTCTCAGGATCACCTGCGACATTTTTCTCCTCTCTTCCGCGGTGCTTGTGCCTTGGTAGACCCTCAGGTCTTACTAGACCTACATCTGTGTCATGATCAATAATTTTGTAAGTATTTTTTTCAATAAAAAACATTTTCATTTCATCATTTTGAAAATCCAAAAAATCAAATAGAACCAAAAATCATATAAGAAATCTTACCAATTACTACACATGCAGCACCAGGTTGAAGGGGCAGATATGGGTCTTCTCTGAATTCCATACTTACGTAGGGGTAATCCTCAGTGGTGATCACTTTTTCTCCCCACGAAAGGAATAAATCATCATCAAAGGTATTCATAGGGACCTCACCACCCCCTAGTCCCTTCATTAGGTCAAACCACCTTGCTATGGGTGGATACCTTGGGCTACTAATTGTTGCAATCACCTTGGGTCAAATCCCAAGTAATCTCTGAAAAAAGGAATTGCAAAGGATAGTGCCATATCCAAATTTCCTGGTATTATTCTTCCGAATTGAAGTCAACTGCTTTTTCAAGTTGGTTAGTAAATATGTGCACCAATCATATAATGTATTTAGGAAATCTTTTGCCAAACTCATTGTAGCTGGTGAGGCTTGATGCAATGATTCTGATATGGATACTTGGACAACGGTTAAAAGAAGTATTTTAATTTATAATCCCTCTACATCTCTCATTGGGATCTGAGTCCCAAACTTCTGAGTATCTCTTGAACAATAGAGTCATATGTAGTCATCTAAATTGATTCCTCCTGGGGCCTTCCCTTGCAAGTGTATTGGCTCTCCTCTTTGGGAAAGTCTAGTGATGAAGTATATGTCTTCTAACTTGATCCATAGAGGCATCTGATCAATAATAAAGGCATCCCATTTTGGATCCCAGTAATTCACAAGAATTCCAATAAATCTTGTGTTTGTCTTAATTGTCAGACCAGGAGGTAACTCCGCAAAACTGAAGATGCATTAGATGGAGATTGTGTGTGTACTTATACATGGAAGTGATACCATTGGGATTCACTTCCCAATTTCTCTTGGCCTTCCTTAATTACTAAATTACAATAAAATACAATCCCAACCAATCCCTTAGGATTAGGTGTCAATATTCCTCCCTTTAATCTGAAGGGATTTTGGTGAGTCCAACCATCGTTCTGAAATTTTCCAACTTTTGTCTTCCAAGCGCTTTGGTGAAGATGATTTCGGTCTGCTCATTTGTGGAAAAATGACGTAGATGGATAGTTTTGGCCTCAACATGATGTCAAATCAATTGGTATTTTGTATTTATGTGATTTTTTTTATCATGGAACTTCAGGTTCTTGGCCAACATTATTGCATAATTGTTGTCGATCATGAGTGGTGTTGAATGCATTTGTTCCATCTGCAAATCTTCTAGTATTTTCTTGAGCCACACAATTTCCTTTGTTTCTTCAGCTACTGCCACATATTCTTCCTCAGTTGTGGAATCCACTGGAATTGACTGTTTGCGTGCTCTCCATGAGACAACTCTTGATCCAAGACTCATGGTATAACCTAAAGTAGACACCCCAATTTCTTTGTCCCCATCAAAGTTTGAATTAGAGTATCCAATCAAGCTGAAATTGCCTACCTGTGTATATTTGAGTCCAAAGTCTAGATTCCCCTTCAAGTAATTTAACACTCTTTTTGCAGTAGACCAATGTTCTTCACAAGTTTTTTGCATAAACTTGGAGAGGATTCCAACAGCAAATGATGTGTTTGGTCTGGTGGTTGTTGGGTAGATAAGACTTCCTATAAGCTGTCTATACTTTGTTGCATCCTCAAATTCCTTCCCTTCAATGGATGTGAGCTTAAAATTTTGTTCCATTGGAGTGGTTAAGGGAATGCATTCATTCATGCCAACCTTGTTCAAAATATCTCCAATGTACTTATTTTGAGAAATAAATATAAATTTAGGATGTTCAGTTACTTCAATACCCAAATAGTAATGAACATAGCCCAAACCAGTCATTTCAAAACCTTTATTCAATTCTTTCTTTATGGATGCAATATAAATCTCATTGTTCCCTATCATCAAAATATCATCTACATACACCACAAGATAGACAACTAATTTTTCAACTTTCTTAACAAACAAAGTTGCATCATCAAGATCAAAATTTTTGAAGTCAAGTTTCAGAAGATTCACAGTTAATTTCTCATACCAGGCTCGCGGTGCCTGCGTGAGGCCATACAAGGATTTTATAAGTTTGCATACTTTGTGTTCTTGGCCCTACACAACAAATCCTTCTGGCTGGGAAACAATTTTTTTTTCCTTTAGATCTCCATTCAAAAAGGTGGTTTTTACATCCAACAGATGGACTTTCCATCCCTTCTGAGTTGCTAGGGAAAAGAGTGTCCGGATGGTGGCCCATTTTGCTGTGGGCAAAAAGTTTTATTCATAATCGACCCCTTATTTCTTTGCAAAACATTTTGCCACAAGCATATCTTTGTGCTTGTTAAGTGAGCCATCTGCTTTGTACTTGTTCTTGTAGACCCACTTACATCTAATTGGTTTGGTTCCCAAAGGAGGATCAAACAACTTCCAAGTGACATTCTTTATCAAGGCATCATACTCCTCTTGCATCGCTTCATTCCATTCAACATGAGAAGTGGCTTATTTGAAAGAAGTTGGTTCATGATCTGTAGAAAAATTCAATTCACAGTTATAATTAATATCCATATCAACAACTGAATCAGAATTATCTATGTCACCTTCATTTTTTCTAGTGGAACTTCTTGTTCCTGTCTTTCCAACCTCATCAGCACAAACATTTTCTAGTGTCTTTGTGAGATGGGAGGGTGGACGTGAGGGGGATGAGGGAATGCCAAGGGGTGAGGTACGGTGAGTGGTGTTGGGAAATAGTGAGGGTGAGGGAGGCCGAGCAAGTCAGGGAGGTTATGTGTGAGGGGGCGGGGGATGGGAAAGGAGGCTGAGGGTCCAAGGGAGGGGAGCGAGTAGGTAGATGGGAGGGTGGACATGAGGGGGGTGAGTTAAGGCCAAGGGGTGAGGGGTGGTGAGCGGGGATGGGAAATGGTGAGGTCGAGGGAGGCCACGGGGCAGGGAGGGTCTATGGAGAAAGGTGGCCAAGGGTCTAAGTAGCTGGTGAGGCTATGAGGAGGGTGGAGTGCATGGGAGGAACTATAAAAAAAATTGCATGGTAATTAAACAGCCTGTAAATTCCAGCCTAAACGTATGGTGTGTTAAACAAAATTCAAGTGTAATAAGTAGAAAAATGCAGAATTATTCAGTACTTTCAGATGCAAGGTGGAGCAAGAGACCAATTCTAGAGCACCAAAATTACTTACCTATGATGCACAAAATGCAGAATATGAGGGAGTTGCAATTTAAAAAGGGAGAATGCCTTAAATGGGTCCGGTTTCTAATACCATGTCAAACCATGAGGTAACTCAAAAAAATGAAGATGCATTAGATAGAGATTGTGTGTGTACTTATACATGGAGGTGAGACCATTGGGATTCACTTCCCAATGTCTCTTGGCCTTCCTTATTTACTAAATTACAATAAAATACAATCTCACCCAATCCCTTAGGATTAGGTGTCAACATTAATGTTTGGCATTTTGAAGAATTTTAAAAACCACATCCTCTAAGGACATCCAATCCGAAAGGATTTTCCATCACTTCATTATAAATGACATTGTGTTCCCTCTCTCTCCAACTGATAGGCAGCCTACATCAATCATGTTTTCCATCCATTAAATCTTTGATTCAAAAAATTGCGTTGTGCATGTATGGGTTTATTTCATACATAGTCGCGTATACACCCGACTTCAATATAGTCAACCCGCGTATACATAGAGGATTAATCTAAAATTAATATTCCTATAGTCAAATGATTTGAAAATAGGTTGAACTGATTAAGAAATTCACTAGGAATAATTTTGAGGGGATTACCTAGAAGATTCGCGGTGATTCAGCTGATAAATTGGGCAGATTGAAGTTTTTGGATTTTCTCTCTAGAGATTTTTTCTCCAAATTCTCAAATAAAAAATGACAGATGTAAGTAAAAAAGGTGTATTTATACCAAAATTTCAAAGATTTTCAAAGCCCACTTTTATAAAGTTTGTGTCTATTTTTTGAATTCATTAAAATTTATGACCCTTTTTTGCTTTCAAGTGTTGGGATAGGTTTTTTTCACGACCAATTGATGATTTTGAGACATTTTTTACTACTTTGATTCCATGACCATTGACCCATCATGGCAGGTAATTTTTTTAGCATTGGCATATAGGTTAGGGAAATCCATTTTTCATTGCATTATGCATTCTAGCCTCCATACTATAATATATTTCCATAGGGTCGACCCCATCATGTTATGATTATTGAAACCATTTTCACTCGTTGATTTATAAAATCATGATATGACGCTAGAGCCATCCTTTACATCGACTTCCTAGTTATATCCTCGCTAGAATATGTGGCCCATGCTGAAAAAATTGGGTAGGCTCGCGAGTCCTCTTTAGTCCCACCATGACCTTTGCGATGAAGCTTCGTTCTACTTATCCTTCGCTATATTTCTGGATTTATACCCTAGAGGCTCCCTCTTATTGATTTTTTCTATTGCATTGCATGTTGACTATTTGTATATTTTGCCCTTAAGTTGACTTCACTTGGAATCGTGTATAAACTAGTTTTTTACCATGTATTTCTACAAAATGAACCTTTCAAACACTTAGCATCTGCAGCTTGACACCCTTTTCCTGCAAACAAAACATTCCTCTGAGTGTCATCTACCAGTTTCGCCACATTGCATCAAGCATAGGATTATTCCAACCCCGTGAACTATTGAATTTGTTTCCCGACATTCATTCTCTCCACTGTACTATAGGAATTATTTTATTCCTTTTTAGGATTTTAATATGAAAAACATAAATATATATATATATATATATATATATATATATTATAAAAAAGAGCAGGAATGGGACATTACTTTCATATTTGGTAGCAGCTAGAGTTAGTTGTGTCACGCTTGAACAAAGTGAAAAAAGAAAAGTGTTTTATCCATTGGGATGGGCTTTAATTTTACTTAGGAGAGCCATAACCTTGTTATTAAGTCGTTACTCCCCCGATTGGTTATCTCTTCCAATCATATGGAGGGCTTGTTCATGCCTCCTCCATGACAAGATTATACAAAGTTAGCATATGCTTCCATATAGTCACATTTGAGTCGTGATTTTGTTCAAGGGATGTAAACCTGAGTTGACCTTTTTGCGGTGTCTCTAGACTCAATTTTCAGTTGGCCATACCCATTCTATCATAATTATGTTCTACCACATTAGTTATTTTGTCCTTTCCTCGTGCTATTTAACAAGGCCTCATTGAATTATTGCTGGCCGGTTTTCTCTTATTGACTTCGACAAATTTCTTTGGGAGTAAACCTAGAGCCGCACCCTGGCCCTATTTCCATCATTGATAGGTGATCTTGTGCTCAACATAGATCAACATCATGGGTCTTTGACTGAGTGGTTTCCCTTGTGTTTGACGTCAGCTATCATTATCACACATTAGGATTTGTTTAGTACCTTGGTTTCCATTTGACCCTATTGGTGGATTTTTTGCCTCTGTGTCAGCTTTCATTATTGGTTGGTTCAGAGGGTTTCTTTCATGCACTAGCTAGATTTTGTGTATGTAAAAAACATGCTTCGAGTTGGTTACTTCATATTTCTTCCTTTGATTCCTTCCATATTATTGTCCTATGGGTTACACTCACAATGGATTGATGTGGGATGCCTTAATACCTTCCTTCGAGTAGATATTTTCCCATCAACTCTCTCTCATTGCTTTGGGAACAAGCGCTAGAGTCCTTTTTCAATACCTTAGGGTTTGTAGTCATCAGTGGCAGACTCCTTCACTATCGAGAGTGAGAATACATCAATGTCTCATGATTGGTAGATTCGCTCAAGTGTTCGACTTCAACTAATTCATTCACACTTGTTACATTGTACTGGGGTACCTTGATTTTCATCATCATTATTGGTGAGTTGTCTCATGTTTGTTAACGATATACATTAATGACCGGTAATCAGACAATTTCTCACTAGGTCTACTTTGGCTCATTTATTCCCATATTGTAGAAATGTATCATGGTGATCGGTGAAGACCTCGGGATTGCATCAGGATGCTTTGGTTCATTTGAAAACTCTTTCAGATTTTTGCAAGTGACACCATCCACCTTATATGTTGCATCTCATCACAACAACATCTTATATGTTGGAAACCAAGTTGCATGGAGTACCATAATTATACTCTTTATGATTCGGTACTTGGAGATTCAGTTATGTGGCTTCAATGATCAGATATATTTCTCATCATCATTGATCAGTTCTTCTCTATATAATACTATGACATGACTTTGATATGTAATTTTTGAGGGTGTGATCAGAGGATCCAATATGTACTTTGCAGTTTCTTTTGCACTTGTATACATATTGGATTTTCTCCATACTTGATATGCGGGCATGATTTAATTTCACTGACCATGGGTATGCCCGCCTCAGACATGAGCTTACTTTATGATCTCTTCCATTTGTTTTTGGCAATGTGAAATATGGTGAAATCCTCCCAAGTCCTCGCATGATCCTTTTTTTACACTTAATACATTTCGGCCATCATGTACCCCTTCGAACCTCATATATTAGGGGGAATCTCTTATAGCATCATTTCTCACCTTTATATAATTGATGCTCTATGTTATGGCCTTGGGAAACCCTTTCCTTTCAGACTTGGTCCTTTACCTAAAAAACATCATTTTTAATTCCATACACGACTATGCCCTCACAAAAGTGCGTGCACACACGGGTCAGTTATACCCAACCCACTTATATAATTTAAAATATGGAAAAAATATAAAACCGCTATTTTATGGGTGGGGTTTATGAGTTACACTAGAAGCCTACCTACAGGTGTCTATGGCCTAACTATTTCCCCACTAAAAAAACTGTTTTGGGGTGATATAAATACACCCCATGGGAAGGCCTAAAGGGTAGAGAGAGATAGGTATTGACACTATATCCATTTAGTCCCTAATCAAGTCTAATTTATCCCTATGCCTCCCGCACTTCCCAGATTGTGGAAACCTTTGTTTCCCTCATATAGATGTTCACTCCCCTTATGTGACATCCATGTGTATGTTTATGGAAGGAGATTATTGAGGATTTCGCTGGATGGATCCAGAGGGTGGCTTCACTTGGAGTCGTGGCTGAATCAGGTGGTATTCCTCCACAAATATTTACATACATCATAAAGAATTTATGTCCCATTCCTGATGCCATGATATTTAATGCTTTATACATGTTATGATCTTGTTATGGTTGATTTCATGTTATTGTGTTTATAAGATTATGTGATCTAACGCTGAAATATGGAACATGCTTTCAATTATTACTAGTCTATGTGCTTCTCTTGAATGAGTTGTAGGCTTTTAAGCACTTGGAGAAGCAGGAGGATTGATCCCTCCAGGATTTCCTTCAAATGTAGGACCTATGGATATGGTCTCTTCTCCCAGTTTTACTAGTTTAAGCATTATGACTGTGAATTAGCTTTCTCGTTGTTATTGTATGCATCCTTCTCTGTTGGGGTTCTCAACCCAAAACCTAGGGTAATTCATCCCGTAATAGAGAGGAATACCCTGCTAACACTAATTTATTTGACATTTTGACAACTGGGAAAAGTAGGAATGATGTGTAGATAACTGGTTATGAAAATATTCATTCTAACTTGAGCTTTGAGTTGTACAACTGCAACATGTTATGGATACATAGAAAAAAAAACTATAAAATGAGGGAAATGAGGGTAACACAATCTATGAGGAAAATAGAAAAATGTGGGAAAATGGTAATAAATGTTTGCGTGGCATGTATGGAGTATGAAATGCTGAATTTACTCAGTGAAATGATGGGATGACTTGGCAGCAACATTGCGGTGATAGGACAATGAGGAGACGGTGACGGACGTGATGACAGGGTGATGAACGACTATACACAACAATATAGAGAAAACCCATCAGGGTGGTTTTGTAATTGATATCAGCCGTATATTTGAGGTCAACCATGATAGTTAATGAGGTTTACAGGGTCACCCGATTACATAAACATTGTGTATGTTGTGTTGTTAGGTTTCTGCCATTGGACGGGCCCAAAAACATTGCTTCATTACACTCAATTATTTTCTTGATATTTAACCTACATCAGATATTTATCACTTAGACCCACCAAAATTAATAAGCCAATAATACAATTTAGTCTTAATCAATTCTTAATCCACCATTAGCACTTAATCAAAATCCTAAAGCTAAGGACTTGATTTTGATTTTGTTTTTTTTGAAATACCTACAGACATACACACACAAACACACACACACACACACACATATACATATACATATACATATACATATACATATACATATACATATACATATACATATACATATACATATACATATACATATACATATACATATACATATACATATACATATACATATACATATACATATACATATACATATACATATACATATACATATATATATATATATATATATATATATATATATATATTCAACATATGAGGATAAAGTAAAAACAAGCTACTACTACTATATCCAAAGAAGGTATAGCGATGGATTTGGAAATTTTAAAATCTATACACGACTTGTTTGTCCCAAAGGATGTGGCAGACATAAGGTCATTCATTGGAATAACTAGGTATTATCACATATTTATACGATTTTTTTCAAGAATAGTACACCCTAGAACTTTCTTACAAAAGAAGAGGGTAAAATTCAAATGGACCAAAGGATGCCACAAAAACTTTGATAAGCTAAAACATTTGTTGAGAGAGGAACCCATATTACAAATAGTATATCCAAATAAATAAATTTTTTTGTGTACTGATGCAAGTTTGGAAGGTTTAGGGGGAGTTTTTATCTAGGAGGGACACATGATAGCATATGAATCTCACAAATTGAAGGATCATGAGAGAAATTTTATGCAGTCAATGACTTGGAGTTAACAATTGTTATACACACCCTTAAAATGTGAAGGAACTATTTAATGGGTAAGGAATCTACATTAATATCACAAAACATTAGTTTGAAATATTTTTCAACCAACCGAACATAAATGTCAAGAAGGCTAGGTGGATGGTGTTCTTGAGTGTACGATTTTGACAAAAAGCATATCAAAGGGAAGGAAAATATGGTAGATGATGCTTTAAGAAGGAATTGAAGACCCTTATGTGAGATTTGAGTGATTAAAATAAAGATATATTTTTTAAAACAAATAAAAATGGCAGCAACAAGTGATCAGAGTTATTATATGTTTTATCAAAAGGTGAGGAGTGAAAGTCGACATGGAAAACACATAGAGTATGAAATCACAAAAATGGTCTAATGTTATACAAAACATATTTTAAATTACAAGCGATCATGAAATCAAAAACTAATATTGATTGAATACCAAAACAAACAATATGCAACACACCCATAGTACCAAAAAATTATTTTTGCATTTAAAAAAAGAATTTGATGGGCTAGAATGAAAACGGACGTTGCAAAATATTTGACCAAGTGTTAGGAGTTTCAATTGGTGAAATAATAACATCAAAATCTGGTAGGATTGTTGAATCCCATACCAATAAAAAAATGGAAATGGAAGGTGATACCCCTAAATATTATTATCGGCTTACCCAAAACAAAAAACAACATGATTCGATTATGGTAATATTGGATAAAATAACTAAGTTTTATCAATTTATTCATGTACAATCCACTTATAAGGTTGCCAAGGTAGAATAATTTTTTATGAGAGAAATGTTTTGGTTACTTGGAGTGACAAATACAATAATATCAGACAAAGATGCAAATTCTACATCAAACTTTTGGAAATATTTGCTTGCTAAATTTGGAACACAGTTAAATTTCAATATTGCATATCTTTGCAAACAAATGAGTAGATAGAAAAATTTATTCAGGCATCAAAATACATGTTGCGTAGGTATGTTATGAATCAAACCACTAAGTGGGAATACTATTTACACTTGGTGGAATTTTCCTACAATAAGGGATAAGAGGCCTCACTTAAAATGAATCTCTTTGAGGCCTTGAGTGGCATCATATGACATATTCCATTGAATTGGTGTAAACTAGAATACAAACTCATCTTAGGGTGAGAACAACTAAAATAAATTGAGGAAATGATAAAAAACTCAATTATAATTTAAATGTTACACAAGATAGATTGAAAAGCTATCTTGACCTCAAAAGGACACATAATGAGTTCAGCGTGGGAGAGTTTTTTTAATTTAAAGTAAAACTAGGGAAGAGCTCCCCTAAGATGGATATTTTTTCTAAATTAACTTGACACTTTTGTGGACCCTTTGAAATTATAGACAAAGTTGTACCAATGGCTTATTAGTTGGCATCATTAGAACATATTAAAGTTCACAATGTCTTTCATGTATCTTTTTCAAAAAAGTATGTACATGGTCCATCTCATGTAATTTATTGATATCTCAAATAGGTCTAATAAGAAGAAGAATTTCAGATCGAACAATAGCGAATATTACACTAGAGGGTGATTATACTCTAAAAGAAATCCATGTATAGAAATGACAATGTTGATTTGTAATTGATTATGAAATTTTAATCAAAATCACAAGACACAAACCTACTCTACTGCTCTGCCAACATTAATTCACAATTTAGAGAAAAAAACTTAGACATGAAATAAGAAATCACACACATGCAAATGGTATTTTTCTTAGGGAAAAAAATCTTCTAAAAACCCCAATGTATTCTTGCATTAATATGATGAATAGAAATGTATTACAATTCATTTTTTCAATTGAGCACAACCAACAAGTGAATGCCCTATCTCTTTACTCACTGATAAGCTCTGACCCAAACATAGTCAATTTCTACCTTTTCCTGAGCTCCTATTTCCTTGCGTTGTTCCTTGTGAAATTAGGCACCAATTATCTAGGAATTTTTCCGAAATGGATTGCCCATTTCCTTAGGCTTATCATTTGAATGCATGCAACGCCTGTACACTCAACATTAGTCTACAACTAATGTTACACTACCTTGGAATCTCCAACAAGCCTAGGGAGCTTGAATTTTTTACATGCACTAGTTATTTTGGTTTTATTGATAAGTTAACTGGATGATCACTCGGTTTGATTGAAGTCCCATTGTTTAACTAATGCTCCACTAGTTCCTTCAACAATTAGAAATAGTTTAACTAAAGAAAACCTTAGATAACTGACCTTGATTGCTACAAATAGGTGTGTGTTATATTCTTTCTACGACTAGCCCCACGTAGCAGGGGGGTCATAAGGGGGGTGAAATTCCCCCCCCCCCCTTGTTAGGGGGTTTGCAGGGGTGCTACTACCCCCCTGCATGGGGTCCGGGGTAGTGCCACGAGAATTATTTTTTTAATGTGGAGCCAAGGATGGGAGGAGTAACCGAAGATTTTGGGTTGACCTACCCATGGTTTTGTGCATGGGTTTTGCGCATGGTTTTGAGCATGATAGTTTTATGCCCATGGTATTTTGTAGATCAGGTCAATGAAAATATGCTAATGTTCTAATACAGGTTTAATGGATTTGGGTTTATGAATGCTTCGACATGTAATATATGTATTGTAGAATTGAAAGGAAATTAATGAAAAATAAATATGGTATTCCCTGTTTTAGGATCCAGGGGAAAATATTTGTGTATATTTGTTTTATGTTTTCTCCATTGTTTATTTTTCTATTTTAGGATTTTATTCGTAGGTAATTTCTATACAAGGTTAAAACCTACAAAAAATAGAAATCACACATGCTTAATTGAAATAAAACTCCTAAAACTCAAATTTATTAAGTAAACTAGGTAACACAAGTCATGTCACAAAACTTAACTACATCCAAGTTTTCTGCTGATGTGGAAATTTGAATTTTCTCAATTTAATCAAGGAAAAATCAAATTGAGAATTCCTTTTTGCATTTTTCAACACTATCTCCTCCATTAAAGAGTAATGTAATAAATTTGGACCAAAGGAGGTGATATGAATGGAGTATGTTAGTGTTGCTGTGTTAATTACTCTTTCAGATTATGAATTCAATGTCTTATGTGTGCTTAAGGGTTCAGGTTCTCTTGCAAATTATAAAGTCTCATGAGTATTTTTCATGTCAATTTAGTGAGCAATTTAACATAAAAAAAAAATGTTCAACAACAAAAAATTAAGTACAAAACATCACCATACATAAAATAAACACAGGTATTTGATGAAGTACTTCACCCTCCTGGGATACATCTCCTTGGTCCACCTTCCATGGCTTGGGAATCTATATAATGCTTAAATTTTCAAATTCACCTATGCTCTTTTACTCCTTTAACCTACTCCAATGAGTCCAAAATGGCTCAAAAATGTCAGCTAGCCTCTTTCTAAGCCTGAATTGGTCGAAAAATGCAAAATTTATGGCCTTTTTAATTTTTCCCACTATTTCAGGCCCTAAACTAGCTAGTTGCAGCTAAAACTGGACATTTCCGCCAAATCTAAGGGTCCACCAATTAATCCAAAATTAAATTGTAAGTGAGTGTTTAAGTGATAATTAAGCACGGTTAAGGTGATAATCCCATGCTTACCTTACTCTGCAGTTAAATTTTGGATTTAGGTGCTAAAAAATGAGATTAAGGTTAAATAAACATGTATATGGTTATAAAACTCCGCTTAGCATTGGAGCTCCAACCAATGGTCATGGTGTGTGGTCTATGGACCGGTGTTGGCCCCACTTTTTCCATGCCATATTACAACATGTGATTTAAATATAAGTTGAAACATATGATAGTTAAGAACCAACATGTAGTGGAGTTGATAAGGCTTGGTGCTAGAAGTGGGGAGGTTGCAGGGCCGAACGTCGGCGCCTCCACCTAAAATTTTGACCAACGACCATGAGGGCACGTGGAAGCCTTTGGGATTGCCACATGTCATGACCTCATTGGTCCAACCTAGTACCAACCAAATATAATGCCGAAACTTTCCATCTATTCATTGTTCCACATGTGGGAATATTCTAATAATATTCCTTGGAATATACCTTTTACTCACTAGACTGTACGGGTGCCTAGTCAACATGTCATCCTTGCATAAACTTTTTCTATTTAGCAAAGTGGATAGATCATGTTTTTGGCAGCATGCAACGACCATTTTTTTATGAAACAAAGTGTGACAGATTCCGAACGCCGAGAACTACGTAGTCGTTCATGTTCTAGGACAATATGCACACTTGGATTTTTGAACATACAAAAGTCCCTGATCATTCCTCCCCATTGGAAGCTTTTGGATCCCAAAAGATCGTATTTATTTTCTGAGCCTGCGAGGGTGAAGTTCCCTCACCTTCCCAATTTTAATCAATTTGGCCTTTGAAGGATTTTTTTCCTTTAAGCCCAACTCAAAGATAGTCGACACTTTCTCTTGTCGATGTCCTTGTCCTCCTATCAAGTATAGTGTCTTTATTTAGATTAACAAAGAAATCTGAGGAAAAATATTCAATAGATGGTAGATGAAAATTCTCTCCTTGATCTTCAATCAAGGGAGGCTCATACAATCTCAAATTTTAAACATTAACAACTGAATAAATTTGCATGTATGAACGAAAATCAAGTTTGAAGGCATTGTTACCAATATTTTCCAGAATTTTGAAAGGACCATAACAGATTGGTTTCAGATTTTTACCTTCTCCTCGAAGCCTCTCCTTGCTAATGTGAATCCAAACTTCATCACCAACTTCAAACTTATAATCCACCCGATGTTTGTCATGCCTCACCTTATACTGCCTTGACTTTTCTCTAGTTTCTCTTGCACTGTTTCATGAATCAACTAAATTTTCTTAATGAATTTATTTTCTTTATATATGTCTCTATGTCCATTGATAGCTACATATTTCCCAAATATGCAATCCAATTTAAACTTTGGAAAGTAACCAAAAGATGCCTAAAATGGCAATGTTTGAGTAGAAGAATGTTTTGCACGGTTGTAAGCATGATGAACATAATGCAACTGTTCATCCCACAACTTAGGATATTTGCTGCAATATCCTCTAAGAAGATGAATGACCATTCTATTAGCCACCTCGATTTGAGCATATGTTTGGGGATGAAAGGTTGTAATATTCTTCAACTTAGTGTCCATCAAGTCCCAAAAACTTGACCAAAATTTCCCAACAAACCAAGAATCTTGATCACTTACAATAGATGCAGGTAGCCCAAAATGAACCCAAACATTTTGAAATAAAATATGAGTTATTTTTTTAGTTGTAACTTGCTTTATACATGGCATCAAAATACACATTTTCCTAAACCTATCCACAACTACATACAAATAATCATGACCTCTTTTCGACAAAGCAAGACCTCCTACAAAATCCATTGAGATAATCTCCCATGGACATGAAGAAACTGAGAGTGGGGTGTACCATTCTACCTTCCTATTTCTAGGCTTACTAAATGCACATAAAGGACAACCTTTAATAAAATGTGGCATAGTTTCAAGAATACAAGGCCAATAACAATACCTTTGAGGATTTTCCATTGTTTTTCTTACACCAAAATGTCCCAAAATAAGAGAAGTGTTTGATTCCCTTATGACATTCAATATCTCACCCTATGGAATACAAAGCTTGCCCAAATGATAAAACAAGTAATTATGAACATGATAATCTAATTCCTCAACTTGGAGACCTTGAATCAAGTTTTCATAAATATCTTGAAAGTCATTGTCAACAACATATTGTTCAATGTAACTTTCATGTAAAACATAATTATTATTGAGTAAATTAGTTGCATTTATAATAGGCCTAGAAAGCATATCATAAACCTTGCTGTATTTGAATTTATTATACCTAATAACCAAGTGTAATTTCTCAAGAATCCCATCCATCGAAAGTGACTTGACTGCTGCAATTTGGTTTGTGATGTGATCGGTGCAAATGATGGTTTCCTTTCCCATCAAATAATGATTCTATTTCTTCACACTTTGTACCAATGCATATAGCTCCTTGTCATATGTAGGATAATTTATCATTGTATCATTAAGAATTTCTGAATGGAATGAAATAGGCTTACCATGTTGTAATAGGACTGCGGCCATGGCATAATCACTTGCATCTCTGAATGTCAAAGGTATGTTTCAAGTCCAGTAATTCTAATATTCGGGCTGAACTGATATTTTTCTTTAAAGCATAAATTTTTTTTTTTATTTCCTCCCCACTGGAAGACTTTATTAACACTTGTCAATGCATGTAATGGGGCTGCAATAGAGGAAAATGTAGCAATGAATTTCCTCCAATACTGTGTTGCTCCTAGAAAAATTCTTACCTCTATGACTGACATGGGTGTAGGCCAATTCAAAATCACCTCAAATTTAGAGAGTTCTATCTTCAGCTCACCTCCTCCAACAATATGTCCCAGATACGCTAAATTTTTTCGAAATTCACATTTCGACATTTTCAAAAACAATTGGTCTTTTCTCAAGACATTAAGAACCCTGTTCACATGCATTGCATGTCCTTCTTGTGATTTTCCAAATATCAAAATATCATCTAAGAATACAATGAAAAACTCATCTAGAAATGGTATTAATACATCATTCATAACTATAATGAAAGTAGCTGGAGCATTGCAAATACCAAAAGGCATAACAAACCTCTCAAGCAATCCTTCTTTAGTTTTAAATGTGGTCTTCCATATGTCCTCTTCATCTATTCTAACTTGATGATAACCACATATTAAATATAACTTAGTGAAATTCCTTTCATACATCAATCGATCAAGAAAATCATCAATCCTTAGGAGAGGATAATGATTATTTATCGTGATTTTGTTGAGTGCTGATAAATCCACACACATGCGCCATGTTCCATTCTTCCTGGGCACCAATACAATCAGCGAACCGCATGGTGAGGTAGATGGATGAATGATACCTTTATTCAACACTTCTTTCATTTTCTTGTTTATTTATGCACTTTCCATTATCGACATGCGATACATGCCAATGTTATGGAGTGAAACATCCTTCTGCAGTTGTATCTCATGTTGGATTACCCTCTTGGGAGGTAACCCATTTAGCTCTTCAAACATCTTGCCATGATAACTTACCACATCAAAAAAATCATATTTTAATCTATCATCACAACCTTCAAAAAATTCAAAATCCTTATAATCCTTTGTTTGATCATGAGAACCACAAATTTTTTGCTTAAGTTTACTAGTCTTTTGATTTTCTTGGTATTAACCAAAGAGAGGTTTAGCTTTTTGTGATGAGATCTGAAAATATATTCCACCTCATATTTCAAAAAGTGGTACTTTTTCTCATGTTGATAGAAGATTTCTTTCCTTTCATAGAGATATGGTCTATCCAAAGCAATTCCGGATATGTTAAGAAATATAACATCTAACTCAACTTCATCAATAAAATTTGTGGTAATTGCAAACTGGAAAATGCATTTTCTTGTAACCTGTAAGTTTCTATATTTGGTTATCCAACCCAATGGGTATGGCTTATGATGAGGTAAGGTTTCAAGGTTTATATTCTTGACTAAGTCTTCAGAGATTAAGTTTTCTTGAGACCCACTATCAAATAGTGTGTCAATTTTTGTATGTTTTGAGATCACTCTTACATGAAACAACTCTATTCTTGCTTCTTCATTTGGAGTGTTATTGTGACAATTTCGGGAACTAGTACTTGCTATGGCTTCTTTTCTCTTTGTCACCATGGCTACAATTTTAGTCACATCTCCTTAATTAGATCCAATATCCTGTTGTGTAGTAGCATTTATCTTTTGTTTCTCCTTATTGTTGAATTTCTTAGGCCTCAATTCTAGATGAAGTTTCCAAAAATGGGCTTCATCATGACCCTCTTTGAAACAATGAGTACATGTGGTTTTCTCCCCTTCTTTCTTAATGGATGGATTCTTCTTTTGTTTACCCTAGAAACCCTTTCCTTTTTCACCACCCTTGAATGGTTTGTTCTTACCCTCAAATTTTGCATTTTCCCTCTTGCCTCAAGGTGCATAGCTTGCACAGAGACCTTATCTAAACTAGTGGGATTAAACATGAGGATGGTATGTTTCAGGTAAGTGTGCAATCCACCTATGTACTTCAGTAAATTTTCTTTGCTATGAAAATCAACTCCTAACATAAGAGCTCTTCTCATAAAATCATGAGTATAATCTTGCACACTTTGACCTTTCAATTGTATAAATTTTTTCCAACTCATAATAGATTTTGCATGTAAGCTATAGGATAGAAATTCCTTTTAATGGCAGCAACAAAATTTGACCAAGACATTGAGATGTTACCATGTTTCTTAATCTTTTCTTATGTCTTTTCTTCCCACCATACAATTGTTGATTCCTCCACCCTCAAGGAAGCCAATTGAATCTTTATTTCATCTTCTTGAAGGTTCTAAATTCTGCAATAAACCTCCAATTGGAAAATCCAATTCTAGCTTCTTTGCATTCACTTCGCCATTAAACATTGGAAGCTCAAATTTAACATCAAGTTTAAGACAAGGTTATTTAACAGATCCTTTTGAAGTATGTGTATGAACATATGGACGAGTTGTGGTAGTGGAAGATGATGATGAGGAAGGTGAATATGGTGGTGAGGATGATGGTGGAGTGGATGGTGGCTTCTTACCATCTCCATGGCCTACTCCTCCTAGAGAACCCTCTCCTTTTAGAGGCATTGAAATCTCTCCTTGCATCCTTAAATTCCTTTCCTCATAGAGGAATTTAATCATCTCAATCATATCAAAAATTGGTTTCTTTAATTCTCTCTCATCTTCTGTCATGATAGGTTCTCCTTCATGAGACAGGCTCACTGAAGGCTCAACTTAAACTTAAGGTTGTGCTGGTGTTGAAGACTTTTGAAACCTTGCCCTTATTCCTCTTGACCCAACTGCAAGGCTCTCAACTAGCTTCCCTTCTCCTCTTTTTAGTTTTGACCTTGTAAGCATGACACAAACTTACAAATAACTAGATCCCTTATTGCACAAAAAAACCTAATGAACTTGAGCTCTAATACCAAAAGTGATCTGAATGGAATATTTTAATGTTGTTATGCTAATTACTCTTTCATATTATGAATTCAATGTCTTATGTGTGCTTAAGGGTTTAGGTTCTCTTGCAGATTATCAAGTCTCATGAGTGTTTTTCATGTCAATTTATTGAGAAATTTAGTAGAAAAAACAAAGCTGAAAAATAGGAAATAAAGTACAAAACATCACCATACATAACATTAACATAGGTATTTGATGAAGTAGTTCACATCTCCTGGGCTACATCTCCTTGGTCTAGCTTCCATGGCCTCAGCCTTTATATTATTCTCGAATTGTAAAATTGACCTTTTTACAATGCTCTTTTGCTCTTGTAACCTGCTCCAATGAGTCAAGAATGGCTCAAAAGGGTTACCTGGCCTCTTTTTGAGCCTGGACTGGTCGAAAAATGAAAAATATATGGCCTTTTAAAATTTTCCCACTATTTCAAGCCCTAAACTAGCTAACTGCAACTAAATCTAATAGTTATTGCCAAATATGCGGGTCCACCAATTAATCCACAATTAAATTTTAAGTCGGAGTTTAAGCACTAAATAAGTGCAGTTAAGGCGCTAATCTCGCACTTATCTTAATGCACATTTAAATTTCGTATAAGGTTCTAATAAACATGATTAAGGTTAAATAAACATGTTTATGGTTATAAAACTTTGCTTAGTGTTGGAGCTCCCACTGGCAGTCATGGCGTGTGGTCCTATGGAATGGGGCTAGCCCCTCTTTTCCCCGCCATAATACAACGTCTAATTTAAATATAAGTCGGAACATATGATAGTTAAGAACCAACATGTAGTGGAGGAGGTAAGGCTTGGTGCTCGCAGAGGGAAGGTCGTGGGGTCAAACCCTGATGCCTCAACCCAAAATTTTGACCAAGGACCATGAGGGCATGTGACGGCCTCGACGCTTGCCATGTGTCATGACCTCATTGGTCCAACCCAACACCAACCAAATCTGATGCCGACACTTGCGATCCATTCATTGGTCCTCCTGTGGGAATATTCCTTGAAATATACCTTTTGTTGACTGGATTGTACGGATGCCTAGTCATCCTAGTCATCATCCCTGTCATTCCTGCACAATATAAAGACAACTCTTCAAGATTAAGCAATGGGAGAGAAATATTGTTGGAAACCAATAATTTTAGGAGGATGTTGCTAAGAGGTTAGAATGTTTAAATCTAAAGGTTAAAAGTACATATGTGAAATTGTTCTTCCCGACAATTTCTTACAGCTCGGGGGAACTAGTGAAGAGTTGGTTCAATGTTGGGTGGATCATCGAACCCTCTCACCTTTTTCTATAAAGGGTTCAGATAACATAAGTTTTAATTTTCCTGTTCTTTTATATTTTTAGAGTAGAATAATAGAGAAGAAGAATAATGTTATCTATTGACTTCTAATGTATTTTGAAGGTAGAGTTGTACATAAAATATGTACTAGTAAAAGATTATAGGATCTCTGTAAGAGAAGCATAATTGTAAAATATTTGTATACTAACCTTGACATATTGCAACAGAAGAATGCACTGAGAAAGAAAATAAAAATAAATATTTCTAAGAACATTGAATTCTTGTATTGGTAATTTGGGTGAGTTTCAAGTACTCAAGTAGTACTTAAATTGTTATGATCGTCTCAATGGAAATACTTATGTAATCTATATATATATATATATATAATAATAATAAAGAAATAATAATAATAATAATAAAGAAATAATAGGCATACAGGTTGGAAGGAAAGTTGTGGTAGGAAACCCCCTAGCAAACCCTCAATCCTAAGCGTAATAATAAAATAAGACTCGGAGAAGGGATACGGGCTCTTCATTACATGGATCCCCTTGGTTATCTTTATACTACAATAAGTTCTTTTGGAAGAATAAATACTTAGTGAGACAAGGAGAGACTATAAATAGATTCGAAAATATGTATAACATAATTAGTAAGAGAGTTACACAAATAACAATGGTATTACAACTATCTATGGGAATGTGGAAAATAACTTTTGAGTGCAAGTTTGTTTGTTTCTGTAAAAGAAATCAATATCATGAACAAGAAAAAAGAGGTATTTTAGCTATTTTAAAATACATATATAAAAACATAACAATGTTGGCAGGATTTCGTTCCTTAAAGAAAATTAAACAATTAAACATTTTCGTTCTTTATATAAAATTAAACAATTAAATATTAAGTGTGCCTGTAAGTATGTTTATAGGAAAAATGGTGATGAATGGAAAAAGGAAATAAAAACCCTTGTTAGTAAATTAACAATTAAAAGTTAATGATATTGTTCACAAACTCAAACGCCTACATTGTTCTTACAATTTTGAAAAACTAACCTAGACTCAATAGAGATAAATAGTATTGCAAAAGTTAATAATTGAAATCATAGTACATTACAAAAGGCCTAACATCCTTCACTAGGACACATTATATGCAAAAAATTTCCCATTAAACTTATGTGCCACCAAATACAAATATAATGCTTTATACTTAACAATCCCTTATGCTTGGGAACATGCATTGTAGGCTCAGACCTATCTCCTAACATAACAGAGAAACATAGTGTATATGTGTGTGAAAAAATAAGGGTTTGGAGTAGACACGTCTCCTATAGAGCTAGGGTTTCATAAACCAATGAAATTATCAAGTCCATGGCATAGGTTTTTAAACCAACCCGAGGCCACAAAAAGGTCAAGAAGAAACAAGGGAGCTACGAAGAAACAATTCCTTTTGGCTGATAAAGTGCGATTTATGTTAATGTAACTGATAAGGTGAGATTTATTTTAATTAACATGGAATATGGAACTTGGAATTTTTTTTAGTAATCTATGTAATAAAAAGGTGTTTTTCACTCAGAATCGAAATTATTTAAGGTCAATAATTTTAGATTATTCTTTTGAATATAATGCAAACTCAAAATTTTACACAAAAAATTATTCTATAAATATTAAATAACTCATAATTGTACACAATAATAGGATGTAGAACTTTGAAATTTAAATATTACTCAAGCTCATAATTGTACATAGTTATAGAATATAGAACCTCTAAATTATTTAGTACTGAATATAGAACCTGGAAATTATTTTGTAATTTTCACTCGAAATTAGTTAGGGTCAATAAAAACTTTAGATTTTAAGCATTAGGAAAACTCGTAAGTATGAACGAAATGTAGGAAATATCCACTATCATGTCAATGTCAACGTGAAAATCTTATTATGTTTTAATAGTTTGATAAGTGAGATGTAGAATCTACATGGGGATGAGATATTGAAACTAATCCAATAATCTACCATAACTATATTTTAATGTGAACTTCACATTAAATAATGACATATGGAGGTCCATAAAAGTATATATGTTTACGGGGATAGACATTCCTCCTATTGGAATTGGCTACTTTAATCAATTTTTAATTAATCATTTTGATCGGATGGTGTAAATTTAGAGATTTAGTATATTCTCGTTATCGCCAATAAATCAATGGATAAAATCTACACCACTAACTTACTTGCATATCCAAATCATATGATTAAACCATACTTAAATTACAAATTTACAAATCTTGATTAAAAATTTACTATACCATTTATTAATTGCCACCTATCAAGATTAACAAGTAGAATGATATGACTTCAAACAATTTTATTCGTGGGAGGATAAGTCAAAGGACAAATGAAACTGAAACTTTAACCCTTAACCTTTTTTTTCTCTGACGTGTCATGGTTGCAATTGCATTAATTAGGAAGATAAATTAAACTTTTAACGACTCAACGTTTTCCTCCAACGCTTGATGGTTCAAATTCTCTAAAGCTCTCAATTTCTCTAACTTTTTATTCTAGCATGTAACCGAAACCTCAAAATTATCCTCTACAGTGTAGTGGTTCCATTGATTTGCATTCAATTTCTCTAAATTTTTCAATTTACAAGAGTAATGACTTACAAATTGATACAAGTGTCATACTAATTACTCCAAGAATGTTCCTTATCGCTTGATACAACCTGTCATACAAATATGGTAATTAGAATGCAAGCGGTCATGGATGCCTTGAATATGTTTAATACTATCAATTTTACAAGGATATTAAATTTCTTATATTAACTTACGTTCTACATATTTTTTCTTCACAGGTTTCATTTCAATTTGATGTCGCTTTAATAGGATTTTGTAACCCTTGACAGTGGTCACTATTTATTTTGAAGGTACGCACTACCAATTTGGGCATTCCCTACATTAGAATTTTATTAGGGTTCTGTAGTTATCTCTATTACATTTTGAATACGAGCTTTCATTTATCTTTTTTCTAAATTATATGGTTATCCATTCTTTTGCATAAATTTTTCTCTCTTTTGGAAACCTTACACCTAGTTTTCCTCAACCCATCCATGGCACTTCAAGAATTGTTGATATCGAGGTAAGTGTGCATTATATGTACCTCATTGTTTTATATATTGACATTCTCTTCGTTCTTTCTCAAGATTTGTGAACTCAACTGGCCGAGTTTCTTCTGCGTGAAACTATCGTTCGCCCTTCTTGATTGATGAGGGATTTTTTTTGGTTTTTTTTAGACAGTCTATAATTTTCATTCCCAGTGTTTATAATTTAAATTTCACCCTCATTAGAGACCCCAATATGAACTAAATTGTATACCTATACTTTCGATTGTAATTGCATTTTTATTTGTTTTAAATTGCAAGTTGAGATTCTGTATTTATGGAGAATAGACAGTTTTATTTCTATTCACATTCCCATATTTCTCACGGAATTTGTGTGTAAACACAGTACACGCCAATATAAAATGACCTTATCTATATTTATCTTGGCTTTACTAACAACACGAATTCAACTTAATTCAGTTACATTCAAGAAAATACCAGAAAGAGAAAAGAAAAAAAGAATAATACATTTTTCTCCGATATTGGCCCTCTGTAACAATCCAAGTAATCCAATCATTTTCTTTCTTCCTAGGCTGTATTTTAAGAAATAAAGCATAAGAAAATATTACAAAAATTGCAATGTGTGCAAAGGAAGGGGATTGTGAACCTACTTGAGGTATGCACTTATGATTTTTCTTAGAGCCTTGATTTCCTGAAATTCCCCTCATTTGGTGGCTTGCATGCCCATGTCCATGCCCAGGGAATCTTCTCTCGAATCATTTTCCATTGCCGTTGTTTTCCCATGCACTTTCACGTGCAACTCCATTTACAAATAGTAGAAAGAAAGAAAGGGGCGAAACAATTACAACAACCATAAAAAAAAACAAATGCGTGACTCAACTGTGCTTGAAACTCTATGAATTGCTAAATACATTCCCCACAGGCGCCCCTTAACTATGATTTTTTCTACTCTTTTCACAAATAGGCCGTCGTCATAAATTTTGCAAGAGAATTCAAATTAGCATTTGGTCATTGCGATGATTAAGGATTTCATAGGTCTAAATGGTACATACAGTATTAGACTCTCTTTTTCTGCCAACGAAATTTCTAGAGAGACCATTGTATAATTTTTAACTAGAGAATTGAGAATCTTTGTTCATATATCCTTGGAATCTTTGTTCATATATCCTTGTGTGTATACCACTGTTCAAAAAATCCTATGACATCTGTTCTGCCTAAGAAGTGAAAAGTACGGAAAACACTAAACACTAAACATATTTCTAGCAATACCAAGAATTTCCCATTAAATAAAAATGTAAATTAAATATGATGCACCTCCTTGTAAAATATTTCAGTCCACGAATTTATCTTTGGAATAGGTAAATTCCAATTCCTGATTTTAAAATACTTAATTTTCGTTTGGAAATTCTATATGTTATTCACACTATTAACTTACTAATTCATGACCATTTTCCCTCTTCGGTTCATAACTAGACCGTCCTATGATAAGAGTATACTTTGCTACACTAGCACACTCTCTTATTCACTTTTCAATTGTCGATACATAATATATAATTGTATATTCCATTTAATTTTGACATCTTACTGGGATTGAAACGTCACAACGTTTTTCATTTACATTCCTCTTCAGCATCTGAAAAAATTATAACCTTATACCTCAAAATTTGTAATTGCTTTCTCACAATTGTTTTGATCTCTATATTTGTTAGTAATGTATAATTGTATGTTCTTCTCTTAGCCAGACACATTTTGTTTTCAATTAAAACATAACAAATTTATTTAATTTATTTTCTAATAGTCTACTATCCTCTGTGTATATAAGGAGCATGGATATGCTCAGTGTTCTTATATAGGTATACTATCCCTACATAATAATTTTATAATATAACAACACAGTGAAATTATTTCCTCAATTATAATGAAATTTTAAAATTTAAAATTATAATTTTTCTATAAGTTAATTCATAAAATTGTAATTCATTTTCTTTCTCAATTGAATTTGTATAAAAATGTCTAATCAAATACATCTATCCAAACTGTGGGATTTTTCTTTTTCAGAGTTCTAATATATTTATATTCCATAATAATTCAATAAAAAAAGAAATTAAGTTCATTTAAAAAGAAATCGAAAAAATTGAGACATGGTGCAAGTTTCATTTCATATTTCATAAACATGATCTGCACATTGTTTCTTCAAAGTTTTCAATTGGATATCCACGTTAGTATAATTTTTTGGTTCATTGGTTTTTCCAAAATTGCAGCCAAATTTCTCAAGTTTCATATAATATATTGACTGGTAAATAGGTCTTCTGTCGTATAACTAGGTCAGTGCCATATATTCGGCCTTAAAGATTTATTAAATTGTTAACAATGCCAATACAAAGTGGGAGGTATGTAAAACTAAAGCCCTCTTTTCTTTCATAATCATGGTCAATGAAAAATGCTCAAATGATTTGTTTTGATAATTCAAATGTTTATTATTTCATATTTTTATCGTATTCCTCTATTTCATTTGTGATTTTTGAATGTTAAATATGCATAGACTCATTCCACCTTCATAGGATACACAATATGGTTTTAGAAAATAATTTCTCATTTTTATTAATTCCCAAATCACTCGCATGACCATAAGAATTAGAATTTGGTTTATAAAAAAAAACTGTGATAATATTGATAATAGTTTAGTTATTATATTATTCCATATTTATGTAGGGTCTCCCTGTTGGAACAAATCTTTCCCAAAATACATATTATCAAGATGAAATTATATTTGTAAATTTATATTTAATATTATTATGAAATTATCATTCAAGTTATTAAATAATAAATTATATAAAAATTTATAAAATTAATATTGATGCATGACTAACATTCATGGGCCAATCATGTAATACAAATAATATATATTACTAGATATTAATGAAATTTTCTTTTCATTACTCTTCACTAAAGAAATTTTAATATTATTTATTTTTAAATATTTATTATTTAATATTATTGTTTATCTTGATACTCTTAATATAATATAATTAATTTAATTAATATAATATTTATTGATATATAATACTATCAATATATACATACATTAATACAATTTATATTATTGCTGCAACCTATATCAATAAAATCTCAAATGTTTATTATTTCATAATTTTATATTTGTATTTTTTATAATTTAATTAAAGTAGATTAAATTAATATATATTTATCATAATTATGAAATTATTTTTTAATTGTTATATAATACATTATATAAAAAATTATAAAATTGATTTTTAATTGTTATATAATACATTATAAAAATTTATAGAATTAATATTGAAGTATGAGTGAGATTCATCCATTTACAAAAAGGGCCATTCATTTAATACACATAATGAATATTATTGGATATTACTAAATTTTCTTATTATTAACTTTAATTTTTTCAATATTTAAGCTTTTTATTAATATCAATAAACATTGATAAACATATATGTTTAAAATTAACATATAAAGTATTAATATTAATATAAATATTATTACTATTATAAATATTTTGATGACTAATATTAATCACTAAAACTAATATTGATTGATATTAATATTAATAATTTATTAATATACATTTATATTAACATTAATAATAAATATAAATATAAAATTTCAGATTAAATAAGAAATTATTGATATTAAAATTAAATATCAATATCTTCTTTATTGTTGATTAATATTAATATTAATTAATATTGATATTATTAATAAATACATTTTTTTTTTTTTTCTAAATTACGCTATTTCTATTATAAACATTAAAGTACAAAACTGCCTCGGCTCAGCTGAGGAAGCCTGAGACCGGGCTTGAAGTCCACTGTCTGTCTAGCTATAGAGCTGCCCATTAACGGGAAACCAGCTTTTTTGTCAAAGTTGCCACCGCCCAGGAACTGGGAAACCGGTGCGAAGTCACTTATAGCACTTACATACAGATTATCAAAACTTAAAAGTGCCAAAAAATACATGCAGCTTTGTCTGCTGTGAGTGACCATTGAAAACAAAAATTTATCAAAAATTCTAGCACAGAAATCATACTGAGAATTGGTCCTGGAGAAATTAGTCGGATTCCGGATTCTCTTCCTCGATTCGGCAACCATAATGATCTTCCGCATCCTCTTCATCGTTCTTATCAGCATCTTCACCAGACGGGCCAACTTCCATCTGCAAGTGCGCCTGTCCCGGATGAGCAGTGACAGAGTCAGGCGGAAATCCGAGGGGGTGCGTGCTAGGACCGGGAGCAGGGCCAGAGGGGGGCTCAAAGCTAGGCTTAGAAGGGGAGTGCACAGGGTTAAGCGGCTGAACAGGAGGGAGAGTGGTCTCTTCTCGCAGAGAAATCGTGATGAGGGCAGTAATGGAGGGCCGGTCGAAGGCACAATCGAAACGCAGCTCCGCTTGTTGCGTTGAGTGCCTTATAAAATGACTGCCAGGGCGAGGAGGGGGGGCGGAGGCCTGAAGCGGGGGAGGCGACTGAACATTCAGAGTGGGAGCACGAGGCGGGTGCGAGGGCTGAGGAGGCGCCGGGGCAACGCTGTCATGGAGACGACCAGCAAGATCAACATACAGAGGAATGGGATGCCTTTCAGCGTGGTCCATGGAGTAACCTGCATTAGAATTGGAGGGTCGCTCACTCATGGACCTGCCTCGTGAGGCACTTTTCCTGCAAGACATTCTTTGCCTGAGCCTGGGCATACTGAAATTCCGGGAGGAATCCGACCAGTTACCAGAAGGAGCTGCAGGAATGGAGTTAATTTGACCAATAATAACAGGAGAAGAATGAGAATGGAACAGGACAGGGCAGAAGTTACTATTTGAGAAACGATGGCCTGGAAGCGCATCCAAACAACAATGCAAAGAGCGTCTGCGACCTGAACCAATGCAAGCCTCACTGAATGCACAGCCGCCCGGGCAATGCGAGCGCAGAGGTGACAAAGGGCGGTGAGCAGAGCCGAAGCAATCCGAGGAATGCGAACAATGGTGCTCCATTTGAAGACTGGTGCGGCGAGCAGGACGATTCAATTGACGGCGAGGAGGAGTAATTAACAAGCGCTCGGGATTAATGAGCTTGCCATTAATAACACCATGGGGGGCCATGTGGCCACCCCAGGTGAACCTCCTTGGTGTGTGCGCCAGGCCTGGAGGCCTTTTAACCCGCGATGTCATCCGCATCCGGAAGTGTCTGCTCCATTCGCACCAACTTGATGCATTCCTGAGTAGAGTTTCTATCATTGATGATCTGGATAGAGCCGTGCTTGAGAAAGTCCGGACTGTCAACTCCTAGATTGGCCATGAGATCCGCGACCCTGTTGCCATCTCTCTTGGTATGAGTAAAGGTGATAGCTTGGTTTGCTTTTACCCAATTGCTAAGAGCATCAATTCTGGAGGCTAAACGCCAACTGGTGGCTACCTTGGCTGAATTGGTTCCATGGAGCAACTGATTTGCCATGCTGATCAGAATTTGAGAATCACCTTCCACAATTAGGGGCAGGAAGTTGTAGAGGCGAGCTAGATTGAGACCTTGCCAGAGCCCTTCCAACTCAGCAGAGTTGTTTGTGTCCCAACCAATGGATCCGTAGAAGATGGCCTGGAGTTCTCCTTGGGAATTTCTGAAAATGCCTCCATATCCCGCCGGGCCTGGATTCCCTTTGGAAGCCCCGTCAAAATTTAATTTGATTATCCCAGGTGGAGGAGGGATCCAAGAGATGGAATCTGGAGGGTTCTGCTTGTTGATTTTGGGCATAGGAGTTATGGTGAGTTGCCAATTTCGCCATATGCTGATCTCTTGAGGATGATTGGGCATATCCTCCTCCTGCCAAGTTGTAAGAGAGAGAGACTCCTGAAGGTTGCTGTGGAAGTTTTTCCATAGAATGTCCAGGGGAGTGGTTTGATGCTTGAAGACTCTTTTGTTTCTTTCTTTCCAAAGTGCCCAGAATAGGAGACCTGGAATGATTCGCCAGAGAAAGTTGAGAATGGTGCTATTGTAAGAGCGCTGCGGCCAATGTCGAAGTATGCTGGTGATGTCCCCTTGTGGTTTGCTCCGTTGGCTGCGGAAGCAAATTTTGTTCCAAAGATGGCTGGCCATCTGACAAGTTAGCATGAGGTGCTGAATGGTTTCAGTGTCCTGTTTGCAATTTGGACATTGTGAAGGGCCACAGAAGCCGCGTTTTAGCAAATTGTCCCAGGTTAAAATTCTTTTGTGGCTGAGGAGCCAGAGGAAAGTGGAGACTTTGGGCCATGTCCCTTTAGCCCAAACTAATTGCCAGAGTCTGTCTTTCGGGTGAGGAGTAGGATACATTAAGCTGTAGGCTTCTTGTGTGGTGAATATGCCTTTGGGCGAATATCCCCATCTGAGGATATCTGGGTCATCAGAGCAGCGAATTCTGCAGCGTTGTAGTTCCTCCTGGAGAGTTGCCCATATGTTGCTGGGAGTGGTAGGTTGGAGGAGAGACGGGTGCTTCCAATGTTGATGGCTGCTGCTAGTATTAGCTGTCCAGCATTGACTGACCTTCAACTCTTCTGGCCCATTGTATCTTTCCGCGTTAGGAAAATTTAGAGTGTCAACAAGCTTCGGCCTTTGTTGCCAGGAGTCTACCCAAAATCGTGCTGTCTGGCCATTCCTGACCTCCCAAAAACTGTGCTGGTGGATGAGGGCGTGATGCTGCTTGGCAGAGTTCCAGATGAGCGATCCCGCTGTCTCAGGTTTGAGTCTGATCAAATCATTCATCGGTCTGTTGTTGGCATACTTAACAGCCCACAACTTAGCCCAAGGAGCGTGAGGGCTCGTGAGCCATTTCCACCAAAGTCGTGCACCCATGACTTCGTTGCTTTGATGGGGATTTCTGAGCCCCAGTCCTCCGGCTTCTTTGGGAGAGCAGACTGTATTCCAATTTACCAAAGCCCATTTCCGGGTGTGAGTTGAGGAGCCCCATAGAAAGCGACGCTGAAGATTTTTGATTTGATTGAGCACCCATTTGGGTGCTGCAAGCACCGAAAAGAGGTAAAGCGGCATAGATTGCAGAACCGCTTTGATCAGGATAAGTCTGCTGGCTAGGTTGAGAGCTCTGAAAGTCCATGAGGAGAGGCGAGCCTCAACTTTATCAAGGAGAACAGACCAAGCAGAATGCTTGAGAGCAGAGTCAATGAGAGAGGCGCCAAGGTATTTGGCGGGGAGACGGGCAATCGCAAATCCAAGAATACGGGCTACACAAGATTGGATTAGAGGAGGGGTATTAAAAAAGAAGAGTTGGGATTTGGAAGTATTGACAGTCATACCAGAGGCGAGAGAGAAAAGGTGCAAAATGCGTTTGAAAGACCTAGCTTCTTGGGCTGAAGGGAATCCAAAGAGCATGGTGTCGTCAACAAATTGCTGGTGAGTAGAAGCGGGAGAACCGTAAAGTGAAATGCCACGTAAATCCCCGATTTGGACAGCTTGATGAATGAGCCTGCTGAGACCTTCTGACATAAGGACAAAAATGAAGGGAGAGAGAGGGTCACCCTGACGGATGCCTCGAGAAGAAACAAAAGGGTTGGAAGGGGAGCCGTTGACCAGGATGGAAAAGAGAGGGGAAGAAATAAGACTCATGACCCAATGAATCCACATCTGATCAAAACCAAAGGCTTTGAGCGTGCTCTGAATGTAGTGCCAGCAAAGTTTGTCAAAAGCTTTGGAGAGATCGATTTTAAGAAGCATACCTGGTTTTTTAGTGCTCTTGAGGGAATGGATGACTTCATGAGTCATGATGATACCATCCATGATTTGGCGACCTTCCACATATCCTGTTTGTTCTGGCGAGATGAGGAGCGGCAGCAAAGGCTTTAATCTGTTAGCAATGACCTTGGAGATGATCTTGTAGATCACGTTACAGAGGGCAATGGGACGATATTTCTCCGGAGTACTGGGTTGTTCTTCTTTAGGCACCAGAGCGATGAAGGTGGAGTTTAAAGAGGGGAGGAGCCAGTGGGTAGCCCTTGATTCTTCCACCAGTTCCCAGACTTCACTTTTGATGAGCTCCCAGAAATGATGAAAGAAATTTGCAGTAAATCCATCAGGCCCTGGTGCTTTTCCATCTTTGGTTTGTGCCATTGCTAATTCAACTTCTTGCATGGAGACAGGACACAGAAGCATTTTGTTATGCTCTTCGGAGATGAGTTTGGGAATGAGCTGAGTAACTGCATCAATGGCTGGCTGTCGGTCCATGGTGGCCTCTTCTTGTAGCGTGGTTTGGAAATAGTTCGAGAGGACCTGCGTTATTTCTTCATGCTGCTCTACTTTTTCCCCGTGCTGATTAGTGATGTTGTGGATGCGATTTTGCATCCTTCTTTGAATAGTGGAGCGATGGAAGAAACGAGTGTTTCGTTCCCCTTCCTTTAACCAATTGATTCGAGACTTTTTCCTCCAAAGAATTTCTGCTTGCCGTTGCCTTTCGTCAAGCTGCTTTTGGATCTGCATTTCTTGGGTGTTAGCCTCCTCTGATCTTCCTTCTTTTATGATTTTCTGTTGTACTTCCTCCATTTGTCTTTTGAGTATGTTGATTTCTTGAAAAATGTTGCCAAATACTGTTGTGTTCCAGTTCTTGATGAGCGCCTTGAGGTATTTTAGTTTTTGCTGAAACTGGTACATCTTGCAGCCATGGGGGGGGGTAAAGTTGTGCCAAGCTGCGTTAACCATTTCTTGGAAGGATGGATGCGAAAGCGAGAAGGCTTAGAATTTGAAGGGTTTTCTGATCTGAGGGCCAAGATTGTGCCATTGTAATGCAATGGGCCAGTGGTCTGATCCTGCAAAAGGAAGAATTGATGCCTCTAGGTCACCCCCCATGTGTATAACATTATCTGAGATGAGGAATCGATCGAGCTTGGAAGCTACATGATGGATCCCTGATCTTTTGTTGTTCCAAGTGAACGATCCATTGGTAAATGGGAGATCTATCAGCCAGCTGTTGGTTATGAAATTTCTGAAGTGGATGCTTTCAGGGTCCGGTCTGGTTCTGCCTCCTGTTCGTTCTTCCATTTTGGTTACCATGTTGAAGTCCCCTGCTGCAATCCAGAGAGGATGAGCTCTGTGAGTGTTGAGCGCTTCCATTGTATTCAAGAGGCTGATCTTTCTGTTTAGTTCTTGCGGGAAATAAACGTTTGAGAGATGCCCATATGTATTTGTGCCAATAGGGTGAAAGATGGCCTGAATGATATTGTGAGCTGCATGCAGATCCGATATGACTATGGATTGAGTGTCCCAGGCTATAGCAAGCCCTCCAGAAGATCCAGATGCATCTATTGCTGCAGAACTGCTACTAGGCCAGACTTTTGACAAAAAAGTACCCAAAATGTCACTGTTACATTTTGTCTCTTGGAGAAAGAGAATATTTGGTTTTTCTTTTTGTAACATATTTTTTATCATTTTTTGTTTTCCTGGGCTATTAAGCCCTCTGATGTTCCATGATATCAATTTCATGAGGAACTATTTGGCAAGGGCGGGAAGAACCGCGTGAGCTTGGGGTAGCGCCCGGAGTTTACTAGTATTTCCCCAATGGTAATTGTACGCTGCCAGTCTGGTTTTCTGCCCCTCTTTTTTGATTCTTTGATTACTTTGAGGCTGTCCCAATGACTTCCTGTTTGTATACCAAGAGTTGCTTGTTGCTGTGCTTTGGATAGAACCTTTGCCAGGGTTTCTATTTGATGGGGCTTGATTTTGTCAAACTCTTGGCGTTTGCAAGCATCCTCCAGACCGATTATGTCAAGATCCCCAAGCTCAAGACTCTCCGAATCTTCTTCCATAGGATTTGTAGCGTTTTGGGTATCTTTTCCTCTATCAAGAATAGCAGCTCCTACTTTAGGGTCATCCAGATCCATGGTTTCTGGATGCCAAGTTAAGAGTTTCGTGCCAGAGGGGGGTTTGAAAGAGGGGTTTGTAGAGGCGCTTGTCTCTGGCTGAGAGGGGGAGGGGTTCAGAGGGGCAGGAATCGGGGTGGAAGTGTTGGGGGTTTGGTTGGACTGCGGAGGCATCGGGCTCGAGTTAGGCAATTGCTCTGCATTGGAAAGAATGGCAAAACTATTGCTGGTAGTAGGAACACTAGAGGAGGAAGAGGGTTTTTTACCTGCCGATGAAGCTTTCTTGTTGTGCCTTCTGCGAGGAGCTACTTTGGTGAAACCATCTGCTTCGGGTTGTGTATCAGCTTCTTTGTTCTGGGATGCAGCGTTGAGGGGGCAGTCTCTGAAGAGATGCCCATGGGCGTGACAACGCCGACACCTGAAAGGGACATGCTCGTAATCCAGTGGTTGGATCCACTCAAAATCATCATGGTAGATGCTTACAGCATCAGGAAGGGCCTTGTCTAGATGCATGTAAACGCAGATCCGCGCATAAGAGGTATATCGACGAAGCTTGGTCTCTTCAGCGATTTTGATAAACTGCCCGAGACCCTTGCCAATCTCCTGAAGTGTGTCTTCGTCCCAATATTCCAGCGGCAACGAATATAGACGGATCCAAACAGGTGCCCAGTTGAAGTTTTCTTTATCAGGATTGAATCTTTCGATCCAGTTTCTAAGGTATAGGCCAGCCGAATTGAAAAAGTATGGCCCTTCGTCCATGATTCTGTTGCGATCCTCAAGGCAGAGGAAGATCGCCGTGAAGAACCCCTTCGGACCGAGCTGAAGAGTAACGTGTCCTTTAGGCTTCCATTTCGAAGCGATCCATCCTTGTAGGGCCTTTTCTGTGGGCCAGAAACCGATAAATTTGCCTATTAGGGCATGATCTCGCATATATTGAATACGGGCATTGATTCGATGGCTAGGCAAATCGATCTTGGGCCGTTCTGATGCAATAGGCTTGCAGGTGGAAGAGGAGGGGGTCGCATTGTCCTGTTGTACCTGCTCAGAAGTCGTCTGGGGTTCTGTCGTTTTCTGATGCATGTCAGCGCTGGTGTTGATCGGGTTAGTGTGAGCGCCTAAGGAATCATTATTTGCAGGGGGGGTCGGGCCCTCCCCCCCCGAGCTTGTTGCCATGGCCGTTGCCCAAGCGAGAGCGCTTGGAGGAGAGCTGCGCCTCGTGATCAGTCGGCTAGGGTTGCAGAAGACGCCGGTGGGTAGGGTTTCGCGTGCTCATCAGAGAATCTCTATTAATAAATACATTTGTTAATGTCAAACTTAGAAATTTATATAAAAATCAATTTCACATGTATACATTAATGTTTTGGTTACTATTAATATTATTAATATCAATATTAATTATTTAATATTAACATTAGTATTATTCAAATTAATATTGATTGATATCAATACTAATAAATATAAATATTTCAAATTAAATAAGAAATTATTAATATTAAAATTAAATATCAATATCTCTTTTAATGTTAATTAATATTAATAATAAATACACATGTTAATGTCAAACATATAAATTTATATAAAAAGAAACATTTATACACTAATGTGAACATTGAGGTTAAACATCAATATACATATTTCATTAAAAAATAGGATTGATAACATTAGGTTTACATAGGTTCTATGACATTGGAATTTAACTTAATGTTTTTTTAGGTTCAATGACAATAAGATTAAAAAAATTGGTATTTTCATATCATTTGGTGCATGTAAAATTATGCTATTTTATAACCCAAGGTTTATAAGATAAATCTTTTTAATATCAAAAAATTGTTTTAGGTTAATATTTATATTGAGCATCAAACATTTACATCAACATTAAACATAGACATTAATAGAGACATAAAAAATACTTATTAAGATAAATAGTAAAATTGTGAGTTCTTTTTAACTATTGTAATAATTTTATTGTGGCTCATATGATTTTATACATTATGTATATGTGCATTTTACTATATTTGTAGATGGAAAATTTCTTATCTATATTGCTTATTCTATTCACCATTAATTGAAAATTGTTTTGTTGATATCATGTGTGTTTCCTTTTATGTTAGGAGATTTCTTTGTTTTATCATGGATCCAGCTATTTGGAGTTGTATTCCATTTGAAATTCTTGAAATTGTCTTCCTTTGTCTCCCTTAATCGGTTGTGATAAAGTTTAGCAGTGTTTGTTAGCAATGGAAGAATATTTTGCTAAATCCTTCTTTCTTATTGCGTTGCAAGCATATCTGTCCAAATGAATTTGGATTTATGGTTCCTTTCCTCAATAATGAAGACAATTATTTTTCTGTTGAATATCTTAATCAAAATGGGCGCATATCTCATTTTCATTTGCGATTCATAGATTCAAGATACAAAGTAGAGTCTGATATTGGACCAATGGTAGTTTTATCCTTACCAACAATATTCTCCCATTCACGAAACTATTTTGTAATGAATCTATTGACAAAGGCCTTAAAAAACATTGGGCGAATACGAATTGGAGACTGGGGATTCTTTTTGTTATTGGAAAATGTACGCAGCAACAAATATGACTGGGTTGTTCTAAAACATATCTATGATAAAATGAAATCTAAATTTTATGTTTACAGTAGTGTTGATAGGGTTTGGCAAAGGGCTGATCTTCCATTTGGTGGCACTTCACCCCCTGAGAATGGAGTGTTTTATAAAAGTAAATTGTTTTGGCTCTATCTCGACACAGAGTATGAAGATTATCCTCGATATGGGTATACAATCTACTGGTTTGATGTAATAAAAAATGAATGGGGATTTTCATTTGTTCCAATCACTAACATAGGGTGTATGTCATTAGCAATATGCAAGAATAAATTGATATGTATTATCGATGATGGCTCCACTTCGCTATGGTCAACTGAGGAAATAGATAATTTCCAATTTGGTCACCCATGTGTTGAACAAAGAATTGACTACGTTGAGGATGATTGGGGCTCCAGATGGAAGTTGTTGGAAGAAATGTCTACAAATATAAATATCAAATGTCCTGGTTATCTTCCATTTCAAACAGTCCAAGGTGTGGTTCTTATGTGCAAATGCAGTGAAATTCCTTTCCTATTATATGACATGATGACTAGCCTCTGCTTCCCAACATATATTGATAATTCAACTAATCAACAGATGCATGGATTGTGGTCTCCAACATCGCAGGAGTGCAATGATTTGATCGAGTCTGGAAATGTTTTTGCAATTGCTCCCCATATGGATTCTATTGATGAGATTCCACCATTAGATATGGACATGGAGTCTTAAGCTATTAGTCATTTTATATTCTCTCTCTCGTCATGGAAAATATTTTTTTTTTTTTTTACTTTACATACTTTTGGGTATGTATGCTAAGACTTTAAAATTACAATTCTATGGATATTTATATGGCTCCATTCTAAGGGGGTGTCTTCTATATGTGTATATATCAGATGTTGGATATTGAATTCCATTGCGATTTGCTCGAAAATATTTATTTTTGTGTCCCCTTTAGTTCTCTTAATTGCATTTGAATGTGTTTGGATGTTATCCATTTTTCTTTGTTTTTATAATTATAATTACTGTGAATTATTTTAGACATGGTGTTTCCATTAGTTTTTTCTCATTGATTCTCAAACAATGTTATATCTTTAGGTTGATTTTTTATTTAAATTTATATTTTGATGGTATATAGTTCCAAATATTTAAATATATTTCAAATTCATATAATTATTTTAGTATTTTGTTCCAGTTATATGGGTTTCCCATTACAATTATAATATGAGACATGAAATTTTATCCTTTTTTTTGGCCATTTGAAAAAATCCATTTTTCTTTTTAGCCATTTGGAAAAATCATTTTATGTTTTCATAACTCTATATGGTTGGAAAAATACCATATATGATTTTAACTTTTTTATGTGGTTGGAAAAAAAAATGTGTTCCTTTTTCATTCTTTTGTGTTTATGTATATTGGATATATTATATGTTACATGTTTATTGTTCTATAATAAATATGTTATTATTCGTTGTAGACATGTCATATGAAAGTACAAGCAAGCGTACAAGAATAAGGAATCAGTCACCATCATTGCGTGACAAGTCCAATGAAAGTCGTCGTTTACGATATCAACAAAATAAGGACATAGTAAATGAGCATAGGAGAGCTACATATCATAGAAGAACGAGTGAAACAACTCTTAAAAATGATTTTATGATTCCTCATAAGTATCGTACTATGGATGGTATCATGCAAAGAACATTTCCCCTGGATAGCTCATTGCCAGAATATGCTCCTCGTCAGCATAATTTTGTTTTTCAATGCTCTCCTAAAAATTTTCATAATATTTGGGAAACATATCGGAATAGGGAAGAACATCATATTGATAACGTGGATGCAAATCTTCACCCTAAGACTTTTGTCTCCACAATTGCATCTTTTGAGAAAGGCCAAAGGTTGCAAAATAACCATAGTGGAGGCAATGATGACATTGTTTGTGATGATTTGGATGATAGTTTTATTGGTCATTTGTTTGATAATTTGGATCTAGATGGCTGTAACATCACATCTTCCAATCTCCCTTCTCAAAATAATGTTGTCCCATGAATAAAATCAGTCATCCCTGATAGCATTTCACGAGGAACAATGGAGGTAACCCAATGATATCTTTACAGTTGCTGCAATAGTGGTTGTTTTATTACATTTCTCTATTTACTTTTTTTTTACTAAACTTATAAGGTATTTTATTCTCTTGGAATAGGATACACCTCATTTTAATAGAGGTCTAGAAATTATCTCCGCAAGTCTTCCATCTACTAATATGAAAATTGAATATGAAGCACATCATAACCTTCCACTACATTCTCCTCGACAATAAAATTGACAAACTAATGTTAGTGTTCAATGTATTTGATTTTATTTTTATTTTTTTGGATTTTTGGTATATTAGACATGAATTTTATTGCATAATTTATTTTCTTCAAACAGCACAACTGATTTCAATAGAGGCATAAAAATTAAATTCGTAGATGTTCCGTCTACTGATGTTATAAGTGAAGAGGAACCATCTCATAGCGTTCATCCACATTGCCAACAAAATGTAAATGTTGAATGCATTTGATATTTTCCTCCTTTTTTCATTTATTTTCAGGTGTACAATTTTAAATCTTTATTTTTTGGACATTTAGTTTTATAAGGAATTTTATTTTTTTCTAAGAGGAAACAACTAATTTGAATAGAGGCATCAAAACTAACTCCCCAAATGTTCTATCTACTGATGTTAAAAGTGAAGAGCAACCATCTCGTACACTTCATCCACATCGCCAATCAAATGTAAATATTGAATGAATTTGATTTTTTTTTTCATTTTTTCAATTCTAATTATTTGGAAATTAAATTTTAAAATAATTTGTGCTAAAGAAACCTTATCATCCTCTTAGGTTCCAGAAATGTAGACCATAAATTTTGAAAGACCATATCATAGATCTGTTCCACATTTTTCAAATTTGGGAAGGGAATCTTATGGTGCAGAAAATCAAGTAAATTTTAGAAGAAATTATACTCTTCCACATCATTCTCCACATGGTCCAACCGATACAAATCATATTCATTTTGATGAAAACATGATTGTAGTGCATAAAATATTTTGAGAAAAGATAGATAGCTTGTTCGTTGTCCAAATGTGCCACATCTGCCAAGAATCATATCCTAGAATCCAAGTTTGGAGAGATTCTGAAGGACCTGTTTGCTGATGATGTAAGACTGAAATAGGTTCACATCATTTTTCTGGCTATAATAACATGTATCCTAGTGAGCAGCCTCATATTTTAAGAGTTCTTACTCATGTTGAAGAAATGTTAATAGCACATGTAAATCCTATTTTGCAAGTGACACATGCTCGAGGTGTGCAATATAAGTATAGCAGACACACAATTCGCTTTCCCAAAGATATTTCTACAATTGCACAAAGTCTTCCCCGACATGTTGAAGATCTTGACTTTCTAATTGTGAGGAGACATGCTGCTCAGTCTAAATATTATGAATGTTATGTAAAAAGATCTCGAGTTATGGGTGAATTTATTTTCAAAATTGAAAGTGATCAATATTATCGAGATGTTGTAATTGACTATGGTTCAGTGAATGCTCTTCTTGAAAGATCAACATATGTCTCCTCTAGGCTTAAATTTGTTGATTGTGACATTGCAGAATCTGAGATCAATGCAGCTAATAATGAAGGGTTTCCTCTTGAGCATCTTCCCTCATCCTTCATCTTTTGTTTCTTGCCTACCCAATGAACAGAGATAAGTGGAAGAAATTAGAGAATTTCTTGATAATGTTGATTCTTCACATGTTCATGAAATGGATTGGCCCAGTATTGGAACATCTCCGGTGAATGAATATAATACTGAGGGGTTATTAGATATGACATTCCCCACATTTTTACCCACTAGTGATGTTGATTGGTTGAAACCACGCATTTGTACTATTGAACTTCATGAGTATGCATTGCATCTTCTTAGATACTATGATCAAAGGTTTGGAAGCCATCCTCGCTTCTGATATTACCTATTGAACATGATAATGAGGCATCGTATTCAAGAACCTGCTTCAGTTTTTTTGAAGAAAAATATACATGATAACTCACCAAAAACAATTGAAAACTTACGTCAGCAACTTTTTGATTTACCAGATAATAAGTTGGCTGAGCATCTTATGCGGTTTGGGTCTTCTCTAAGAGGTACAGGGCATACTGGACTAAATTTCGGGTTGAATTAACTGACATTATTACTCAGTTGAGATGT
Source organism: Pinus albicaulis (assembly GCA_034641835.2). Taxonomy (NCBI): domain Eukaryota; kingdom Viridiplantae; phylum Streptophyta; class Pinopsida; order Pinales; family Pinaceae; genus Pinus; species Pinus albicaulis. The sequence continues at coordinate 270,391,313 of CM076576.1, forward strand.
CCATATTTTTTTTTTTACTTTGAGTGCAACTGACACAAAGTGGCCAGAGCTACATAGCCTCATGCATGTACCCTCACATTCTCATTTCTTAAGTGAGCATCGTATGAAAATTGAGAATGTTATCCTGTACCCTCATATTGTTGCCACATTTATGCACCATAGATTCAATATATTTCGAGAGGAATTTATTCAAAAATATCTTAAAGCTAAAGAATTCTGGTACAGGTATGTTTTGTTGAATTTATTTTCTATTCATTGTCAATTTCTTATTAATTTTCTATTTATATTTTTTTTAGTAACTTTGTATTCATTTTCTTCAGATATGAGTGGAAACATAGAGGTTTAGCACATATCCATGGTTTCCTATGGTTTCAAGAAGCTCCTAACATGGAAAGACTTCATTGGTTAAATGATTGTGATTTACAATATGCAAAGAGATTCTTTGACAATTATGTGAGTGCATGGAATCCACGTGAGATACATTGTCGCAATCTAATGGTTTCAAGAAGTCTCAATGATGACCCTTGCCTATTGAATACTAATCAAATTTTCTCTTGCAATCCTCATAATGATTATGAAGAATTGTTGAACCATGTCCAAAGGCACATAAAGTGTAGTGTAGATTCTTGTTTGTGCAAAAAGGGCACTATTCTCTCTTGTCGGTACAATACTCCATGGGATCTTTTTGAGGAATCAAGATTGTTCATAGATGATCAAGGAAGAAAAAAATATGACCCGACAAGAAATGATGATAGGCTCAATGTACATAACATTGACCTTCTAACAATGTGGCGTGCAAATGTTGATTGCCAACCAGTGCTTTCTCAGCATGCTGTCTTGAAATATATTGCTAAGTATGCATCAAAAGAAGAGAAAAGGTCTGAAAGTTATCATGATATGCTAACTAGAATTTCAAATTCTATTTCCTCTGAGGATCATGCTTTATTTTCTTACAGAAGGTTTCTTGCAGAAACAATTGTTCAACGTGACAATGGACCACAAGAAACATGCCATATGTTGCTTAAGCTACCTCTTGTTGTTTGTAGTCAAAAATTTGTTTCATTAAATGTTAGAAGAAAGGTTTTTAGGAAAATATCAAAGGATGGCATGAAATGTTCATTGGAAAATAATTTTGTTCAACATTATCAGAAAAGGCATTTTTTCCTTGAACATATATCTTTGATAGAAACAACAATATCTTGGACATTTGATAGCAAGGGTAAAAAATATCCCTGGAAGCCTAAAGATGTTCATGTGATTTTTCAGGTTTGGCCACGGTTTTATTCTATTCCTAGTGAGGGTTCAGAGGAATTTGAAACCTTTTGTTGGACATAATTGCTCTTGTACAATCCATTTCGTGACAATTTTATATAGATTGGGCTTTCAACTGAAATTATTGTTGAAAATTGGAGGAATTTCTGATATCGAGCATGGCATGTTGATCGAAATCCATCAATTGTTGAAAATATTGAAGATGGAGAAGATTGTTATTTTGCTAACCAGGAAATGGGTCTTGAAGATGATTTTCAAGAGTGGCAACTTTTCTCTCGCTTGGTTCCACCAAGTAATGTCAATGTTTCTGATCTTCACACCCTTAGTCGAAGGGATTTTGATATACCCTTTGACTAGTAAAGTACAACTATTTTTGATGATGTGGCTAAAGAAGCTATTAATTTTATAAGGAATGGAATATCAAGGAGTCATATTATTGACCTTTCAAATAGAACGTTTGCCTCTCCAGATTCATTGGCAGAAAAACAACGACTTGCTTTTGAAATCGTTTTAAGGCATTTTACTGAATATGAGATTCGTGAAGCTCTTCTTATGATTGTTCAAGGCACTACAGGCACTGGCAAGTCTTTCCTTATCCATTTTATTTTTGAAGCCCTTTCTAATCTGTCAAGTAATGGAAAAATTCCTTTGCTTCTTCTTGCCCTAACAGGAATAGCTACTTTTAATATACATGTAAAAACAATACACTTTGCTCTGAAAATCTCGATTAAAGATATGAAACCACTACAGGGTCAATCACTGGAAGTATTCCAAGAATAAATGAGGCATATTCGATATATATTGATTGATGAAATGAGATTTTTAGGATAAAGGTTATTCATGCAAATAGATGCTTGATTACGAGAAGCATTTCTAGAGAAAAAGAATTGTCCTTTTGGTGGCAGATCTATCATCCTTGTGGGTGACCTTGGCCAGCTACCTACTATGAGAGATAAGCCTCTGTATGCAGGTAATACAACAGGGAAAGTCTTGTGGAAAAAATTCAACATTGTTGTCACTCTTGACACAATATTTCGCCAACAAGGGAGTAATGAAAAAAAATCTTGTTTTCATAGAGTCCTCAATTACATAAGAAACGCAGAACCTATTCTTGATGATTGGGATTTTCTTATGGCGTGGGCTAATATGAGGTTGCATCCTAGAGAAAGGGATTTATTTAATGCAGTAGTTCACATGTTTCCAAAAAATAGTTTGGTCTCCTTCCATAACAGGAATATGTTGAAATCATTAAATTCTCCAATTGCACGATGTATTGTTACGAATTCAAGGTGTTCAGAAATCAATGGTGCTGATGATGATCAGCTAGACCATGAATTTTTGTTGTGTCATGGCCAACGTGTTATGTTGACATGTAATTTGTGGGTTGAATCTGGTTTGGTGAATGGTGCACTTGGGTATGTGAAGGAAATATTTTATATGCCTACCTCTAAGCCACCTAAGCTTCCAATGTTCACAACTGTTATTTTTGATAAGTATGTTGGTATTCCGTTTGATGCAAACAATTCAAACACCGTACCTATCACACCAGTGATAAGAGGAAATCGAAAACAAATTCCTTTAAATATGGCATGGGCTCTTACAATTCACAAGTCACAAGGTTTGACCTTAGAAGGAGCATCAATTTATATTGGGAATAAAGAGTAGCAAGGCTTGAACTTCACAGCCATATCAAGGGTGAAATCAATAGATGTTTTACGCATTGCACCACCTTTCTCTTATCAGCGTTATGCCAAGGTGAAAGATAGTGCATATGTTAAAATTAGGAAGAAAGAAGAGGAGCGATTAAAGTCTATATCGTTATGACATGCAACTATTGATACTTTTAGCTCTTTATAGAATTTTTTTGAATTTCTTTTATCGTCCTCTTTATTTACTTTTAATATAATAATGCTTTTTATATATTAATTAGATGAATAAATTCATCAAATTCATCGTAGTATTTTGAAATGTTGTTTACATCGCTTTTCATGTTGTTTAATTTTTTTATTTTTGTTAAGTAGTTTTTGTTATTTTTCTTACAATGAACCATTCAGAGATAAAAAAAACTAGTTATATGAGCCAATCATTAAAAATCAAGATGGAATTCCATATCACTGTGACATGCAACTAATAGTCTTGTGACATATTTATAGAATGTTTTTTAATTTTTTTTATTGTCCTCTGTATTTTCATTTAGTATAATAATTATTTTCATGTATTAATGAAATGAATACATTCATGAGATCCAATATAGTAATATATGAGAAATTTCTTACATCATTTTTCATGTTGTTCAATTTACTTCCATTTTTTAAGTCGCTATTGTTCTTTTGTTTACAATAAACAATTCAGACATATACAGCCAATTATATGAGCCAATCATTTAAAATCAAGATTCAAGTCCATATCCCTATGACGTGAAACTAAAAATATTTATCAACGTGGTTTGCTAAATATGTTGTGGTTTGGTTCAATGACAACATATTTATATTTGATAATAATATTAAACTAATATTAATATATACATTGACATTAATTTAAATACAAATACAGAATTACTAACATTATTAATATTTCATTTTAAACATTAAGTTTAAAAATTTGTGATTTCTTGTTAATTATTGTAATAGGGGTCATATCACTCATTTAATTTTATGACTAATTTCATGTGTACAATATGTATTTCTAATGAGGTTTATAACATGGCATTTTTAAGATTAATTTTTTTAACAACAATACAAATGTGGTGCTCTATTATATATATATATATATATATATATATATAGATGTTTCTATCTCTTTGTGTATTAATTTTTATTTTGTAGTTTTTTCTTTCAAATGCAGATATGGATAATAATGATGGCATATATTATAATCAAGCGGTGGCAAATATTTCTAGACTGATCAGTTTTCCTTCTTGTCTTCAAAACAAGTTCGACAGAAAACATGGCTTCCATCCTGCTTTTTTTTATGAGCATCTTCGTGTGCTAGATGGAATGAAAATGAATGTAAAATACTTGTTGCATGTGCACATGAGGGAGGCTGAGAGAAAGACAAGAAGGGATTGGTTGGAAAGCGTTAAGTATCATGATCATTATCATGTTGATTTGAATTGGTGTTCCTCTTGTGGTCAGTCTGGTTGTGTTCTCGAAGAGGCTATTTGATAAATGACCTTTGATGGAGAGTTTTGAGTCCATTTTTGTAGTGGGATTTCTTTATGTAAAGACAAAAAAAAACATAATTTAATTTCAATGTTATTTTTTTGGTTTCGCTGATGACTGAATTGAATATCACTTTAGTTTAATAATTTATTCAGTTTATAATATTAACAATCAGTAAGGTTGATTGATCACTTGCGGTCTATCATAATAATAATCATGTGACTTTAAAATTCCTCTCTATTTAAAATATTGGGTCATATTATTTATTGAGCTATTGTGTTTTTAATATTGTTCCCTTCACCTTATTGGTCCCTTGGGTTATTAATATTTTTCCCTTGGGTTCACCAATTTCTTTTGTTTCTAATATTAAATCATTGGGTTATTAGTTCTTTTGTTTTATAATATGAATAATACCTTGGGTTATTTATTAGTGTTTATTAATTTCTTTGGTTTTTATATATATTTTTTTATTAATTTTATTAATCCTTCGACTTTATTAATCACTTGAGTTTATCAATAATTTTTATTTCTAATACTAATTTGTTGGGTAATATTTCTCCCTTAGGTTCACCAATTCCTTTTGTTTATAATATTAAACACTTTGGTTTACTAGTTCTTTTGGTTTATAATATGAATAATCCCTTGGGTTAATTATTAGTGTTTATTAATTTCTTCAACTTGAGTATTTTTTTATTAATTTTATTGATCCTTTGACTTTATTAATCAGTTGAGTTTATTAATAATTTTTGTTTCTAATACTAATTTGTTGGGTTTATAATATTAATAATCCCTTCGGTTTATTGATGTTCTTTGTTTATAGTATTAATAGTCCCTTTGCTTTATTGATGTTTAATGTTTATAATATTAATATTTCACTATATTTGTTGATCCATTGGGTTTATAACATTGATTCCTTAATTTTTCGAATTCTTTCGGTTCTTAATATTATTTCTTTCAGTTTATTAAATCAAAATATTGGGGTTTAAATCTTAGTCCGAGAGTTTAATACTAATGCATGGTCCAATTTCACATTATGAAAAACACTGACTCAATATGAAAATCAACCATGGGAAACCATTGTTAATTAACGTTAGCCATATTCGATCAATGTCATACATGATCAAATGTCGCATTCTGACAAATATTGTCTCAATATGAAAATCACCCATGGCCAACCATGGTCATAGTTGGTCCAACGTCGCATTGTGACAAAAATTGTCTCAATATTTAAATCAAGCATGGTAAACCATGTTTATTCCCCTCGGTTTATAATATTAATAATCATGTGACTTTATCAATGATTTTTATTTAAAAAGTTGATTCCTAAGATTTATTAATCTCTTTATTAATCATGCAAGTTTCTCATTCGTTTGCATTTAAAATATTTATTCCTAGCCTTTACTGATCTTTTTTGTTTTTTATATGTATCTCTTGGCCTTGTTGATCTCTTATGTTTTTAATATTTTTCCCTTGGGTTTCCTAATTCCTTTGGTTTATAATATTAAACCCTTGGATTTATTAGTTCTTTTGGTTTATAATATTAATAATCCCTTGTGTTTATTAATTACTTGATTTTAAAATATTGATTCTTATGGTTTATTAATTTCTTGGGTTTTTGAATTTAAAATATTATTCTTAGGGTTTGTTACTCTCTAGTATTTTTAATATTGATCCCTTGGCCTTAATGATCCCTTAATTTTTTGGATTCTTTCGGTTCGTAATATTATTCCATTAAGTTTATTAAATCCAAATATTGGGGTTTAAATATTAGTCCTAGAGTTCAATACTAACGCATGGTCCAATTTCACATTATGAAAAAAACTAACTCAATATGAAAATAAACCATGAGAAACCATTGTTAATTAGCATTAGCCATAGTCGGTCAATGTCATCCATGATCAAATGTCACATTTTGACAAATATTGTCTCAATATGAAAATCACCCATGGCCAACCATGGTCATAGTTGGTCCAACATTACATTGTGACACCAATTGTCTCAATATTTAAATCAAGCATGGTAAACCAGGTTTATTCCCCTCGGTTTATAATATTAATAATCATGTGATTATATCAATGATTTTTATTTAAAAAATTGATTCCTATGATTTATTAATATCTTTATTAATCATGTGAGTTTCTCATCCATTTGCATTTAAAATATGTATTCGTAGCCTTTACTAACTTTTTTTGTTTTTTATATGTATCTCTTGGCCTTGTTGATCTCTTATGTTTTTAATATTTTTCCCTTGGGTTCCCCAATTCCTTTGGTTTATAATATTAAACACTTGGGTTTATTAGTTCTTTTGGTTTATAATATTAATAATTCATTGTGTTTATTAATTAGTTGATTTTAAAATATTGATTCTTATGGTTTATTAATTTCTTAGATTTTTAAATTTAAAATATTTATTCTTAAGGTTTGTTACTCTCTTATGTTTTTAATATTGATCCGTTGGCCTTATTGATCCCTTATGTTTTTAATAATTTTCCCTTGGGTTAACCCATTCCTTTGGTTTATAATATTAAGCCCTTGGGTTTATTATTTATTTTTGTTTATATTATTAATAATCTGTCGGGTTTATTAATCTCTTGAGTTTAAAATATTAAATACTATGGTTTATTAAATTCTTAGGTTTTGGGTTTAAACTATTAATTATTAGATTTTATTACTCTCTTGAGTTTAAAATATTAATTCTTAGGGTTTATTAATTTCTTGATTTATAATGCTAATATTTATCTCTTAGGTTTATAACATTTTTCTATTGGGTTTACTAATTTCATGGGTTTATAATATTAAACGCTTGTGTTTATTTGTTCGTTAGCTTTATAATTTTAATAATTCCTTTGGTTTATAATATTACTTATTTTGGTTTACAACATTGATAATCCATTGAGTTTATTAATCTATTGAGTTTAAAATATTATTTCTTAGGCTTTATTAATTTCTTAGGTTTATAATATTAATAATCTCTTGTGTTTATTAATTAGTTGATTTTAAAATATTGATTCTTATGGTTTTGTAATTTTTTAGGTTTTTGAATTTAAAATATTTATTCTTAGGGTTTGTTACTCTCGTGTGTTTTTAATATTGATTCGTTGGCCTTATTGATCCCTTATGTTTTGAATAATTTTCTCTTGGGTTCACCAATTCCTTTGGTTTATAATATTAAACCCTTGGGTTTATTATTTCTTTTTGTTTCTATTATTAATAATCTATCGAGTTTATTAATCTCTTGAGTTTAAAATATTAAATACTATGGTTTATTAAATTATTAGGTTTTGGGTTTAAACTATTAATTATTAGGGTATATTACCCTCTTTAGTTTAAAATATTAATTCTTAGGGTTTATTAATTTCTTGGTTTATAATACTAATATTTATCCCTTAGGTTTATAACATTTTTCCGTTGGGTTTACTAATTTCATGGGGTTATAATATTAAATGCTTGTGTTTATTTATTCCTCACATTTATAATTTTGATAATTCCTTTGGTTTATAATATTACTTATTTTTGTTTACAAAATTAATAATCCGTTGAGTTTATTAATTTCTTGATTTTAAAATATTATTTCTTAGGATTTATTAATTTCTTATGTTTTTTAGTTTCAAATATTAATTATTAGGGTTTATTAATCTCTTGTGTTTTTAATATTGATGAGTTGGTCTTATTCATCCCTTAAGTTTAAACTATTTATCATTGGGCTCCCCAATTCCTTTGGTTTATAATATTAAACCCTTGGGTTTACTAGTTCTTTGGTGTTATAATATTAATAACCCCTTCGGTTTAGTAATCTATTGAGTTTAAAATATTATTTCATAGGATTTTTTAATTTCTAAAGTTTTTTATTTTAAAATATTAGTTATTAGGTTTTATTCATATCTATTGTTTTTAAAATTTCCCTTAGCCTTATTGATCCCTTAGGTTTTTAATATTTATCCCTTGGGTTCACCGATTCCTTTAGTTTATAATATTAAACCCTTGGGTTTATTAGTTCTTTTGGTTTATAATGTTAATCACCAATTGGATTTATTAATCTCTTGAGTTTAAAATATTAATTCTTAGACTTTATTAGTTTCTTAGATTTTTCAGTTTAAAATATTAATTCTTAGGGTTTATTAATCTCTACTGTTTTTAATATTGATCCCTTAGGTTTATAATATTGATCCCTTGGGCTAGCTGATTCCTTTGGTTTATAATATTAAATGCTTGGGTTTATTAGTTCTTTTTGTTTACAATGTTAATAATCTCGTGGGTTTATTGATATCTTATGTTTAAAATATTGATTCTTATGGTTTATTAATTTATTACGTTTTTTAGTTTAAAATATCAATTCTTAGGGTTTATTAATCTCTTGTGTTTTTAATATTGATCCCTTATGTTTTTAATATTTATCCCTTGGGTTCACCAATTCCATTGGTTTACAATATTTAAACCTTCACTTTATGAGTTCTTTTGGTTTGTATTATTAACAATCTCTTGGGTTTATTAATATCTTGAGTTTAAAATATTAAATACTATGATTTATTAAATTTTTAGGTGTTGGGTTTAAACTATTAGTTATTAGGGTATATTACTCTCTTCAGTTTAAAATATTAATTTTTAGGGTTTATTAACTTCTTCGTTTATAATACTAATATTTATCCCTTGGGTTTATAACATTTTTCTGTTGGGTTTACTAATTTCATGGGTTTATAATATTAAAGGCTTGTGTTTATTTTTTCCTTACCTTTATAATTTTAATAATTCCTTTGGTTTATAATATTGCTTATTTTTGTTTACAACATTAATAATCAGTCGAGTTTATTAATCTCTTGAGTTTAAAATATTATTTCTTAGGGTTTATTTATTTCTTAAGTTTTTGAGTTTCAAATATTAATTATTAGGGTTTATTAAACTCTTGTGTTTTTAATATTGATGAGTTGGACTTATTCATCCCTTAGATTTAAACTATTTATCCTTAGGCTCCCAAATTCGTTTGGTTTATAATATTAAACCCTTTTTTGGTTTTATAATATTAATAACCCCTTCGTTTTATTAATCTATTTAGTTTAAAATATTATTTCATAGGTTTTTTTAATTTCTTAAGTTTTTCATTTTAAAATATTAATTATTAGGTTTTATTAATCTCTATTGTTTTTAATATTTCCCTTGGGTCTTTAATATTTATCCCTTGGGTTCACTGATTCCTTTGGTTTATAATATTAAACCCTTGGGTTTATTAGTTCTTTTGGTTTATAATGTTAATCACCCACTGAGTTTATTAATCTCTTGAGTTTAAAATATTAATTCTTAGGCTTTATTAATTTCTTAGATTTTTTAGTTTAAAATATTGATTATTAGGGTTTATTAATCTCTATTGTTTTTAATATTGATTCCTCAGGTTTATAATATTTATCCCTCGGGTTCGCTGATACCTTTAGTTTATAATATTAAATCCTTGGGTTTATTAGTTCTTTTGGTTTATAATGTTAATAATCTCATTGGTTTATTAATATCTTATGTTTAAAATACTGATCCTTATGGTTTATTAATTTATTACGTCTTTTAGTTTAAAATATCTATCCTTAGTGTTTATTAATCTCTTGTGTTTTTAATGTTGTTCTCTTATGTTTTTAATATTTATCCCTTCGGTTCCACAATTCCTTTAGTTTATAACATTTAAACCTTCAGTTTATGAGTTCTTTTGGTTTGTATTATTAATAATCTCTTGGGTTTATTAATATTATGAGTTTAAAATATTAAATACTATGGTTTATGAAATTCTTAGATTTTGGGTTTAAACTATTAATTATTAGGGTTTATTACTCTCTTGAGTTTAAAATATTAATTAGGGTTTATTAATTTCTTGGTTTATAATACTAATATTTATCGCTTGGGTTTATAACATTTTTCCGTTGGGTTTACTAATTTCATGGGTTTATAATATTAAATGTTTTTGTTTATTTGTTCCTTACCTTTATAATTTCAATAATTAATTTGGTTTATAATATTACTTATTTTGGTTTACAACATTAATAATCCGTTGATTTTGTTAATCTCTTGAGTTTAAAATATTATTTCTTAGGGTTTATTAATTTTTTAGGTTTTTGAGTTTCAAATACTAATTATTAAAGTTTATTAATCTCTTGTGTTTTTAATATTGATGAGTTGGCCTTATTCATCTCATAGGTTTAAACTATTTATCATTGGGCTCCCCAATTCCTTTGGTTTATAATATTAAACCCTTGGGTTTACTAGTTATTTGGTTTTATAATATTAATAACCCCTTGGGTTTATTAATCTATTGATTTTAAAATATTGTTTCATAGGATTTTTTAATTCCTTAGGTTTTTTATTTTAAAATATTAATTATTAGTTTTTATTAATCTCTATTGTTTTTAATATTGCCCTTAGCCTTATTGATTCCTTAGGTTTTTAATATTTATCCCTTGGGTTCACCGATTCTTTTGGCTTATAATATCAAAACCCTTGGGTTTATTAGTTCTTTTGGTTTATAATGTTAATCACCCATTGAGTGTATTAATCTCTTGAGTTTAAAATATTAATTCTTAGGCTTTATTAATTTCTTATATTTTTTAGTTTAAAAGATTAATTATCAGGGTTTACTAATCTTTATTGTTTTTAATATTGATCCTTTAGGTTTATAATATTTATTCCTTAGGTTCGCTGATTCCTTTGGTTTATAATATTAAACCCTTGGGTTTATTTGTTCTTTTGATTTATAATGTTAATAATCTCGTTGGTTTATTAATATCTTATGTTTAAAATATTGGTTCTTATTGTTTACTAATTTATTAGTATTTTTAGTTTAAAATATCAATTCTTAGGGTTTATTAATCTCTTGTGTTTTTAATATTGATCCCTTATGTTTTTAATATTTATCCCTTAGGCTAACCAATTCCTTTGGTTTATAATATTTAAACCTTTAGTTTATGAATTCTTTTGGTTTCTATTATTAATAATCTCTTCGGTTTATTAATATCTTGAGTTTAAAGTATTAATTGTTAGGGTTTATTAATTTCTTAGTTTTTTGTTTTTAAATATTATTTCATATGCTTTATTAATCTCTTGAGTTTAATATATTAATTCTTAGAGTTTATTACTTACTTATATTTTTAGGTTTAAAATATTATTTTTGAGGGGTTTTTAATCTATTGAGATTAAATTATTTATTCTTAGGTTTTTTTATTTCTTGGTTTATAATATTAATATTTATCCTTTGCTTCACCAATTACTTCGGTTTATAATATTAAACCTTTAAGTTTATTAGTTCTTAGGTTTTTTGTTTTTAAATATTATTTCATATGCTTTATTAATCTCTTGAGTTTAATATATTAATTATTAGAGTTTATTATTTTCTTATGTTTTTGGGTTTAAAGTATTATTTTTGAGGGTTTTTTTAATCTCTTGAGATTAAATTTTTTATTCTTAGAGTTTTTTTATTTCTTGGTCTATAATATAAATATTTATCCTTTGTTTCACCAATTACTTATGTTTATAATATTAAACTCCTGGGTTTATTAGTTATTTTGGTGTAAAATATTAATAATCCCTTGAGATATTGGTAGGAGATATAAAATTATTATAATATTAATAAAATATTATTATTATGTTATTTTTAAATTATATTATAGTTCGAGTTAAAACTATTAATGTATTGAAATAATTTAATAATATATTTTTATTATGTATTTTATTACTGAATAATATATATATATATATATATTTTAAGTTAATATATAATATGTATATAGTTAATATTATTAATATATTATAAGTAAATATATAAAATATTTTGGTAATTTTAATCATAAATATATAATATTTATTTTGGTGAAATATATGTGGTAAGTAGTAGATATAGGTCTATCGCTTATATCAACCACATTGGTAAATGTGGTTGTAAATCTATTTCATATAAACCTATGGACCTATATCAACCACATTGGTAAATGTGATTATGCTAGTATATTATTTATTTTTAAAATTACATTATTAGATGTGACCTTTCACTGTTAAAATCATTGATAGCTTTGCTTTCACTGTCGTGTCTTTCAGCTGTAAATGACATATTGACCTTATTTACCTTTCGCTCTTACCGTATCTTATTTCCTCAGTATATGCTACTTGAACAAACCTTCTCTCGTGATGAACATGTTTTCCCCAGTCAAGGGAAGCTACACTAATAATCCCCAGCCAAATCCGCACCAGATGAATTTGTTCTCAGTTCAATATAGTAGAAAACAAATAGAACAAGGGTGGAGTAACTAGATCTCTATTAGTTTCTATGTGGTAGGATTTTTATTGAAAGATAATTGTAGTTCCTTATAAAGATTTTATATGTTTAGCTATGCAAGGATTGAAACATTTATTTAAGCTAGGGGATGCTAGAGGAGATTACGAACCAGAGATCCATCCCCAACGGTAACAAGAATGCCGGTAGGAAGGCAGTAATGACGCAGAAAAATTGTTTGTAAACGGAAAAGTATTTTTTTATTGTGATTTTTAGAGACACCATTTTTCTTCTGGGATTTCCACGGTTTTTATAATTTATCAGCTCAAAGAACCATTTTAGGTAGAAGCACCAGTATAAATATGTTTGAAAGAATTCTTGTTTTGATACACATAGAACATGCCACCTAATGAGTGTAACTATTTTAGTAGAATGATGAGATTTTAATTTTGGTATGTCAATGTGATTTTTAAAGTTGTAAATAAGAATGTTCTTTTTTCACAATGCTTGGAGGAGAACTTGAAAAATTAAAATCATTTGTTTGCATGATTCGGTTATTATTTTGATACCATAGAACATGCCACCTAATGCATATAGCTATTTTAATAGTAATGATTGGATTTTCATTTTAGTGTGGCATTGTGAATTTTGAAGTTGTAAATAAGAATGTTTTTTTCACAATTCTTGGAGGAGAACTTGCAAAATTAATATAATTTTTTTTGCATGAATTGGTTATTATTTTGATACCATGAGTACATAAGCGTTGTTCAAGGTTAGTGCATATAAATACATTCAGGCCGATACTCCTCCTTTAGAAATTTGTGTTTTTAAATTTCTCTTTTTGTTGGTGCTGTAAATAGTGTTTCATGTTCTTTTATGATTTGCTTCCATTTTCGTTTCCACAAAATTATTTTTCCCCTCAAGAAAGGTTAGGGCTTCATAGATCTGTTAGTGTACAATATCGAAATGACCTTCCACCTAAGATGGACGACCTGTGCACTTAGTTTTTATTAGTTCTTCAATATAAATTAACCTATGTTTTTCAACAACATTAGCAGAAACTCGACTAAATTTCATCATAATACCAACAACAAAGCAATCTAGCATTATCAAATTTGGATGGATTCTAAGAGCATGTTCAATGCAACTAAATTGCAGTAATGTTGTAAAAAAGGCAAAATATTAGTAATATTACAACATAGTATTATTACAATACAGTATTGAATAATAACTATATATTCAGTTATTGCCTAAAAGATTGGAAAATTACGGAATGAAATTCGGTATTTTCGTTGCACATTACAAAGTATTAGCCTAAATTTAAAATTTTCAAAAAAATTAGAGTTTTACCCTAATTTTGAGTGTTTTGAAAAGATACAGGATTAACCTAAATTGTAGGAATTGAGTGTACGATTCCTATGTCAAATTAATATTTAGTAATATTACTTCATTTATTAGAGTGGTATCTGAAATTTAAGAAATTCTATTAAATACATCGGAATTATAGCTTTAAATCATGTAGTGTCGTAAAGTATTGCATAATTATGGCTTAGAATTCAGTATTTACATTGGCCACCACCTAATTATAGCACACATTTTAGAATTTTCACAAATACTTCGAAATATGTGGTTTGAAAAGCGACTATGAAATATTAACTAAAATTTCAATAATTGTATCAAACGTTCTAGAATAATCATCTTAAAATCAATAATTTATACTATTACAAAAACTTTACATAAATACTAAGATGGATGGAAATCAATACATGTCGCATGAAATCATCACATGAAGGATGGTTTAGGATCACACCCTGCAGCGTATAATTTATTCAAGAATCCAAAATAGATTCAGATTGCGGCTCAACTTACCCATCCCATATTGCACATCGAGTTGCAGATTCCATTCCATATTGAGTTTTTGTAGATACCAAACTCTCTAAAACTAAAATTATATATTAAAAGTAGCGTTATATCTTAGAGCAGGGCAGGGTACCTAAGTAGAAGGAAGGCACATCATTCACACGTAACACATGCGCATGTCCAAGTGTGGTGTGGCAACATGTGTTGTAGCTTGTGTGTACTAAACACATGTATCTGATATAAAATAAATACATGTGTTAGGAAATCATCACATGAAGGATGGTTTAGGATCACACCCTACAAAGTAGAATTTCATGTTTAGGATCAAACCCTGCAGAGTAGAATTTATTTGAGCACCAACAACTGATTGTTGGAAATACTACCAACCAAAACCATCAATAAACAATGGAGGATGTTATCACTCCAAAAATTCTTAAAAGTTGTGAGATTTTTTATTTTTTTTTAAAGAATATTAGAGTTAACCATAAACTTACTTTTAAGTCTTAGGACCTAGCCTTCTTCATGCTCAAAGAGGGCTCTCTCTCTATATGATTTATCTTTGTTGATTGTATTTGATTTTAGGCGAATTATGTAGGGAAAATTGGTTTTGAGTTTTGATTTGATTTGGTGGTGAAATCACTTACTTAGATGGATAGATATAGGTCTGAATCCCATTGGGAAAATGGAGTCAATGTGTCAAGCAGTCAGATCAGGATCAAGTTCTAAAGAGAAATCTTTATGGGCCAAGATAGCTGAGTCACTTCAGATCTTTAAGGCTAATGGTGAAAATGGTTTTGATAGGGATAAAATAGCAATTAAGGGTTCTTAAATCCAAATTATGAGTGAATATGTAGAGGTCAATCAAAACCACAGAGAAATTAAGGGTTCCCTAATCTAGATATCAGTGGAAAACATATAAATGATATTGAGTCAAAACATAATGATTTTAGCATATTCTAAAATAGAAATTCCTAATTTATCATTTAGATTTAGAACACATTCAAATATTGATGGAAAACATAATAAATTGACAAAGTGACAAGTGAAAATACTTCACTGTAGTTGCCCAACACATGAATTCTGTAATATGATGCATTATTTCCTTAATCCATACTACTAACTTCAAATTGGTACAAAAAACCCTTAGGTTCAGAATAGTACAACTACAAAAATCAGTAATTCATCCACACTCAATACTTCCAAATGAGAAGTATTTATACAAAAACTCTTACAAAATATCATAGAATAAACTTAGGAGCTATTCATGGAAACGAAATATCTTCATGCAAGAAGATAGTGACAGCTTCCTAACAAAGGCTAGTTGTCCCTTTTTTATTGAAATAAATGGTTTGATGTGTTGATTTTATCACTGTTTTATCTCTTTGTTGTTTAATGAAGGCTGCAGCTGGATAGTGAGGTATCTTTCACGCTGGTAGATTCATTTTTACTCTGATTTTGTATTTAACCTTTCAACTAATACCCTTTCATCTGATTCTCTTTATCCTGATTCTATTTTACTGATACTCTTTCATCTGTAAAAATATAAATGCTGATGTAAAAAGAGCAAGCTCTATTTTTTACTTTTACTGCAATTTGATCTCACAGTAGATCAGTTAACTTTTCTCAGAATTATGCCTCTCGCAGTTTTATCTTCATCATCTTTCTGAAGTTTTCATGAGCTTCAGTATACTTTGAGAATGTTGTTTTGTTCACAAATAAGTGTTTTACTTCATGATGTAAGTAAAAAAAATTCTCAACATGTTTGTAGAGCACCTTCCGTGTTGGGATTCCCTGCAAGGCTGAATTGTTCACTTTCTATTTGGAAAACTCTCTTATCTTGTTATCATAATCATCCTACTCCATTAATCTATAATTAGTCACTAGAGGATTGGGAAGGCTTTTTTTCCTTAGACATCAAACTTGATCATGACTCTTGTGATATCAATCTCCATGTTCTAGCACTTCTCCTCTAATTGTGTCATCAAATTCTTCTTAGAGATTACCTTCCTAGCTTCTAGGATTGTCTATGTTCTGTCATTAATTCCAATTTCTTCTAGTTCTTGTCTATTTTTGGAATTAAGAAAATTGATGATTTCTAGAGCTTCTTCAGGCTTCTTGCCAAGCTCTTCATTTGTCTTCTGGATTGCTTCTCTTGGTGATTTCACTAAGTCTTTATGCTCATAGATCACCTGTATGCATGGAAAAATATCATTGACTACTTCAATGATATTGGACCATAACTGTTGCTTAACATGTGCCATTCGTTCCTTTAGAGTTAGTTCTTTTTCAAACTTTTCCAGTTGCTCATTCAATCTTTTGGTTTTTTGTTCTTCATTCTTGGCATTTATTTGAGCAAGTTTCTTAGCATCTTCAAGATTTATGAGCCATTCTTTTAGTCTATTTACCTCATTGGTCTGGATATAATATCTTGCATTGCCTTTACTAATTTTCTTGCTTCATCTATATGTTGTGCTGTTGTTTTGGAAGATTCTGTGGCTGAAATTTTAGATGAAGTAACTGGAACTGTTGTGGTCATTGGAACATTAGGAGCCAGTGATTCTGCCAAAGTAGAAGGTACAACTGTTGTAACTACAGGGGTGACAGTGGTAGGAACTTCTTCTGCTTTGTTGGCTTCTTTCTCTTGGACCAATTTGTCCATTTCAATTTCCATTTCCTTTATCTAAACTGTTATTAATAAAATGTGTTAGAAAATTATATATTACAGAGAAATGCAACACATGAAATATGTGAAAAACACAAGCACACAAAACAAATAAAATCATAGAGACACATATATACGTGGTTCAGCCAGTTTGGGCTACGTCTACCTCGAACAACCAGTCCTTCCTTTCTATTATGCAACAAAATGAAGAGACAAAACCTACAACAGATCCATTATAATATCCTCTGTTCTCTCTCACAGTCTCTCTATCTGTTTCTCACTCTGAGAATACACACACAATACACAACTGCAATACAATGTCCTCATACAAGCGAGGGGTTGCCTTGTAGGGAAAAAAACCCTAAACTAAACATAACTTCTACAGTCAAATCATATGCCTAATTAACGGCCCATATTGACTATAAATTAATATACTTTTATAAGGCCCCATTAAGGTACATGGGTACAATGCTGTGATACAAAATAAATAAGATAATCTGGCTCCACACCCAACAAAATGAGACTCATCATCTCATCTTTCTGATTGTTTCCTATAGGACCTCCTTGGCTTGAGGATGCTCTGTAGGGGGCAACTTTAATTTGTTCTTAAGTGTAGCAATGTCTTCATTTTTCTTTATGATCAATTCCTCTGCAACTTTTATATTTTGAGGGTTGTATCCTACTTCAATCACCTACTCTTCCAAGGATTTGATTCTAGTGTCATTTTCATATAATGATGTTTTCTCCAATTTGAGTTGATCTCTTACATTTACTAGAGTGTTTTGAAGTCTCTGTGCACTCATGGCCTTGGTGCTCATTGCAGAATAAGTCATCTCCCCTGCCTACTTATGAAATTCAATTTGATCCAGAGGATGAATATCCTGGGCTGGAACCTCTATATTTTTGTAATGAGAGGATGATTTAGGAGAGTGAAATGTGGGCTGAAGAACTGTCATCAACATATTTTTTTTCTTGTAGTCAAAGGCTGAAATTAGGCTATTCTGAATGCTAGGAGTTTGCTTTATATATTGAGAATATATTTCATTTTTTATTTCTTCATTTTTTGCCTCAATTTCCTTGTACCTTTCCTATATATCCATGTCCTTTTCTGTTGTTTTCTTAGATGAAGAAACTTCTATACTGTGTTGTTTCTGAATTAGTTGTGTCTTAGAAGTAGTGGGTTGTTTTTCTTCTTCAATTCTTGTAGAAGGTGCATTATCATTTTCTGCAATTTCTGTGTCAATTACCTCTATTGTATCCCTTTCTTTATTAGCGGAATTAGTCTTTGGCTTTTACTATATCTTAATTTTAATTTATTGTTTGTTGTAGTATCAGTTATATAAGATCCTTCTTCCTTGTTTCTTTTTACATTTCTGTCTTCTTGGGCTGGATTTTGCAAAGTTTGACTAGTATCACTTTTCTTCTTAGCCTCTACAAGTGTATTCTCTAATCATTCAGATGGGTTTGAGAATTTCTCAATCTCTAACTTATTTTCATGTATATATGGATTCAATTTGCATTTAACTCTCATTTTAATAATAACACCAAGGGAATCATAATAGCAAAGGAAACTAGGACTAAATTTGAACTTCTACAACTGTTTTTCTGCTTCTGGACCTATCTCTCTATTATTACAGATAAATGGGCCAACCTAGTTCTTCAAATTGAATTGTGTTTTCTTATTTTCTATTAATAAATTCACAGAATCTTAATTTAGAATCTTCCTTATATATTCCACGGAAAATAACCTCATAGGAAGATATTTTAGCAATCTGTAAGGGATAAGACTGGATCCATAAACTCTTATTTCAGTGTGATTTTGGTACAAGTACCAATCACCTATCCTGTTGTGCTCCGAAAATTCCAAACCCTTCTTGAGTTCATTACTAATTCTGGGCTACACACTGTTGTTTAGAAAATTTACCAAGGGATGGATGAAGGAATCTGTGAACTCTAAATAGGTAACTCATTGGAATCTTTCCTTATCAAGGAAGTCCAAAATATGACTAATTGTGGATTTCCTTCCACATAAAGCTCTTGAAGGCTTATATTGAACTTATTAGAATGAAAATATAGGAACATGTGAAATAGGAATGAAGAGTATTTGAATAAACCTTCAGAAGGCATCTTGACCAATTGCTCATGGATAATGTCAGCCATATATTGCGAAAAGTTAAAGATGGTAGCAGGAGGCTGATGAGGTGTAAAAGTAGACAAGAAAACAAGCACTCCAACATTAGCATGCTCATCTGTAAAGTAGCCAAGGATGAAAGACAACATGGAAATAATATGTCTTGTCATTTCAGAGAATTTAGCAGAAGAGTATGGAGGATTTAGCTTGGGAATTTCCACATAAGAAGGCGTGAAAGTCTGAAAAATCTGGAACCTCTTGGGGAAGTCCACATCCAAGTATAATTTAGTGAGGGCTTCAATATACAAAGGAACTTCATTTGGACCAAGTTGTATGTGAAGCATTTTATTGATAGAATCTACTGTAATAGTAAAAAGTACTTCTTTCTAACGGTTTACTATGGCTCTTTGATGAGAAGAGTAGCATGATTAGTAGATTCTAATTAATTCTAGGCCTTGGTAAGTATGAGGAACAACATATTTAGGCAAGTTTGACTCCCAGATAAACACTTCATTAGCCTGATCTAGAGAATTTTCTTGGCTCCAGCAGTGGAGCTCAAGAAGGTTGAACTCTGTCAATATATCGGTAACCTTGAAGTCTACATCTGCTAGGGGAATATGCTCTACATCTACAACAAGGTGTTGTAGATGATTTACTGTTAGGATGTTTTTGGAAGCCATTGATTTGTTTAATTTATCAATTCCAATACTCTTTTGACCTTAAAAACACTGATTTAGGCCTTAAAAACACCTCTAGAAGTTGTGACAGTTTTGCAGAAGGATTTGGATACAACAGGGGTTCTATCTTTTGTCTGCAATGGAATAATTTTGATTAATTAACTTTAAACTGAAATCTCTATATCAAAAGAGAAACTGTAAGATTTTAAAGTTTCTGCAAAAGGTATCTAGGGCATGTAGTGTATTTTCTGTGATAAAAATAATCTTTAAGACATCAATTTTATGCAAAAAAGATTCCTAAGTACTGTAGGAAAGGATTGAAGGTCACATAAGGCTTTTTCAAGGCTATAAATGGCTTCATTTAATCAAAGTTTGTGTTTAATAACAGTTAAAGGCTTTAGAATCTATGAGAAGATGCTCAGGGTTTACAAAACAAAGGATTTTTAAAGCAATAGGGTTTTCCTTAGGTACGCAGGCTCCTAAATGATTTGATTAATTACATTGCTCGTTTAGAATGATGAATGAGTCTGTTCTTCTAAAGAATACCTGGGAAAATTGAAATTTTGATGTGCAGGATGGTTTTTGAGGTTGTAGAAAGATTTCAGAAGATTTTTTAGTCTTGGTAGCATTTGGATGCCTTTTTCACTATTTGTAGGAGTCGAATTTGTTGAATTTTGTTTCTTTAAGGCTAGAAAATAGAGTCGGAAACAATATTATTGGTCTTCAATGCTTCTTTTTCATGAAAAAGGTAATATAAATTGAAAAGAATGCATTTGGGAATTTTATAAAAGTTTTTCATTTAAACAATGAATGCATTGATTGTGGTCAATTCAAACAGGTGGGTGGTTTGGGTGTGGGGAGGGGAAAAACCATCAAGTGGTTTTCGCATGGTTCAAAAATGGTGAGCGAAATTAGATTGATCAGTGTGATTAAATGTAATTGAGACACATAGTGCAGAGAGAAAGTCCACAAACCACGTTTATCGCAAGGTTTGGGGTTGGTTATCCATCGCATTAATAAATGTGGGGCAAGGGATCACTTCCTACGGATCTGGGGGATGTAGATTGGATGGAGCGGATCGTGCGATAGAGTCATAGGTTCATATGGCATGGGGCCCAGGATTTAAATGTAGGGGGAGGTTAAATATGTAATTAAACTAAGGTTTAATACATAGTTTTGATTGTAATATGATAGGCGGATAAGTGTAACACTAGCACTAGCGGGGATTATTTATAGTGGGACCAATATATAAGCCAGGTTTAATAGTTTTAACTTATGGGATGAGGGTTTTATATAACATGTGAGAAAATAGAACATAGGTTAAAATTGAAATATGGGTGGGAAATAATATATAAATGAATTATATTAATACAAGCTAAAAGGTGTATATACGGAGTTAATATATAAGTTAATATGTTAGTAATGAAATGCGTTGAGGGAGATGGAATACACTAACCCTAGTGTAAAACATGATATAGGGATAAATATCATTATTGTGGGTCCTAACATAATATTTTTGCATTTACACTTAGGATAAAGTATTTTTTTGGGTTTTTTGGGTAAAGGGAAATAAGTTAAAGGGATTTTTATTTTCTTAAGTAAAAATGTGTTTTAAACATAGGAAAAGGGGATTTTGGCAAAGGAAACTGGATGATAATGGGAAAAAGGGAAAAAATGTTGGGGAAAGAATGAAAATGGAGGGAATGAAGTATTTTTACAAGGGTATGATTTTTTTGAACGAAGTTAGTAAATGAGATGACCAATTTTCTGCTTATCCATGATTGTAAAAACTTCTTGTACCTACCCATATGCTACCCTAACATTTTTTCTTCATTTACCTGGGTGCATTTGAGCTTGCAAACCCTTATTCATTTTTCTTCTAAAATAGAAAAACTAACTAATTCTATCCTTATTTCTTCCAAGGGCTTAGATTACGTTGTTGGGCTCTTTATTATTCTCTACCCAACTACTGATTTTCCAAGATTAAACTGTTTGGCTAGATCTTTATTCTCTATCTAACAACATGAAATTTAAAGAATGAGAGGTTAAGATTAAGTTGTTTAAAATTCATGAATTGTGGCATTTTAGCAGGCTACACATGATGTTTATTTTGCAGTAAAAGTAAATAGTAGTGGCATTTTTATTTGCATCACTTTCATGTTTTATTTTTTTATTTATTTTGGGGTCCATTTTTCTATTCTTTCTTTTAAGTCTTTTCATTTTTCTTTTATGACTTTTACCCTCTTTACATTTTTTATTTTATTTTTCTGATGTGGAAAAAAAATTTGCAGAAAGAAAAGTATGTACATATTTACAAGACTAATCAAAGTCAATTCAAAAATTATGAATCCTATAATTATAGGACCCTAACAGTGGCTCCATATGGGGATGGTATTTCCTGGTGAAATGTTAAGAACTTTGAGACTAGTAGCCTTTGAACTTTTACTGTGCTAGCCTTGGAACTGTTTTCTAAGCTTTGCATTATCCATACTTATGATATTTTATCCTTCATAGCTTAGGTACTTCTCTCTGGGCTTGAAATATGTTAGAAAAACATCCAATCCAATCTAAATCTACAATGTTATGTACAATGAGTAAAGTAAACAAAGTGAAATATTGTTATTCTTGGGAATAGTAATGCTTCAACATTCTACCATTGATAGGTCGACTTGGTAGATCTGATCCATCCAATTCCTTCAAAAAGAAAGCACTTTTACCTCTGTAACCATAAATTACACAAGGGCCTTTCCATAAGAAATCAAATCTCCCATGTTTACCTTTCTCCTCTCTCCTAGAATCCCACTTTAGAACTGTGTCACCTATATAAAAATCATCTTCTTTAGTCTTCTTGTCAAATATCTTTTTAATCTTTTATTGAACAACTTGAGACTTGAGATAGACTTCTTGCCTGGTTTGCTGCAAGTGTATGGTTTGGTTTATTCTTCTTTGGATATCATTGGTTTCAACTTACAGTTCTTAGATTATCTTCATTACTCATACTCCTAAAAAAGATGGAAAAACAACATCCATCCCATAAACAAGTTGGTAAGGGGATGTACCAATAGATCTCTTTGTGGTAATTCTATCTACCCATAAGGCATCCACTAACCTTTTGTTCCAGGTTTTCTTATTGTCTTCTAGTAGTTTCTTGATGATATTAACAAGGCTTTTATTGGAGGATTCAGCAAGACCATTACCTTGGGGGTAATAAGCAGTGGAATTACCAAGAGTAATGTGATATTTATTACAGAAGTCAATCATGTTTTGGATTTGACTGCAACTGCATTATCAATGATGATGTCTTGGGGGCATCCAAACCTTGAGAGTATGTTGTTTTATAAAAATGAGATTATCACAGTATCAGTGGCTTCCCTGGAAGGTATGGCTTCTATTCACTTAGTGAAATAGTCTGTGACTGTCAAAATCCACTTGTGTTCGACTGAAGATGGAGGGTGAATTTCACCAATGAATTCAAGACCCCATGGCTGAAAAGGCACTTCTGTGGAGAAGGGTTTAAGGGGTAAAGGTAGTAGCTTTTTCTTTCCTTCAAATATTTGTCACTTGTGACAAGAGGTCACATACCTTTTCACATCTGCAAACAATGTAGGCCAATAAAAACCAGATCTCAATATTTTATCTATATTAGTCTTATAGTAAAGATGTCCTCCAAAATCACCTCCATGAAACACTTCCAAGACTTTATGAGCTTATTCTTTAAGAAAAAAAAATCAATAAAACTCCACCATGATCTTTCCAAAATAGTGCATTTTCTATGATACAAAACTTCATTGCCTTTAACTTTAAAAATCTATCTTTAGTTCTTGTTAATCCAGGAGGAGGTTCTAAATTTAGTAATACAAATATAATATCTGCAAACCATGGTGAGTCTGAAAAGGCTTCACTGATCTCTACAATCACCATCTCTTCTTGATCATTTATTTTGGCAATGAAATTATATCTAAAGCATGAAAATTTGATTCAGCCATGAATTTGGCTAAACCTTCACCTTCAATGAGTTTGGTGGGATTAATTTCTATGTCATATTCCAAAATGGTGGCAATCCATTTTCCTCATTTACCATAAGGCCCATTTTGTGTTAGAATGTCCTTTACAATTGAAGTTGGAACATAAGCAATGATATGTGAATAAAGGATGTACACTCTAAAGTCTTTGACAACCTTCACTAAAGATAGTGCGTGCTTCTCCATTATATTATATGCTAAAGTCGCATCTCTAAGTATCTCTAAGTGATTTTCTGAAAAAATAAATGGGCTGCTCATATCCCTGATGAGTTCTTCTATAGTAAGACTGCAACAATAGTATGTTCTGAAGCAAAGGAAAAAAATAATGAAATCTTTTATGAAATCGAGACCTATTAGGACTGGTTTTTTTGTCAAGGCTTGTTTAATTGATTCAAATGATTGTTTGGCCTCCACATTCCATTTAAGTAATGAGTATTTTTTCAACATGTTGTTAAGTTCTCTAATTATTTTTGCTAAGTTTGAGATGAATCTTCTCAGAAAATTGATCTTACCTAAGAAAGCTTGCAACTCTTTAATATTCCTAGGATGACTAATGTTCATAATAGTCTCTATTACAGCAGGGCCTATCCCAGTTCCCTCTTTAGATATGATATGTACCAATAATTTACCTTTTTCCAGTCCAAATAGAGTCCTTTTAGGATTTAAATAAATGCCAAATTTCCTACATTTGATAAATACTTGTCTAAGATGATCTAGATGTTCATTGTGAGTCTTTGGAAATATAGTAATATCATCTAGATAGATCACATGAAATTCATGAATTTATTTAGCAAGGGCTATATCCATAGCTATTTGAAAAGCAGCTCCTACATTCATTAATCCAAAAGGAATTTTCACATACATGAAAGTACTCCAAGTAGTGAAAGGAGTCTTAGGTTGGTCTTCTGGTTGAACTAAAATCTGGTTATATCCATAGAATCCATCAAGTAATGAAATTCTAGAAGAACCAACTAACCTCTGTAAAATGTGATCCATTTTGGGGATAGGGTAGTCATCTTTTAAGGCCACTTTATTTAAATTCCAAAAATCAATACACAGTCTGATCTACCCTGTCTTCTTCCTAGTGGGAACTAGGTTTGAAACCTAATCAGAATATCTGATTGGTGCAATTATCTAGGCTTCATACATTCTCTTAACCTCTTTCTCAATTAAAGGCATTAAAACTGGATTTATTCTTCTAAGCTTATGTTTGAAAGGTTTTTGATCTTCTTTTATGGGTATTTTGTGTTGTATTATGCTAGTGTCATAGGATTTTAAGTCCTCATAACTCCATGCAAATACATCCTAAAATTCCTTAAACATAGCTATGTATTTTACTTTTTATTCTTGAGGTAAAGCTTTTGAAAGTTTTATCATCTTAGGCTTTAATTATGTTCCTATATTGCGTTGTTCAATGTCATATCTTAACGGTTCCATATTAGGTTTTCTTGCAACATCATTAGAATCAAAAAGATCTTCTAAAGGGGCTAATCCCTTAGGTAAAAAGTTGTTCTTAAGGTTTAAAATTTTAGAATCATCATCTGCTAATTCTTCAATCTCTACTTTCTCTAAATTATATATTTCTACTTTAGTGGGTTTAGTAAAATATAAGTTATTTACATCTACATTGTTTATATCAATCTCACTATCTATAGTTTGTTCTACTCTACAATTTGTGTCTATGTTACAATTTTGAAATTCTCCTTCAATATTAATGAAATTATAAATCTGTTCATCTTGTGAAAATATTTGCCAATATTTTAGATTATCTGGTATTGTAGGTCTTTGTTTAACTTCTTTTATATATTTATGATTTGGTTGAAAGGAAATATTGCAGGTACTAGCAAAATTTGCTAAGCTGTGTGCCTGTATGTTCTGTTTTCTAGGAATTGCAGCAAAGTCACATTCAAGAAGTTCCTTAATAAGATCTAAAACAATATCTCTATATTGGCTTAATCTTGGATTATATACATAATATTATACTGTTATATGTTTCACAATTAACTCAAAGTGTCCCATAATTGACACTCTTTGGCTCCTAAATTTCTAACAATTTGCAGTCCTAAAATAAGAGCTTCATATCCAGCCATGTTGTTTTTACATTTGAAATTTAATCTAAAAGCATGACCTTATACATGATTGTTTTCCATATTATGTATCCAAACTCCTGTTCTTGCTCCTAATTTGTTAATCGATCCATCAAAATCTAGGTGGCACATTCATTCATGAAAAATGTTGTCACTGTGTGGTGCTTTCTTTTTATGTTTTAGTTCAATGTTGTTCTCAATGCCAATTTTAGAATTACATAAAATGAATGATTCCATATCAGTAGGTGTAGAGTAAATAGGATAGTTTCAAGGTATTTCTACACTACTAACCATGTACTTCATTAATGTCTTTCTGTAAAGTTTCTTGGGCTGGCCAAAAACTGGAATTGTTGCATAAGACATATTTAGTTGTAGAGATCCCTGCAGTTTACCTCCCCATGAGCGAGATAATAGCATTCCATAATTAGGAGGGATGTCAGCTACTACAATATCCATGACAATGCTTTTTCCAGGGTATTGAACTAAAGTAACACATAAATATTTTATCAAGTCTAAACATTTCACTTTACTCGAGTCAAATGAAAAGAGATCTTTATAAGGTCTAGTGATTTCTAGATTGAAGGTTTCCATTATTTCTTTTGGCATCAAATTATGTGAAGCCCCTGAATCTAGCATTGCATTATGTAAAATATGATCATGAATATTTAAGCTAATGTAAAAGGGAGGAACTGCTCCATCTTGGTGTTTCCCGTTAACATCAGGACCAAAGATTAATTTTGGCTGATCATCACTTAAGTTTACTAAGTCTTCTCCATCATTCATATTTAAATTCTGAGTGATATGTATTCTGTATAGGTCATGTTTTACCAATTCTACCAAAGGGATTGATATCTTTAATTTGGCAATTTAATCTTGGATGTTAAATGGTACTTGTGATTTTCCTACCTGAATTATCTCTTCTTTTGTAACTGTAGTTTGGGTGGGTTTATGTTATTTTTCTACAGTTGGTTTTTCATTTTTATTTTGTATTTCCACTATTTTAATGCTTTTATTTTTCTTTTCAGGGACACTTTGAGATTCCGTGGAATTTTAGGTTAATTTTTTGGTTTCAGCAGCTATTTTAGCACTGGTTGTTTAAGGATCAGCTGATTTTGGATTAGGAGTAGACTTTTTTGGATCTGAATTTTTTTTTTTGCAAAAATTGTTGTCTTGGAAGAAGCAATTTTTTGAGAATCTATTGATGTTTAGACAGTAGCATTTGTGATGTCAACAATTTTAGGACTAGGTGAAATTTTGGGACTTGAACTAGAGTTTTGCTGGGTTTCCCTAGAGAGGATTTGCAGAAATTTAGGGGTAGGAGCCTTTACTGTCTTATTTGTTTGAGTTTGGGAAGATTTCTTAATAGAAGGCTCTGCATTTTCCTTGCTCCTAAGGTTATGTTGCTTATGAACTTCATTAATTGCAAAATGATAACCTTTCTTTTAATCAAAAGAATCACCAGAATCTAATTGTACTTGTTGCAATTCATATAACTCCTATTCTTCTTGTGTAAGAAAAATGGTGTTATCATCATTAATACCCATTATATTTATCTGAGTGTCTTCATCATTTTAATTTTCATGAGAACTTTCAACATAGTTCTCTTGGAAAGGTTCTTTTATTGTTTGGTCAGGTGCTAATTCTCTAGATTTTATAGTGTTGGTGTTTTTCCTGAAATTGGGATTTATAATTTGAGGTCCTTATTGTTGGTTATCCCACTGTGGATTCCTTTCCATATTATCTAATCTATCCATCATTCTCTCTAATTTTTTTTCTAAGTGATCTATTTTCAAATCTGAAGTTGGTGTTTCCTCTTTTATTGTCACTCTCCTTTCATTTCTTAATCTAGCTTTCTTTGCTAACAATTTTTCCTCTACACTAATAGCATTACTTTGCATATGATCTAAGGTTTATGGATTTCTCTCTCTCAGTTGATAAGCTATATATGTATCAAATCCATCTAGGAATTTGATATGGACAGATTTTGAAGGAGGTTTAAGATTAGCAGGAATTGCAATATAAATATTGTTATATATAGTACAATAACCTTGGACTGTTTCATTTGGTGCTCTTTTTATGCTTTCAAATTCAGATAAAATTTGTAGTGGATTTTTCTTCTTCTCCCATATATTAGAAACATTCTATGAAAAAATGTTAAATCAACAATACTACCAGCATTCAAACCCTTAAACCATTTTTTCACCACACCAGCTAAATTTTGAGCAAAACATCTCATTTGGACATCATCATCATCAATTTCATGAAGTTAAAAATAGTCTGTCATCTTATTAACATGATGTTGTGCAGTATAGCGAGTGGTTCCATAAAATTGAGGGTTTTTTCTTTGATAAACATGGGGTATAAGAACGTACATATATATCTGTACATATTGGATCTAGCTATTAGAGGTAAGTTTGAAGTACTTGGTGAATAACTAGAAGTACTTGCTGATATAGTTCAAGAACTTGCAGATGAGATTAGGATATAAGAAGATGTACTTACAAATGTGGTTGAGATACTTGAAGATGAAGTTGGGATGTTATAAGAGGTGCTTGGAAATGAGAACGATGTATCGGAAAATGTAGTATAAATACTAGGCAATGAACTTGTGGTGGTGGAAGATGGAAATAAAATTATAGGTTGAAATGGTTGCTTAGGAAAAAAATGAATCTGTAGAAGGAAGTGTAGTGGAAATAATGGATGAAGTGGTAGTGAATAAGGATGAACCTGCAAATTCTAAAATATTGGTGTCTAAATGACTAGTAGAAGGATTAGGGGTATAGAATGATAAAGCAATCAATTGAACTGAATGTTGTAAATAAGCTTCGTCAATTTATTTAATCAAAGTTGTAGTTATGGCATAAATTTTATCATAAACTTCAAAAATATTTTGATCAAAATCAATTGAAACAATTTCATGTTTAGTTCCATTAGATGAAATGAAATCAGGATCTATTACAGTATTATGTAAGTCACTTTCTGATTTAGTTCTGAATAAATATTGTTCAAATTTTAAATTAAATTTTATGTCTTGTAAGCTTGATAGTTTATTTGGAAGAGAACTTTCTTTGACCAATGAAATGTTATTACCTAGACTCTCTACTTTTTTGTTTTTCTTTCCAATTTTGTCATGATTATCTACTATGACAGCAGGTTGTGGATCTGGATTGGATCTAGTATAGTAGATTAAGCTGGGATCCAGAATTAGAACTTTTTTATGAAAATACACTCACGACTTGTTTAACACAATATTAAAGTGAAAATATAATTTAAAATATTTCCTTTAATATCTATTTTAAGCACTGAGGATTGGCTAGTTCCCTAGTGGAGTCGCTAGTATGTTGTCACTCCCATAATTCTTAAAAGTTGTGAGATTGTTTATTTTGTGTTAAAGAATATTAGTAACCAAAAACCTAATTTTAAGCCTTAGGACCTAGCCTTCCTAATGCTCAGACAGGGATCTCTCTATATGATTTATCTTTGTTGATTGTATTTGATTTTAGGCTAGTTATGTAGGGAAAATTGGTTCTGAGTTTTGATTTGATTTGGTGCTAAAATCACTTAGTTAGATGGATAGTTATAGGTCTGAATCCCATTGGGAAAATGGAGTCAATGTGTCAAGAAGTCAGATCAGGATCAAGTTCTAAAGGGAAATATTTACAGGGCAAGATAGCTGAGTCACTTTAGATCTTCAAGACTGATCGTGAAAATGGTTTTGATCGGGATAAAAGAGCAATTAAGGTTTCTTAAATCCAGATTATGAGTAAAAAGGTAGAGGTAAATCGAAACTAGGGAGAAATTAATGGTTCCCTAATCTAGATATGAGTGGAAAACTTATAAATGATATTCAGTGAAAATAGAGTGCTTTTAACATATTCTGAAATAACAATTCCTGATTTATCATTTAGATTTAGAAAAAATTCAAGTATTTATGGAAAACATAAGAAATTGATAAAGTAACAAGTGAAAATAGTTCACTATAGTAGCCCACCACATGAATCATGTAATATGATGCTTTATTTCCTTAATCCAGTCTACTAACTTGAAATTGCTACAAAAAACCCTTAGGTTCAGAATAGTACAACTATAGAAATATTCAGTAATTTATCTACACTCAATACTTCCAAATGAGAAGTATTTATACAAAAAAATCATACAAAATATCCTAGAATAAACATAGGAATTATTCATGGAAAAGAAAAATATGCATGCAAGAAGATAGTGACAGCTTCCTAAAAAATGATAGTTGTCCATTTTTTATTCAAATAAATGGTTTTCTATCTTGATTTTATCATTGATTTATATTTTTGTTGTTTAATGAAGGCTAAAAATGGACAATGAGGTGTCTTTCACACTGGCAAATTCGTTTTTACTCTCATTTTGTCTTTAACCTTTCAATTGATACACTTTCATCTGATTCTCTTTATCCGGATACTCTTTTACTGATACTCTTTCATCTGTAAAACTGTAAATGCTGATGTAAAAACAACAAGCTCTATTTTTTACATTTACTACAATTTGATCTCACAGTAGATCAGTTAATTTTTTCGATAATTCTGCTTGTGGCAGTTTTATTTTCATCATCTTTCTGAAATTTTCATCAGGTTCAGTATACTTTGAGAATGTTGGTTTGTTCAGAAATAAGTGTTTTACTTCATGCTGTAAGTAAAATAAATTCTCAACATGTTTCTAGAGCACCTTCCCTATTGGGATTCCCTACAAGGCTCAATTGTTCAGTTGCTCTTTGGAAAACTCTCTTATCTTTTTATCATAATCATCATGCTTCATTAATCTATCATTAATCACTAGAGGATTGGGAAGGCCATTTTTCCTTAGAACATCAAACTTGATCATGAATCTTGTGATAGAAATCTCCATGTTCTAGCACTTCTCCTCCATCTGTGTCATCAAATTCTTCTTAGAGATTACCTTCCTAACTTCTAGGATGGTCTCTGTGCTGTCATTAATTCAAATTTCTTCTCATTCTTGTCTATTTTTGGAATAAAGAAACGTGATGATTTCTAGAGCTTCTTCAGGTTTCTTGCCAAGCTCTTCTTTTGTCTTCTGGATTTCTTCTCTTACTGATTTCACTAAGTATTTCTGCTCATATATCACTTGTATGCATGGCCAAATATCACTAACTACTTCAATGATATTGGACCATAACTGCTGCTTAACATGTGCCATTGGTTCCTTCAGAGTTAGTTCATTTTCCAACCTTTTCAGTTGCTCATTCAATCTGTTGTCTTTTTCTTCTTCATTCTTGGCATATATTTGAGCAATTTTCTTAGCATCTTCAAGATTTCTAAGATGTTATTTTAGTCTATTTATTTCATTGGTATGAGTAGACATATCTTGCATTTCCTTTACTAATTTTCATGCTTCATATAAATGTTATGCTTACGTTGTGGAAGATTATGTGGCTAAAGTTGTAGATGAAGTAACTGGAAGTGTTGTGGCCATTAGAACATTAGGAGCCAGTGATTCTACCAAAGTAGAGTGCAAAACTTTTGTAACTACAGGGATGAAAGTAGTAGGAACTTCTTCTGCTTTATTAGCTTCTTTCTCTTGGACCAATTTGTCCATTTCAATTTACATCTCCTTTATCTGGGTTGTTAACTGTAGAATGAGACTCATCATATCATCTTTCTGATTGGTTTCCTGTAGGACCTCCTTGGCTTGAGGATGCTCTGTAGGGGGTATATTTAATTGTTTCTTAAGTGCATTGATGCCTGCATTTTTCTTTTTTGATCAATTCCTCTACAGCTTTTATATTTTGAGGATCATATCCTACTCCAATCACTAACTCTTCCAAGGATTTGATTCTAGTGCCCTTTGCATATGAATATGATTTCTCCAATTTGATTTGATCTCTTAAATTTACTAGAGTGTTTTGAAGTTTATGTGTAGTCATGGCCCTAGTGGTCATTGTATAATAAATCATCTCCCCTTCATGCTTATGAAATTCTATTTGATCCTGAATGCCATGGACTAGAACTTAAAAATATATATTTTTGTAATCAGAGGATGATTTAGGAGTTTGAACTGTGGGCCGAAGAAATGTCATTAGTTTCTTTTTGTTCTTGTATTCAAAGGCTGAAATTAGCCTACTCTGAATTCTAGGATTTTGCTTTAGATACTGAGAATATATCTAATTTTTTATTTCTTCATTTTTGGCCTCAATTTCCTTGTATATTTCCTTTATATCCATGTCTGTTTATGTTGTTTTATTGGATGAAGAAACTTCTATGCTATGTTGTTTCTTAATCATTTGTGTCTTAGAAGTAGTGGGTTGATTTTCCTCTTCAGTTCTTGTAGAAGGTGCATTAACTTTTTCTGAAATTTATGTGTCAATCACCTCTATTGTCTCCTTTATAGCCATGTCCTTTTATGCCATTTTCTTACATGAAGAAATCTCTATACTACGTTTTTTCTTAATCAATTGTGTCGTAGAAGTAGTGGGTTGATGTTCCTCTTCAGTTATTGTAGAAGGTGCATTATCTTTTTCTGCAATTTTTGTGTCAATCACCTCTATTGGATTTTTCCTATATATTTATTTGAATTTAGTCTCTATTTTAGTCTCAGTTGTATAAGATCGTTCTTCCCTATTTATTTTTACATTTCTTTCTTCTCGGGCTAGATTTTACAAATTTTGACTAGTATCACTTTGCTTCTCAGCCTCTACCAGTGTATTCTCTAACCATTTAGATTGGTTTGATAATTTCTCAATCTTTGGCTTCTTTTCATGTATATATGGAGTCAATTTGCATTTAAC
Source organism: Pinus albicaulis (assembly GCA_034641835.2). Classification (NCBI taxonomy): domain Eukaryota; kingdom Viridiplantae; phylum Streptophyta; class Pinopsida; order Pinales; family Pinaceae; genus Pinus; species Pinus albicaulis. Next base: position 270,424,196 of record CM076576.1, read on the forward strand.
TCTCATTTTAATAATAACACCAAGGTGATCATAATACCAAAGGAAAATAGGACTGAATTTGAACTCTTACAACTATTTTTCTGCTTTTGGACCTGCCTCTCTATTATTGTAGATAAATGGGCCAAACTGGTTCTTCAACTTGAATTGTGTTTTCTTCTTGGCTATTAAGAAATTGACAACATCTGAATTTAGAATTTGCCTTATATATTCTAGGGAAAATAACCTCATAGGGAGGTATTTTGGCAATTTATAAGGGATAAGACTGGATCCATAAACTCTTATTTCAATGTGATTTTGGTACAAGTACCAATAACCTATCCCGTTGTTCTCAGATAATTGCAAAACCTTCTTGATTTCATTACTAATTACGGGTTGCACACCACTGTTTAGAAAATTTACTAAGGGATGGATGAAGGAATCTGTGAACTCTGAATAGGTAAACTCATTGGAATCTTTCCTTATCAAGGAAGTCCAAAATATGACTAATTTCCTTCCACATCAAGCTTTGGAAGGCTTATAATGAACTTATAAGACTGAAAACATAGCAACATGTGAAATAGGAATGGAGAGTATTTGAATAAACCTTTAGAAGGCATCTTGACCAATTTCTCATGGATACTTTCAGCAATATATTAGGCAAAGTTAAAGATGGTAGCAGGAGGCTAACCAGCTCTAAAAGTAGACAAGAAACCAAGCACTGCAACATTAACATGCTCATCTGTAAAGTAGCCAATGATGAAAGACAACATGAAATTATATGTCTTGTCCTTTCAGAGAATTTAGCAAAAGAGTATGGAGGATTTAGCTTGGGAATTTACACATAAGAAGGCATGAAGGTCTAAAAAATATAGAACCTATTAGGGAAGTCCAGATCTAAGTATAATTTAGTGAGGGCTTCAATAGACAAAGGAACTTCATTTGGACCAGGTTGTATCTGAAGCATTTGATTGATAAAATCTGTTGTAATAGTAAACAATAACTCTTTTTCAGGGTTTACTATGTCCCTTTGATAAAAAAATTAGCATGATTCGCAGAGTATAATTACTTCTAGGCATTGGTAAGTATGAGGAACAACATATTTAGGTAAGTTTGACTCCCAGATAAACAGTTCATCAACCTCATCTAGGGATTTTTCTTGGCTCCAACAGTGGAGCTCAAGAAGGTTGAACTCTCGCAATGTATCAGTATTCTTAAAGTATACATCTACTAGGGGAATATGCTCTACATCTACAATGGGGGGTTGTAGAGGCTTTACTGTTAGGATGTTTTTGGAAGCAATTGATTTGTTTAATTTATCAATTCCAATACTATTTTGACCTTAAAAACACTGATTCAGGACTTAAAAACACCTCTAGAAGTTATGACAGTTTTATAGAAGGATTTGGATACAACTGGGGTTCTATCTTTTGTCTGCAAAGGAATAATTCTAATTAATTAATTTTAAAATGAAATCTCTGTATCAAAAGAGCAACTGTAGGATTTTAAAGTTTCTACAAAAGGTATCTAGGGCTTGTATTGTATTTTCTATGATAAAAATAATCTTTAAGACATCAATTTTATGCAAAAAGGATGCCTAAGTAATGTACGAAAGGATTTAAGGTCACATAAGGATTTTTCAAGGCTATAGATGGCTTCAATTAATCGAATTTTATGTTTAAAAATAGTTAAAGGCTTCAGAATCTATGAGAAGATGCTCAAGGATTACAGAACAAAGGATTTATGAAGAAAAAAGGTTTCCCTTAGGTACACAGGCTCCTAAATCATTCGATTAATTGCATTACTCTTTTAGAATGGTGAATGAGTCTGTTCTTCTGAAGAATACGTGGGAAAATTGAAATTTTGGTGTGTAGGAGGGTTTGTGAGGTTGTAGAAAGCTTTCAGAATATTTTTTTGGTATTTATAGCATTTGGATGTCTTCTGCACTCTTTGTAGCAGTCGAATTTGGTGAAGTCTATTCCTTTTAGGCTAGAAAACGGAGTCTGTAGCGGTATTCTTGGTCTGCAATGCTTATTTTTCGTGAAAACAGTAACAAAAAGTGAAAAGAACGCATTTGAGAAGTTTATAAATGTTTTTCATTTAAACAGTGAATGCATTTATTGTGGTCAATTCAAACAGGTGGGTGGTTTCGGCGCGGGGAAGGGAAAAACCATCAAGTGGTTTTCATGTGGTTCAAAAGTGGTAAGCAGAATTAGATTGATCGGTGCGATCCAATGCAACTGAGACATGTAGGGGGGAGAGAAAGTATGCAAGCCACGTTTAACGCAAGGTTTGGGGTCGGTTGACCATCGCATTAAGAAATTTGCAACAAGGGATAACTGTCGTCAGATCTCGGAGATGTAGATCGGAGGGAGTGTATCGTACGATAGAGTCGCAGGTTCATATGGCGTGGGGCCTAGGATTTCAATGTAGCGGGAGGTTAAATATGTAATTAAACTAAGGTTTAATATATAGTTTTGATTGTAACATGATAGGTGGATGTTAAATATTTTTAACAAATGAAATTCTGATAAGTGTAATATTAGCACTTGCAGGGATTATTTATAGTGTGACCGGTATATAAGCAGGGTTTAATAGTTTTAACCTATGGGATGAGGGGTGTATATAACATGTGAGGAAATAGAACATAGGTTAAAACTAAAATATGGGTGGGAACTAATATATAAATGAATTATATTAATACAGGCTAAAAGGTGCATATAAGAAGTTAATATATAAGTTAATATGTTAGTAATGAAATGCGTTGAGGGAGATGGAATACACTAACCCTAGTGTAAAACATGATATAGGGATAAATGTCAATGTTGTGGGTCCCGCCATAATATTTTTGAATTTACACTTAGGATAAAGTATTTTTTTTGGGTTTTTTTTGGGTATTTTTGGGTTAAAGGAAATTAATTAAAGGGATTTTGCTTTTCTTAAGTAAAAATGTGTTTTAAACTTAGGAAAATGGGATTTTTGCAATGGAAACTTGATGATAATGGGAAAAAGGGAAAAAATGAAGGGGAAAGAATGAAAATGGAGGGGATGAAGTATTTTTACAAGGGGATGAATTTTTTGAAGGAAGTTAGTAAATGAAATGACCAATTTTCTACATATCCATTATTGTAAAAACTGCTTGTACCTACCCATATGCTACCCTAAAATTTTTTCTTCATTTACCTGGGTGCATTTGAGCTTGCAAACCCTTGTTCATTTTTCTTCTAAAACAACAAAACTAACTAATTCTATCCTTATTTTTCCAAGGGCTCAGATTAAGTTGTTGAACTCTTTATTATTATGTACCTAACTATTGATCTGCAAAGATTAAACTGTTTGGCTAGATCTTTATTCTTTATCTAACAACATGAAATTTAATGAATGAGAGGTTAAGATTAAGCTGTTTAACATTCATGAATTGTGGCATTTTAACAAACTGCACACAATGTTTATTTTGTAGTAAAACTAAATATTAGTGGCATTTTGATTTGCATCACTTTCATGTTTTATTTTTTATTTCTTTTGGGGTCCATTTTTCTATTATTTTTTATATTTTTTCTTTTAAGTCCTTTGATTTTTCTTTTAGGACTTTTACCCTCTTTACATCTTTTATTTTATTTTTCTGATATGGGAAAACAATTTGCAGAAAGAAAAGTATGTACGTATTTACAAGACTAATCAAAGTCAATTAAAAAAATTTCAATCCTATTATTATAGGACCCTAACAGTAGCAACCCACGCTTCATTGAATTTCTTTGTAGGGAAGGACAGAGCTTTTATTTTCAAATCCGAAGGCATTCACTCAAAATCTAGACAACAGAGTACACGGCCTCTCCTCTGCATTTATTTATTTTTCCACGTTGGCTTACTGTTGCCCGCAATTCTTCGCCCACAACTTTTATGTTTTACCCTTAAGCCTTTCACCAAAGTTATTTTCCCGCCGATGCAATATCAGCTGGAGCCACCAATTACGTTCACCGCATTAACCAAACCATGCAAACCTTCATTATTTTTTTTATCGCCTTATTGCACCTTCCACCATTTAACTCCCCACATACCACATCCCACAACATTTAGCACTTAACTCTTAAGAACTTTTCCAAACTTAAGATTTTACCGATGCAATTTGGTGGGACCCTCAACCTACCTTACCATATTACATTTTTGTTTGGTTTCCTTTCCCTTCTCATATTTATCACTTACCACTTTTAAGTCGACCACATCTCGTACTTCACAAATTTTAAGTTTTACCTTTTAAAGTCACTCATAAGTTATCTTATTTTGTTTGCGATGTGATTGAAAAAGGGAAAGTGTCAAGCTCGGGAGGATAGCACATATCAGCGCCCGCAAGCTTAGGAGTTTAAACGGATAAGCGCCCACAAGTTAAATGGTTTACATTGCAATGCGATATGTGCCACGTCAAAATCACACATCGCAAGTTTTAAGTTTTGTCCCGTATCTCACATCTGTTAAATGTTAAGATTGCCGATGTACGATGGAGTGCCGGATGCGATGTAGTTTCACATGCAGAACCAATAAAACTTTGCATCCACTTTTATGTGTTTTTTGTACATGTTTTGATGTATAAACAACGGAACAAGAGCGGAAGGACGATTTTGTTGTTGAACGTCCGATCCAGAATTGAATAGCATTGAAATGTTTAGGTTTCGGCCATTTTGTATAAACCTATGTAATTTCGTTTTGTTTTAGAGTGAGATGAATGAAATTGAGAAGAGTTGAATAAATTTTAAAAGGAATTATTCTCCTGTGGTTACGTTGTCAGTCTGTGAATTGTGAATTGTTATTTCCACGCATTTGTGCATTCTCTGTATTCTGGGGGAACATATCCCTCTGTGTTTTATTTATTTAGAATTTCCAAGATGGTATCAGAGAAGGTCTAGGCTCTTAGTGAAATTACGATTATTTACTAAAGAAGCTGAAAGGTTGTTTGAGAAGTTAATTCTCCAACAGTGAGAAGGCTTGTTTACACAGCCAAGATGGCAGTAGTAGGCACAAGCCTGACAAATCCCTAAATACCCCAGTTCAATGGGAAGAATTATGATTATTGTGCTATTACAATCAAGGCCATTTTCTCCTCACAAGATATTTTGGAGCTGGTGGAAAATGGTTTCTAAGAACTAGTAGATGCAGAAGCATATAATGCTTTAACACAAGCACAAAGAGATTTGTTGAGAGAAAATAAGAAGGACTCCAAAGCCCTATTATCTATTTTCTAAGCAGTACATAAGAGTATTTTCCCAAGGATTGCAGCAACAACAAAGTCTAAGGAGGCATGGGACACCCTCCAGACAACCTATCAAGGCATGCCAAAGGTGAAGACGACAAAACTTCAAATGATGAGAAGAGATTTTGAAAATATCTGTATGAAAGAATCTGATAACATAGACTCATTATTCACACATTTTATTGGGTTGTTTACCCAAATCATGTCTCATGGAGAGACACTTGAAGAAAGGAGAATAGCGGAGAAAGTCTTGAGAAGTCTACCATTAAGGTTTGATTTCATAGTAGTGCCCATAGAAGAGACAAAGGATACCTCACAATTTTCAGTGGATGAAATTCATGCATCACTGATGTCTCATGAGCATATAATGAATAGAGTAAAAAAATCCTCATTGGAGCATACATTCAAGACACAAATGTCTTTTGGTCAAGGTAGAGTTCGAGGAAGATCAAAATACCATGGAAAAGGAAGAAGCCCACACAGAGGTGGGCGAAGCAGCCCTGCAAGCACAAGTGGATGTGGCAACGATTAGAATCCAAGACAAGGCTCAAGCCATAATCAAGCACAAGGAAATAGTTATGATAAATCTCAAGTCCAATGTCATTATTGCAAAAAGTATGGTAATTATGCAAATGAATTTAGAAAGAAGAAAAATTACATGAGTAGTAAACCTAGTGTAAATTTTACAAAAGAAAATTAGAACCAAGAAAGTGTGCTTTTACCTTGTAATGTAGCACAAGAAAAACAAGAAGATGTATGGTTCTTAGATTCAGGGTGTAGTAACCATATGATTGGAAAAATAACAATGTTTTTCAATCTGGATGAAAATGTAAAATTTTAAGTGACAACAGGGAATGATAGCAAGCTCTCTGTCATGGGGAAATGAAGAGTAAACATACTGACAAATAAGGGAGAGAAGAAGTTCATTCCAGATGTTTATTATGTCCCTGGCCTGAAATGTAACCTTCTAAGCATTGGGAAGCTTATGGAAAATGGCTACAATGTGTTTTTTAAAAGTGATGTGTGAATAATCATGGATATACCTTCAAGTAGGCAGCACATTTCAAAAGTGCATATGACAAGCAATAGAATGTTTCCTCTCAACATCTGATCAAAATTGAAGGAAGGAGGTGTTGTAACAACTGTCACACAAGAAGTCTTTCAAGAAAAGTGAAAGATGAGAACTTGTTATGGAATTTGAGATTTGGACATATCAATTTCAGAGGTTTGAATTTGTTGCATAGAAAATGCATGGTAAAGGGGTTACCACTCATAGAAAAACCAGACAGCCTATGTGAAGGCTGCATCTTGGGAAAACAACACAGAGAATCATTTCCAGCAGAAAAGAGTATAAGGGAAAAGGCGCCTTTGGAGATTGTCCACTCAGATTTATGTGGACTAATGAAAATGCCATCATTAGCTGAAGATCATTATATGTTGACATTCATAGATGACTAGACAAGGAAGACATGGGTCTATTTCCTAAAACAAAAAATTGAAGTGTTCTAACAATCCTACCACTTCAAAGCTCTTGTTGAGAAGAAAAGTGAACACTACATAAAAGTGTTGAGAACTAACAGAGGTGGAGAATATATCTCCAAAGACTTCCTATATTTCTACAGGGATCATGGAATACACAATCAGTTTACCACAAGGTATACTCCTTAGCAAAATTTTGTAGCAGAAAGAAAGAATAGGACCATCATGGACATGGTAAGAAGTATGTTGAAGGCAAAGCGTTTGCCAAATGCGTATTGGGTAGAAAATGTCAATTGTGCAGCTTATATTCCAAATAGATGTCCAGCAAAAAGTGTGATGAACAGAGTTCCAGAAGAAGCATGGAGTGGAATAAAGCATTTTCTCACTCACATGAGAGTGTTTGGATGTGTGGCATATGCACATGTCCCAGATCAGTTAGGAAGAAGTTGGACAACAAGGGGGAGAAGTGTATATTTATTAGACACAGTGATTAATCTAAGGTATACAAACTCGATAATCCGACAACCAAGAAAGTAATAATCATCATATATGTTTAGTTCATAGAAGAAGAAGCTTGGGATGGAATTTTAGAGAAGAAAGTGAATTTCAAGACATGTATTTCACATGAAAACAAAGAGGAATTGATTGCAGAAAATAATCCCTCAACGGTGGCTCCTCCTCCACCTACACAAGCTCAACAAAGCACACCACAAGCAAGAAATAGAACAACATTGCAAAACCAAGGAAGTTCTTCTCCAAGGACACCATAGGGATCAGCAACTCCCTCGAGTTCAAGTGAAACTCCAAGCACATCTTCAAAAAATGCAAGACAACCAAGATTCAGAAATTTAAGTGAAATTTATGAGCAAGAAGAAGTTGATAATAATGCTAGTCTAAACTCTTTATTTGCTTTATTTTATCATGTTGATGAGCCAATCCATTTTGAAGATGCAGTAAAATAAGAGAAGTGGATTGAAGCAATGAATGAAGAGATAGGAGCAATATAAAAGAATGACACGTGGGAGTTAGTGAACCTCCCACAAGAAAAAGAAGTTATTGGAGTAAAATGGATCTATAAGACCAATAACAACATTGAAGGCAAGATGTAAATGCACAAAGTAAGGCTAGTTGTCAAAGGCTAAAAGTAGCAACAAGGAAGACACTATGAGGAAACCTTTGCACCAATTGTAAGGATGGAAACACTGCACACAATGTTGTCCATAGTAGCACAACAAAAGTGGAAATTTTATCAAATGGATGTGAAGTAATAATTCTTGAATGGAGTGCTGAAAGAGGAGGTATATGTTGAATAACCTCCTAGTTATGAAATAGAAGACCAAGAACACTAAGTGTGTAAGTTGAGGAAATTTTTTTATGGGCTAAAGTAAGCACCACGAGCATGGTACAATAGGATTGATATTTACCTGATAGAAAATGGGTTTCAAAAGTGTGATGGTGAACCCACACTCTACATCATATAAAATGAAGATAAAATTATTATTGTTTTTTTATATGTAGATGATTTTATTTTCACAGGCAATGAAGTTTCTCTCATTTCTAATTTTAAAGAATTCATGAAAAGTGAATTTGAAATGATTGAATTTGGTTTGTTAAGATATTTTTTGGGCATAGAAGTAAAGAAAACAGAAAAGAGGATTTTTATCTCCCAAGAAAATTATGTTGAATAAGTTTTAAAAAGGTTCAATATGCAGAACAAAAATCCATCATCAACACCAACTGTCATGGGGTTGAAGTTGAGAAAGGAAGATTACAACAAGAATGTTAATCAAACATTGTGAAAAAGCATGGTTGGCAGTGTAATGTATTTGACTACAACTAGACCTGATATAGTGTATGCAGTAAGCTTGATATCCAGATTCATGGAGACACCCAACGAGACACATTGGCAAGTAGGAAAGAGAATTTTGAGGTATGTGAATGGAACAAAGGAATATGGTTTTCTATACTTGGAAACTGATAATTTAAGTTGATTGGTTACACTGACAGTGATTGGGCTGGAAGTGTAGATGATAGAAAGAGCACATCAGGGTATGTTTTTCATTTGAGATCAGGAGTCATTTCATGGGCTTTCAAGAAGAAGTGAATAGTTTCATTATCAACAGCAAAAGCTGAATATGTAGCAACAACAACAACAGCATGCCAAGCGGTTTGGATGAGAAGGATGATGAGAGTTTTTTTCCGTGAATAAGACAAAGGAACCATAATATTTTGTGATAACAGCTCAGCAATTGCATTGTGAAAGAATTATGTTTTCTACAAGAGAACAAAACATATTGATGTTAAATACCAGTTTATAAGGGAATTAGTTAACAATGATGAATTTTTTTTGCAACATTGTAGGTCAGAGGAACAGTTTGCTAATATCCTCACAAAGCCATTGGGACAGAAAAGTTTCATTTTTCTAAGACAGTGTTTGGGAATGATCTATGGCGAAAATTGTGATTAAGGGGGAGTTTTGGAAATACTTCCAACCACCGCCATGAATAAACAGTGGCAACACCCCACGCTTTATAGAATTTTTTTATAGGGAAGGAAAAAGCTTCAGTTTCCAAATCTGAAGGCGTTCAGGCAAAATTTAGACAAAAAAGTACTCGGCCTCTCCTCTGCATTTATTTCTTTTTCCGGGTTGACTTACCATTGGCCGCACTTTTCTGCCCACAAATTTTATGTTTTACCTTTAAACCTTTCACCAAATTTATTTCCCTGCTGATGTGATATCGGTGGGACCCACCACTTACCTTCATCACATCAACCAAACCATGCAAACCTTTGTTATTTCGTTTTATCCCCTTATCACACCTTCCGCTATTTAACTCCCCGCATACCATAGCCTACAACATTTAGCATTTAACTCTTAAGAACTTCGCCAAACTTAGGATTGTGCGGATGTGATTTGGTGGGACCCGCCACCTACCTTATCGCATTACATTTCCACTTTATTTCCTTACCTTTCTCATATTTCGCACTTACCGCTTTTACGCTGCCTGCAGCCCGCACTTCACAATGTTTAATTTTTACTTCTTAAAGTCGCCCACAAGTTATATTATTTTTTTGCGATGCGATCACAAAAGGGCGAATGTCAAGCTCACAAAGATAGCAAATATCGACGCCTATAAGCTCAGGAGTTTAAACGGATAAGCACCCACAAGTTAAATGGTTTACATTGTGATGCGATATGTTCCATGTCACAATCACACAATGCAAGTTTTAAGTTCTATCCCGTATCGTGCATATGTTAAATGTTAAGATTGTCAATGTGCGATGGAGTGCCGGATGTAATGTGTTTTCACAAGCGGAACCAATAAAACTTCACGTTCATTGTTATGTGTTTTCTGTACACGTTTTCGTGTATAAACGGTCAAACAAAAGTCGAAGGATCGTTTGGTTGTTGAACGTTCGATCCAGCATTGAATAGCATTGAAATGTTCAGGCTTCGACCATTTTCTGTAAACCTATGTAATTTCATTTTGTTTTGGAGTGAGATGAATGAAATAGAGAAGATTTGAAAAAATTTCAAAATGAGTTCTTCTCCTATGCTTACATTGTCTGTCTGTGAATTGTGAATTGTTATTTCCACTCATTTGTGCATTCTCCGTGTTGTGGGGCAACACATCCCTCTGTCTTTTATTTATTCAGAATTTCCAACATTGATCCAATCGCAGATTGCAACTCAACTAACCCATCGCAGATTGCAACTCAATTGACCCGTCGCAAATTGCACATTAAGTTGCAGGTTCCATTCCATATTGATTTGTTGGAGATACCAAACTCTCTGAAAGTTATATATTAAAAGTAACGTTATATCTTAGAGCAAGGCAAGGTACCTAAGTAGAAGGAAGGCACACCATTCACAGGTAGCACATGCACATGTCCAAGTGTGGTGTGGCGGGATGTGTTGTAGCTTGTGTATACTAGACACATGTAGGTGATAGGAAACATATTGTATTTTATAAGATAAATACAAAGAAAACATTCACTACTACACCAAGGGTATTTTAAGAGATTTGTTAAAGACAAAAGAAATATTTTTTCTTAGAAAGTCACTTTTTATTTAGTTATTTTATATTAAAATTTAATATCAATTGAATTGTCTTAAATATAAAATTTAAGACAAAAGTAGTATGAGACAAAAGTAGTTTGACACAAAACTTCATATTTAAGACAAAAGCAATTTGAGGAAAAAATATTTTAAGACAAAAACAATTTAAGACAAAAATATTTCAAGACAAAACTTTATATTTTAGACAAAAACAGTTTGAGACAAAAATAGTTTAAGACAAAAATTTATATTTAAGGCAAAAGGAGTTTGAGACAAAAATATTTTAATGCAAAACATTATATTTAAGACAAAAGCACTTTGAGACAAAAATATTTTAATATAAAACTTTATATTTAAGACAATAGCAATTAAGGCAAAACCATTAGTATTGTGGAAGTTTGCACTTAAATTCTATGAGTAGATAGTGGATAATTATATTTTTTTATTTTTGAATATATATATATATATATATATATATATTCAAACCACATGAAATGTAATCATGTCAATTTAATTTCTTTTATATATATTTTTTCTTTTCCATTAAACCACATTCTAAAAATATAATAAGTAAATAGATTAAAAAAATATTATTTTTTGATTGGCCACTCAAAGGGATTTAAGTTTGAATCTCATGTTTTTACATAATACTTCATAAAAAAGTTATTTTTAAATGAGTTACATTACAAGAACTAAAATTGTTTATTTTTTTAAATATGCTAACATTTTTAAATTACTTCAACTAAAACTTTGATATAAATTTGAAAGAAATTAAATACAATATAACGATAAAAAAATAAAAAATAAAAATAAAAAGAATATATATATATATATATATATATATATATATATATATATATATATATATATATATATATATATATTCTCAATTGTTTTCCATATATGTATTTTTTTTTTTTTTTCTAAATAGGACTAATTCTATTGATTATGAAAATACTGATACAAAACTGCCAGGACTTCTGCTGTGAAAGCCAGACAGTCTGGGTTGATTGACTAAGTTGTTCTTGAGAAGTTGGGGTCGCCCATAGTGGGAAACCGACCCATTAAACATGAGAAGTTGGGCCGCCCATAGTAGGGAAACCGGCCAGAAACTTATACAAAACATGTGAATAACTTCAAAAACAAAGCAAGAGACATCATTTTGCCCAACAGATGGGTAACTAAAACATGAAAACATGAAAAAACCAGCAGTAATTGAGCCCAAGGGATCAGCCCTCATTCTCAGAAGACAGCGGTTCCTCTTCAACTCTGCATGCATATTCATTTCCAGTGCTGCTGTCCTCCTTTCCTTCCTGACTGTCAGACTTCATGTTCTGGTGCTCAGCTTCAGTGCTAACCCCTGTGTGAAGAGATGGGTTGGGGCGAAGGTCAAGAGGAAGGGGGGGGGGGGGGTCAGCAGAAAGGGGAATTTCTTCACGAAGGGAGACAGTGATGAGGGCGGTGATGATGGAGTCAAAAGAAGTACAGTGGAAGCGAAGTTCCGCATTCTGAGTGGTATGCCTGATGGTGGTCCCTCGAACCCTGTTGATTGGAGGAGTGGGCTGACAGGGATGGGCGGTGGCATCTGAGGAAAGGGGCTGACGGGGAGGAGCAAGAATGTCAGGAGGAAAGGAATGTCCGGGAGGCTCAGAGTGAGCATCAGGTTGGCCAGAAGCATCACCAATAATTCGCACACGCCCGCGTCCTCTGTCAGCAAGGATTCCCCTACCTCTGCCCCGTCGTCTACCATCACGTGAGGGTGGCGGGGGGGTGAGGTCGACGCCTTCAGAGGAGGAGCTGAGCTCAGAAAGGGGCAGAGGAGGAGTGCCAGGAATGCGGCCTCGACTAACACCACGTCGTGCTCTCATTCTTTGACGAAGTCTGGGCATGGCTAGCAACAAATGACGCAGACGAGGCCTGCCTAAGTAGGGGTCAGGAGAAGGGGAGAAGGCGAGGAGACCACCGGGGTGACTCTGACTATGCAGGATAGCAGGAGAGCTGAAGGTTCGATTAACAGAAGGGCGAAGATCCTGAGAATTCGAATTGAAATTGGAGAGAGACGGTGTACCTGTGAAGGAAATGCTCGAAAAACCAGAAGAGGCGCAAACTCTGCAACAAGGGCTGTTGGAGAAGTGGACGCCCGACACCGTTTCCAAACAAGCCCAAACACTGCATCGACGCCCCGTATTCATTTTGCAGCTGGAAGTGGCCGCACCAGGAGGACAAGCGCTGCTCAGAGGGAGCAGAATTCTCTCATAGCTTCCGTCTCTCTACCCTTCTTCCATAACGAAAGCGAATGCCAAAACCAACGCCATATACCAGAGAACGGAGGTGCAGTAAATACCATAGTGTTCCACCCAAGGCATATTAATAACGCCAGGACTGTGAACACGCGAGGCCATGTGGGCAGGGCATGCAAACAGCCTTGGGAGCTGCGTGGGTGCCGGTGGCCCATTAATTCTCTCTGTCAGCCGCATCCGGCGTCCATATATGTATTTTAAACCTTCATTTTTTTTTCTTTTAAAATGAAAAATCGAAATTTTGATTCTTGCATGTCTTATAGTCACATCTCCGTTTTCTTTTCGCTATCGAAAAAATATATCAAAGAGATAAATAACAATAATTTAATTATTTTTTAGATAAAATTTTAGTATTTAATTTTTTTTATTGTAAAAAAACTTTCTACTAATTCGGAGTCGTTGGCACAAAACTACCTGGAAATGTCCTTAGTCGCAGGCATTCCTTGTTGTGGGAGCGACTGGAGGTTCTAAGTTGCATTCATGCCCATGTCAAGGGAGATATTAAGGCTTTGATGCAGGAAAATTTCATTTTGTCTCAAGGGTTAGTCACTTGGATGTGCTGGATTGCTTCGGTCACCTAGATGGGTTGGATGGCTCCTGGGGGTTTTGTTGCAAGTGCAAAAGGTTAGGTTGGTTGTGTTACGTCGGTTCCACATCATTAACTGATATATAGGGATTTGAATCATAGCATAGTAACTTTTCTTCACATGTTTTCCCTGGTTGGCCAGTAACTTGGGTAGATGTGGGAGGAGGGTGTTATAGAGTAGTATCATAGCATGGTTCTGTTCTCCTTGGGTGATGTCTGGTTTCTGTTCCACTTGGATGAATGTGTTTTCATATCTACATGTTGTTTGCATATAGGTCCTTGTACTTGTGATCTATGTGCTTATTGTTTATGCATGGTATTGGTCATGATTGTAGTGATGTCGTCATGTGAAAGTTGATGGTGTCATTGCTGAATGTATTTTTTGTGTTTATGTCAGTCATGCATCGATTTTGTGTATTAGTGTTTATATGTTGTTATGCATACTTTGACTAGATGATGGTCATTGTGCATGAAGTCATGGTATGTTGTGAGCATATTCATGCATTGATAAATGGATAATGGTTGAAAATATGTTTATATGTTGATATGATTATTTATTTATATGTGTGTGTGTGTGTGTGTGTGTGTTGTGCTAATATGGTCGGTCTTGCAAATGAGATATCCTCTTCGAGCTATACTAAGGTATGTAGCTTGCTTATGATTTGGTTTAACTGACATAATATACCTTGCAGGAAGAAGAGATCAAAGATGACTAACAAGATGGTAGACGAAAAAGATTCTCCCTATGAATCAGATGAGTAGCATGGTGTTTGGAACACTTCTGACTTAGCAGACACATTGAAGAGTTTGAAGGAGGAAATAAGGAATTGCAAAGCAGATAATGACAAAATCATGCAGGCATAGGAGAAATAAGTAGAAGTCAATGCAATAATTCTTCATAGTTTGTCAGAATTGCAGAGACGGGGACCACTTTGGATCAAATATGGATAGGATGATATGACTAATGGGGCATGTGGAAGTAGACCCCATAGTGGCCACAAGTCAAATAGAGATGACACGATCAGGGATGTCAGGTTCTTGGATACTTCAGAAAGGAGGGGTGATGGACACAGGTACTATTTTCGTTCTGGTTCTGAAAGGCATCATGGTCATCATCATTATAATCCTTAAAGGAGGAGTGATAGGGGGTATTTTCCAGATGAGTTAAAGAAAGAAAAGCCACCTACATTCGATGGGGAAATGAATAAATCACATGATGCAAAAGCATGGTTGATTGGAATGAATAAATTCTTTAGATTGCACGATTACTTAGAGAACATGAAGGCCAGGATATCTACATTCAGTCTTAAAGGTAAAGCAAATATTTGGTGTGAAGATGTAAAGAAAATTAGAGATATTTATGAGGATTTGACTTGGAGTGAATTCGAGAGACTATTTAGGAAGCAGTATCCATCGAAGATGTACTATGATGACAAGGAAAAATAGTTTTATGAGATAAATATGGACTCTATTATTGATGAGGAGTAAACTAGCAGATTTCTGGAGTTGTTGAGATATGTGCCTTACCTCAAGGAGGAGAAGGCCAAGATTCAACAATTCATCAATGGGTTGTCGATAACATTCAAAGACAGGATTGAATTTGATGAGCATAGATCATTGGAGGAGGCCATCTGAAAGCTAAAGCATTGTTATGAGCAATCAAAGCGTAGATCTGAGACTAACTAGCCTGGAAAGGTAATGCAACGAATAAATGGAAATGGGATAAGAAGCGAGCAAGGCCTCGAGACACAGGTAAAAAAGAGAACTCTCTAAGTTACATTTCCATTTCCACATCTTTTCCATTTCGCTAAGTTACAAATAAAACGAGTCCAATTCTATATGCAATAGACTAATAGCTTATTGATACACCTTTAGTGATTTATGCATAGCTCTCACCTATCATTATAGATCAATGAAATGACATCTAATAGATATAGCCTAAAAGAGTTTGATTTTATGCCCAAGACACCAGTATAATGGAGTAGTTGTGAAGGAAACGATATCCATTGGGGATTTCCATTTTTTCAGCAACATACAAGAAACATCTTGGTGTTGGAGGAAGAGATAAAAGATCTTTTCCAAAAACACAATATCATCACTCTCCTAGTGCCATTTTTGTTAACTCATTAGAATGTAGGTAATGCATAAGGATTCATCAGTCTCTATGAATTTTTCTCTCTTTCCAATAACAAAATAGGTTCATCCTAATATCAATATACAAAATATGGTTCATTAATATGCATGGTTCAATTTTTTTTTTATGATCCTATTTCTCTAAAGCATATCTATTTTTTGAATTTTGTTTGGTATAAGATATGGTGATACCTTTAAATATGAGGTAATTTTGGGTAAAATTAGAAGTGGAACAAAAATTTGTGGTTTGAATTTCCTTTGTAGTAGTAGGCTACATGCAATTTCTATCGAAAGGTTTTGTTGTGGCCCAACATGGAATAATATTTGGATGAAAATGTTCATTATGGGTGGTATGTTTTTTAGCTCTTCAACTCATTGGATTCTTTGTCTGTTCATGGTATTTGTTCTTCTCAACTTAGAATCCCTAAATCGCCTTGAAAGGTCATGACAATGTAACTTTTGGAGGCATTGATGGACAACCCCCGCCCCCGCCCCCAGATAATTCATTAGAATAAAACTTTTAGAAGCTTTTGTTAAATGATCGCCTCCAAATGTTGAATTCTCATGAATTTTGGGGGAGGGGGATCTTTTGGTGTATTGAATGGGACAAGGGGACATAAGGGTATCATGGATGGGTAGAAGTGAGAGGTTAGTGCATGGTATATTGAGATCTGTAATACTAACATTAGAGAATGAGAAGGAGGCTTAGGTCCTTATGCCACAAGGGCTAGGGGACCTATAAGTAAGGAAATGAGAGCAATTGATAGGGTAACCTCCAATAGTTGTGATAAGGGGATTAGGGGACACATTATCACAACCCATAAGAACTTAACCCATAAACACTAAATTCTGTATCCCTTTAACCCCAAAGCCACAATCCCTTAACCCCTACACTCGTAACTCATAAAAAATTAACCCCTTGATCCCTTAAACCCCAAGCCACTAACCCCTTAACCCCTAAACCCTAACATGGAATCCTTGAAAACCATAAACCCTAATCCCATATCCTCTTAAAACTTGACCCTTAACCCTACAATATTCTATCCTCTACCTATTCTGTTTGAAACATTTCTATTGGTCGTTAAAATCCCCATCAATCCTTAGTTAAAGTCTCATGCTTTCAAGCATTGATCTTAGAAGAATGTTTTATATTAGGGTATTATACATCCTCGGGGTCTCTAATATTTCGTTTTCTTTCGACAACCCAACCCTCCTTGAAGAATCGATGCTGAATACTTTGATCCACAACAAGAATGATGTCATAATACACTTGTAGAGATATATAGATGAAATTACCTCCTAGCCACCACTATATTATACACATTGATTCAATGGATAGGGGTTTGTAGTTATCATTTAATGGAATCACTTCTAACCAGTATCGATCTCTATTTCTCTTCTGGCTTGTTCTTGACTTAATGGCCACCTTATTCAATGTCGTTCCTTTGGAAGTTTGAAAAGAGATTTTATTGTTGGAAAGTAAAGAGGTTGAGGGTCTCCCTTATCACTCAGATTTTGAGGTGATGGGAAAGGATTTGAAATGGATACAAGACCCCGAAAAACCTCGGAAGAGACAACTTTTCTATCACAATTAGCTAGCCTTACACCAACATCTATCTACTTTGTTTCGCTGGTACTTCAAGATAAACACGTTGAGACCTATAATATATTTTTTTCCCTTGAAGATGTCAAAATAATGCTTGGCAACCCATGGTACTGTTTCGATAGGGTGGAATCCTAATTGGCTCACGTTGAAGTTTTTCTGGTTAGTGACTCTACCTCCAGGGACCTTGGTGATCCTCCAGTTGATCATGTACAAACTCTTATTATTATTTCCTTAAGAGTGGCAATTATGTTTTATTGTCACCTGTACAAGATTGTATGAATATTTATGGTCTTGTTGATGGTGGAGAGAGTATCTAGAGTGGATCTTCGTTTGGTCTCATTGTACATGCTCTAGAAGTGGAGGATTCCCATTGTTGTTGTCAATATTATGCTTACTTGGTATTTTGTTGGCGGTTTATTTTTATGTTTTCATGATCCTTGGGATTTGGTGCTAGCATCAAAATATACTCTGTTTCCTCTCATTTTATGGGCACCTGCAACTTGAATTTTGGCAATTGAAGATTGTTTTACATATGCTTTCAACTTGGCTTGTTTTAGGATGGTGAGTATGTTTGCATCTGAGAAAGTCATTACTCTTTTCATGCTAGATGGAAGATGTGGTTTTGTGTAGAGGACCCTTAGGAAGACTATGATTTACTAATGTTTCCCTCTATCAAAGGACACTCTTTTCTAGGTTTAGAGCTCTATTTTCTTCTCGTTTTCAAGGCAATTATCACTGAAGCACATTGATTTTCAGTTTATGTGCACTATTTGTCTAGAATTGTCTTATTTTATGAGGGGCCTAAAATCTTGATGCAAATCTTTAGTTGTTGTTGAAATGAGACTCTGTTATTATTGTAATAGTTTTTTTGTGGTTCTGCGATCTTGTGATCATTGGAGAAGCTAGTGCTTTTAGAAGTATATAAATTTGATGTTTAATCTATCAATGTAAATCTCCTATTGTAAATCTCTTATTTTTATATGAATATGAAGTATTTTAATTTACAAAAAATTATGGAGCAGAGAACAATAACTTCATCTTAGTGAGGGATAAAACTTCTAACTAATCACACTATTTAGCATGTTTATAAATTTTAAAACAATAAGAAATTTATTTTGGAAGAAAATAGTTGAAAGTTTAATTGTCTTTGTTTGTGCACGAGCCAAGCCATGCAATGATAAATTTGTTATTTTTGATATGAAGTGCTTAGATAACTTAGGGGAAAATATAGTTAAATTTAAGGCCATCTTATAATGTTTGTTGAAATAAACTAAGAGAACTTTCATTTTTGAAAAATACCATATCGACATATATTATAATTTATATTGTAATATTGAATACAAAATTTATTATTGATATTAATTTTCAAATATAAAATTAAAAAATAAAATAAATAAATAATTATTTTAATATTTTTATTTTTAATTTTATAATAAAATTAAAATAGTTTATAATTTGAATAACTTGATAAATTATAAAAACTAAAATTAACAACACTAAAAATATTTTAAAATAATTTGATATCCCTTTTATTATTGTAAAAATGAAAAATTAATTAACTGTAATGTTTTAATATTTGTCAAAATCCTACTCATATACTTTCAACAATACTTTCTACACATTTCCAAAATATCAATACTTTCCAACCATCTTTCTACACATTTCCAAAATATTCAAATATAAAATAAATATTAATTAAAATATACAATACATGATACCATTCACTAATTTCATTCTTCAATTTACAAAATACACTTGTAACGAATTGTCCAATCATAGGTTTGTTATCATATACTTTCCAACCATCTTTCTACACATTTCCAAAATACTCAAATACAAAATAAATATTAATTAAAATATACAATACATGATACCATTCACTAATTTCATTTGTCAATTTCCAAAATACACTCGTAACGAATTGTCTGAGCGCAGATTTTCTAATGGAATCATGAGCTAATCCATTTAAATTGGGTACCCTTTTTAGCTCCTTATCAAATTATGTTTGTGTTCTACGAGCTTGCAAGTCACTTAAACTCTGTTGTGCACTTATTTTGTTTGTGTTCTAAACTCTCCGGTCGTGAGTCGTGATAAGCGCTCGAGATCAAATGCCATACAACCATCGCACTACAATTTATTCCCATGTGACATCCCGCTTGAACACCCGCACTATATATTTCAATGAAAGAAGAGGAAAAATACCCAAAAAAATCGCATGAAGACATATTTCAGAAATCAGGAAGATTAGTAATTAAGAATCCCTTGAACCGATGGTCCTCAAACTTGCAAGAGAAAGGGAATAGCGAACTTGCAATAGTAGGGGAATAGATTGCAAGGATGTTATGCAAGCGAGCAAGCTAACCCTAGCTGAGGCAACCCACCCATCACAGGTGAAGGTGTGGTTATATCCTAACTCAGAATTCCTATCCCTGGCCTTGATGCTTTCAGATTCATCACCTTCTATATTCTTTTAAGTCTCCGTCTTCTACATCAACCCAAATCCCAGCTCCCACATCAGAGGCATGTTTTCTGCTCCTCACAAAGCCCCAGCTGGCTAGCAGGCCAAAAAAAGCTACGGGAGCCATCGTTTTTATATCTGCAATGCCCAATCATGTTGGACCCTGCACGATTCTAAGGGCCTGACTGGTGCGACAGAGGTCCACTTCAAATCGAAGTTCTAGTTTGGGTTTTACCTGTGCGGGTATCCAGGTGAGAGCTTACAAAGGCTCTGAGGGTTTGAAAAAACTTGGGATTGTGGAATTGGTACGTGGATTTTTAGTGAAGATTGTGGCATCTCAGCTTCTGAAGGGAAAATATGGGTCATGGCTACCAAGCTCAAGGACGAGCAAGGGACTTCGAAATTGAAGGGCGAGGGTTTTGAACCTAGGAATCTAGAATGTATTAGTTTGATTAAGTATTGTGTCATTGATTGCAATGTTTTTGTTTAGTCAATTAAGCTTTTGCTTCAACATATGTTGTTGGGGAAAGACAACGAGGTCAGGGTTTAACCGCTTCAACATATTTTGTTGGGGCATGACAATGGGGTCAGGGTTTTTCTAGCTTCTATTGCTTTTCTAGCATCTCCAAAAACCTACGTTGCGGCAGGACAATGGGGTCAGGGTTTGGCCACATTCTATTGCTTTTCTGGCATCTCCAAAAATCCTTGAAGATTTCTTGGTAGTATTTATATGCTCGACCATCTTCTGTTGCTTTTTTGAAATCTCCAAAAGCCTTGGGATCCATGCCAATTACTAAATTAGTTGGGGTTTAACCACCATGATCTATATTAATGTAAGAGATTTGTGGCTAGGGTTTCACTACCGCCTCTGTGGATTCCTTAATCAGCCCATATCCTTGTCCAATCCCACTACCCCTAACCCCCTAACCCATTTAACCCCCTAAACCCTAACCCCATTAACCCCTAACCCCTAAAATCCTTAACTGCTAAATCCCCTAACCCCATATACCTCTAAACCCCTAACCCATTTAACACCCTAAACCCTAAACCTCTAAACCGTTAACCCCTTAAACCCTAATTCCCAACCCTTAACCAATTTAACCCCCTAAACCCCTAAAACACTAACCCATTTAACCCCCTAAACCCTAACCCTAATCCTTAAATTCTAAATCCCCTAACCCCTTAAAACTCTAAACCGAACCTAACCCATTTAACCCCCTAACCCCTAACCCTTAACCCATAACCCCTTAAACCCTAATTCCCAACCTCTAACTCATTTAAACCCATATACCACTAAACCCAAACCCATTTAACCCCCTAAACCTCTAAACCCTTAACCCCTTAAACCCTATTTCCCAACCCTTAACCCATTTAACCCCCTAAACCCCTAAAACCTTAACCCATTTAACCCCCAAAACCCTAAACCTCTAAACCCTTAAACCCATAAACCACTAACACCTAAACAACTAACCCCTTAACCCCTAAACCCCTAAATCATTAACGCTTAATCCATAACCCATTAACCCCTAAAATCCTTAATTGTTAAATCTCCTAACCCCTAAGCCCCTAATCCCTAATCCCTTAACCACTAACTCATTATTCACCTAGACCCTAACAGCTCCTAAATCCCCTAACCCCTAAGCCCCCAATCCCTAATCCCCTAACCATTATCTCATTATTCCTCTAACCCATAAATGCGCCTAAATCGCTTAACCCCTAACCCCCCAATCCCTAACCCCTGAACCACTAACTCATTATTCCCCTAACCCCAATCCCTAATCCCTTAGGCACTAACTCATTATTCCCCTAACCCCTAAATGTGCTTAAATCCCCTAACCCCTAATCCCCCAATCCCTATCCCCTTAACCACTAACTCATTATTCCCCAAACCCCTAAACCCTAAACCTCTAACCCATAAGCCCTTATTCCTATAACCCCTAAGCCCCTAATCCCTAATCCCTTAACCACTAACTCATTATTCGCTAACCCTTATAACAATCCTTAAAACTCATTGGGATTAGCCATTCCAAATGAAAGCTGGTCTAGTTGGGACCTACGATTGAGTTAATTCCCCCTTGTTGGCAAGGTGGAATTTTTTCCCTGTCAAAAACCCTATAGTCCTTAATCCCTCTAAGATATGACCTATATTATTTTTAATTCATATTAACTTTATTCCTAAGCCCTAATTCCTCTAAAACTTATAAGAACCAATCCTTATAACCCTTGCCACACTTAATACCTAAAGATTACAACCCTTATCCTCTAAAAGAATTTACCTCTCTAACATGTAATACATATAATCATTGACACCTGACCACTATACTCCTTAACACATATAAACCATAACCATAATAATATAACCATTATATCTCTTTACATTTTACCATCATAAACCCATAATTTTATAACCTTTAATCCCTATCTCTTTTTAAACCCTAAAACCCCTAATATAACCTTATAACCCATATTTTAAATAATCCCTAATATTCACAAAAATAGTCCTTATAATCCTTGCATTAAAACCCCTAACCTTATAATCCATATTTCCAACAATGCTTAGCCTTCACATCCCTTGGTCCTTATACTCCTTGCATTATAACACCAAAACCTTATCCTTGTAACTACAACCATCACTTAGTGACTATAAGCACCTTATCTTAAGCACAATGTACAAACTTGATCATCACTTTCATGGGAATTATCTTAGTCAAACATGACCATTGACATTGGCATGGACCTGTAATTCCCCTAGTCATACTTGATTGGTGATCATTGTAGTACCATGGGTTTATTAAACCATAGATGAGATGACCATGTAGGGAACTCGACATTGGTGTAGGATTATCCGTTGTTGTTGTATGTGTTGGAACTTCATTTCTAGTGCAAAAATGATTGCATGGTGACGCCAAACTAGTGCAATTGCGTTGGATTATGTATCAACATGCCATGCCATGCACAATCCCTAATTAAGTAAACACTTAGGTGCATAGTAAAGATCTCAATCATAACTAGATGTTTATTAAACACCCATGTTCACTTTGTGAATATGGAGGTTAGGGGTGATATCATAGAGCCATTTAATACACCAGTAAACTTCCCTATAGTGAGAAAAAATTGACGACATAGATAGTCATGATTCTCATTCATCCAAAACCACAATGAAATTTTGATAATATGAATTGACATAGAACTTGGCAAAACTTGTAAAAGCATTGTTCCACTATGAATGAGCTTTGGATCATAGTATAACTCTTCCCATGCCTAAAATTTCTACCAAATCATTACCAAACGGTTAGCTTATTTTGTGACTCTAGATAAATTCTAAATAAATACCTAATCTTATAGAAAACTCCATTCTAATTGTTGATATATGATGATAAAAAGAGCTAAAATTCTTATTGATTTACAAATTTACTTGTTTTTTTTTTACTATTTAAGTTGATCATGAACCAAACAAAACTTTTAAAAGATATTGTTTCACCATGAATAAGCCATAAATTGTAGTAGACTCTACTTATATCTAAATTTTATACCAAATTACCATCTTTATTAGTGGAAATAAAATCAATATAATTCAAAAACATGTGTTATTTTAATAATTATGACGGAGGCATTCCTTTTGCTGGCTTTGGGTGAGCACACTGTTCACTCCAGCCAATGAGAAGCTTTGCCTATCGCCCTTCCAAACGATCAAAATTTTACATTTAGTTATTCCTCCAACCAATAAAGAAATCGGTCATCTGTCCAATGAAGTCCTTACACATCTCTATTTTGTATTAATGAATTCGTAGTTCTCTACTGCCCGTGAACAGGTGACCAACACTTCTATTTTGGGGAGAGACAGTTGCAGAAACAATTTGTTCTCTTTTAAATTCATAGGAGGATCATTTCTTCAGGCAGATTCGAAGGCGGGTGCATACCAACATAGCCATGAACGGCACTAGTAGAAGCCGTGGGTTAGTTTTCTATTTGCGATTATCTTCATATGCTTTCTTGTAGATCTACTTGCTAGATTTTAGAGGACGGTGTTTTCATTCCCTGGTATTCAGGATTTCACGAAACATGGTTAAATGATTTTGCATCCTCCTGGAAAATGAAAAACGGGTGTGTGTGTAGGTCCAGCCAACACTGGTAATTGTATCGTAAGTAAAAATGAAGGCGTAAATGTCCCTTTCTTAGTTGGGATAGAACCCTCCACCTCTAGTTCACACAGTAGTCGGTCTGCCTCTTCCATTATAAAACCCAAAGAAGAGGGCTCCCGGACTTGCTCACCACCATAGCGTAGTGACGACCAATTTGCCCAAGGGTGAACGGATTATTGGTGGTACGCAGCCTGTGAGGCTGAATACCCCCTGCATTGGTGGAAGCTTCGGAGTGTGGGGCGGTCTCTTCTAGGCTTTCGATTGCTTCATTGTGTACGTCAGAAAAAAAGAGGACCCATGGAATTCTATAATCGCATGGACCCAAGGCCGCTACCAGGTCTGCTATATTCGGCGGTGTTTTGGACCCATGGAATTCTATAATCGCAGGGACCCAGGGTCACTACTAGGTCCACTATATTTGGCGGTGTTTTGCTTGCTTTGATAGAGGGTGTTGGGATTATGCTGAATAGGTTTTTGAGTGCACAGCAACAGTTTCCGCCCATGGTTGAAGATGTGCCTAATATGTAGGGTCCTATTCTAGGGTTTCAAGTCTATAGACCCATCCGTGCCAATGCTGGGGGTCCTGTGGCTGAGCCATCTCAAGCCCCCATGCAAAATAGCTCTTGGTTTGGAGGATTCAAGGGGTTTTTTGAGGACAAGAAAGAAGAATCAAAACATATTAGTGGTGGTGACAAGGCTGACGTTTTGGAGAGTTTTGATCAGCCCCGTGCTCTGGTGCCCACTTTTGAGTTCAAGTGATTCAGGATATTTTGGTCTTTGTTGGCATCAGCTACCAGGTAAGGGCCTGAATTTATTCTGCTTTAAAATCAAACCAAAACCTATAGGAAAAAATGGGCTTTTGAAGTGTAAGATTCGCTGAGATAGATTTCACAGAATGCAATACTTTGTTCTAGAAATTATTTAACTTTTTTTAACTCATTATTTGAATAAGATTAAAATTTATGGTTACGTCTCGAATTGCTTCACGTTGCGTGAAAAAGGGACACGCGATATCAAAAAAGAAATCAATTTTCCCTAATAACCCACAATCTCCTCAAATAGTTTACCCCAAGCTTTCTGGGGAAGATGAGAGGTAGGGAAAATTTTCAAAGCAAGTCACTTCTGGATATTTTATTTTATAGGCTGAAAGCTCGTTAGATTTTAGAGTGGAGAAGTCTACAAAATTGTAGGACAGTGATATTTCTTTTTAGAAGAACGTTGGTCATATTTTTTTTCAGAAATTGTAGGTTGGTGATTACATTTGGTGTGTTTATAGTTGATTCTACAATTCTTATCTACATGTCTCTATTGTAATTTATGTATTTATTTTGAAATCATTCCTTCCTAAGATTGTCTCAGACAAAATTTATCTAACATACAGATAATTTATCGTTAATGGTTGGAATTTCTGGTCCCTTGATAAAGCTGCTTGAGTTGTGGAGCTAGACAATTTTTTATCATTAATCTCTTCATTGGCAGCAACTGTGTCACCTCTTGATTCCAATACAGCATAAAATTTTCTATACCCAAATACAAAAAACTAGGTTATTTCATGGGTATTCGTTTCACTTACCAATTCATGGATGTCAGTTTTTGTTTGCATACCGTGATCATTCAGACAAATATTTACAGTCACTAGTTTTATAGAAACCTAAAATGGTCCATTACTATAAAATTTCCCCTTATCATTTAAATAGATACAAAATTTAAATAAATGTAGAAAGCTAGAAATAGCAAAAATTCCTCAGTGTGTTTTTAAGTGCCTGAACTGAACCAATACTCTTCACAAAATTGTCTAATTTGCTCTTAAAATATAACATGATCAGCTTTAAGCTAAGCTAATTTTAAAGAGGAAAAAAAGGTAGATTCAGAATTTCTTTTTCCATGTAACAAATAATTTCACTATCTTCAAGAGTAAAATATCTTCAAGGATTATAGTTGTATAACAAAAGAGTAAAATCTCTTCAAGCTTCAAAGTTGTATAAGAAAAGACTGAAATATTTTCAAGGTTTAAGGTTCTATAACAATAAGGCTTGAAGCTATTATAACAATATACTTAATATGAGCTTAATATGTCCTTTGTAAAAATTGAACACTCAAAGTAAACCTAATTAACTAGATTCACAATTTTTTACTACATAATACTTTACTTCTTTGCTAATATTTATCTATTCACAAAAAAATATTATGTAGAAATTGTGTGCAACTTCTGAATTGTCTGAAATATTTACTAGAAAGACCTACATCTTTCCTGTTCTTTATATATATATATATATATATATATATATATATATATATATATATATATATATAATTCATAAATTATATTATGTAGAAACTATATATAGGCAATGTCATAATTGTCGAAAATATTTCTATTAAGATGGGCATGCACAAATCACTGCAATTGTAAAACCCTTTTCTGATGTTAGTAGTGAAGAAATATTCAATTGTATTATCAGACACACTAATAATTTTTTTGTTTTCTGAGGCTGAAGTTATTAGATTAACCCTGGATCCTTTAAATATCTAGAAGAATTCAAAAGGGCTGCTTAAAATATTGAAGGTTAAAATTAATCTATACAACTTCTTTTTACATCTATTTTTAGTTTTCACATTGTTATCTTTTCAATGTGCAGAATCCAAAAAATAGGAGGGAAGGATCTAGATCTTCATTTGTTATACAGAGAAGTAACTGCTCGTGGTGGACTAGAAAGGGTATGCTAGACTTTATATATTTTGTTATAGCTGGATTATAGGTATAGTTTGCATTTCTGCCAAAAACTGATTATGATTAAGAAATTGCCTTGTTGCCCATATGAATTGGAAAAACACTCAAGTTTGGATGTTTATAACTTTGTAGTTGGTGGGTTGACTTGTAAATATTTTTATGATGGTTTAACTATTTCTAGGTTGATGGATTCCTAATTTGGATAGTAAAAAATTGCCAACTTGCTTACATTCTTTAATATTCGAACTATTGAGCTCTACTACAATCTCTTCGCTTCTATGTCCGTGACACTAAGTATTGAATTATGTAAAAATGGCTTCGCAAAAGTGGGCTCATATTTTTGCTTATTTATGACGACCATGCATTTAGAAAAATGGGCCTAGCAATTTAGCTTCTGAAAAGCTGCCTCTTGTTCTTACTTCTTTATGAAAATTATGCATCTAGATCAGTTTTTTTGTGCAGTAAAAATGTGGGTATTTTACATGCACCTGTACAGGAGCTATCCACAGTCTTACTATCGTTGCCCCATAAATTATCTAACATTAAAATGATAAGATCCTCTAGACTAACAAAGTGTCATGATCAAAATATGATGTGACTACTAACAATTGAGTGATTTTTCTCAACATGGACACCCTTCTCTGTATTCCATAGATCTGCCAGATTCTACAAGTAAGAACAATGATGAAATTGAGTGATTTATGGAAATGGAATAGAGGGAAACCTATGCTTCTGATCCTCTTAAGAAATATGGATTCAGAATAACATAATGTTCTAGATTATTAAGTTACGAACTTAATAATAAGACTGGTACATGGATAATAGGTATAGTACAAGAAGAATGGAAGAGATTCATGCTACTGGTAACATTAACCTACTATATAGTTGCTCTCTTGTTTATCGCATCTCCAATATAATGATACAAGGACAAAGGATGTGTACTTAGTTGACATAGCTAAGATTTAAGTCAAGTAACTCGTTGTACACCCTCATTTATTTACATCTCTACAATAAACAACTACTCTGCTTACATCTCAGAACATATGGCAACTAGTCTTGAAGTGTCAGTGCTTCTTCGGCAGCTTACTGTTATGTTCTCCTACTAGAAATTTAGTGCTTATGCTCAGTAAGATGGGTGAAGATAAGAATTGTAGGGGGTCTACATTTCTTGTTATTTTCCATTATTATTGAACATGTCACATGTGTTTCCTAGGTCAGTGAAAGTTGGCTATTGTTATTGACCCACCAAGAGTTCAAGTCTTAAAATATGTGGCTTTTTCTCACCTCATAAGTCATGTTTGCTAAGTTGGGCTCGGGTTGTCATGCCTGTTATGTCGGGCTGAAATCTCCAAAGATGTGATTTTTTCTCACCATATGGGCCATGCATATTAAAACGGTCGGGGGTTGTCACATTCAAATCCCACTTCTTGATAGTTGGTAGATTGCTTGTAATTAGTCTCAATGGTCAAGGTTTTACATGTAGATGCATTTTTTGATAGATGGATGGGACATCAAGAGTCTAAAGGGGAAACAAGTAGTAGAATTTTTAGATTTTTAGACATTGAGGAGCTCATGGTCATGCCTGTTAAGTTGGACTTCGGCTATCATGTCTCTTGAGTCGGGCTGGGGTTGTCATGCTGCCTAAGTCGAGGCCAAAACCTCTTGAGGTGTGGGTCATTCCTGTTAAGTTGGGCTGGATTTTCCACACTTAGTGTGACATCAAATCTCTCTTCTTGATAGGTTGTAGATCGCTAGGACATTAAGAGTCTCCAGAGTTAACATGTAGATGTGTTTATTGTTAGAAGGTTGGGTCATCGACACTTTCAATAAGGGGCAGCATGCTACATTTTTCTGGTTTTTGGACATTCACAATATTTTTTTTTCTCCAATGCATATTTCTTTTTGTTTGGTTTTTGGACTCTTGACCGGTGATATGGATGGATTTTATTTTGATGGTAACATTACCAATGATTACAGAAACATTTGGTCAAGTGTTGGAGTGTTGGGATCGAAAATCAAAGGATCTCGTGGCCATTAAAATTATTTGTGGATTACAAAACTATTGAGAGGCTGCAATGATAGAAGTCTATGTACTTCGTAAAGCATGAACAACAACCTTCTTAATATGTAGAAGTCGATGTACTTCGTAATGAGGAAGCTCCATCAAACCCATTATTAGAATGGATCAAACCCATTATTAATACGGCAGACTTATAAGATGGATAGAAAACCCCAAATCAATTAGCCTTCATAAGCATCATTTTTCCTCCGTTTCACCTTAAATGTGTTGGTGTCCAATTAACAGATGGTCAGATCTCTCAAATCAGAATTTATCCCATTTGGTCGAAACGATTTCTACTCTTGTAAATTCATATGAGGATCATTTCTTAAGGTAGATTCGAAGGCGGGTTCATTCACTTTCGAATTCAGAGCAACAAAGGTAAAACAGATGGTAAAGTCCAATATTATTCATAATACCAGCATAGCCATGAAAAACACCAGCAGAAGCACTGAGTTAATTCATGTGGAAGAAGATCTAAACAAGAGTGTGTTTCACCCATATGGGACTGTCGAATACTTGTTTATCTAGACAGGGGAATATAGAGGATGTCCTGCTAAGTTCGCTATCGTTGGACTTGCTTCCCACATGTAGCACATCAAGGCACTTCCCTTCCATAGTCGCTCCACCCTCCGGCATTCCTTTGTGCCTCCTGGTGCAATTGCTAGTTGACCTTTGACTAACCACATGATCTTTATATTACCACTTCATTCTCATGATTCATCTATATATTATTGTTTTAAAATATTAAATTAATCTAAATTTCTTGATACATAGTGACTTAGTCACTTGATACATATTGACTTAGTCCAAACTTTCTTCCAGGTTCTGATTCTCAAAAGGGTGATTGGTATGCGAAACTGCTGCGAAATCTATGGCGAGAACGAGGAAAATAACAGATGGGGTTTCTAGATTAGGGTCCCTTAACTAGGCCAACAACGCTTATTGCCTCTATGATGGTGAAGGACTTCAGTTCCCATACCTTCTCTCAGTTTCTTGCAGGACCTCAAATCGAAACCCCACAGGGCCAAGAACAAAACCTGAAGCCCTCATCACCCGTGGGCTTTAATGGCAGCAACATCAGCAGAAGGAGCAGTAAGGATACTAATCCTTTTAGCATTTCAGGTGGTTTTGTGGCTGGATTGGTGCCGAAAAGAGGTTTTGGGCAGGCCATAAACCGCCTACGAGGACTGGTGGCAGAAAGTTTGCAGAGATATTGGCTACTTTAGGGGGATTCAATGCACCCAGATTGAATAGAGCTCAGTTTAAGTGCTTTCCATCTATTTCTTCACCTGGTGGGGTGAGATCTCCTTATTTGACCATCCCCCAGGTCTCAACCCTACTACCTGTCGCTCAGCCATCCAAGTCAGGTGTAAGAAGGAATAATAATGAGGAAGGCAGGCATAATTCGATTCCAGATACAAGAATGTTACCCTTGTTTCCATAGGGTTTCCATCAAAAACATTATCCATTCCTTTCCGGATTTGTTCGTGGATTTTCTGCTGGATGACAGAGGCTTATTCCTCCCCAAAACCTCCTCCGGTGATGGGGAATATGTGTAGCCAACCAGAGTTAAAATCACATCACCATCCCTTTCTAGAGTCGTTCATGGATTTTCTGCTAGACGAAGAAGGCTTATTCCTCCCCAAAACCTCCTCTGGTGATGGGGAAGATGCGTTGCCAACCAGAGTTCAAATCACATGCCCAGATCTCTCGGCAGAAGATCACCATCACTAGGTTTTATCTGGCATTGCAGAAATGGTATGACTTGAGGCCGGAAATGGAGTTTAGGGGGTTTGTTCAAGGGGGTATATGTATGCATGTTTGATGAAAGCCTTTTCTGCAGGCTGTTAGATGTGAAGCACACTGAGAACAAGGATGGAAAGCCTGTTCTATTCTTAGTTTTTTAATACACGGACTCTGATCTCAAGAAGTACATCAAAACTTATCGCCGCAGCCACACTAAAATGCCTCCTTATGTGATTAAGATGAATTCCTCTACAAATTTTGGATCTCCACTTTGTGAACGAACAACGATGTGAATTTATTGTACTGATATCCGATTCGGGCCATATGGCCCTTTTTAGATGAGATTATTTCGTTGGAAAGGGAAGGCAAGGGTACGTTTAAGTTTATTTGAATGTAGGGTTTTGGAAGAACCTAATTCATTAGGTGTTTCTATAGTCCCGCTGTGACTTTAGAATCTATATTGATTTTTAGCTCTTTAAATCAGTTTGGTGTTTGCTCTTTTATAGTGATTCAGTCTTTTTTGAATTGTGGTTTTCAGTTTGATCGATGAGATTTCGAGATAAAATGCGAGCTTCATGAACACAAGCTATTCTAAGAGTTTCTTATTGCTACAACCGTGGCGTGATGTACATGATTACGATAATTATATGTTCTCTCTATTTTTCTTTTTTGAGAGTTTTGTATACCGCTCGATGCTCATTTGCCTTCCATTTTATCTAACGACGGTGATTTGGGTGTGCGGGTGGACTTAAAGCCTCATAACCTCGCCGGTGGACAAGGAAAAGGGTGTGTTAGAAGAGATGTGTGCACACACAACTTAAGTCAGAATTTTTTCCAGGCTTCTCCTCTCTATCAAAATAAGCTTCGATGATTTGCAGACTCATGTCCAACTTATAATAGATTTTCTATAGCCTAAGTTTTGAATAAGTTCAATTCCTTATAATTTTGATTTAGAATTTAGTCATGGGAGAGTAAATACTTCAATGTATAACATATTAGGATTATTTTTGCGTGTTTGTGCTTATTTAGAATATGCCGCAAGTTCTCTTAGATTTTGGATTTGAGTTGGAAAAACTCGGGGCTCAAAGGCTTAATGTGTACCAGCGTTCTCACCGTGGTTTGGGAGCTTGTCACCAAGATGCTTACAAATTTTCTCTCGGTGTGGTTTATCCTTTTATGATCTTGCGCAT
The DNA here is from genome assembly GCA_034641835.2 of Pinus albicaulis. Lineage (NCBI taxonomy): Eukaryota > Viridiplantae > Streptophyta > Pinopsida > Pinales > Pinaceae > Pinus > Pinus albicaulis. The sequence goes on from CM076576.1 coordinate 270,455,910, forward strand.
GGCGGTCCTAGGGATTTGGAGCTACTCTCTAAACCACCCGCCCCAATTATTTCTTAAATGTTAATTTAAATTAAGAGAGAGGCAGATCTCGGTTCATCTCTTTTGATACGCTTTATACCGATTTGAAGTGTACTGTGGTGATTTTGTTTTAGGTCTGGGTTGAGTTTAAAATATGATGTTTTAAATGGCTTTCACTTTAGTCGAGATGCTACGGGTATAAATTTTACTCGTGGTCATTTTTATGAGGTCACTCTCTATCGTAAAATTTGCTATCTTTCATTTAGCTAGCTTGTTTTGTTATCTGAGTTGGTGCAGCCTTTGGCCTTTCATACGCATCGTATGGTAGTTTGATACTTACTAAGTCTAATAATATGTTAGATTTTAACCCTCTAGGTTAAAGAGTAGGCTTTGATGACCTACATTGTTAGGGCCCCGATAGGTACTAGGGTGAGAGTGTTGTCGTCAAAATACTTCAAAGCGATGAGACTCCCCGAAGAAAAAGCAAGATTGGAGACACTATTTGCAAGAGAAGTTGCTATGATGTCTAATGTACAACATAAGAACCTTGTTAAGGTACTTATTTTTTATTCACTGATTGTCCTTATTTTCTTTGATATAATCTATTGCTTTGTTGCAAAGGGAAAAGTTTAGTTGTATGTATAATAGGTCTTCTACCGATTAGAATTTCATGTGAATCCCAAACATATTGGGGGTTCGACTCAAATTGATCTTTAAATTTATTGATTTGAGATATGCTCACAACTGGGTTTGCTTTCCAACATTGATGTGAGCTTTTGTGTGTTCGAAAAAAATAGGATAGCTTCATTTGTGTTGCTTATAATTTATTACATTCCCTAACCTTTTCATTAGCTTCTAGGATTCTTGCTTGCACTAGGTGGTTAATTATGTTGTCGAGGGTAGTTTGTTTTGGATTTGCTTTTGCATGACTTATAGGTGCTTTTCAATTCAGCTTTGTGATTCAAGAAATAAACTATAATCGAACATGTATCCATGACTAGAGTTCATCAAATCATGCAAAGATCCAATCAAGGCAATAGTTACCTTAATGCTCCCCGAGGCATGTCACTTCGGAAGTACATGATGAGTTTACGTCCCAATCGAATTGATCTCCATGTTGCAATAAGTTTTTCACTTGACATTGCACAAGCAATGGAATTACTATACATGCCAATGGGATTATAAATAGGGATCTAAAGCCTAGTAATATGAATAGGTTTAATTCTAGCCATTGATAGCTTGAAATTGTGAGATTCTATTACGTATAGATCTTTTACGTTGCGCTTTTGTTGTGCTCTATACATGATGTCTAAAGAGATCAAAGTAATAGTTGTCACGTGGCAAAGAAATTTGAGTTTTTTTGGTTCTGAGAGAATTCATGGAAAATACAAATCGAGTATTTTTAGCATATTAAAGAGTATAAGTAATGCATCTTTGATTTTCTTTCTAATCATCTATGTTGTTCGTGTTAACATGTTTACATCGATGCAGCAAGAGAGAGAATGTCTTGGTAACTTCTGCAACTGATTGAAGGTGTTTGATTTTATAAACCATAACATTAATTTCATTTTGATTTCCTCAAATTAGAAATCCGTTATGCTTATTTTTCTTTCATCCGAGTTCACATCCGGATGGAGCCAGTTAGACGTTGGAGCTTTAGCTGATTTAGAAAACTGAAAAATAATTCGTGAGAGGAGAAAAGAAATTCCATATGCAGGGGTTTGATATCTTTTCTCAATCTATCTTGGTTAAGGTCTTTTCTCAGACTTTTGGCATTTTATAATTTGACAGATCTGCATTTTGGTATGTCATTTGTTGGGCAGATCAAATACATATTTCCATTAAATATCAACATAAATATTGAAATGTGAGAACTTATTGTGCCACATAATTTCCCCTCCACCCTATCAAAAGCAACACGTCTACCTTGCTCTATAGAATGTCATCCGAGCTTCTCGTTATTTAGTCATGGCATCTTAAAATTGTGGAAAATTTTCAATTATATACTCGTTGCCTTAGGTTGGAAGTTTCATTCTTTTCTTTGTCTCGCTAAATAATTTTCACCGAAGATCTCTATTGGCTCCCATGAGTCTCCTCCATCCATTTACGGGGAACCATAAGTTAGTAAAAAGTGCACCTATGACATTTTCGCTATATTCTCTAGTGGTATCGTGTGCATGGATGATATATGTTGCTGATGTTGCAATACGTGAAATAATTATGATGGAGTTATTTCTAGTCTAGTGTTTGCACTCCAGCTTTAGTAGTAATTGTATTTTTTAAACTTTAATTGGAGGAGTGATTGCTCTTTTTGTAGATAACTTTGTTGTTAGCTGGCAGATCAGGAAGTCCTTGAAGCTAATTGATTTCGGCCTTTCATGAGAAGAATACTCTTACATAGATGATGACTGACAGAGACAAGAACATATCGTTGGATGGCTCCTAAGGTTTGTAGTTCATGCCATGTTCCATGTAAAAAGAAATATGAGTCCCTATACGATTGCATAATATGAATTAATTTCAAAAGTTTTTGTAGTTTGCGGCATAAGCATCGATCGGATACAACCAAATTTTATTGGGGACAAGTTTGTACAGTGACGACAACGTTAAGGCTTGGTGAAAAAAAGCATTACAACCTTAAGCTCGATGTATATAGTTTTTTTCTATTGTTCTTTGGGAACTAATAACTAACCGCATGCCCTTTGAGGGTATGTCAAACTCGTCAGGAAACATATGCAACAAATTTTAAGGTAAGAAAAACACAAAATCACAGATTTGCAATGGCTTTATAGAGATTTTATTTCCAAGCTTTGCTTTTGTTTGGGAGACCCATAAAGACCAGATCAAAAGAACTCGAGTATCAAGCTTTGAGATTACTCTCCATAGGAACATTCAAGTGGAAGGGTTAAGTTGAACGATGGGCTTGGGATTTTTTATTTTGTTGTCAATTTCATTGGTTTTTTTACCATCTAATTAGTAATGCCACAATTTGATGCATGCATTTTATTGATATTCATGTATCGACAAGTTATACCCGGTCTTCCTAATGATCTACATGAGGATCTTGTATTTATCTGATAATCTATTATGCAATGCTAATTACATATGCCTCAAGACAACCATGTTACACTACATTGTTATGATATATCTAATTTTATTTATATTCTCTTTATGTCAAATTTTATTTCATTGATGATGTCATAATTTTATTTATATTCTCTTTATGTCAAATTTTATTTATATTCTCTTTATATCGAGCAGAGATAGGGAAATTTCAAAATTTAGAGAGTAGGGTTGCAAAAAGCCGCTCCATGGTTGCTTCAATGGTGGCTTGATCAAAATCCTTGGGTTCCACCAGACTGATCAAGACACGGATATGTGACGAGCTATAGACATGGAATGTTTGAGAGGAGGAGGTATGGAAGTTGATTCTCCTCATGTAGCATCGTGGTCTGGACCTAATTTTCCTTTGTTTATTGCCAACAATTACAAGAAACTAGACGCAGAAAAATAATGGCAATCATCACCACCGATGTCATCATCCCCAGTGCATCATCTTGGGACAAATATGCGTACGAAATCACTCTGGATCGTGCTTGCGAATGTGCTTTAGAGGCGGGGAAAAAAATTCAAAACTCTGCAATTCAATTCAGATCTCGGATTTAAAGAATACATAAATAAGAACTCTTCAACTCAAATCTCCATGATTCATAGAACTCCGTTGCTGTGTGTGAGAGAAAAAACGAAATCAACAATTCACATCTCCATGATTCTAAGAGCTCTCGTTGTACATGCGAGAGAGAAAGCTAGCGCGAAATAACCGATGAAAAAGAGAATGCAACGGGGAAAGTAACTTTTTTGGAAGGGCTAGGAGGAACATAAGCCTTGGCAAAAAGTGCAGCAACTCAAAATCTAAATGTTTTCCCCCTTACATTATTGGGAGGTATCCTTTTGGCGTTCCCTTGCACCTCCAGTGAAGAAATTGCTAGTTTTATTAAGTTAAAAATAGGGGCTTGAATGATTATATATTTTACAATGATTATGACATTATGTGTTGAATTTTTTTTAAAAATCAATGCCTATTATACAATTTCGAGGACCGCCATAACTCCTCACATAATTATTTAAAAGGTGCTAGCTCTATGGAAGAGCACACGTTTATGCGGGAGGTTAGTGGTTCGATTCCACGCGTACCCTAACGTGAATTATTCAATGATATTGTATATTTTTTTAATTAAATATTTTATATTGATTTATTTTAATTGTGAGATATTTTTTGGATTCATTGTTTTATATTGTCTCCAGGGAGAGACAATAGATAAGATTAAAAAAATTGTCTCCATAAATACAATATGTATTTAATTCCAACTATTGTATTTGGAGAGAAAATAAATGAAAGCTGCCTTTGGAGAGACAAAAAATGAAATTGTCTTTGGAGAGACAAAAAATGCTTGTGTTATTTATTATCTTTATAGAGACAATATTTTAAGAAAAATTTAATTTTAAGATGATTTAATTTGAGACATCCGGTTAAAGACAATATTTAAGACAATACACTAGTTTTCTTTTGTCTCAAATTAAGACAATTTACCCAAAAATTGTCTTAAAACCCCTTTTATGTTGTAGTGTGTGAAGAGGTAAATAACAACAATAACATAAAAAAAAATTCTTTATAAATATGTTTGTAAATTTAGCATTTTAAGTTATTCGTTGTTGAGAGGACCAAATTCCTTATAGAAAGTTTTGTTGAAAAGGGGGGAAATTGTCCTGGAAATATATTTATGAAAGCGAAAAAATTTGATAAAAGGAAGGGAATGTCGATGAGATCTCGGGCAAGCTCTCATGTCTTATTATATATATAATAATTATTTTTGTTACTTGAACTCAAATAATCAATAAATGTGAAGGGGGAGATTTTAATATTTGGGTTATCGTCATGATGAGGTTGATAAATTTCCACTCCTCATGTTCTTTAAACGCGATCCTCATCGAGAATTCATTGAAAGTTCTCGAGGAGTGAAGCTATTCACTTGCAAATGGTCGCTGAGATAAGGAGGCGAAAGCCCTAATATGTCTTTTGCCATGAGTCGGCTTCCCAATTCATTTGTCCATCATCCTCATAATAACACAACATCACAAATCCAAGGATTGATGTTTTGGGTTTTTAATATTTATTCTAAGCGTTTAAAATATTATATTTTTGGGTGTTTAATATTTTCCTTTTTTTGGTGTTTGGTATTTTTTTAGTGTAATAATTCATTTAATTTATTAATTTTTTGGGCTTATAATATTAATATATTTTTTTTAATTTTATTAAGTCTTTGGATTTATAATATTAAATTTTAAATTTTATAATTTATTGGATTTGTAATATTAATCTTTTGAGTTTACTAATTAATAGGATTTATAATATTAATAACCGGTCCAATTTATTTTATTATTGATAATATCAATATTATTATTATAATATAATAAATATTATTAGAAATTATTATCATTATAATAATATAAAATAATAATAAAATTTTATAATATAATAATTATAATTATAATAATATTATTATAATTATATATTTTTAATATCAATATTTATATTAATGTTAAATCCATGTCATTGATGTCTATGGGCATATATCAACCACATTTATTGATGTGGTTGTGCTAGTTTTATGTGTGCCTTCTATATTGGAATTGGGTTGCATAAATGTTGATTCTTTATAAAATAAAAATTGTTGATGGCAATAAGTCAATTTGAGTAGAAAGATCGAAAGTCGAAGACAAAGCAATGGCTAGGGTTATTGGATGCAATTTTAGGGCATCGACATTCCTCATGCCTGCCCGAATCCTAGGGAACCCTTTCCCGTAGTCATCGCTACATAATGGATTATATTGGATTAGACTCTTTGAACTTCAAAAGAATAACCCCAATATTTTCTTTGACGATGTTTTCGAGCATCATGGCGGAAGTGGTAACAGCCGTTCCACGAGGAAAAAAGTATGCGAGAGGAAAATAAGGCGTTGACATGGCCTTTGGAAGTTGATTTCCTAGGAAGAAATCTATGCAAGAAAATGGAAGGTTCTTTTGATCAAGTGTTGCCATGGTGGCCCCAAAGTTCCTAGCAAATCTCATTTTCGGGAGTAGTGTTAAATGCAAACCTATATCTTTCTTTGAAGAAATTAACAATGATGATGGGCCCTCTCCGGATGGGACGTAGTTTTTGTCCTCGAGGTTGCGATCTAGTTGACAAAGAAAAAAGGTCATTAGATCGGGTGGTGGGACATGATTTCTATGATGGATCATGTGACCATGTAGCAGATGCGCCCAAGTGTTTTACTCATTTGGCATCCCTCCTCTATACATCACCGAACTCGTGCTTTGTACCTCGTTTCTTGGTAGAATCTAATGAGAGACAACAAGGAGGGTCTCCCAAGGTCGCTGAAATATGGGAGATAAGCATTTTTTTCCCAAAAAGTGTACATTAGAGGAAAGTGAGAAAACACCTCATGGGAAAAGGTGCAATATTTCAAATTTTCAGCTCAAACTCCATCTCGAAGGTCGATCCTCATGGGGGTCAAAATGATTTCTTGGTTCAAGATTTGAAAAGGGAGATCCATAACGTATCCGATATTCCAATGAAGTCACAAAGTATGATCTATGTCGTAGATCTATGAAGGGTGATCAACAACTATAGGACTATGACCTAGATCGAAACTCCACAATTATCATAAACACGAGACACGTGAGAGGCTCACCTAGACCAATACATGGATCTACTTCATTCAAAGATGCTCTTAAAAGTAAATCTTCCACATCGAGTAAATCTGAACAAATTCTAAACATTCCTAGGCCTATATTGTCGAGAAAATAAAAAAATCTCGACAATGAAAATGAGATATAATAGAGTCAAAAGTGATCTTCGCACAACCTATCAATCCCATAAAACCATTTGCAAGTTTAATGGTTTTTGGCCCAAAACTTATCGATCTCTTTCGGATGGATTTTTATGATTGGACACCAAGGCATGAGGTTCACCTATTCTCCAAGGGCTTCTTCATGGTAAAATTTTAATCATCGAGATATCATGTAGAGTATGTTATACAAGAGGGTTCATCGTTCAGGGGTAGTGCTGAGACTATTTATCACCCCATGGTTCCCATCATTTAGACGCCAACTCAACGATGGTCTCCAAAATGCTAGAGTGGGTAATATTTCATAACTTACCTCTTCTACATCCAAAAGTATTAGAAGGAATTGGTAACCTATTGAGGGAGATACATTAAGATGGACAGACAAAGAATAGAAGAAGAAATATATAATTTTTCCCGAATTTGTGTAGAGGTAGACCTTAGCAAAGGACTTCCTAATCGCATCCTTCCGACACACAATAATCATTCTTTGGACTTACTTCTTATATTATTAGAATATGAAATTCTATGTGTCTCTTTTATCTACAATATAGACATTTACAAAAACACATGTCCTTTGACAAAGAAATATCCTAGAAAAAGAAAGAAAAACCGGCTAAAAAGCCTAAGGGATGGAAATTCCTAGCACAAAAACTAATGAAGAAGAGGAAGACGATCCCATAACCGAGGATAAATAAAATCCATGAACTCCTCCAACAAGCACACGAATCAATCAGAAGGAATGGTGGTATAAAGGTTGCAAAATCCATACACATAAGGGACACCTTGATTAAGAATGAAGAAGGAGAAGGAAATCGAGAGGATACAAACACCCTTATTCCTTTGAGAGCTCGGACTCATATAAATAACATCTAAGGAAAACATCATACAACCAACTAATCATTGTAACGTCCGCTCCCGATAAGGAGGATGGCGAAAAGTAGAAAAGGAGAAGGGTAGAAAAGGGTGGCTAAGCATTTTTTTCTTAGTCCCAAGAGTCTTCTTTCTCGTTTGGTTTTGGATTTAGGCACCAACTATTGAATGGCACACGAAAGATTCATTTAACTCATATTTTTTTCATTTTTCAAAATTTTTTTGGGGCATCGTTGGAAAGGTTCATCTAAAGGAATTCCTACGTGACATCCGCAAATTGTATTTTTGTTCCTTGATTTCTAGGTTGAATAAAATTACGATTTTTTCTTTGGAAAAAATAAAAATAAAATTGTGAATAACTTATATTTAATATTTTGAGAATATTCTTCATTTTATACACAATCCATTAGATGAAATTAAAATAGTTTCCAACCATTTTTTTAGTTGAAAAACACCAATCGTCCACACTATTAAAATGTGTCCAATTCCAAAATATTATTAAAAATATTAAAAAATTCCTTTCCTAAGTCCATATTTGTTGTTTGTCATATTTTTATTTTTCCTCTTTGAATCGTTTTGTTTGATTCATCGGAAAACACCGAAATGGTGTTGTCCCTAGAAAGTCGATTTGTTCCATTCACGGAAAGACGAAATTGTTAGAAACTAATATGGTCCCAGCTTTAGTGGAGGACTCATTCATTGGTTTGCAAATTATTGGCAAAAGATATTATAATTTTCAAATTAATTCTCTTTGATCCATGATGAGACTTTTCTACTCTTATAGAAACATTACGTAAAATGGAGTGATCTAGGCATATGAAACATTTCTTATTATGTTTAAAATGGTATGGCCTTATCAAATAATTCTTTTGTAGAAGCATCCAAAAATATATATGTGATGGTCGAAGTAATTTCCATTCTTTTTATAGTTGGAATTTCATCCACAACATTGATTAGTTACAAATGATCAAAACCTTTTTTTATCAATCTTTCTCTATCATATTTGAATTCATATCATGGATCACAACAATCATGAGTGAATTCCATAATTATTTAGTAAGACCTTCACATGCTTATACAAGGTTATAGCTAATAGGTGAGAACTATCCCAAATCAATAAAAAATATAATTGACCTCTCTCCCAAAGGAATAATATTTTTTGGGGAAAGCTTCATGAATTCATGCATCAAATTTTATTAACAAATTTCTTAGAATATATTTGGCATGCTTCATTTACTTGCTTATATGTTAATTAAATATGAACTTTGTAAATTAGTTTTCTTTGATTGGTATAAGAAGCCAAGAATGCATTATTGTTGGAAAAAGATTGATAATTTCAACACAAATGGATTAAATGACTCTTCTAAAGGATGTATTTAGTTTCAAATACATGTTTGAAAGATATTGTTATTTCTTGAGATGTTCCTAGCTATTTTAGAACTATGTCAACACACCTTTGACCCACTTTTGGCCTCAAGTCGGCTTTCTTGAGCCAAAGGGGATAACCCTCAACTCGTTAATAACAACTCGATTCTTACTATTACTAAGAAACATGAAAATTTATTAAGCACATAGTGTTATATTTAAATTAGAAATGGATTATAAATAGGTGTAACACTCCCTCCCACCGCCTTAGACTAATTCCTTATGGGTTGAGACCATGTATTATTTATTTATTTGATTCAACGATACACATTGGGCCCTCACCTACTTTGTTTCCTCCCGACCATCAACTTATCAACTAACCCATGGTTCTTTGACTGACTTGCGTAGGAGGTCAAAGTCTTCGATGCTCCACACCTCTTCCGGACATTTTCTCTCACTCTGTGGGGTCATTATAAAGAAATCGTGATGAAAAACACCCAAAACAACACTCTCGAACTTACCTCTAACATAATCTTTGTTGTCCCCTTGCTTAACCTCGAGGTACTTTCCACGTATCCCTTGCACCACAGCCTCGCAGTTGTCTCACTTTCCCTCATCTTCCACGATTAAATCTAGCGATTCAACACTCATGGTTATGTGACGAATATTGATGGTGCATTTCATCTGAGTGCCAACATGCCTTGATCTCTACCGAACGTCTTATTCCTTGGTGGACCATTTCAAAGATCATGATGTAATTGTTGGAGATCAACTACTCGTCAATTCATCAGAGGCCATTGATCCCCCTTATAGACCACACCTTTTTTAACATAAATGAGTTCAATGTCTTCCGGAACCAGTGGCCTTAGATGTAGAATTTTCCGTGAATTGGAGAAGACTAAATGTTTTCCCTAGATGGCTTTCCACAGAGTTATAAAATTTTGACCAATAGTCTCCCTGGATCACATTTGCCTAAATTTTATTTTTCTAATTTGAACATACATTATTTTGTTTGACCTCTAATGGGATTCGGTAGGAGATGGATTGGTTACCCATACAACACAACCACATACATCTAGGACTTGATTTTTTTTTCTATTCATTTATGCAAAAATATATCCAAATTATTCTTCCAAAACTCAAATACCTAGATGTGGGGGTTTACTATAACAAATTATAAACCAAACATGTAATTAAAACATGCACACACACACATATCGAAACTTTGAATTAATACAAATACACTTTCTCATACATGGGAAACAATCCTTATGTTCATTCATAGGACTCGAAATGTAATAAATAATTTTTTAATAACCCATATTCGATTGTATTCAAGGAAGCACATATTTACAATCGAGAGAATTTCGTTCCCCTTTGAAGAATTTCATGACCTCTTGGTTTTGGACAAAAATATATTGCTTAGGGTTGATTCTCCCGCATTAGACTCGTAGGTAGAAATTTTAGGACGTCTTTTTCATAAGTCTTAAGGTTGCTTCTTCCCGCTAGATCCTAGACTTTGTGTTGTTGTTGATTATGATCTTGTTCTAGTTTCTTTGTAGCAATATTTAATGTTCCATGGTCCCATACCATACTTTTTTGCTGCAATATTCAACAACCAACCACAATTATTTGCTTTTCACATTATTTTTCGAGATGGTTCATACATCCCATAAGTATGCAAGAATATCATGATATACTCACGGTAATTTTTGTTTCCATTCTACAACCACCGTGTGAGAGGTTGATTTTTTTTCCAAGACATTATCCACCCAATCTATTTGCTACTTATCCATTTTCTTCCCAAATTTTAGGTTAGTTATGGTTTCAACTTTACAATACTGTATTTTGGAAAAAACATATTTTCCACGCATTATTTTTGCAAAAATCTTCATTTTAACCTTGCACCCTTGGTTTTGGGCTTCCTTATTTCCATGTCCCTAAACTATCCCTTCTTCTTTGGCAAGATTTATGATTTTTCAATGTAGATATTCCCTTTTTCCTCTAGGAATTTGCATGCTTAGCTAATTACAACACTTTCAAGCCAATACAAGATGCCCCTCAAATCGTTGTTTCATTTCACCTTAGGTGCATCCTAAATGTATATATGTTTCCTCATTAAGTATGGAATTGCATGGCTTCCAAACTTCTCCTCCCTTCTCATCTTCCTTTAACAACACTTACTATCCTTTACAAATGACTCAACCATACTCTCAACACCCTTTTCATCATGAAATTTATCAAATATTTTGATGCTTTGAGCACCTCAACTCTTCCAGCTTCCTTGGCTACATTCATCATGTTGTCTTCCTCAATATTGGGACTTCCCACTAGTCCTCTAGAAATTATAAATCCTTTTCATATTGTGACAACAAAATATTTGAATGATAATCCCTTTCTCCTCTTTGTGGGTGTCTCCACAAATGAACTTTTTTTATCTCTACTTCTTTTTATAACAACCTTAAAGAGATGTCCCTCATCCCGTAATTCTTCATAAGGCAACTTCATCTTGGTTACAAGCATGGTTTCTTTTGTTTTGTGGAAGGAATCCTTTTGATTTTTTTTAGGAGACAAATTTATTTCTTCTTGCTCCTACTTTTGTGAATCCATTTTTTGTACTTTCTTCTCATTTGGAACAATATGTCCATGATCTTTACCTCGCTAATAAAAATTTATAATCATTAAACAAAATTTTATTTTCTAAAGGTAAATACATTACCTTAGCATCTACAACTCCCTTCCTCACATGCTCACTAGGGGTTACATCCCTTTCACCACCACAAGTCCACTTCCCTTCATTTCATTGGTTGAACCATATTTGTCTCTATCTCTTAGAGGTAATTCCACCTTATCTTATTCCTTTGTGAAACCATTAATGGCTACAATTATTTATTAATTCCAAGAACTCCATCCACACACAATATGTCAATTTAATCTCTCGTGTCTTGTTTAATGCCTCCTTAACCAGCTCCTCCTATTCGTCTTCTATGAGACTTTCCCTTAGCGTATTATCAACATATACATCATCTTCTCCTTCCTCCGGTTCACAATAGTGAATTACTTCATCCTTAGGCTCAAATTTTATAACTCTTCTTCCTCCAATTGGGATCTTATCCAAGACCTCATTCTCTTCTCTAGCTCTCTTGCTTTAGGGGGTTTCTTCTTAAAACTCTTTTGTCGGATAGGAAATTTTACCTTCTTCCTCAAGTTCCTTCTCCATCTACTGGTCTTCATTCTCTAGTAACATCTTGATTATGCTAAGCCTCTTCTACAATTCAACCATCTCTTTTCCAATATCTTCTTGATTTATTCCATTTTTTCTTGGAATTATACTCCCTTTTATTATGGTTTATCATAGAATCCCCGAATATGGCCATCAATAGCCATCTTCCTTCTTCCTTTGTGAGATTTATCTCACTAACTATGAGCTAAAATCAAGCCCCCTGTAACAATTCTTCTCCATCACTTCTTACCTAATACCTCAACCACTTCTCCTCATCCTAGGATTTTGATATTCATGTGTTCCCTCCTATGGAACCTTCTTGAGAACTCCTTGCTCTTCTTTGGATTTTGCACTTTTCTCACCTCCTCAGAAAACCCACTCGTTCTCTTCTCTTAGAGGACTTCCAACCCAGACTCAGAACACTTTTGTACTTTTAATTTTGCCCTTTTATAAGGGTTCTTTCCATAACCTTAAGAATGCTACTAGTTCTCTGTCACAATCGTCATGGCTATAGACAATGCCATCATTACTATTGTTATCTAGACACTTGTTAGCTTCTTCCCAAATTTAAAAATAAATTTAAAGGCCAGTTTTACCTATGAGGTCTCTCCTTATTGAGATTTCAAAATTTATTGCACTTCTTGATTCAATTTTATTGAATTTTCTTCCACTCTCCTTGACTAAAATCTCTTTAGTTTACTCCAATCCATTGTGTTCCATCTTGATTATTCTTCTTCAACCACTATGTTTCTTTGCCTCTACAATACATTTCTTCAAGTATAATCTCCTCGTCTTCTCTACAACTCAGACTCTTTTACCATCTCGACCTCCAACTATTCTTAGTACTCATCCCATTCCTAATCTTCTCCTCCATGAAAAATCTTTCCTAATTTCCTCTCTCACTGGCTCTTAGTTCTTCGTTTTTTTATTTCTTCTTCCCAGTAAAAATTCCTTCATCCCCATTGCTGACTAGAACATTTGATTTAGATAGTTACTTATTCCCCAAAGAGTGTAAACACACTCTAATACCAATTGATGTAACCATTTTGGGTCTGCTCCTCTATTTTTTCACGAGCTCTCAACTACTATGTGTCGCATCTAGGCTCACCCCACTTTGTGTTCATGGTGTTTCTATCTCTCATTTTCTTGTGGATTTTATTCACAACTCCATGAGTACATTAAACCCTGCATCAATCCTTGTATGCTCTTAACTATTCCTAATTTCTCGATCTAAGGCTTAGCCTTATGGGCTAGACCCTCGTCTCTCTTTATTTCTTTAACGTAGCAATATACAATGGACCCTTCCCTAATTTTTTTTCATTGTGACCCTAAAATTATCAACTCACCCACTGGTTATTCAACTAAATTATGCATGCGGCCAAAGTATTTAGTGTTGCACACCTTGTTTATACCTCTCGTTCTCACCCTTGGGTCACTACAAAGAACCTATGCTAACAACATCCAATAACTCTCTTGACCTTACCTTATCATAGTCTCTATTTTCCCAAGAAGCTTAGGTGTGAGGAACTTTACCTATCTCACTTACACCATGACCTTAGAGATGTCACTCTCTCCTCAAAAGTCCATGATTAAATCTAGTGATTATATGACGAATTCCAATTCATCAAGTGCCAACAATCCCTCTTTTGGCCCACACATTTTTGAACTTTTCCATGTACTAGTGAAGATTAGATGTTGTCCCTGATGGCTTTCATAGTGAGTTAGTGAAACTTTGACCAATAGTTTCCCTAGCTTGAGTTTGCTTGAAATTTACTTTTCTAATTTGGGCTCGACATTATTCTATTCAACCTCCCATCTATTCAACCTCCCATGGAATTTGGCGTGGACTTGTTACCCATACACATGCCAATGCACACATGAAAGGCCGGACAAATCTTGCTACTAATTTATGCACATAACGATAACCAAATTCTTCCTTCACATACTTGAGTACTTTTGGCTATTAACACTAACATAATAGATACCATACATGCAATTAAAATACACAAAGATCAACTTGGCATTAATACAAATAAACTCACCCATATACGTACAACAATGGATAGGTTAAAATATAAAAAACATTGTAAATATTGAATTAAAAACTACATATTTATATTAAAAAAAATACAATATACCTTAAATACTTTAAACCAAATTAATTTTAAATAATTTATAGATATTTAAATACCTTAAATAACTTATAAATAACTAGCTAACTTTCGCAAATAACTTTTTGGAAAATAATGCCTAACTTCATTTTAATTGAGGTTCTAGAACATTATTATCTTAAACGTTTTTATTGGTATCGTTTTGATGTTGAACAATATTTTTTAAAGGTAAAGTGTGATTAAACATTGAAATATAAATAGTATTTAAGTAGATATTTCAAGGGGAACGTTAAAAGTGTTATTAATAAATTAATAAGTTACAAATTTAAAAATCTTAAGTATATATATGTTAATGTTAAATTTAAAATTTTTTGTGATTTATAATGTAGATAAAAGAATTTTTGAATTAATCACATTATTGAAATTAGGTGAACATTTGGAACTAGCTAATATGATTATTTTAAAAATGTGATTAATTTAACGATTTTTTTATCTATATACATTAATTTTACTGTACAATTATAATAATAATAAAATATAAATAAATTAATTTAAAAGTAAAACTTTGCTCTTCTAACAAATTTTATCTTAAATGTTTTTTTAAAATAAAGTTATGATTACGAATTTAAAGTAAGTGAGATGGAACTGAAAGCCGCTCACATGCCATTGCTTGCGAGTGAAGGAAATGCACGTTGCTTTGTAAAGAGGCCGAGGCAGCTAAAGGCATCGCAGAATTAGTTTTACAGGTAGTACTCCACTAACATAAACTCATTGAAGGCTAATTAAAAAATAACTAGTAATTGCACTAGATGTTGCAAAGGAAATCCTGTAAGGAATAAATTCAATAGTGAGATATATAAGATCACTCAATATAAAAAATAGTAAACAAAATGTGACTGAAAGTTAGAATATAAAGAGATAAATTAGAATATAAAGAGAAATCAGTTACATTATAGTGCAAAATTTACAGATTCTATAATCTTTTCAACTTAGATTTCCTCTTAATTTTCAAAGAGGCTCTTTCAACTTCCGATAGCAAATATTTAATTACAAAAATACTATTTTTCATTGTTGTGTTATGTTTTTGTTTATGTGTTTTTCTATTATTATTTAAAGAATCATAATGTTATGGGATATTATATACTTTTGTTCAAATTTATTTAATTAACACTTTAATATATGTTCTTTACTTTAATTTTTTTTTAAATGAAAATTTTTTTATTTGGCAAAAAATATAATTTTTTTTAATTTTTTTATAAAGGAAATAAAATTTCATTTTGAGATGCATTTAGCATGTGGAGTGTTGTGGTTTAAGAGTAGAAAAAAATAAAAAAATATAAAAAGAAAAAATATTAAATGATATATATGATGAAGATTCTTCTTCTTTTACTGTTTCAGCATCAACCGCAACGGTCTCAGTGGAAGGGCTGACAAGGGGCTGAGACAGTCACCGAACCGATTCAGTTACAGTTTCAGGAGTAACAGTTTCCTCATGCTTCAGAACATCCCCTTAAGTTGGAACCTCAATCGTTTCAGTGACTGTAACCTCTGTTTCCTCCTTCTCTATCTCAGCTTCCTCAACCTTCACGTCCATCTCAGTTGTAGTTTCTATAATTCTTTACATCTTCCACAGTTCGCTTGACTTCTTCTTCCTTGGTGTCTTCTTCCGCTTTCGTTACAGTATTTTTTTGTCTCAGCTTCTTTGGCGTCTTTCTCTTTAGCTTCTTCTCCTCACAAGGCAAATTTATAAATAAAACAAACAAATTTTACGTATGTGGTTGAACTGTCCAGATAAAAACAGGGTATTTGGAAGTAACTTCAGAAAATGAGACAACTAAATTTACAAGGCAAATAGCCGATTACTAGGTTACTAGATCAACTAGAAGGGAAAGGCCATTAAAGTTATCGGCTACTGGACCAACTTAGGAACGGGTACAGATGACATAAATTGACGTGGATGCCTTTGAGAAAAAACTGAATTCAACATTTAACGCCTGGATTTCCCCTTTCGACATGCCATTTTTTTGAAACAAATGATTCAATACGATTCAATACTGAGTCCATGTGACATAATCTGAAGCATAGTTATCTAATTCGAATTCAATTCAATACGATTCCATAAAAAATTTGAATGAAAAAATTTCAATTCGGACAAAATTCAATATACATTTTAAATATTTAAATATTTATATTTTTTTTCATGTTACCCTAATATATTATGTTTATTTTCCTCTCATTTATTTTGAAATTTAAATAAATTTAAATAATTTTAATCAATACAAACAATTTTTTAACTATAATTTACTAGCCAAAATCACAACCACACTTATATGTTAACTTTAAAATCTTTATTCTTTTCAAAACTCTATTCTAAATCTCTCCAATTTTATGTAAAATCTTTTTATAATCAATATCTCTTTAAAACTTAAATATTCAAAATTCAAAATTACATATTTTATCTAATTTTTATTTTAATATATATAAATAAATATATAATATTTAAAAGTCAAAACTACATCTTTCTTTATCATAATTAAAATATATATAAAATATTTTATATTTTTGTAATTAACATATAAAATTTATATATTCAAAACATCTACTTAACATAAATATATATAAAAAACAATGTCAAGATTTGTTTTTTAATATACATAAAAAAAAATGTCGAGATTTGATTTGATTTTCTTTCCTGGTTCTCTACTTTTTTAAACTAATAAATAAAACATTCTAAGATTTTATTTCCGGGTTCTCTCGACTTTTTAGCTTCATCTTTTTAAACTATTAAAGAAAAACTCGAAAATTTTCTAAAATAGCAATTAGTTTCCATTTTCGGGTATTTAGCAATCCGTTTCCATTTAAACGTGCTAATTTCCAGTTTGTTTCTAATCTTGCAATGAGTTTCATTTCCATTAAAAAAATCGTTTCATAAATTAAGGTATTGGCAGTCCGTTTCCATTTCTGCTAATTTCCAATTTGTTTCTAATCTTGCCATGAGTTTCCATTTCCATTAAAAAAAACTCGTTCCATAAATTATAAAACATAAACCATGAATTTCGGGTTGCATAGGGTGAAACGGATCGAATTTTTAACGATATTCGAATCGAATACACGAATTTCCGTTATTTTTTCGCCGATTCGGGCGAATTTGGTAACTATGATCTGAAGTAAAAGTAACTACCCTATAGTAAAACCGTACGTGGATGCCTTTGAGAAAAATTGAATTCAACATTTAACGCCCGGATTTCCCCTTTCGACATGCGAGTTTGGAAACAAATGATTCAATACCGAGTCCAGGTGACATAATCTCGAAGTGAAAGTAACCGCCCTACAATAAAACCAAAACAAAAACTTCAAGCGAGAGCGAAAGTAACTGCGCCTACAATAAAACAAAAACAAAACTTCAAGCGAGGAAATGCGTACTTGCAAACTTCGAGATATTAATGTATCGTAGGTGAAATAGATCGAGTCAGTTTCGGAAGTGGAATTTGTAATATACACTCGAGCCTTCACTTTTCTAACTAAATTCCATGCTATTTGCAATAGTGCTAAACCAAAACTTTGACCAAACAACACATTGAACAAATGGTTAAAGCCTTAATAACATAAAAACAAAACCCGTAATAATTTCAAATACATCATTGTCCGCCGTAGCGAACCATGAAATACTCAAAATAGCAAATTCCTATCGATAAGTCGCTAAAAACGACTAAAAAAGCAAGAAATCAATCACTTCTTGAGGCAAACTCGCCGAAAATCCACCATATCCACGAATAACACGTGAAAAAGAATGGTCCGATCATACCTTGAGTACATTCACTAATATCATTGTAACATACACCATTAACTTCACAGGGAAATGTAAGGAGTTAAAAAATTTTTTTATACAAGTTACTCATCATTACATAGAATGTTTAACAGGTTCACGTTGTAATTTATAAATAAGAATAGTAAACTCCTTAACCCTTAACAACTTCCATTACAAGTATATTAACTTAATACTTTATGATATAACCATCCATTCATCTCATTACTCATATAGTCATCACATAATTGCCATTATGAACATCATAACAAGAAAGGAATCAACCTCATCATCCGGACACAATAATCAATCACACCATTGAACACCAATATACCCTAGAAACCCCATAGGGTGAAAACCGACAAACGTTTAATTTTATTATTAAACGCTCGTGAGGGTGTTCAGCCCATCACTCAATGGCTTATAAGGGAGACCATCCCTTAACCATCGTTTATATAATCTTACAAAGAAATATGCAAATAACTATCTTAAAGCCATTACAATAAATATGACACCATTTACCCTCTTGTCTTCATATCTCGTAGATCTTCGCATCTTGGTGACATGGATGTACCTCACAATGGACCATCGTACATTGACCCTTCCCGCAACTCGCACTCATCTCGCATGAACATTAATCATTTACCTCCCACCAGGACAAGCATAATTTCCCCTTTGTACATGACAAGCATAATATTCCTTTCGTACATGTCGCCATCATTCCCCGCTAGGATATCTTCAACATAAAATGATGTCAAGATTCATAAATCAATCATTTCACATATCCGTACCGTAGTAGTTTCTCTATCTACTCATGTATATTCATGACAAGCAAGCAAAGTACCTTGTCGTTCGCTCTTTAACGACCCGTACCTCATATGTGTCGAGTATAAGTCATCGTAATAACTAATGCTTCGTCGCATAAGCACATTTTCTTGCAAGACAATGGCTACATCTCCCAAGTTTTCTTTAAAATAAACCGATACATCAATTAAGACATTTATGCATATGATCTACATAAATTTAATCGAATAGCTAGCCTCTTAAGCTATTATGGAATGAAAGCTAACATAACAATTGTTTCTTCCATGCATGCGAATGCATACCGAATTCCAAAAGACTCTCCCCTAAGGAGTGCTTACACAACGAGGCACATAACCT
This sequence comes from Pinus albicaulis, assembly GCA_034641835.2. Lineage (NCBI taxonomy): Eukaryota > Viridiplantae > Streptophyta > Pinopsida > Pinales > Pinaceae > Pinus > Pinus albicaulis. The sequence goes on from CM076576.1 coordinate 270,475,372, forward strand.
CCTTCACGAGTCTTTCCAAAGAAAGTCTCAATGTTAGTGAGCATGTAAACATAAGTAAAAATATGCAATTAAGACTATAAATACATGTCTTCTTTTCCAAAGATCCGTACTAAACAATATTATTCAATGTAGTTCAATACTACAAGCTATATTTCTACATACAAATATGTATATTATTCTTCAATAAAAGTTAATACATAGGTTGCATGCCTATGCATGACCTTCTTCCAAAAGAACTAACATAACTAACATATTAGTTTATCTTCCTAAATATTAAGATAGCTCAACATTTCTTTATACATGCAAAGATCACGGCCTCTATAACATAATGGCTATTCTTTGTGCATGCAAGAGAGATAGCTCTTCCTTTACTATAGGAAACACATATTTCCTTCTTATATTTCTATCATCATGAAATAGTAATAGAAATCTTTAAAACAATGTGGTTTCTTTTACAAAAACTTCTTAGTGTACTACTACTCTTAACTATTATGTAAAAGATTGGCATAATAGCAAAGAATAACATAATAGAAATTTCTTCAAGAAAGGACAACATGGATTGCCAATAAGTTTCCCTTTCACCATTCTATCTCTCTAATAACATTATCTTTCTAAAATATTAAAGTAAGAGTCTTTTCAAGAAAAGACAACAAGGATTCTTTTTAGCAAATAACCACAAAATCACGTGGTTAATCATCTTTAATTAAAAAATTCCTATCTAAATGCATTAAATACAATGCATAGAGAATATGAAAACATGCATATATATCCAAGCATGTATGAAATAAATTCACACAATAGACACATGCCTATTTTAAATATGCGTGCATTTTAAACATCTCCATATAAGATTACCAAAGCCTTAATCTCAATATGTCCACCAAAACATATTTTCCCCTTAAAAGGAAAATCTCAACTTATTTCCCTTAATTATTTTCTCATATATTTACCCATCTTGATATGAAAATAAATTGTAAAATAAAGAAACTATTTATTTCAACTCACAAGTGAACTATATATTTCAACTCTCAAGAAATAAATAAATTTAGCCAAAATGATTATATTGTCAATCATATATATATATATATATATATATATATATATATATATATATATATATATATAATCTTTTCTTTATCTTTTAACTCACCAAGATAAAGACTATCTAATAAAGAAAGCAAACCAAATCACCTATCCTGTGAGTCATATGTATATAATCTTTTTCACTAAAACTATATATATATATATATATATATATATATATATATCTTCTCACAACAAAAGATTATATAATAAAAAATTAGCAAAGATTACTTATCTCTTATAAAAGAAAAATGATTGTAATCACGGTCTTTCCTAAAGGAAAGGGATAAATGACCTTATTAGGCCTCATCCGTCCGCTTTCTATATCGACTTTATCATTTTCTCACATTACAATAATTACGGTAAAAAGAAAGCAAATAGTATTTTACGTACCCATCGTCGCTCAACCAACCATGACAGAATCCTTCGATCATTCGCGTTTTATTTATCTTAACTACATCAAATACACATGCCATCCCGACGCTGGAGTCTCCACATATCTCGGAAAGCAACGCTCACTCCGATGTTAAAGACATCAATTCCATTCTAAAAGCCTCCGCAAACCCTTTCACGCCATATTTGGTTGCATTATAAATAGAGGTCCCATACTGGGATGCAGCGTACCGTAAAACCGACGAGAACAACGAACATGGGAGGTCGGGCATGGACTTGGAATTGGACCGTACGATGCTTCATCAGCCGAATAGCAACCCGCAGAGTGCATACCATCCCTTTGCTGTCCACACGGGAAAAGAAAATATTAACCAGCTTCCATCACTTGACAGAAAATAAAAACCCGGGCGTGTGTTTTCCTCCTCCCCGCATATTTTTTAATACGCATCAACTATCCGTCTTAATCGATTCAAGAATCCGTTTTATATTAAACCGATTCTTTATTTTCTTTATTTAAACATTTAAACTCCCAAATATATTTACCATATTCATTTACGTAAATTGAGGAGGTCGGTTACATACTCCCCTTAAGAGAACACCGTCCTAGGTGTGCTTCTCTCACTCGAAGTTAAAAATTATACTCATGATATAATATATAAACAACCCAAAGGAGCTCCTTCCCCTTGGCAATGAAACACTTTTGTTTCCCTAAATTCCATTATTTGAAACAATAATGTTTTATCCATACTCATAAGTGTGTATAGTGCAAAGAAAAAATTTCATTTCCATTTCTATTGCTTATCTCTTATTCAATTCACAAAAAGTATAGAAAAATCTCTATACGAACTTACCAATTACTATTGGTAGAAATGATGGATTTTACGCAACCTCTCATCAAATGGTTGAACACCCATCAACACTTCTGAAAGAGCCCGTAATGTATAGCTAACAATTCAATCACATTAGTCACATAGTTTCAATGAAATGAAAACACTTTCAACTATCAAAAATTATTGCAATATAAAGAGATGTTTTAATCAAAGTAATTTTGTAAGTACTACGTAGAGAAGCAACCCTCTCATCAATGCATCACGTGCACACTCGTCTTAGCTCCCGCAAAGACATCTCTAAAATACTTCAAAAAATACTCAACGTAGAAGAGAAATGTCGAGACAGGGCTCCGATCCAATTCTCCAATTCCAGTGGAACAATTTCTCCTCTATGAGTTCTTCCCTTCAAGGTTCACTTTTCAGGATAACCCATGTTCCTTAGTGTTTCCACACTAAAATTCTTTCAAGATATGATCCTCCCAACCATCAAGTGAGGCAATTACGTCCTCCACTTGCCCCCTAGCTCCGAATCAGACGATGTCACGGTCAACAGTGTGATTCTTTTTGCCGTGACATCGGGATGGCCAATCCAGCACACTCTCAAAAAATCCCGGAAGAGAAATTCGGGAGCGCCGGTCCAATTCTCCAATTCCCGATCATACTCGCGATGTTTTTGGCTTTACAAGGGTTGTCGGAAGCTATTTCTCTTACCGGGTCCCAACTGACCGAGAAAATACTCCCCCTCTACCAATTTCACGAACGCCTACTCTTTCGGGGATCCAGCTTATCCTCAGAGGAGTAGGTAACTGTCTTTTCAAGTGTCCCCAACTACTTCCTATTCTTGTTAACATTTTTACCATCAACTTAGACAAATTTTCTTTCATTAATTAATTTCAACAAGTTTGTCTTTAGCTAGTTAATACTAGTTAGCTTTACTGAAATAGTCACAACTTATACATTATTAAAACATGATAATTTAACGTTTACTGATGCAATTCACATTGCAATGCTTGCGATGCTTTATTTTCCTCGCATTTTATGTTTTCCATTAAGAAACCCATGCTTACTATAAGAAAACAATGCTAATCGTAAATATGCATTCTCAAGCACATATTATCTTATGCAATCATTTTAAGTTCCCACATAAAATGTTGTCACGCATACCAAGATATATAAATATCCATTAATGCATATGTGTCAATAGCGATTAGGGTATGAGTACAACATTTCCAATTCCCCTAATGTTCTGTTCCAAACAAACTGACAAACGAATTAATTATCATAATCACTTGTTCACAACTTTCAAATAGCTTTAGTCAGAATCGATTCATGCATATAACCTTCATTAGTTATTCATTCATAACTAGTCAATAGTTTTAATGCATCCATGACGACTCATGCAAACACTAGTTAGTCAAATTTCATAACTTGATCCATTAAGAGACTTCATTCAACTCTATCATTCTATAGTAGGACATTCTTCATTTTTTTGCATTCATGCATTAGCTTCACATACCATCACTATACACATTCATCTTTTTAAAGTAGTGCATGGTAACTTAGGAATTCTATTGCATGCAAAAACAATTACTTCTCTTCAAGCTCAAATGAAAAGTAACTATTTTTCTTTCATGCTTTTATATTTTCTTTGCTAAAGAAATAAAGCATAATACACATACTAACTCATAAGCATATTCTTAGTAAAACGGATATTATAGCATGTACTTTTTAAGAATTCTTTTTAAATGGAAGCTCATGCAATGCCATGTATGTAACAATACATCTTTAAAGGAAATCAACATGCATATGCATAGACTTCTTAAAAATAAAATAACATAAAATACTTATCTTTATTTTATTTGAAGGACTTCTCTCCCTACTGCAATACTAATCCTCATCAGGAATTCACATTGCTCCTCCACAACAATGTTTTCTTGTAGCAACATCAATAAGATTTTATAGCATCATTAGAATAAGCCTTAATCAATAAATAATCAATCTTTGAGTGATCTTTTAACACCTATTCATGTGCATATATGAGATGTGAATACAATGTCACAACATGCTTTCTTCTAACATGTCTACATTAAAGTGTGAGTAAGTAATTATCAATTCATGTCAAATAACTCCCACATTATTATGACAATTTTCACACACGCAAACATTCGTACTCAGACGAAATTACTATATTTGTTCGAAATTCCTTTAATGGAAAATGACACAATGTGCATTTGCTTTACTTAAAATTTAACAAAAGAACCACCACTTCTGATTTTTCCTTTGGAGCATGCAAATATAATAAAGCTAACACATTAGATGTTGTTCCTATGCATACAATGCATAAAGATTCTAATCTTAATTTCCCAACAGAAAGTACTTAACATAATCGAGTAGGCAAAATCTCGTGATTCCTCTTCGAGGACACATAACATAATAGGCATGCAAAAACATGGTTTTCTTCTCCATAAAACTAAGGGAATAAAACATAAGAATACATGCCTTTATTCTTGAAATATTTTACCCACATTAGCCATGTATGTATTTCAGGAAACCAAAAACATTACTTTAGTTTTGTACATGTAATTCATCTTCTTTGCCAAAGAATTCTTTTCTAAAGTATGATAACAAAACATGTTATATTTTTCCACATATAAACTTATGTTCTTTCGCGATGAAATCTAATACAACTATTGCATGCAAAGAACCTTGTTCCTTTACATGATTCTATATGCAAGTTGCTCATGCTTTGCTTACGTGAATTTATCATAGATAGCTCTTTTATGCATAAAACTACGCAACACTAACAAGGTTAACTTAACCTTTAATAATCCATCTAGCAATGCAATATATATTCAAGAGGTTATTCTCTTTAACCTATATTTATTTTCAAGAAAGAACTTGGATTCCTTTTTCACTTAACACAAAAGTACAAAATCCCTTTTATAGAAAAACAAGCTTCCTATCTTTTCTTAAACAAGATATCTATAAAGGCAAGCAAGTTTACTTATTTATGTTTTACTCATGCTCACACCCTTCAAGATATGTACGAGTAATCTTTGCAAGATTCACATGGGTTCTTTTGCAAAGAAACTAGCATAGTAGTTTGGTCTTTTACCATGGTATATCTTTCTAAAAGATTATCATGTTAACAATGCTTTATTACTTTCCAAAAGAACTAGCATAATCTTGCACATTATAAGCCACATTTTACTCTATATTTGTCCGTTTTAGTTGCAAGCTTCACATGCAAGAATTATTTTCAAAATATAGATATTTCTCTCCATAAAAAATTAAAATGTATATTAGTTAAATTTTTCAAGCACACGCATGTTTCTTCTTCAGAAACCAAATTCAACTCCTTTCAAGGAAACTTCAACACAACAATAGAAGCTTTTACGTACATGGAAAATACATATCCTTTTTAAAGAAACTCTAACTCAGTTAGCTTATTTACTTTGTAATCCCAGTGTATTTTCCATAAAGTGAAATAACTAGTGTTTCAAGGAAAGAAAGATAATAATACTTATCTTGGAAAACCCTTTGTTCGACTTGGATTAAAGATGCGATGCTTTTCATCTTGAATCCCTCAATTTCTTTTCGCTAACTCCCAAAGACGCCAATGTTGCAACCTTTAGCTCGATACCACTTGTAACATACACCATTAACTTCACGAGGAAATGTAAGGAGTTAAAAATTTTTTTATACAAGTTACTCATCATTACATAGAATGTTTACACGACTACGTTGTAATTTATCAAATAAGAATAAGTAAACTCCTTAACCCTTAACAACTTCCATTACGAGATATTAACTTAATACTTTATGATATAACCATCCATTCATCTCATTACTCATATAGTCATCACATAATTGCCATTATGAACATCATAACAAGAAAGGAATCAACCTCATCATCCGGACACATAATCAATCACACCATTGAACACCAATATACCTCCGGAAACCCCATAGGGTGAAAACCAACAAACGTTTAATTTTATTATTAAACGCTCGTGAGGGTGTTCAGCCCATCACTCAATGGCTTATACGGGAGACCATCCCCTAACCATCGTTTATATAATCTTACAAAGAAATATGCAAATAACTAGCTTAAAGCCATTACAATAAATATGACACCATTTTACCCTCTTGTCTTCATATCTTTAGATCTCGCATCTTGGTGACATGGATGTACCTACAATGGACCATCGTACATTGACCCTTCCCGCAACTCTCGCACTCATCCGCATGAACATTAATCATTTACTCCGCCACCAGACAAGCATAATTTCCTTTGTACATGACAAGCATAATATTCCCTTTGTACATGTCGCCATCATTCCCTCGCTAGGATATCTTCAACATAAAATGATGTCAAGATTCATAAATCAATCATTTCACATATCCGTACCGTAGTAGTTTCTCTATATACTCATGTATATTCATGACAAGCAAGCAAAAGTACCATGCGTTCACTCTTTAACGAACCATACCTCATATGTGCTGGTTATAAGTCATCGTAATAACTAATGCTTTCCGTCGCATAAGCACATTTTCCCCAGCAAGACAATGGCTACATCTCCCAAGTTCTTTTTTAAAATAAACTCGATACATCAATTAAGATATTTATGCATATGATCTACATAAATTTAATCGGAATAGCTAGCCCTTAAGCTATTATGGAATGAAAGCTAACATAACAATTGTTTCTTCCATGCATGCGAATGCATACCGAATTCCAAAAGACTCTCCTAAAGGAGTGCTTACACAACGAGGCACATAACCTCCTTCACGAGTCTTTCCAAAGAAAGTCTCAATGTTAGTGAGCATGTAAACATATGTAAAAATATGCAGTTAAGACTATAAATACATGTCTTCTTTTCCAAAGATCGTACTAAACAATCTTATTCAATGTAGTTCAATACTACAAGCTATATTTCTACATACAAATATGTATATTATTCTTCAATGAAAAGTTAATACATAGGTTGCATGCCTATGCATGACCTTCTTCCAAAAGAACTAACATAACTAACATATTAGTTTATCTTCCTAAATATTAAGATAGCTCAACATTTCTTTATACATGCAAACATCACGCCTCTATAACATAATGGCTATTCTTTGTGCATGCAAGAGAGATAGCTCTTCCTTTACTATAGGAAACACATATTTCCTTCTTATATTTCTATCATCATGAAATAGTAATAGAAATCTTTAAAACAATGTGGTTTCTTTTACAAAAAACTTCTAAGTACTACTACTCTTAACTATTATGTAAAAGATTGGCATAATAGCAAAGAATAACATAATAGAAATTTCTTCAAGAAAGGACAACATGGATTGCCAATAAGTTTCCCTTTCACCATTCTATCTCTCTAATAACATTATCTTTCTAAAATATTAAAGTAAGAGTCTTTTCAAGAAAAGACAACAAGGATTCTTTTTAGAAATAACCACAACATCACGTGGTTAATCATCTTTTTAATTAAAAATTCCTATCTAAATGCATTAAATACAATGCATATAGAATATGAAAACATGCATATATATCCAAGCATGTATGAAATAAATTCACACAATAGACACATGCCTATTTTAAATATGCAGTGCATTTTAAACATCTCCATATACGATTACCAAAGCCCTAATCTCAATATGTCCACCAAAACATATTTTCCCCTTTAAAAGGAAAATCTCAACTTATTTCCCTTAATTATTTTCTCATATATTTACCCATCTTGATATGAAAATAAATTGTAAAATAAAGAAACTATTTATTTCAACTCACAAGTGAACTATATATTTCAACTCTCAAGAAATAAATAAATTTAGCCAAAATGATTATCTTGGCAATCATATATATATATATATATATATATATATATATATATATATATATATATATATATAATCTTTTCTTTATCTTTTAACTCGCCAAGATAAAGACTATCTAATAAAGAAAGCAAACCAAATCACCTATCTTGTCTGATACTATATGTATATAATATGAAAAACTATATATATATATATATATATATATATCTTTCTCACAACAAAAAGATTATATAATAAAAAAATTAGCAAAGATTACTTATCTCTTATAAAAGAAAATGATTGTAATCACGGTCTTTCCTAAAGGAAAGGGATAAATGACCTTATTAGGCCTCATCCGTCCGCCTTTTGTATCGACTTTATCATTTTCTCACATTACAATAATTACGTAAAAAGAAAAAGCAAATAGTATTTTACGTACCCATCTGCCGCTCAACCAACCATGACGTAAACCTCGTATCATTCACGTTTTATTTATCTTAACTTCAAAACAAATGCTACACGTCGTCCCGGCATTGGAGTCTCCACATATCTCGGGAAAGCAACGCTCACTCCGATGTTAAAGACATCAATTCCATTCTAAAAGCCTGCGCAAACCCTTTCACGCCATATTTGGTTGCATTATAATAGAGGTCCCATGCGCATGTACGAGACCGACGCGATCGACGGAACAACGAACATGGGAGGTGCACATGAGACTTTGAGAGTATTTGGTACGATGCTTCATCAGTGAATAGCAACCCGCGTAGTGCATACTGTGCCCTTTGCTGTCCACACGTGAAAGAAAATGTGCAGCTCCATCACTTGGCAGAAAAATAAAACCGAGCATGTGTTTTCCTCCTCTCTGATATTTTTTAATACGCATCAACTATATGTCTTAACTGATTCAAGAATCCGTTTTATATTAAACCGATTCTTTATTTTCTTTATTTAAACATTTAAACTCCAAATATATTTACCATATTCATTTACGTAAATTGAGGAGGTCGATTACAATCATGTCTTTATACATAATATTACTAAAGGAGAGATTTCTGGCATTCACCTTTTTTTTAAAAAGGGATTTGCATTTTCTCCGTCAAGTCGCTGCCATTGTCATATCACGCCACCAATGATCAAATTGAACCAAAAAGCAACAAGATTGCACAAAAACAGTACAAAAAGGTACCTTAAGGTACCTTATGCGGAGCAAGATCTACCCTCAAAACGCCGTCAATAAATGGTACGCCGAGTCAAAATCGTCTGATTGCAAAAACAACACAAAATTTGGAAATCAACAAATGTGTACGAATTAACAAAGCTCGGATGCTTTTCACTACCGTGATGTACATCAATGAGGTCGGTATGACTGTGATGGTTGTTTTAGGGTATATTTTATTTCATAGTTAGGTGGAAGAAACATTAATAGGGTTTGGTGAGTTAGATAGTTATATGGATCTAATCATCTAAAACTTTTCAATCGTCTAACATTTGATTTAATAATGCAGACAAAGACACAGTAGAAACTAGGAAAGTTGTTTTCAAATAAATACACCTTAAGACCTAAATATAATGTAGAATAATTAAAAGTAAAAATAATGTGTTTATTAGATATTTAAATTTTATGTTTTTCAAAAATATATTAACAAAATATTTAAATAAATTATTTGAAAATTTATGTTAATTAATTTATGTTATATCCATTTCACATATATTTATAGAAAAGATTATAATTATAATTTTTATTTATTTTGATATATATTTTATTTACACTTGTATGTAAAGAAATTTAATCCTTTTAACTTTTATTAAATTTATTTAAAATAAATCATACTAGTAAAAAAATTCAATTTACTTAAGAGCCATTTAATAATGATTTCAAACAATTACGTTGATGTTACCTATGATGTTACCTAATATTTTTAAATGACTTTCAATTTACTTTCTTACGTAAAGGTTGCAGAAAATTACGGTGATGTTACATGATATTTTCAGGTAATGGTTGCAGAAAATTATTATATAATGCCTCCCCGTTGGTTACAATGATAGATTGGAAATTTTTGTCAGGGAGTTTGACATAGACATATATGAAAATGAAGGTTAATCTTTCTCATTCAAAGGATTTACATAGTATAAGGTATGAGGATTACTTGGACACGAAAGACATAATATGAAAGAAACATAAGACTCCAATGAAGGAGTTCTGATACCATTATTGAAAGAACACTTAACTGGTTGCTTTCTTATTTACACAGAATGGTTTTTATACAGAATGAGGAAGCTTCTAGATTTTGGAATGTCGATGGAGATGGCTTCTTTAAGAAGCTAAGTGATCTTTTTAGAAACTCCGATATATCTATTGCATTTAATTTTGTCGGAGATGGTTGGTTGAAATTACTGTTCTCCAACACTCCCCCTTAATTTCAAGCATATGACAGACACACAAAATTACACTATACAAAATAGATATAAACATACTCTTAATTGACATGCCTACTGGTCTAAGTCTCAGCTAAGCTTACAACAAAACGAAAACATGACAACAAGACCTTCATTTTTGTCTTCTTTCTAAATGGTCCATACTTGTTTATTTGTAGACGCAGTTTCATCTTCACCTTTCTCGCCATAAGATAGTGGTGAAGTTTCTCCTTTCTTGATTACAGACTAACATTCTTTCCATTCACCATTGCTAGATTTCGGGATTTACACTTGTCCTCAATGCTTGCCATTTCTTCAAATTTTATTTCTTTTTCCTCACTGTCAATATTTTCATACTCATAAACATTCATGAAATTCACAAAATCATAATTTGAGCTATTTTCATCATCATATTTTACTTTTATTTTAAATTTCTCTTTATCAACAACAACCATAGTTGCTGAATGTACCACCTCTTCTTCAAAGAGGCTATTAACTTTCTTCAGTTCATCAACTGTTATTAAGTCTCCCACAACTTCATCAACAACTATTGAGTCCTCTATAGCTTCATGAGTTGCTATTGAATCCTCCACAATTTTTCTCTTTGCAATATCTACATCATTATGTAGATCTTCATCTTTCATAGTTGGTTGATTCATGTTTTCAACCTCTTTAATCAACTCCGTTGTTGCAAACATGTCATCCTGCATTTGATTTGCATATGAAGATAGGAATATCCTCTCACCAAACAACAACTCATCAATAAGTTGTTTTTCATGCATCAAACAGAACCACTCTTCATGAGATACATAATTCTCATCAAATTTGACTTCACAAGTTTTTGCATCATAGAGAGTTTCATGACTATCACATGCTACTCTATTGTTACTTTCAGACTTTATCCCAGTTATTATGCTTTCAACACAATCACTATTTTTAACAACAACTTCATCAATTTCATCTTTTTCACTCCACTTCATGCTATACTTCATTTCAAGAATATTCCAAAACATTTTTGGATCAAATACTTCACCAAATTCATTTAAAATGCTTGAGAGGATGTTTTCATCTAGAGATGATATAATGAGAAACAAGGCTATTGCACGTCTACTTTTATTTGGGGGATTTATAGAAATATCTTGAACAAATTTCCATAAATCTACTGATCCTAGCAGTCCCTCCATTTTAATAGCCTAAAGTTCAAAAATTTTACCTGAGAATGATGGCAGCACTGGCATTAATCGCCTTAATATTGAATCAACCTCTTCAAAATCTTCAAGGTGATTGAGACTTTTGTCTAGCACTTCATATTCAGCCTCTGCGCTCTGATTCTTTTTCTTCAACACTTTCAATTCTCTTCAAGATTGTTTAATTTTCCTTTGCTGTCCCATGATTTCAGTCAGCTCCACGGCAACAACTCCACGTTCTTCCACGTAGAAGAAATTAAAGTAAACACAGCTTGTTTAACAATAAAGGCTCCAATATTCACAAACCCAATAATCGAGACTCAATAGTCTCACGACAAGAATTCACTCAACTTCACAACGCTGCTCAAATATTTAGGGTACACAAAACTCAACATCAAAACGCCGCACCAAAAATAACAACCCAAACAAACACTTACATCATAAGTAAGCACATGGCTCCATTTGACACTGGTCACCATGGTGCTCTGTGATATTCTTGTATCATAGTAGTCACAACACCTCAATGAGCTCTTTCAATGATCTACTCCACACCTCAATGAGAAATTCTCTCACAATTCTTCAAAACGACTTTAGCCGCACCATAAGAAACTCACCATCACCATCCACATGACTGCCTTATAGGAGTAAAGAATAAAAAATTTTCTTTGAGACTTACCACTTCTTTTCCTAGTAAAACAGCTCCAATGTCGCTGCTCACACCACAGACGATTTCATCCGTTGAGCTCTCCTTCAACTCCTCGTGCAGACTCCTTCGACTAAGATCTGAACCAAATATCAACAATGGCTTGGATCTAAGCTAATACACGCCTCTTTCAATGACATTCGATCACACAACATCTTAGGAGATCACCATCAACTCTCTAGATCGTTTCTCTTGTACGACCTAAAAAATTCATCACATCGTCCCACAATGGGCACCAAAACTCCACATTGATTCATAAAATTATACACAACAGAATATTTAACAACTCAAATACCATCCCTCTGCCAATAACATTATATTTATTAAGTTCAGCAAAATTGCCACACAATTCAGTGCATATAAGGCATAGTTGGAGGATTTCTATGCTACAGGCCTTCTCCACAATTTGCACAGGTTCGGATCCACAACGAACACAATAGTCCAATGGTTCAGTTCTTCAGCAGATGCACCGAATACGGCTTCCTTAGGCCATGCTCTCAGATGGAGTAGCTCTCCCAACTCTCCTTTCACCACTCCTATAGTTGACAGTGAGGGCTATGCCTCCTCCAAAGCAAATACGCTGAAAGACACTCGCTTGCTCCAATGCATAGACTCTCTGCAAATGATTTTTCAGTGACATGCACACTTCAACTACGCATCCACGATATCATAAATGATATCGCCCAAGCTCCCACACACAGGGGGCAACAGCTCTCCACCCTCAACAAATTGGCTCTCTACTCAACAACTCCAATGCAATACACAAAACTTTCACACACAAGCATACCTGCAGTCAGTGCCTCCTCCACATGTGTGGCTTACACGGGCTAGCAACTCGGCGTCCTCCTCATACAATGCCACAACCTCACAATGTTGCTCAAACCCTCAATTCTACTCAGTGACTTGAGTATCCCTTACGGTGGCCTTCAAATAGTTCGGCCCATGCCATCCATACACCACAGCTTACAATTCCAACACTAGAACACACTCAAGTTGTCGGTTTCCTCTGCCACAAGGAACGCCTCACGGCTAACTCTTAGATGGACCCTTTGTTCAAGTTCACAGGAGCAACGATGAAATGTACTTTACAACAGCACAAGGCTCAACGCCTCCTCCAAAAAAATCAACAAATATTGAACACACGCTTTCAACTCCATTGAGCTCCAACGCTCTATGGCACCACTGAGCACACAACTCCTCACCGAGCACTCACAGCTCTCACTGAGCACACAACTCTCTCACAACACAAACATCACTATAGGCACTCACTCCTGCAAACACTGAGCCAGAAACCATTGGCTTTCCGATACCATGAAAGAATCAGAATACTTCAATGAAAGAGTTTTGATACCATCATTGAATGAACACTTAAATTGTTGCTTTCTATTTAAACAGAATGGTTTTTATACAGAATAAGGAAGCTTCTGGATTCTGAAATTTTGGTGGAGATAGCTTTTTTAGGAAGCTAAGTGATCTCTCCAAAAACTCTGAGATATCTACTACATTTAATTTTGTTGGAGATGGTTGGTTGAAATTACTGTTCTCCAACAGAATATTGGTATGAGGATTACTACTAGACGAAATGTAGAATAGAGTTATTGTAGCTTATACTAGTCCATGAATTCCACTCTAACATTTTTTTACTTAGTATCGAAGGTTGTGCATAATTTGGTTATTAGTGTGAAAACCTACTGTCCATGGCTTCTTCTTACAGAGGAGTAAGTTTCCGTTAATACTACGAGAATGATAGGATTTGGTGTTTTGGAAATCACTGAAACAAGAGGTTTCTAGCGCCATTGAAAAAGGAGAATAAGGTACCCACAATATCTTAAAATGCGGAAGGGAGCGATATCGAATCTTTTTCAACCTTGGTGCATATTCATGCTAAAAAACACACCATATTTTGTGATATTGAAATTCATGTTACGAATTCGAGAACTGTTATCAGTGATACATTTTCTTTTTTTGTTTTTATTATGGCTAGGTAGCTATAGGTTTCTCCGCCATTCTTCAGTTCAGCCCTCTGCTGGATCACAATTATATCTTTCGACACTTTGGATAGATCTTCCCTGCTGGACTATTGTAGTTGCTATGGTAAGAAATATGCTTATAGTTGCTTCCATTGTGGTAGTCTGTCTAATTTTCTTAAAATTTGGTAAATCACAAGTTTGTCTTGTGAATTCTATGTAATATTTGGTAAATCAAAAGTTTAACTAAAAATGATTTACCTTGACTCTAACCAAAAGCTCTTACAACATCACTTTTGTTATTCAAGATAATAGCTAGGTTTGCTTTGAGTCAAGATGGTTAGGTTCGGTTTAATAGATTTATTTAAGTAAATAATCACATGTATAAAGGTTTTTTAGTTATTTTGCAAGGTTATTATGAGTCATAGTGTGTGTCATCATAAATGGAAAATCTAAAATTTCATGTCCCTCGAGCTTATCTAGTCATCATTATGAATTTGGGAATTTTTCCAACTTTTGCAGCAACCCCAATTCAAACAGGTCAGGGTTTTCTACAGAAGTTCCTAACACTTCCGTAGAAAATTTTCTGTCCCCAACACATATTTCGCTATGAAAGTCCATTTTTTTGTTAACAATAGGGAAATGGTACATAAATTTGAAAAGCAGTATGGTTAGAAGTTATTAGGTCATGATTACTCCTTTTTGTCTTTATCCGTAATTTGCAAAACGCGTGTACCATAAAGTTGCTCATTCATTCCGTTCCTTTTCCACCTTTTTTATAGATTTTTTGTCACAAAACCCATCATCATCTCCTTAAGAGTTGTTTTTGTTGGCTATACTGTCGATCTTGTTGTCTTGTGGTTTGTGTAGTTGTCTCAGGGTTAGCTCTGTTAGTGTCAAAAGCTAGTTTGTTGTCCTTAAAGTCTTTTCGCAGGTGTTAGGAAGTTTCTCACTGCATGTTGGAGCCATGGCAGCTCAAAAGAAGCAATATAAAGGAGGGTCTGTGGTAAGGCATGAGCCCATGGACATGAGGTTCCTAGAAGAAGACCCCACATTCACCCAAGAATTTTCCAATGTAGGGTGTCTTCGGTTCTGTCAAAAATTGCAGGGGTATCATGGGAAAATTTAAAAATAATTTGCCATTAAATTTTTAGGGACAGGATCTAAAGTTGGTGTACTAATTTTTGCAGTGTCCCTTGACACCATTTCTCAAGCCATAAAGATCCCCAAGTCAGGAGAGTTATGGTTCAAGGTGCAAAAGTTCAAATTGAATAATTGTGATGAGTTCCTGAAGGAAGAACACAACGGCATTGATATGGCTTTAGGCATTCCCAAAACGTGCCTTAAAGAGTATTTTTATAAGTTTTTTATGGTGATCCAGAAATACTTCTCTTGTGAGGTTAGATTCCACATGGTATACCAATACCATTTCAAATTTTTGTTGCACTTCACAGGTAAACAACCCTTAGATATACCTTTCTATTTGTTTAGAATCTTGGGGAAAATGGCTGACCAAGTTTAGGCCAAACCTGATGCCAATGACACATCAATTTTTCATCATTCTCTTATCAAGTTGTTGGTGGTTGAAGAGTTGAATAGGTTGAAGAGAGATTGGCCCATATTTTTATTTTTAAGTTGTTTTGAATTGGATGCAGACACCCCTAGAAGAAATCCAAAATCCAAATCTAGTACTTGAGGGGAAGATAAGAAATCTAAAGTAGAGCCTGAGGCAGCGATATAGAATCAGTAGAGCCTATAGAACTTGAAGTTGAGCATGTGAAGAAGCCAGTGGTAGCAGAGAAAATTCTACAAGAAACCAAATAAAAACTTATACAAGGAGGGTCACTAGAAGCCAAACTGAAGGAAGAGGTAAGTTTTAAGATATCCTGGAGGTAATTGAAATTGAATAAAACCCCATTGTGTAGCCCGTTGAGATCAAGGAGGCAAAAAATTAAAAAAAAAACAAAAGAGCTAAGAAGTTGGATTTTTCTCAAGAAGATTCAGGTTTTATTTTCAAGCCTAGAAAACCTATCACAAGATCACAACAACTAAAATAAAATATGTATGAGCAACCATTAAAGGAGAAGTCACCATCATAAGAAGAGATACTAGAGTTTCCTCTAAAAAAATTAGAACCTTTGAAAAAGAGGAAAGGTAAGGAGACTATTCAAGAGAAAGGTGAAGTGGAGATGTTGTAAGAATAATTGAGAGATGCTAGGAATGAAGTAATAGAATCAAAATTTATTTTTGAGGAATTGAAGGAGGACATATCAAAGCAACTGGACTTTTACAATAAGGTTGAAGATAGATATGGAAAGATGTTAAAGAGGAAATTTTCTCTACATAGAATGATGAAGCATCTATGCAAGAGAAATAGATGGTTTTCAAGCGACAGGGGAGAAGGTTGCAAGGTCAAGTCAAAGATTTAGAAGCACAAATGGAAATGATACAAGATAAACTTTTGAAGAAGGGCCTCAAATTTATTACTGAAACTAATGATGCTCCATGAGTATGATAAGGTTATAAAATTTTGCTTATACTATGTCTAATGGTAATATACATGCTTATATAGGCTTCTAGAATAATTTTTGAGGCAGAAAAATATTGATGATGTAAACTCTCAGAAACTAGGCACTTTCGTAGCAATTCTCCATCTTGAAGGCAGAAATTTGATACAGAACTATTGAAGCTTTCCATTGAGGCAAACATTTGTCTAAAATTCAGAAAGAGGAGGGATCAATGCATTTTTTTAACTTCTAAACCTCATATAGGAACCTCGAACAATTTGAAAAATCAAATAATTTGCAGAAGGGTGATTTTGGCATTTGCTATTGAAGTTTTCTACCAAACTTCCCGTGCTCTATTTTTTCTAGCGTTATGTAGTTTTGATGATTTTTTGGAAATCAAATAGTAAAGGAATGGATAAACCACAAGTCAAAATTATGCACATCATCATATTATTTTTCAAGGAGACAACTCAGCTAGTCAACCTCCATGTAGTCTGATGACTCATCAAGCCAACTCATTATGCCGGCTCATCACTATGGCTCATCATTCCAGCTCAAGCCTATGAGTTCCTAATTCCAGTTCATCAACTATCTAACACCTCAGAAATCAATTATGTTCAATAAGGATGAATAGCATAGTCTGTTAGAGGTTTGTTGAAGTTATTAAATGCTGATAGATTCATTTTATATACAAACTCTGCCAAACAAAAAATATCCCTAGAAAATCTCCATGTGATGTAATTCTACTATAACTAGGTCTCTTGTCTAAGGTATTGAGTCTAGCTCAGGTGGAAGACTATTTTAAAGAGGCCTTACTTTATAACTTAGGGATTTTTTCATTTTGAAAGGGTTGATGAACGTTATGAGAGCGCTACTTATGTAAATTTTCTTTATCAGCTAATATACATTTTATAGCAGACCATTTTACAACTTGAGATTATCCTTGTCTTATGTGTTTCTATCTCTTCATTTTTTGTATTGTTATCAGTTTTATGGTAGTATGAATACTTGGAATTGATGATTAAATTCTCCAATTTCCTTCATATGATGTAGTTACTGTAAAATTTTATGTTTAAGCCAATTTGCCTCAGCTTCTATGAATACAATTGTTTGTAAATTGAAATTTCCTTAGTTGACACCATGCCCAATTGTGGCTATCATACACTCTTCCACCTGCAAAAAATCACATAAAAATAGTATAGATTTAGCCATCTCCAAATTGATTTCATCTAGAACACTTCATTGTTTTCTTTGAGAGAGCCCTCTCTGATTGGAAGGGCTAACTTCCAGTCAAATGTTGGTTGAAATAGCTATGATAGGTTGATAGTTGATGCAACCCAAATTGGTTCAGCTTAGTGATAACAACTTCCATCTATTTCAAACCTACATATATATACTTACTTTTCCTTACTTCCATATATATATATATATATATATATATATATATATATATATACACATACACACACACACTTACTTTAACCGTTATTTGCATGAATCAAAGAATATTAAGTACATAGCCCTTCCTTTTATATGGTTTAGCATTTAGGTGTAATATTTTTCTTGTGTCAAGACATTTTTTATGTTATTGGGGCTTATGTTTTGATTTAATTTGTCCATAATCTTGTAGGTATTTGTTGGAATCATATGTTTCTTGGAATTATAAGTTTGAGTTGTGATTTCTCCACACTATAAGTGTCTCGGAAAAAGTTTCAGAGGGCCGAATCGATATATGTAGTCAAAAACTTAGTTTAATAAACAAAAATTAAAATTTGAGCCTTTTTTTATAATATTAAAAAATATTATACCAAATACTAATTAAATGGTTTCATAAATAACGAGCCTGTATCCATCTAACTCTGGATCTATCATAAGTTGAGAGGGATAAAATCCCTCAAAATGCAAACCTTATTTTTAGAGTGTATAATTTGAGGAGAGGTTTGCATGTTGATAAATTTGATCCCCTATGGGCATGATAGATTCAGAGTTAGATGGATCTAAGCTTGTTCAAAATCAGGGCAACAATGAAACTTTTTTAGATTATCATTATTATGTATATGTTTGAGATAAACTTCATACTTTTAAATTTACATGTTTTTGTTGTTTTATATGACTATATCATTCTCTTCTTTAATCATGTTTTTGTTCCTTTCCTTGAATGGTTTGTAGGCACATGTCTGAATGCTTTGAGTGGTTTGTGTGTTTGGATTTGGATGATAATGCTTGTGAATGTTACATTTGTTGTGTTATATTTCTATATGGGTATGTAATTGTCTATTATTAATTAGTTGCTAATGAATAAGGGAGACGATTTTTTCAATAGTTTGCAAGATGATTGATACTACACATTTATTTCATCTAATTTTAGCTATCACAACTTTTGAAAATTAATAATTATTGATAGTGTCCCTCCAGGTATTACTAAATATATCTTGAAGAGTAGTTTTAATAATTTACTGCATCAAGATTACTCTTGAAATCATTTGTTTCATTGCTAATGTTTGAAATAATTTATTTCCTTCAAAATATTTTGATGATTTCTTTTTGTCTAATGTTTGTTTTACAAATGTCAAGACATAATGTAATTTTTATTTACTTTTATTGAGTGGTTGAATTTACAAAATAATTACATTATTTGTTAGTTTTTCCATCTTTTCATATAGCTTATATGAAAAGGATATTCGAGGTCATAAACCATTAAATTATTTAACTTGAACTATTGTAGTAAAAATCATACCCTGTCCCTCTTGCTCTCTTGCTCTCCAATATTAATAGGTTGAATTACTATAACAAAAAAATCAATGCACATTTTCAATCATTTTTTATGCTTACAGTGAAATCAATGCACGTTGTTAATCCAATCACTTTAACTTAATGTACCATCATACATTGAGTTACATAAAATAAAAAATCATCATATACATTGAAATTAATGCATCTAATGCACATAATCAAATACGATTAGAAAACATATACACTGACATCAAGGAATCTATTGCAAGCAATCAAATAATATTAGAAATCAACATCTACAATAAAATCAATGCATCTAGTGGAAGCAATCAAATAAGATTAGAACTCAAAATCTACACTGAGACCAATGCATCTAGTGCAAACAATCAAATACGATTAGAAATCAACATCTACATTGAAGTCAATGCATCTAGTGCAAGCAATAAAATACGATTAGAAATCACCATCTACACTGAAATCAATTCATTTAGTGCAAGAAATCAAATAGAATTAGAAACCACCATGTACACTAAAATAAATGCATATAGTGCAAGAAATCAAATAGAATCATAAATCAATATCAACGCTAAAATAAATGCATCTAGTGCAAGAAATCAAATAAGATTAAAAATCTTCATCTACACTGAAACCAATTCATTTAGTGCAAGGAATCAAATATGATAGTGAAAAAAATCAAATAATATTACAAATCGACATCCACACTGAAACTAATGCATCTAGTGCAAGCAATCAAATATGATTAGAAATCAACATATACACTAAAATTAACGCATCTAGTGTAAGTAATCAAATATGATTATAAATCACCATCTACACTAAAATCAATGCATCTAGTGCAAGAAATCAAATAGAATTAGAAATCACCATCTACACCAAAATCAATGCATAGAGTGCAAGCAATCAAATAGAATTAGAAATCAACATCTACACTGAAATCAATGTATTTAGTTCAAACATTCAAATATAATTAGAAAAACTCTACACTGAAATCAATGCATCTAGTGCAAGCAATCAACTAGGATTAGAAATCAATATATACATTGAAATCAATGCATATAGTGCAAGAAATAAAATACCATTAGAAATCAAAATCTACATTGAGATAAATGCATCTAGTGCGAGCAACCAAATAGAATTAGAAATCACCATCTACCATGAATTCAATGCATTTAGTGCAAGAAATATTATTCTCTCTCTCTCTCTCTCTCTCTCTCTCTCTCTCTCTCTCTCTCTCTCTATATATATATATATATATATATATATATATATATAGATATATATCCCTCCATATTTAATTATTTGTCTCTCTATCTCACCCATAAAGATACATACTCTCTCTCCATATCTTCCTTTTCACTCCCCTTCCCTCTCTCTCATTCCACTTTTATCTCTATATGTATTTCCTTTTCCCTCCCTCTCTCCCCTTCCAAATCCATATGTTTTTCCTTCCTCTCTCCTACTCTCTCTCCCTCCCTCTCTTTCCCTTTCTCTCCAAGCTCCCTTTCTCTCCCCACATATCTTTATCTTTCTCTCTCTCTCTCTCTTTGCCCTCCAACCCTGTCATTGTCTCCCTCCCTCCCTCTTTCTCTCTACCACTCTCTCCCCACTACATCTTTGTGTCTCCCTCTACCTCTCTTACCCTTCTCTCCCTCTCTCACTCCTCTCCTTCTCGCTCTATTAATTCCTCCTCTCCCCTCTTCTTTAGTTTATATCCTACAATGCAAGAAACAAAATAGGATTATAAATAAATATCTACACTAAAATCCATGCCTTTAATGAAATAAGTCTTCTTCCCTCTCTCTCCCCTCCATCTATATCGATGTCTCCATTAATCTCTAATTATTTGTCTCTCTATCTCAACCCCCCTCCCAAAACACACATGCTTTCTCCCTCCATATCTATCTATCTCTCCCTCTCTCTATCTCTCTCTTCTTCCCTATCTTCACCTTCCATTTATACATATATCTCCCTTTTTCTCTCTATATCACCCCCAAAATATACACACTCTTTCTCCATATTTATCTATCTCTCCCTTCTTCTCCCTCTCCCACTCTCTCTATCTCTTCCCCTTATATTCCTCTCTCTTCCCTTCTATCCCTCTTTCTACCTTCTCTCTCTCTCTCTCCATCTCCCTTATCACTCCCCCTCTCTCTCTCCACCTTTATCTCTCCTTGTATTTATTATTACCTCCTTCTTTCTCTCCCTTCCTCTCTCATTCTCTCTCTCACATCCTCGATCTATTCCTTCCTTTCTTTCTCCCTTTCTCTCCCTCCTCCCTCTCTATCTCCCCCTCATCTCTTTGTTCTTGTCTCTATCTCCGTCTTTGTTTCTCTCTCTACCCTCCAACTTTGTCACTATCTATCCTTCTCTCCCCATATTCTCTCTAACTCTCCTTTATCTCTCTATCTCACCCCAAACATATACATTCTCTCTCCAAAAAATGTTTAATTCCTAAAAACATTATTTAGGGCCTCAAAATAGCTCCGGAAGTTCAGTACCCGAAAAACTACCAAAAATAGTAAATTGTGCTACAATTAAGGAAAATGAAAAATTGAAAGAAACAATGGTGGGGGTTCAAGTGGAATAGGCGAGTGGCTACCAATATCTAGGATTAGGGGGTTTTGTGAGGGATAATTTTCTTTCTCTTATTGCAATACTACTTTTTCATAGCAGTTACTGCCTCGTACTTTTCAACACACTTTAGAGAAAATGCATAGTATGTTCATCCTTTCCTCCTCCACCATAAGGAGAAGTGTCAACATCCATAATCTTTGATTAGGCAACAATATATATATATATATATATATATATATATATATATATATATATATATACACGTATATGTATATATATACATATACATTCGGGAAATAAACTTGAAATCGGGCGCACTTCCCCGTAATATCCGGGATGGTACGCGCGATAACCCGTCGGTGCTATTTTACTGTGCACGACCTCGAGGGACTCAAATTCGAAATCGAACCCGTGACCTCCCGATTACGACAGAAAGGACCAACGTACGGCTCGGACCAATTGAGCTATCCCTTGGGGCTATATATATATATATATATATATATATATATATATATATATATATATATATATATATATATATATATATTCTCTTAATAGTTAATGGTCGTGTATTTTTCAGGTTTCCAACATATCCTCCATATTTCAGGTATTATCAATAATAAAACCACTTTGTGTTTTTGTGATTGTACTTTTGTATTCCATTATTTATGGTTTTGGTTTATATTCTGCATTCAATACTCATGAATTCATTTTATATGTTGAATATTTGGAGGTCATTGTTCCTTTTTCAATCAAACATATATATTATACACTAAAATCCATATTTTATATGCCAATTTTCAGGTTGTAATAAGGGGCGGGAGAGAATATTCCTTATCTCAATTAACTTGTTTGTGTCTTATATGTCTATGTCAGCTTACTTTTTTGAAGGGATATTGCAATCCATATGAAGCTCCCTAGTTACCACAAATATATGTTGGTCCAACAACAACAATGTATCCTTGTGCACAAGTAACACATAGTGCATCTAGGTATCCTGCCTCACCAAGATATGCATGGTCCACATATTGTTCAGTATAGCAATGCAGGATTGGTAGAAAAAAAAATTGCTTCATCACAGTCTGGGGGTGTGGCATCAACACAAAACTTGGTCAGTCTTTGGGTATATTCTACTCCCAGTTTATGTCAATTATTTAAAAAAAATTCAAATCAGTGGGTTTTTTAGTAGATTAAAATGATATTAACTTTTTATACAATATTTTAAATTTTGACGAATTCTTTCTAATGTAGGATTAACACTAAAGTGTAAATTCGGTCTCTCTATAAGTCAGATTCCAGGACAGACACCATAACAATATGCAATACCATTTCAAACATATGTGATTGTTGTAGTGTCTGAACAAACTGATTCCCGATGTATGTTTTGTGAATATTGGAGAGGGTAAAAAGAAGAGGCATACTTGTTCAACAATGACCTAAAGTTAAGATCAAACTTGAATTGAATATTCTTTATGATCCATATTTACAGATTAAAATACTACTATATTAAATATTTTCCGTGAACAATTATTTCAGTTCATTTTGATCCTTATTGCTAAAAGTCCCCAATTTTTATTCTTTTTAATTTTATACATTTGCGGTTGAGAACTAGATTTTGAGAGGTTGATATGTGACTAAAAAATTGGATAGAAAAATATATGTTAACAAGATTACTTGAGCTTAGTTTCTACTAGTGCGTTCAAAATTAATTAAGTTTAGCATCGACTTCCATATATTCATGTTAATTAAGTTAAAAAACTAACATGATTGAAGCTTCTTTAACCTTCATCTTTCCCATCGTAGGTCTCCATATATCTTGATAATGTTCTTGTTTTGCATATGACCAAGCATATGGGATTCAAGTACAAAATTAAATAGCATAAAGACTCAAGAAAAAAGGGTTCAAAAATCTAGAGTATTTTAGTTTAACTATATTCTTGTCCAATATGTTCTTCCTTGACAGAAATTTGATTATAAATCTTGTTGTAGCTAACAAATAAATATTTTGCTTATTTCTATTAATTTGCAACAATTTTTTTTATTTTCCCAAGTTTTTCTAGAATTTTCTATAGGATGTCCAAACATAGAGAAATATTTTTGATTTTCCTATCATGGGGTTTTGGCTATTTGGCTTATGATACAAGAAAATATATGTTTTCCCTAGTCGGTGATGAATACATTCGTTGGTCTATGGGATAAATGAGAGCAGTGTTGTAGATTGCAAGGGAGGATATTAGGAAAGATTTGAGATGTTGAAACTAATGAAAATTTCATTTCGCTGGAAGTGTTCTACTTACAGTGGGGAAAATATATATGGACATGTCATCCCATATCTATGATATGTGGCCAACTTGTACCTTTTTAAAATTTTATACTATATTTTGGACAACCTTGTCTATGATGACAAGGCCACGTGATTGTTAGAATAACACCTCTGAAAGTGTGCACTCTCACATACCGATCATATCATGAAGTTTTTTGTCTGGTTATATGTTTACACAAAAACTATGTAAACACAAAAAAAAAATGCTTTCTATTTGTTATGGCGTGTTTTATGGTGCATATATAGGATGCAATAGTCAGTACACAAATTTTTTGAAGAAAATCAATTATTTACACACAATATAAATTTAAACAACACAAATGTCATAATGAAACCACACAACACAAGCTTTATTTCATTCATCTACATTATTTGAAATGCAATCTCTATGCACAAACTCTAGGGCCGAAAGTCAGAAAGACATGTTTCCTTTTGAATTTATAGTAAAATATACTTTAGGAAGTATTACAACTACAGAAAGATTTGGAACGTTAAGAAGGCATTAAAAATTTAAATAAGTCACCTTTGATGTTATACATGAGCTTCCAATGTTGATTGGTAGTTTTACTTCTATATAATCCTACAAATGTGAATCAGGGATTCAGACCTTGACTCCATGTTGACCCATTTCAATTCCGAAATAAAAATGTGTTGCAAATCTCGACAACCCAAATAAAATTAGACACTGGATATGAAGGCACAATTTGGTGGTTATGTGTGGATCCAACCTCCTCTTCCAATGAATTATCGGGAACAAAAAGTATTGGAGTTGATATTCCTTTGAGAGATCCCGCACACGAACCATGGAATATTTATCTTGACTTGTGTTTTTTTAGCTGAAATGGTTATCATATGTATTAAAATGAGGTTGTGGCTGCACCATACAATGAACCAATATGAGTCAAAATTGAAATGTTTGATACCAAGGCTTCCAAAAGACCAAAAATAGTAATCAGTTTATTTAGAAAAAGTGTGGATATTTTCAGTCCCTGGGTGTGTGGAGATCAATGGGAAGATCTTGCAAAATGAAGGAATCCTTGGCTTTTACAAGTAATGTGTCATCCAATGATAGGGTTTATATATGCGTATTTATAAATATTATTTTACACTATCAAAATAAATCCCTTCTTATTTTCACTTTTGTGGCATATGTTGAATCTCTGATTTTTATTTACCTTTGCATAGGAAATGTAGCGAGTGTTCTTAGAATTGTCCCTTATGCAGCATTGCATTTTATGACATATGGATAATACCGTTTGTGGATTATAAATAACTTCCCTACCATGGGAAAAAATCTTGTTGTGGATCTACTAGCTGGATCAGTTGCAGGAGGAAGTCATCAATTCTGTTTACCTATCCCTTGGATTTAGCTTGGACCAAGTTAGCTTCCCAGGTAGATTAATGTCTAAATTTGGTATCGAATACAAAGAAAGTGTTTAACAATAAAATTATGAAATGTTGAGAACTTTTACACATTTTACTTCTATGAAGCTCAAAAGTCATATCACTATTAGGCTATTGCAAGTAGGATTCAAAGAGTGTTACCAGAATATCTCATTACTACATATTTCCTGAGGATCAAAACATAATGTGAAAACCATATATAATATATGGCTTGGATATCGTAACCTCCTCCCTACATTAATATGCACTGGAATAATGTTTTTATCAAAATTTATACTTCCTATGTTCTCTAAATGCACTCTTTCTTTGTCTATGTATTACAGGAAAGAAGATAGAGGAATAATCAAAGTTAGAAAAATAGAGACACAACAAATAAACCTGAGTATCTCACTTTATTTGTAATTTTTTCGTTTGGTTTTAAACGAGTTGGGCTTAGATCACTAACCACCTAGCCACATGCACATTTGAACAACAAGTATAATGATATATCATTACCTGTAAAACCAACAAGAGAAATTGCAGAATTTGGCATGTCTTTTTGATTTGGATGTTATTTTTTCATTGTGTGATTTGAAATGCAATATATATTCAATAGGTCCCATCCAGTTACTCAAGCCAACTAGATAGCCTCATGTCATAGTGGAAATCGTTGTATGCAATCTCCAACGTGACATCTATTCTATAAATTTTCAAAATTTTAAAATTTAGAGGGATTGCCATAATTGAAAGAAAAAAATTATTTCTAGGGCTTTAACTATTTCTTTGGTGGTCAAGACTAGGAAAAATAGCTGGACTACACAAAAACATTTGTTGGAAATCTTGAATGCGTGTCTTGTAAATGAAATTATCCTTGAAATCGAATTATGTCTGAAATGTTTCATTTGCAAAAGCTTACGAATTCCAATTGTAATGTAAGTAATCTAGTGATTAGAACCTACAAACACTAAAACCTGGAAACATACATGTTTCTAAAGGAATTGCAAAGGCAACATGTAGGCTATTGAAGGATATTATCTACTTTCTAGAGATCTTGGGAGTCACAAAAAGTTTGTGTATATTCTTGTTAATATGAATCTGTCTCTGGTTATTTCATAATCAATCACATCAATTTTGTAAAATTTTGAATAAATTTTTAACAATGAGAATGTTTCGTTTTCAGGTTTTGAAATTCCATGAGCATGATAACTTGTCAAGAGAACGCTTCTCCTAATTGAAACTTTATAACAGGTAAGAAGGAAATCGTTAAGTCTATTTTGAAGAACATAAACCATTTCCATTTTCTAATAGTAGGGTAGTAAGGGAAGGAAACAACCCCTCAGCATCCATCAAAACAATTGTCAAGGAAAATGACAAGAAACAACACATGCAATGCCTCGTTGTTTTTTCTGTGTGGATTTAACAAAAATTAATTCATCTATTTTAATTTTTACATTATTATTTGCAAGA
Source organism: Pinus albicaulis (assembly GCA_034641835.2). Classification (NCBI taxonomy): domain Eukaryota; kingdom Viridiplantae; phylum Streptophyta; class Pinopsida; order Pinales; family Pinaceae; genus Pinus; species Pinus albicaulis. The sequence goes on from CM076576.1 coordinate 270,502,775, forward strand.
CTTTATTATTTTTTATGACGTCAGATGACTATATTTAGCTAGATTTATGAATCTATACATCATTGATGCAAATCATCATGTGTTTAATATGTATGATTTAATTATGTCATTTTCCTTGTTGTAAGATCTATTTGTAAGTGTTCATTCCTATAGGTTTGCAGGTATTTTTGTTTTTAATTTCTCATCACAAATGTTTGAGATAGAAATACATAGTCCTTTGGATTATGTTATAACATATTAATTCTGGATTATCTAAATTTAGCTAGACATTATAATTATGCGTCTCCATTACATAAATAATAATGACCATCCTTTATTTCCTCGTTAATAATAGTTAAGAAACTATTGGTTCTACTTTAATTGCCTTATTATCCTAAAGAGAATAGGTAATTCAAATAAGTGACATAAACAGGTAGACATCTTTGACCGTTACATATCATATAGTCATATAACTTCATATTTAGATGTGTCAATTGAATATTGATACATCTTATTACATAACTAATTTAACCATATTAGGAAAATATGTTAACTAAAAATATAATCACAATTGCAATAATCTAATCACAATATCCTTATACAAAGAGGACCATTGCTAGGTCCCATATGGGTACAATATCTTCTTATTCATAATAAATTGCTTCTAACTTTATCTGCATGTTTTTCTTGTTCATTTTTCTTTCTAAAGCTCATATTTGTCTTAAATTTGACTTTCTTATGACGATTCCAATGATATTGGAACCATAGATTATTCTAAGTTGATTTTGTGCCTAATAGTATTGTTTACATTTGCAGCTGATTTATTGGTAAGGAGGTGAGTATTTAACGTCAGATTCACCAATTCGAAGAGGAGAGAGGAGAGATAGTTATTGGTGGTTCCCATGCAACTTTGGGCTATTTCAAGAAAAAATATAGAACTTATGAGTCCTAAAAGTTTAATTAAAATTGGGGCTTAACCTATTTAAAAATAATAATAATTATATAAAAGGTTTACACTCCTACATTGTTTTCTGCTGGAGAAGGTGGATGGGAGGAATGCAATGGTTCTGTAATGGTGAAAATATGGGGAGATTTCATTTTGATGGCTGTTTTGAGATTATTGACTGTAAAAAGGACATAGTTAAGCTTCAACATGGGTAATATGTCTCTTTAGGAAAGGAATTGACGATTCTTACAAAAATATTTCAACTCTGTAATTCATCCAATAGTTTTTCAGTTGCCACATCCCAAGATGTTTCTTTTGTGTAGGCGGAATCAACTCTGGCAGTGTGCCATTATTTGGAAAAAATCATTTTACATGAAGATCCATTCCATAGTCACTATGCGGCTTTTGTTGTTCCATCCCATCAAGCTGTTGAAAGTTGGCTTAGAATGAAGGAATTTTTTACAAGGAATTTTCTTACTTATGCCAGAAGAGTGAAGCAATTAAAGAAGTTCATAGCTCAATTTTACAGGTTTGTTATGGTGTCCACCACTTTTGCTTCATTATACATTTGTAGTGATATTAGCTCTAGTTTTTCCTATAGTACTCATAATATCTTGCAATTCATATTTGCTATGGCACATGGAACATGCTCTCTGATATAATAATGAAAGAGATGCTTTATCAGGGAAAGTAATAAAAGGTTGCATGGAGACATTTCATGAAAAATGATGGAATTGTCACTTTTATTTATAGCTTGTCAACCAACTAATAGAAGATCACTTTATTTGCATCGATAATGGAAATAATAAAAAAATTCAAAATATCTCTATTTATGGATGGAAAATTGGTCGAGTGGACCTTTAGTTAAATTCTTCATTAACACTGGTAAGTTCAATCATCATCTAAGTGGTTAAGTAGTGAGTACCCAAATGAACCTTCGAGTTGTTGATTTTATATATGTAATTGAATGATGCAACAATGTCTATCAATTCAACATATTTTATCAATCATGAAAAGATGAAAAATTCCATTTTTCATTTTCCATAAGCTTTGCATATATTGCTCGCAAAGATCGTTTTCTTTTTGTGAACTTCTAAAACCATTCAAGGTTATTATTGTTGTCTCATATTTCAAGTCTGAAGAATTTACTATTGTTTGATGCATATATATTGTTAGAGGCTATGTAAATTCCAACATTTAAAGTTATAACATTTTCACTTTATCATATGTAGTAAACACAATTGAAGAGCTCAAGCTAATTGGGAACCATCTCAAAGGGTCATGGCCTATTCTCACATTTTCATCGAGATCTTAATTTATAACCTCATTGGTAGTTGTTGAAGGAGATTATGACTCAAGTAGGTTATCATAAGTTTTAATTTATTGATTCCTTGTTGCTAAACCATTGAAATGGAAATTGTCATCCACATATTATAGATGCAAGGTTTCAAAATAAGTTTTAAAAATGTAAACCATGAAAAAAAACTAAACATTGGAAGCATGAGGATAAAATAGGTTAAGGGTACTATTGAGCTCCTAAGAAGAACTTTGGAATTGGAGGTTGTTGTGAATCGTGAGTGCAAGGAGAACCATGAGTCATTTTGACTCCGCCTTTCAAAAGACAAACCCTTGAATAGGTAGACGAGATAATTTGAAGGATTTATTTTTTTACTAACAAGGTATAATGGAGATAGATGTGAGGCTATTATTGACAATCTATAGGATTAATTACTAAAAATATCCCCCTTTAAAGTTTTGTTTGATGAGTTTTCATTGCGTTCCATATATATTCCGAGTTCTTGCAATGATGATTATGACTTCAACATTGGTGGTAACTTTTCAAATGCTCACATCTACATTCTAACTCTGTAGATATTTTGTACACCAAAGGATCACAAGAAGACGAAACCCATTTTTGATCATGTGTTTTTCTATTGTACACAATCACATCTAGTTTCACAATTACCAGGTTAGTATTGTAATTTGCAAAATAATTATAGATTTACTCGGATATCTAATGGAAATATTGTGCTATGTATTATTTATTAATGAAATATGTATAATTGTATTTGTTTAATGTTTGGGTATGTATGATTAAATTTTATATTTAGAAAATATTATAGTTGAAACTTTCAAAGAGATGTTACAATGGTTTAAATCCTTCACCTAAAATTTGATACAGAAGGTAGTATTCATGCTATGCACATGGAAAAAAATGCAAACATGTATGTTCCGAACATGGTATTTACTAGTTTGTAAATTGGATAGCTCTTTTACTTTCGAATTGTTCATAATCATGAAATATGACATCTCCCGATGCTAATTGAAGAATGACCCATTTGAAATTTATATTTGTTTATCGAAGTTATCAAGGTAATAATTGGGAAATAATTAGCAAGAAAAAAAGACCAAAAATTTGAATTGGATTGGGAATAATTTGGCAAAATCTCAAGAAAAAAAATTTTAGTACAAAATTTAAAGAAATATACATACAAAAACTCGAATAAGGAAAATATGGGGAATAAATCGGAGGGAAAAGTTTGACTTGTGATGAATCATGCATCAAAATTGCATTAATCGAGTTGATGTTGGTTAACTCAAAATTTGATTTGGTTTGATCAAAAAAAATTTTCTAGCCCAATCTAAGTCAAACTCGTAATTTGTTGTGACATTGTACTTATGTAGTTATGCTAATATCTTGGTTTTTTTTCTATTACCTATATCTTTTACATATCTTTATTCTATAAAATATGGGTAGAATTAAATGTTTTCACAGATATGTGACAACGAGATGATATGTCAACAAAGCCTATAAGGTTGTTTCACTAAGTTAGTCATAACTCGAGGGGTTGATTAGCTTTGTTTCATTTTTTGTGCGAAGACTAGTTTAATTGGTTGCCTTGTAGTTTATTGTTATATTTTAGCTTTAATGTGTAATTTGATTTGTATTACATTTAAAATTTGTTGTATCATGTAGATATATGTCCCACACCATGGGGCCCGAGGAAAAATTAATCGAGGTGGTTTGGACAAAAATGACTCCCGTTGAGGTTGGTTTACTTATTATTCATTATCCCTCAAAAAACTTCTCGCACTATTTTTCACGGTTGAATACTATTCTCTTAAGTATATCATCAATAAAAAAATACATCTAATAATTTTTAAAAATGTAAATGTTTTTTTTTCTTTTCTCTTATTGTGTTGTTGAAATGTAAACCCATATGCATCAAATCAAGTGTCTTTTTATTTGCAGAGTTGGTTGGAGATTTTTGCTTGAATCCGATTAAAAATTTTAGTGGCGCTTTTTTCTTGGTCAAACATTATATGAAAATATTTTTATATGTATCTCCTAACCATGTGATCATTATAACCTTCCCCTCTACATTTTATTTATTTTGGAAGCGGGAGACAATTTTATTTATAATTTCAATGCTCAATATGGAAAAAATGATGATATAAAAAATTGACTTTGCTCTTCGATTCTATCTAATTTTGTAGGTTTCTACGATTTGTTTCTAAATTCTTAGGTCCCTTGAGAGCTGAGAAATCTATTGATTCCCATCCATTCAATTTTTTTCTTGCCATATGTAATGTACACCAGTGATATACATACTACAATATAATGATAATCATATGTAATTACATGTATAAGTGAGGTTACAACTGAGACATATTACCATGCATAAAATGTGATTCTCATTGTCTTCTAGATTTTATCATCTATGCAATGAACATTACATATTGGTAAATTTTTTTATGTTAGTAACATATTTTAGTATCTATTTTGCAAGAACTATTGATGCAATTTTCCAGATGAACTATGATACATTATTTATTATATCACAAGTTATCTACAACTTGAGTTTTTTTAGCATGTAACTTGGTTGGCATGATTGTGTCTAAGATTTTCCTAAAGGTTGAATACTAAGTTCCTAATGTGTTTTTTTCTATGGTGATGTTTCATTTTCTTTGTTTATACGGATCATTTGGCCACACGAGTGGCCACTATCACCCAACTTAAGAAAACTTGTTCGAGTTTTTTTTCTTTTTACTGGGAAAAAATGGCATTAACATTGTTGATGTTGAGGTATATGTCGCATAAATAATTTATAGTCTACTTTAGTTTATATTTCAGTGTTTGTCGTCTTTTATGTCTTATACTTTTCATTGTATATTCTTTCCTTTTCGAAGAGGAAATCATCATTGATGGTAAGAAGCAAGAATTAAAGAATGTGGAGAACAATAACATTGAAGCGAGAAATGCGAAAGAGAGAGAGAGAGAGGAGAACTTGTCTAGTGATACCCTTAAAGCCAATATCATGTATGAGACCCATACATATAGATTGATGGTCAAGTATGTAGTGTTGGTGAATTCACCTGCAATGCCTTGGCAACACAATGATAATGTTTTGAAGTGATCAAACAATATTTCATGTGTAAATTGTGGAGCCAACGACGTTTAAGTTGGAAAATCATATTGTGATACTTAAAATTTCATATAACATAATTTGTGGTTTAAATTATTTCATTTCATATAATTTCGGGGTCGATGATGGTATTTATTTTTGGATTAAGGATTTCACTTCCATGATTCTTACGTCGGATCCAAGTCCCCTACAATTCCAAGAGATATCATTCATTATTTACTTTTCAAAGGATGTGGTCCCTTTCCCCGGACCTGTTGCATTTCCTTTCTTTCCTTCTTTGTTCCCATGATCTTCCAACTATCAAGGGACGGTGTGTTGAAACCCTAATTCTTTTTCCTTTTCTACGTCCGCTCAAGCATGCTTTCTTTATTTGATTTTTGACCTGATCTTTAGAATTTTCTTGAAATTTCTTTAACTCTCACATTCTCCGAATTTTTTATCCGCCGAGCTTGCATTTATGACTCGTACTATGTTCTCTTTAAAAGATAGAAAGTCTTCATCTTTATCCTCTTCCTCTAAGGAATATTTTGAACTACTTCTTATTTCTCTTGATCGAGGGTTTACTTGTTTCTGTCGAAGAGGAGAGGCTTATAGATATAGCCCTTGGGCTTGCGAATCTTCTCTAGGGGTTGTTTGAGATAGATATCCTTCTACGAGGACCCTCGAGAGAGCATCAAAGTGATTGCTAGAAAATTTAGAGCCTCCACATTGGGCTGGAGGTTCCATAAGGCATATCGAGCTTGCTTTGACTCAACCCTACATTCATAAGAGGGGAAGAGGCATTGGTTGCGAGGCACATTTTTCTAGAAATTGTTTCCTTTTCTTCGTTTCACTTGTTGCCACTACTCATTTAGCTCTCCCTTATGCTTCTCCCGGGGAGAGTGTGATTTGGGGCAACCTTTAGCAAAATGCCCATATTCATGGCATATTTTTTCATTTAAAGGGGATTTGATCATAGTCCACTTCTTGGACATGGGACTAGCTATGCATACAGATTTTGATCGCACATACGAGGCATTTTTCTAGATCTACTTCTACACGGATCCTTGCACATGCAAAGAGCCCATATTTTCGCTCCACACGACCCAATATACTTCCCAAATGAGTTCCCTATTAGTCGAAAGGTTGCATCATTCCAATAGTGTAAGGGAAGGTATAGATGTTTCACCTAGACATGAACAAATGAAGGAACACCACAATCGGGTTGAAGCTAGGGATCCATCGATCCAGGGTAGAGACCCCAGACCTTCCATGAAATAAGGACCACTTCTAAAAACCAAATCTTGATCCGATCTATTCTCAAAGTAGAAAGTATAGAAACCCTTACCGCGAGAATGATGATATCACTTCTCCTTTCATTAAAGGTTTTCCATTTTTTCTCAACCCAAGTCTGAGCGAGCGTGGGGAGGGATAAAGGCCCATGAAGCGAATAATGAGGTCACAATGCACATGTAGAAATTTTATAAATATTGTGATGTATTACCAAATTCTCTCGATCTAACAATTATGCCACTTGTTAAATACAAAATCCTTCTACTTAATTCTTTGCGGAAATTTAATCACCAATTGCAAACACATGAAGAAAAAATCAATCACACATAACAAGATGTTTTTTACTTGGGGAAAGCTTAAAGCTAAAACCCCAACTATCATATATTATGTATATCATGGATCATAAAACAATCTCATACAAAGCTCTACTCCAAGAGCTCTTATTACAATATACTAATCATCTCACACTTTCATACAAAAATTGGCTCACACATGCATCAATTTATCGACTCTCGACAAAGCTCTGCCTCCACTGCTGCAATCCTAGCCGATGAGGGATCTCTCGAATGAATTCGATCTTGCCTTGCCTTGATTGCGCAATCCTCATTGGCATCTCCAATGTGTGTGTAGTTGCATTGAATGCACCACTATAGTCACAGCCGATAGTCAACCGGACCCTTTCACCTATCTCCCCACTGGTGTCCTTTGGATCCCGACATGCATGTAGTTAATAGTTGTATTTCTTCGGTTGCATGTGAGTCCACTACTTGTGAATTAATTGAATAATTAATTCAACATGTTCTCTCACTAGTGTATCTTTAGTTACAACAAGTTACAACTAGCACAAATGAGTTTAACTCACTTAACCGAGTTAAACTAAATAACAACTCACATAACTACACATCCAACTCTGTTACAACTTTGTATCACTCAATTACAACGAAGTCAACTATGCATGTCCCACCAACGAACCTTGGAACTCGTAATTCCTTCAATCAGCTCGGTTTTTGCCACATAAGCTAAGCTGAAATCAAGTGCTTCGAGAGAATAGATTATTATTTATTGTCCGATTATTATTAAGGGCTAATAATAATCGACATGCATTCTATATTTAGACATGCGATCTATATATAGACTTCGCCCATGCATCTAAAAATAGAAACTCATCTATAAATAGAATTTTCTCAACCATCTATAAATAGAATCCCACTATAAATAGATTTTTTCTCAACATTTTAAAAATAGAAATACACCTAAAAATAGCTGCGGGCCCCACCTAGTGTAGGTGCTTATTTTTCACTAGGATCATCATCTTGTTGAATCTCAATAGCACATATTAGAGCGAGCGGCCTTGATATATATCATCAAAATTTCATCTGTCTTCTCCACAAAGCGAGAGGGGTCCATATTTTGAAATTTGGGCAGCAGGCCACAAGAGAGTTTAAAGCAACAATCTCCCTAGCCGGGGAAGAGTCTTGGGCAGCTCAACCATGATATGTTGTCGAACTAGATAAAGAGGGGATGCGAGTGGCTCAAAGGTAGAGCAAAAGAAGGGAAAAGTGGTAGGCGAAAGAGAGGAGGACAAATCAAGCTAGAAAAAAAGTGGTCACTTTGCTATGCAAGAGCTCTCCATCCAATCAACTTTTAGAACCCATAATTTTTTAAAATGTATATAATTACACAAATTTAAGATTTTAATAAAACAACAAAAAGTGTTTATAAAGCTCTATTACTATGTTGTACAAAACAAAATATTTCAACATAGTTGGAACACCTTAAGATATCACTCATTCATATAATATAAATAAAAAATGAATACACTATGTATTATATAATTAAAAATTTTTAAAAAAAGAAAATAGTCCCAACAAAACCGTTTAATATAATATATTTATAAGAAGATAGAAATTATATAAAAAATTTCTCAAAATAAATGAACCAAAAATAGGCATCCAACCCTTTTAAATAGAAAATATAAATCAATTAAATTTGAAGCGAATTTTACACGTCAATTAAAAAAATTAAATTAATTTAATGAGATGTATCCACAAACTACAACGATCAATTTATATCTATTTAAATTCTATTAATAAAGCGTAAATAGTTACCCGGATATTTAAAAGTCAATGTAAACATCGATTAAGATTATGTTAGATCTAAGATTTTTTGTGATCCATAATATAGATAAATGCCTTTCGAATTAATCACATCATTAAGATTTAGTCGACGTTTTGAACCACATTAATGATATAATTAATCCGAAAAAACATTTATCTATATCAATTAGAATATTAAATTAGAATAACTAGCTTTCATACATAACTTTTTGAAAAATAATATCAACTTCATTGATAACCTTCATTGATAACCTTCTTTGAGGTTCCGGAACATTATTATCTTAAACGTTTTTTTAGCATCTGATTTTGTTAAACGATCATTTTTAAAGGTGATAATGTGATGAAACATTAAAATATAAATATCATTAAAGTATATATTTCGAGGAGAATGGAAAAATGTGATAATTCTAAAAATTGTAAGAATATATGTTAACCGACTTTATCTTAAATGATTTTTTTAATAGGACTTATGACTATAAACTTAAATTAAGTGATATGGAATGAAGTCATGCTCATATGCCATTGCTTTCGGGTGAAGGAAATTCACCTTTGGTTTGTAATTAGCTTTACAACTGGGTACTCTTTTAACACAAACTTCCAATAGGATTTAAGTTTAAATTTTCATTGTTGCTGAGAAATTTGTTTCCCTGTAAATGGAAGTACCCAATTATTTGGAAAAGTGGACATTTATGTAGTGTAGTTTTAAAAATCTATAAAAATGGAAGTTGTTAATTATTTGGAAAAAGTGGATATTTATGTAGTGTAGTTTTAAAAATTTATAAAATAATTTAGAAATTTTGGTAATATTATGATTTTTTTTTGAAATTTTAGAAATGTTGGGTTATAATTGTTAAATTTTAAGATTTTGGGTTATTTTGTAATCTAAAAATACACACAAAATAATCTAGACATTACAGTAAGATTATGAAAAATTTCGGCAATTTTTTTAAAAAAATTTGAGTTAGGGATATCAAACTTCAAGATTTTAGGTGCCCATGAGATGTTTTTTGACAATGTTAAATCCATTTAAACTATCAAAAAACTATTCAAACACTCTAGCTGCTTGAGTTTTTGAAAAAAAAATACTAAATTCACACACAAAAAAAACTAACTTCTAAACTATTTTATTACATCAATAGACAACTCCTATTTTATTGGTTGAATAGATGACTCCTATTTTATTGCTTGAATAGACAACTCTGTTTTATTCACGTTTATTGCGTGAATAAACAACTCGCTTAAATAACGTTGAAGAATCAATTTACTTTTCCAAGGGTGATATACTAATGGTTTCAGAAAATGAAGTTGATGTTACATGATATTTTTGAAATCACTTTCAATTTACTTAATGGTTGCGAGAAAATTATGTTGACGTTACACGATATTTTTTAAATGCTATGGCGAGTTTCGAAATTTCAATCGGTATTTAGTGTTTGAAGGTTATTCGAAGGATTTATAGTAATTTGAAGGTTAATCTTTCCCATTCAAAGGATTTACGGTTTGAAGGTTAATCTTTCCATGTTGGAATTTTGCTTTGAATTCCAAAACAATAAGACTACGCCCTCTTCAACACGAGAGAATAATTAAAAAAAATCACTCACGGACATGAGTTTTCAACTCGGAAAAAATTATATTTCATATAAAAAAAAGCTGTTGTTACGAGACTTCTAGCTTTCCACTGCTGGGAGATTACAAACTATGGTCTTGCTTCACACACAGTGACCAAAATACTCTTCTCTGTCTCACACGAGAGAAATACTGCTTTCTTCGTTCGATGTAATTAAAAATTACAACTCGTCTTTTACAAAATGCACTCTGCTTGTGCATAAAACTTCGTTCTCTGTTCTTTTCAACGCTGCTAGCGTATTAAAAAAAAACTTACATTACAAATAATGGCTTTCTGTCTCTACATATTACAAAACGAGAAATATCTTCAGCCATAAATTGCTCAACCACTAAGTTCACCGCTTGGAAAAACATTAATGGTTCATTACTCACTGTCGGCACCGCTTACAATTCACATTGATGGCATTGTCTGATCTTTTTCTTTCCCCTGCACTGTCGTGTATTAAAAATAATACACTTCTCTTTCCTGTATGTTGTTCTTTTATTTTATATTTACACTGCTTGTGTAATTAAAAATTCACTTCACTACTGTTCTTTTTATAAAAAAATTTGCTTTGTGTATTATAAATAATACAACGACTCTTTGCCTCACGGTCCTTTTAATACATATATGTCACATATATATTAAAAATAAAACGAGATCACATATAAAACAAATTCGTATTGAAAACATTAACCAAGGCGATCAATATTTAACATATAGCATATGTCATATGGGTCGTATTATATATATGTGGGCCCCTAGTCGTGGTGATGTCGGCAATTCAGGGGCGTCCACAACTCCGGCCACGGACTTTCAATGACCCCCCGCGGACGAGTATTATCACTTTGCATGGTGTGGGCCCGTCCAGATGGGGTATCCGGCTCCAGCCAATCTTCTGCGGACCCCATCGGAATTACCTTTGCCTGCATGCTGTCCGCTGCTTTTGTGGGAAGTTGGTAATTATTTCCAACACTCCCCCTTAATTTCAATCGTTTGGGTTTTCCTCGCATACCCATGCATCTTTCGAAATGTTCAAAGCTTTTACTGCTTGTAGTGGCTTTGTGAGGATATACGCAAATTGATCCTGCGTTGCTGCAATGCTTTGCAAAACAATCTCGCCATTGCTAACCAATTCCCATATGAAATGAAACTTGGTGTCAATGTGCTTTGTCCTTTTATGAAAAACGAATTTTTTAGACAATGCAATAGCTGAGCTATTGTCACAAAATATCAACGTCCCTTTTACCTGTTCTTGACATAAGCTTCTCAACATTTTTCTCATCAAACTCGCTTGACATCTTTCTTCGTTTGTCACATATTCCCATACTACCTGTCGTAGACAACGCTACAACGGGTACATGTTTCTTAGAAGCCCATGAAATGGCTCCGAACCCATATGAAAAAACATAACCGGAAGTGCTCTTCCGATCATCTACACTTCGGCCCAATCACTATGTCGGTGTATCCAACTAAATCTGATTTTTACGAAGTAGTATACAAAATACCAAATTTCTTTGTACCTTTAACATACCTCAAAATTCTTTTTTCTTTCGCTTGCCAATGTGCATCCTTTGGCTTTTCCATGAACACTTTGAAATCAAACTAACTGACATGCATTATGTCCCAGCCTAGTTGCGAGTCAAATACATGAGGCTGCCAACTATGCTCTTGTATAAACTAGGATCAAAATCCTTGCTATCTTTGTCCTCTCTGTCGAGCTTTAATCCCATCACTTTGTGGGAGTGATTGCTTTGCTTTGACTCTCTGCATGTTAAATCTTTCAAGAACCTCATTAACATACTTTGCTTGTGAGATAAAAATCCCATTTTCATCTTGTTCTACTTCTATTCCCAAGAAGTATCTCAACAAACCCATGTCGATCATTTCAAATTCCTCTTTCATGATTTCGTTTTAAAATGTTCAAATAAGGCAATCATCATTACATATAAAAATAACATCATCAACATACAAGACTACAATCAAAATTTTACCATCTTGTTCCTTGATGTAGAGGGTGGGTTCTCCCTCACACTTCTCAAAACCATTTTCCGAGTAGATATGAATCTATCCTCTTGTACCACGCTCTTGGCGCTTGCTTGACCCATAAAGAGCTTTCTTCAACTTACACACCTTGTGCTCTTGGCCTTTCTTCTCATAGCCGAGAGGTTGTTCAATGTAAACCTCTTCCATTAACACTCCATTCGAAATGTCGACTTCACGTCCATTTGGTAAACTTTCCACTTGTTTTGTGCTTTGCTATGGACAACACTCGCTCTCACGGTTTCCATTCTTGCAACCGGTGCGAAAGTTTCCTCATAGTCTATGCTCATGCTTCGACTTATAGCCTTTGACGACAAGTCTTGCCTTGTGTCTCTATCTTGCCTTCGGCATTACTCTTGGTCTTGTAGACCCATTTAACACCAATGACATCTTTACCTTTTGGGGAGTTCAACCAAATCCCAAGTTTTGTTCCTCTCTATGGCGTTTATTTCCTCATCCATAGCTTCTATCCATTTCCTATCCTTGATAGCTTCTTCGAAATGAACAGGGATCATCAACATGACAATATAAAGCAAACAAAGAATTGATACCTTCATTAGCTATATCTTGTTCATAAATTTCTTTCAAACTTCTGAATTTCTTACCTCTTTCGGTAGGTGTACAAGTACTTGAAGAAGCACTTGAATTTCCTCCTTGTGGTGTGCTTGGAGAAGCACTTTCATTTCTCCTCAAGGGTGTGCTTTGCGGTGTTGCGCTGCTTTGTTTGGGGATGTATTTCAGCCAACTCATCATCATTTTCATCATGAGATAACATGGTGTTTAACATTCCTGTTTTCTCTATAGCTTCCATCCCAGCTTCCTCTTCGATAAGCGAACATCCCTGCTCACAAGAAACTTCTTCTTGGATGGGTTATATAACTTTTCGTATGCCTTGGATTCCTCAACGTATCGATGAAAATACATTTCTCCCCCTTCTTTCGTCCAACTTATTCCTTAGCTGATCCGGAATGTGTGCATAAGCCACACATCCGAAAACCTTCATGTGCGTGACACTTTGCTTTGCGCCACTCCATGCCTCTTCGGCACTTTGTTCATAACAGACTTTTGTAGGACACCCGTTTAAAATATACGTCTGCACAGATGTACGAGCTTCGAGCCCAATAATCATTCGGCAAATGCTTTGCCTTTAACATACTCCTCGCCATGTCCATTATGGTTCGGTTCTTCCTTTCGGCCACTCCATTTTCGTTTGCAGGGAGTATATCTAGTTGTAAATCGCTTATGAATACCATTTTCTCTACAAAACCGTAGAAAATCTTTAGATATATACTCACCTCCTCTATCGAGTCCTTAAGACTTTGATATGCGACCCACTTTACTGGTTCTCAACAAGTGCTTTGAAATTGCGGAATTTTTTCAAACACTTCACTTTTTCTTTTTCAAAAACTAAACCCAAGTTTTTCTTGTAAAATCATCTATGAATGTTAAGACATAGTGGATGCTAGCAAGCGATGGAGTTTGCATCGGTCCACATACATCCGAGTGGACGATCTCTAAGGGTGCTTTTGCCCTTATGCTTTTCCCGGAAGGAAAAAATTTCTCTGTGTTGTTTCCCAAGAATACAACCTTCACAAAGAGTTTAGTCTGGTTTCTCTATCAATGGTAAACCACTTACCATTCCTTTTACTGTTCAACAAATTAAGACCTCAAAGTTGAGATCACCAAATCTCAAGTGCCATAACCAATTATCATCCTTTGGTTCGCTTTGGAAAGTTTCTTGTGCAAGCGTTGCTTTCTCTTCACCGTTCTTCAAGTCTTGCTCTCATTCTGAGAGGGAACATCCTGTTCCTTGTCATCTTCACTTCAGCAATACACTGTTCGTTGGGTTGTTTATCCATGATGGTACAAACATCATTATCAAAGAAAACATTATGCCCCTTATGGACAAGTTGTCCAACACTTAAGAGGTTACACTTCATTCCTGGAACATAATAAACATCTGCTATGGTTTTCTTTGCACCTAATCTTGTTAAAACATTTACATATCCTTTTCCCATAACGAAACTTTGCTATCGGTTCCTAGTGTGACTTGTGATCTGCACACTTTCATCTAACATAGAAAAACATTGCTAAGTTTCTGTCATATGGTTACTACAACTGAGTCTAGAAACCATATATCCTCATTCTTTTCTTTAGCCATATTACAAACTAAAAAACAAATTACTTTGATTTGCTATTTTCTTTTGTGAAATTTGCACTAGTTTCACTTCTCATGTCTTGTTTCTTCTTTCTACATTCATTAGCATAATGACCATATTTCTTACAATTGTAGCATTGGACATTGGATTTGTCATACCTTTGTCCTTTTGCATTAACGACCGATACCCACTCTGTGTTGTCTGCCTTGGCCTTGATGCTGATTTGGATTGCTTGCCCCTTCCTTGAGCATTCTTTGATTGTTCCTTCCACCTCCGTTTTGGCTTCTGCCTCTTCCTCTTCTGCCTTGCCCTCTTCCTCTTCCGAAATACATGCGGGACTTAAAAGCATGTTCAAGAGATGAGTTCTCACTCCTACCCAATCTCTCGTTCATGGGTAATCGGTGATGCATGTAATTCATCCACTGAAAACTTTGTGAGATCCCTTGTCTCCTCTATGGTGGTGACAATCACATCGAATCTTCGAGGGTAAACTTCTCGAGAGTTTTTCCACAATCCTCTTGTCCTCAAGAGTCTCTCCATGAGATCTGATTTGAGTGACCATTCCAATCACATGAGTGAAGAATGAGTCAATATTATCCGACTCCTTCATACGGAGAGTCTCAAAATCTCTCCTCGACGAATCGAAGTTTTGCTGTCTTCACTCTCTCCATACCGATAGGTCGTCTTGAGAGTTTCCCATGCTTCACTCGGGATTTCTTGGCTGCTACTATCCTTGGAAACACACTCTCATGCATCGCTTGATACAAGAAGAAGAGCCTTGGCATCTTTCTTCCTATTGTTCTTCGATGACTCCCTTCTGCTGAGTTAAAAGGAAAAACTACTGCTTCATTTCGTTTGGCTCTTCAAAGCCATCCTCAACTAATTCCCATAACTCTTGTGAGGTAAATAAAGCTTTCATGGTTATTGACCAGTAATCATAATTCTTTCCATTGAATTGTGGGAGATGGATATTTCCCAAACTCATACCGTGCTAGAACCGGCCATTACGCACTTCTAACTATGATTTAAAAAACACTTGATCTGTGTATTAAAATAGCTCACTGTCATCTGCAACGATAACACAACAAATTTTATAGAGAAATACCTTCGAATTCTTCTTGTCGAACCTTCACTCTGCTTGGAGAAGTCGTTGCAATGAAGAACTCCTTTCCTTCGCTTATTTGACCTTCAAATAGCCTGGATTGGCTCGATACCATGTTGGAATTTTGTCTGAATTCCAAAACAATAAGATCGCCCTCTTCAACACGAAGAATAATTAAAAAAAATCACTCACGAGACGAGTTTTCAACTCGGAAAAATTATATTTCATATAAAAAAAAGCTAGTCATTTGACGTACTTCAGCTTTCCATCGTCGGGAGATTACAAACTATGGTGCTTGCTTCACACACGAGTGACCAAAATACTCTTCTCTTGTCTCGGACGAGAAATACTCTGTTTCTTCGTGCCGTGTAATTAAAAATTACAACTCTGTCTTTTACAAAATGCACTCTGCTTGTGCATAAAACTACTGCTCTCTTGTTCTTTTCAACGCTGCTGCGTATTAAAAAAAACTTACATTACAAATAATGGCTCTGTCTCTACATATTACAAAACGAAAAATATCTTCGGCCATAAATTGCTCAACCACTAAGTTCACCGCTTGGAAAAAACATTAATGGTTCATTACTCCTGTCAAGCACCACTTACAATTCACATTGATGGCATTCTTGATCTTTTTCTTTCCCGCATTGTTGTGTATTAAAAATAATACACTTCTCTTTCACTACTTCTGTTCTTTTCTTTTTATATTTACACTGCCGTGTAATTAAAAAATTCACTTCACTAATTTCGTTCTTTTATAAAAAAAATTTGTTGTGTATTAAAAAAATAATACAACGACTCTTTGCCTCACGGTCCTTTTAATACATATATGTCACATATATATTAAAAAATAAAACAGATCACATATAAAACAAATTCCGTATTAAAACATTAACCGGCGATCAATATTTAACATATAGCATATGTCATATGGGCCGTATTATATATATGTGGGCCCTGTCGTTGTGATGTCGGCAATTAGGGGGCATCCACAACTCGACCACGGACTTTCAATGACCCCCGCGGACAGTATTATCACGCATGGTGTGGGCCCTGTCTGATGGGGTATACTCTCCCCTAGCCAATCTTGCGGGACCCCATCGGAATTACCTTTACCTGCGTTGTCAGCTTTGCCTTTTGTGGGCGATTGGTAATTATTTCCAACATTCCATTCGAAGGATTTACATAGTAGAAGGTACAAGAATTACTGCAACGAAACGTAGAATATCGTTATGAAGATTACTTGCAACAAGAAACGTAAAATACCGGTATTTGGATTACTACAAGATGAAACGTAGAATGAAACTATAGTAGCCTATACTCCACGAATTCCACGCTATTACATTCTTTTTTTTAAGCGGTATAAAAGGTTATGCATAATTTGGTTTAAGCGTGAAGACCTACGTCCATGGATTCTAATTTACCCCAAAGTATCTTTCTTGCGGAAAGCGCCATTATCGAATCTTTTCTCGACCCAGTGGTTGCATATCCACTCTGTCAAACACACGATATCTTGTCATATTGAAACTCATGTTCCGAAATCGAGAATGTCATCGGTGATACATGTTTTTCATTCTTTGGGTAGCTACTGATTTCTCCGCCTTGAATTGGTTCGGTAGCTCTGCTCGGATCAAAATTATATTCTTTCACACTTTGGACGGATCTTCCACCTATCAAAGCTCTTTGCGATCGTTATGGTAAGAAAGTATATGATAGTTTTGAGTACTTTATTTGTTATAAGTTCCTAGTTATGTTTAAAATTTAACATAAATTGAACTTTGAATTCTTCATAGTTCTAAATGTTTCAGTAATTTAATTCTAAATGTTGTTATTTCCCTATATTTTAGACAATCCATGTTGAAAAGTGATACATGATGCAATTAAAAAGCTTAGGGAATGAAGAGCTTAGAAATTTGATAGCATAAGATTGATAAATACCTTTAAAAATAATATGATTATTTGTAAAAATATTTATCTAAATTTATATATCACACGAGTCTTAAATCTAGCATAAGATTAATAAGACAAAAAAAATGGACTTATCTTGCAATTAATTGATAGCATAGGATTGTACTTTCAGCTTGAACCTTAAGGCTATACGTATTTCAAGGTCATCTACGTATTTCTCAATGAAGCTAGATCGCCAATTGCAAAATTTCAAGTGGAAATTCTGTTTTTTAAGATTTCGGGGACTTTATCGTTGGACCCGATCTTTAAGCCCTTTATTTACATCGGTTCAAAGATTATTGCGTGGCAGCTACGCGTATACGTTAACTTTTATGTGACGATATCGAATCTATCATTTTTTCTTTCCGGGCGGCCGCGGACATGCACGGGTGCAACTCAATAGCCTCGTCGGATATGAAGAGGTAAATAGTAATCGATAACATAAAAAAAAATTGTTTTATAAATATGTTTGTAAATTTAACATTTTTAAGTTATTCGACTCGTCGAGAGGATCAAATTCCTATAGAAAATTGTGTTGAAAGTGGGGAAATTGATAAAGGAAGCGAATACGAGACAAGATCTTAGGGAAGCTCTCATGTCTTAGTATATATATATATATATATATTTTATTGAACTCAAATAATCAATAGATGTGAAGGGGAGAATTTTAATATCGGGTTATCGTCCGACGAGGCTGATAAATTTCCACTCCTCATGTTCTTTAAACGCGATCCACATCCAGGAGTTCATTGAAAGTTCGCGAGGAGTGAAAGCTATTTACTTGCGGATAGTCGCTACTGAGATAAGGAAGCCCACAGTAGGAATATGTCTCGTCATGGTCAGCTTCCCAATTCATTGTCCATCATCTCATCATAACGCAATTCATTGTCACAAATCCAAGGGATTCGCAACTTTGTAAATTCGTTAAGGATTTCACCACTTTGTAATTTGTTTTCCTTCTCGTGCTAATTGTAAGCTATGGCATGGAGTGCGGCATTTTCATGGAAGGTACTTATAACTCTTTTTCCCTGTAATAATATATAAGTAAATATGACCAGGGATCTTCATGAATGAACATTTTTTGTTAGAATGTCTTTACCAAAATTTCGTATTAATTTAGCTCTAAAATTAATAACCCAATTGGACCTATTATCGAGCACAGAGGATTGAGGCTTGCAAAGGTCGGGTATGCGATATTTGGTATAGATTATGAAGGACATGGCAAAGTCTATTTGGAACACATTTCGTTACATAAAAAACTTCGATGACCTTGTAACGGATTGTACAACCTTTTTCAGGGAGCGTCGTCGGTATGTATTATTGGGACCTTCTATGCATGCCATATATTTCAATGTTAGGTTGTTAATTAATGTCCACTCAAATAATAAGAAAATATGTATAATTACATTGCAGAACGCGTTGAGTATAGGGAGAAAGCGAGGTTCCTTTATGGAGATTCAATGGGAGGAGCATGGCACTTCTCATCCATAGAAGGCGACCTAACTATTGGAGAGGAGGCTGTTCTTGTTGCGCCTATGTGCAAGGTATCGTTAATTTGTATGGCATTTCACATTGCATTATTGAATCTTTATATGTCCTCTCACCTTGTTTATACTTATTACGGATAGCGAGAAGAATTAAAGCCCCACCCTTTGGTTATTGGCATATTGAAGAAGTTAACTACAATAATTCCAACATGAAAGCTTGTACCTGCGAGGATATAGTAGACATTGGCTTCAAGGAACCGGGAAATGAGATACAAGGTAATGAATTGTATTGTTGATTTGTTTCATGTTTGTGAATTGTAATCAATTTGTAAGAATTCCAATTAATTTTCATGGTTTGTCTCGTGCACTGATTCGGGAAAATCCGTATGTTTATGAAGGTCGACCTCGTCTAAAAACGGCTTACGAGCTTCTCATCATCGATCCGGGCATAGAGAAATGGCTCGCACGAGGTATCGTATTCTAACATTTTTAATTCAATGCTGCAACCTTTTGAAGTTGCCTTTGATCACGGTCCTAATGAATTATGTGATGCGGGTGAGCACTCGCCATTTCGATTGTTCATGGTGAAGCAGATAGAGTGCAGACCCGTCCGTGAGCAAATTACTTTATGCTTCCGCCAAAAGCGTAGACGGACGTGACAGCTGTATCCCAATATGTGGCACGGATTGACATTTGGCGAACCTCCGGAGAACACAGGGAGTGGTATTCTCGGACATGATTGCATGGTTGGGCAAGAGAAGCGAAGAAGTAGGTGGGTGCCATGTAGAGAATAATATTGAATCCTAGAGTATGGCGGTATGGTAGCGCAAAGAGAACGAAAGGTTGCCAACGACGACCTATCCTCAGTCAACTGACGGATTAAATAAGTTTCAAGTAAATGAATCACGTATTGGGAGGAAACCAATATTTATCGAGTCTATTGGCCCATAAATGCACTTGGAAAGTAGCTCGCTCACAGTTGGATTAAAGCAAGTACACCATCCAACGGTGGGCATCTATTTCCCAAGTGCATTTATGGGCCAATAAACGATAAATATTAGTTTCCGTATTGGGAGGGAGTAGTTGTGATAAAATCGTACAATAAACGGCAAAGGGATGTGTGGTGGAGTGCGTTGTGAAAAGCTTTTTGCATCTTTGGAACGCGACATTTGCTCGTGAGTGGCAAAAGGTTGAGCGCCATTATCGGAGTTGAAATAACAAAAATCGCATGTGTATCCAAATTATTTTATGTGGTTTATTTTTGTCAAGTAGTTGTAATATTTTTTCCCCTCATATTTTTAATATTTATAGGTTGGAGTAATATTTTTTTATGGTTTTGTTGGGTTGATTATATTAATTTCAACGTTTTATTAGTACTCGGTTTTATAATATAATATTAATTAGTATTCAAGTTTTTATAATATTAATTTTTTTAAATTTATTGATGTTTTGGGTTTATAGTATTTAATTTTTAGGTCTTTAATATTTATTTTTTGAGTGTAATAATTTAATGAGTTTATTAATTTTTGGGTTTATAATATTAATAATTTTTTTGATTTTATTAATATTTTGAGTTTATAATTTTAATTTTTTTGGTTTTATAATCTATTTGGTTTATAAAAATTAATCTTTTGAGGTCTACTAATCTCTAGAATTTATAATATTGGTAATCCTTTAATTTAATTTATTAATGCATTGGATTCATAATATTAATCTTTTGGGTTTACTAATCCTAGGATTTATAATATTAATAATTGTCTAATTTATTTTATTATTGATAATATCAATAATATTATTATAAATTATTATCGAATAATAATAATACTTTATAATAAAATAATAATATTATTACTATTATATATTTATTATTATAAATATTTATATTCATATTAAATCCATGTCATTGATGGCTATAGGTGTATATAAATCACAATTATTGAAGTGGTTGTGCTAGTTTTATGGATGTGGATGTGCTAGTTTTATGTGGTTTGTTCTGTTTTGGTAGGTGTGTCCTCTATGTTGGAATTTGGTTGCATAAATTTTTCGTTCTTTATATAATAAAAAAATTGTGGATGATGGTAAGTCAATTTGAGTAGGAAGGCCGAGTGTCGAGACGAAGTGATGACAAGGGTTATAGGATGCAATTAAAGGTCGTTGACATTCCTTAGGCCGTCTCCAACTCCCAAGGCACCCTTCCACGTAGCGATCTACTACATAACATATTAGATTGGATCAAACTCTTTTAACTTCAAAAGAATAGCCCCAAGCTTTTCTTCGATGGTGCTTTTGAGCTTCATGGTGGAAGTGGTAACATTGATCACTAACATGAAACAAAGCATGCGGAGGAAAATAAGGAAGTGGTAGGGCCAGGGAAGCTGAACCCTAAGGCAGTAAATATGTGCAAACAAATGGAAGGTTCTTTCAACCGAGCGTCACTACTGTTAACCTAGATCTAGCGGATCTCATTTCGGGAATAGTGTTAAATGCTTACCTATCTTTTTCTTTGAAGAAATGAACAATGATGATGCACCCTTTGCGGATCAAAGTAGTTGTGTCCTCTAGGTTATAGATGTAACCAAAAAAAGAAAAAAAATATCTATATATCGGTGGCGGGACATGATTTTTCCAATGGATATAGACCGTATAGAAGATCCACCCAACTACTGATATTTTGCATCCCTCCTATATACAAGACCGGGCTCTGTGCTTTCTACCTCGTTTCTTGGTAGAATCTGATGAAGATGACAAGGAGGGTCTCCCAAGGTCGATGAAATTTGGGAGATAGATATGTTTGTTCCCCAACGACTGTCCATCAACGAAAAGCGAGAAAGCACCTCTCATAGACAAAGGCACGAGTATTTTAATTTTTTTCTCAAACCCTATCTGGATGGTTGATCCTCATGGGGGTCGAAAAGGATTTCTTGGTTCGAGGATTTGAAAAGGGAGATCCATAACGGATCCGATATTCCAATGGAGCCACAAAGCCTCATCTATGCCGGTAGATCTAAGAAGGATGATCAACAACTAGAGGAATATGTCATAGATCAAAATTACACAATCATCATTAACCTAATGTCGTGGGAGGCTCAGTCTTAGACCAATCCATGGATATATTTCCTTCAAAAACGCTCTTAAAGGTAAATTTGTTGCATAAGGTAAATTTGAACAAACTTTAAACATTCTTCGGCCCTATATTGTTGAGAAGATAAAACAAACTCGACAATGACAATGAATAATATTTGTACAACCTATCAATCCCAGGACAACCATTTGCGGGTTTAATGGTTTTTGGTCAAAACCTCTCGATCTCTTTCAATGTATTTGTACGACTTGGACACCAAAATTTGAGGTTCACATATTCTCCAAGGGCTTCTTCATGGTAAAATTTGAATCATCGAGAGATCAACGAGTATGTTATATAAGAGGGTCCATGGTTACGTGGTAATTTGGGACTATTTATCACCCCATGGTTCCCGGGAATATGATGCCAACTCAACGGTGGTCTCCAAAATGCTAGTGTGGGTAAGATTGCATAACCTACCCCTCATTTATGGCATCCAAAAAGTCCTAGAAGGAATTTCTAACTTTGTTGGGGAGATACATCAAGATGGATACACAATGAACATAAGAAGAAATATTTACTTTTTCCGTAATTTTCATAGAGGTAAACCTAAGAAAAGGACTTACGGATCATATTCTTCTTATATTATGAGAATACGACATTTATGTGTTGCTTTTGTCTATAATCGTACATTTACAAAATTCATGTCTTTTGACAAAGAAAGATCCTAGAAAGAAGAAGAAACCAGCTAACAAGCCTAAGGGATGGAAATTCCCAGCACAAAAGCCCGGTGAAGAAGAGGAAGAGGATCTCATAATTGAGGATAAATCAAATCCACAAACTCCTCCAACAAGAGAAGGAACCAATCGGGGAAGGAATGGTGGCAACAAGGTCGCAACCTCCAAACATAAAAGGGAATCTTGATCATGAAATGCAAAAGGAGAAGGAATCACGGGATACAAACACCCTTATTCCTATGAGAGCTCGAGGCTCAAGTAAATAAGATCCAAGGAAAACAACACACAATGAACTAATCATTGTATCATTTGCTCTCGAGCAAGGAGGATGGCGAAAAGTAGGAAATAAGAAAGGTAGGAAAAGGGTGACTAAGCATTTTTTATTAGTCCCAAGGGTATTATTTCTCGTTTGGTTTTGGATTTTAGGTGCCAACTCTTGAATGACACTCAGGAAAGATTCATGTAACTCTTATTTTTTTCATTTTTTCATTTTTTATTTTTGGGGCATCGGTTGAAAGGTGATCTAAAGGAATTCCTACGGGAATCTAGAAATTGTGCTTTTGTTCTTTGATTTTTGAAGTTGAATAAAATTATTATTTTTCTTCGGAAAAAAATAAATTTATGAATGACTTATATTTAACAATGTGAGAACATTATTCTTTTTATCCACAATCCATTAGATGAAATTAAAATAGTTTCAACCATTTCTCGGTTTAGAAACACCAAGTTTCCACAATATTAGCATGTGTCCAATTCAAAAAATATTATTAAAAAATATTAAAAACACCCGTCTCCCAAGTCCATCTTTGTTGTTTTCTATTTGTCTTTTTCTTGTTTGAATCGTTTTGTTTGATTCAATGGAAAACCAATTGAAATTGTTGTCCCCTGAAAAGTCTATTTATTCCTTTTTGGAAAGCCGAGATTGATAGAAACTAATTTGGTCTTGAACAATTGGAGGAATCATTCATTGTTTTGCAAGTTGTTGGAAAATTATTCTAATTTTCAAATTTAGTCTCTTTGATCCATGATGAGCCATTCGAAATGTCCTCCTTAGAGCCATCCAAAATGTCCTCCACAATACTAACAATGTAGAGGAAATATCATGTTTTCGATTGTAGCTACTTCATTTTTTACCATTTAAACTAAAACCTATTTAGAGTGGAGACCTATGCTTGAGATCCCAACAATGAAATTATTCTCATAGGGCGGCGCGAGACTGACACTTCTCACACTTTAGAAAAATGTATAAAAAGTATATATTATCTTTCAATTGTGTTTCCATTCTCACTAAAATATTCACAACTTAAATAATTGCTCACTATTTATGGTTATCTTTCGCTCACTATTAAAAAAAATAAAAATAAATAAATAAATAAGTAAATTATGGTTGTATTAGCATTTAGATTGCAATTTTCTAGCGTATTTTTTTTCTAAGAGTTTGGATTTCCATTTTGATAAAAATATATGCATGGGATATCTAAAATATGTATTGCTAAAATATGTATTGGAATATAAATATGTAAAAAAGTATGAACAACTGTCTGTAATTTTCAAATGTCTTTAATTTCTATTGTTGTAATAATTTTCCATTTCTAAACATAATGATTTGTTTTGATATAACTTTTCAACATTTTTTCAAAATGATTTTTTAACATGTTGTATATGTTTTCGAGACAAATTTTCGATATTTTAGATTTACAACATTTTTTCATAATGTTTTCTTTAATACATTGTATATTTTTTTTCCCCGCAACTTGACTCGAACTATAATAAGCAACTCATATTCCAATTTTCTCATCTACTTCAACAAAGTAATTACTTCCTACACTTATAGCAACATTAAGTAAAATATGAAACATTGCTTATTGTGATTTTGTAGATCAATGTTTTTCACAAAAAAAATGGTATGGCCTTATCAAATAATTCTTGTGTCCAAGCATCCAAAATTATATAGATGCGATGGTCAGAAGTAATTTCCATTCTTTTACGGTTGGAATTTCATCCCACGACATTGATTAGTTACAAAGGATCGAAACCTTTTTTTATCACTCTTTTTCTATCATACTTGAATTTAGATCATAGACAACAACAATTATGAATGAGTTTCATAATTATTTAGTAATACTTTCACATGCATATACAAGATTATACCTAATAGGTGAGAACTATTCCAAATCAATAAAAAAATATAATTGACCTCTCTCCTAAAGGAATAATAATTTTTTGGGGAAAGATTAGGTGAATTCATGCATAAATTTTTATTAACAAATTTATTCTAATTAAACTTATTTAATCTATTAGAATGTATTTGGCATGCTTCATTTCTTCTTATATGCTAATTAAATATGAGATTTGTAAATTAGTTGTCTTTGATTGGTATATAACACCAAGAATGCTTAGTGTTGTATCACTCCTCCTCATAGCTCCCTTGCACCATAGGCTTAGTGTTGTATCACTCCCCCTCATCTTCCATGATTAAATTTAGCGAGTCAACAATCGTGGTTATGTGATGAATATCGATGGTGCGGGTGCATCGGGTGCCAAAATGACTTGATCTCAATCGACCCTATTATTCACTAATGGACCCTTTTGACAATCATGATGTAATTGTTGGAGATTAACGACTATCAATTCATCGGGTGCCATTGATCCCCCTTCTAGACCACACCTTTTTTTAACGGACATGAGTTCCATATCTCCTACAACCATGACCTTAGATGGACACTTTTTTGTGAATTGGAGAAGATTAAATTTTGTCCCCGGATGGATTTCATGACGAGTTAGAAAACATTTGACCAATAGTCTTTGTGGATCAAATTTTCCTAAAGTTTATTTTTCTAATTTCAACATACAATATTTTTTTTTACCTCCCATGGGATTTGGGAAAGCAATGGAATCGTTACCAATAAAACACAACCACACACATCTAGGGATTGAATTTTTTTTCTATTGATTTATGCACACAACAATATCCAAATTCTTCCTCCAAAATTCAAATACCTAGACTTTGTAGTTTACTCTAATAGATTATAAACCAAATATGTAATTAAAACATCCACACACACACATATAAGCTTGGAATTAATACAAAAAACACTTTCTCATACATAGGGCAACAATCCTTATTGTTACACCATTTTTTGGTCATCTAACTTGTTACTATTAGATGGACCAAAGTACACCATGTAAGACCAATTTTACCTTTAGTAAATTTTCTTTCACTATGAAAAATAAGTTAGTAAACCACCTTTATTAAGTTGTTTATGGTCTAAAGAGGAAACCCCATGAGGAAATATTAAATAAATCCGCATTTGTTTGATTTTCCTCAAGGAATAATTAGTTAAACAACGAGTTTAATTAATATTCATGGTCATATTTAACCCAAAACGGAAAATTAATTAGATAAATTATTATTTATCTTATTATTTTCTAGGAATAATTATTTAAACATTATTTAAATAATATTCCTTGTTAAATTTGACTAAATCACTCATAAATAATTAAATAAATCATTATTTATTTAATTATTACTCAACAAATCCTTCAAATAATAAATAAATCATTTATTTATTTATTATTTACAAATAAAAGGGATTTGACTCAAGTCAAATTCTTTTTCCCTCCAACAAATATAATAAAATATTCCATAAAAGTTGGATCTAGAATTGGTTAATAATATTTTAATTATGCACCAATATCTAGACTAACTCAATATTTTGTTATAAATAGAAGAGTTTTTCCATTCACTCACTACCTTTTGTTGCCTAAATATCATCGTGGATCTACACTTTTGGTGCGAATTTGATCCACCATCATTGTCATATTTTGCTACCATTTTTCTTGTGAGCTCCCTTAGAGTTCCATTTTTTTGTCCGGGTTTTCTACACCATCAAGAGAGAGGGGTTTTTAGATCTAAAGTGCTTTGAGGACTTACAAGAACCCATCCCATTGAGGAGGACTAGTAACATCTTTCTATGTTCTCTTCCCTAGGTGTCATAAATACAAAAAATTATTTAAAACATTCTTGTCTTTTCTATTGGATGCATGGAGCAACTCTTTCTTTTATTTCTCTGCCTAATATCTTTTAATGCATAGAACTAGATTTTGCGGCATTTATCTTGGTCAAATAATTGCGAATCTAAATATATTGGCGGCCATCTTTGCTATAGGGGTGCATTTTGTTATGCGCGGCTAAAGTGAGCCTTTTTCGTACACTTGCAATTAAGATTCATACTAACAGCTAGCGATTCCACATAGGCTTACGATTACGACCTCTGTCGTTTTTTAGATCCCTGCATATCCAACTGCTTCAAATCCTAGTATTTCTCTTCAGCTTCTTCTTTTGCTTTTCTTGATGTTGTTTTTAACCTATAAAACCCTAAAACATTAAAAATTCTAATTTTCGTGTGTTTTCGGACTTATTGCGCGAGTGACGAGGGAATCGGCCACGGATAAGATGAGACATTCTTCTAAAACTCGCTCTCCCGAGAGTGTCGAAAGTACATGCCACACTTTTTTGGGCCAAAACTTGCGACATCGAACCTCCGAGTGCGAGAAAATCGGCTGTAACCTATGACCTCTACGAAATTAGGTCGAAACTATGACACTGGAATTTTTACGGGAGTTTTTCCGAAAGTTTTACGGGGTTTGTATGAGCCTATGTTCGGGGTTGTCGACCTCTGTCTCCGCCCATTTTGGACCTATAATTGTTTTTTTACTCATCTAAGTGGGAATATAGCCCTCTCAGGGCTTTAGTACCCTCCACCTTTTGTGGAAGAGTTTTTTGTTGTTACGAGGTTATGCCGAAATTTCGAGTATTCAACCATTTTTCCGATCGATACCTTACCTTTCGGATCCACCTCGGATTGGATATTTATCCATCCGGAACACCTCCTTTTAGTTTTGTTTGGGTTTTCCTCTAGGGTTCCCTCACTTCCCCTCCGGGTTATATCCTTTCGCCACCTCATTTACAACATTTTTTTTCCTTTGATTTTTTTGTTGTTTTTTTGCACCTATATCCAACGGATCCGACCTTTTGATTTCTATCCCTCCCGACCTTAGATATATTGCCTATTTTGGTGTGTTTTGACTATATTTTTTTCCCACCTACAGGGCTACTTGTTGAGAGGTTCGCCTCCTTGGGTTAGATTATTGCATTATTAGCTTTTTATTTATTTTTTGTTATTTCTATTTCATATATCTTTGTTATCCGTAAGTTTATTTACGGTTATACAACACACTTTTTCTTTTTCTCTACAAACATGCGGGTTTAAAAATTAAAATTTACGCACTTAACACACACACCCTGCGTGAAGAAGAGCTTGGTTACCACAGCCAAGAAAAAGACTTTAACATTGAAATCAATTGATCCTGCACCTCTCTGCCGTTGTTTCAACATTTGTAATAAGTTATATTGCACCTCTTCGACCTTGTTGGTCTCTCTTCCCTTTGTGTTGTGTTTGTGCCTTCACCATTGCGCCACCAAGACGTTTATCCCGGGAGACTTCTTGGCCTTCATCCTCGGTTTCGGTAGGAAGAGTTACTCCTCCACGTAGGATTCAAGTTAGTCCTCCACCAAGTATGCATTATGACTCCTCTTCACGGTTCATTGGGTTCCCTTTTGAGTTCACGCCCCGGTCCTCCCCCACGTCACCTTCACCATGTGTGGTTCAAGACGTAACTGCTTTGGTGGTGACCCCAGACCCTAATGCTAGGAATACTACTAGTGGGACTACAACAAGAACTACCCCGACTGCTCCCTTGCTCCCTTATATAGTAGGCCTCGATCTTCCCGATTTTAACCAATTGATCAACGACCCTATACACCATGACGCTTGTTGGCCTGCTATGCCGACCAAGCTCCCTTGAAACATCCCCAAGTTTGAAGGTCTTCTTTGGAGAAGATCCTACAAATCACATTCGATCTTTCCACATGTGGTGTTTGTCTAAATCCATTACCAATGACTCTGTCCATCTTCGATTTTTCCAACATACGCTTACTAGTAAGTTTATAAGTGGTATGTTGATCATGCCTCATCCTCTCATACCACCTTTGCGACTCTTTCCCAAGCTTTTCTGTCTTATTTCCATCTTCCCCTTCATTATGACACTAGTACCAAACTTTTGAATTCTTTTCGTCAATCATTCGTGACCCGCCTATCAGATTATGTCTAGGAATCGCGAGAGAAGAAAGAGCCTATGTCGAGCCCCTACCTTCGAAGACCATGTCTACATCGAATGGTTCCTTAGATCTCTTTTTACTGCTATAGACAAATATGTCGCATCACATTTCCCTCAAATCGAAGAAGCCGCTCTCCAAATTGCGTTAGAATATGACTTGATCTACGCTTAGTCGGGTTATGTTTATATCGTTCTACACGAGTCTTCCTAGACCCGTTGGTGCCAATGCCATCGGGGGAATCTCATGCCGCCAATGATATCGTTGGAGTTCTCTCTCATCCATATGCTCAACCTCCCATGGGCAAACACCTCTGCACTTCTCCCCTCCCCAGGTAGCATGTATCCGGGATATGGCATGCCTCCTCCTTTTTCCCAACCTCTCGTTTACCAAAATGTTACCCAACCTCCTTATTATCCATATCTATAGCATGGTGCTCCAGTGCCTCAAGAATTATCACCTCTTCCTCCCTTTCCTTCTCAACCCTGCGGTAGCAACCACCCGCCCCCTCGGGGGCGGTGTATGCACAATAGGGAACAACTAATCCTCCTCCTTCCAAAAGAAAGAGGAAAGGCACTCAAAATCAATCTGCCTCACGGTAATCCTAGTCTTAATCCTCAAAATAATGCACCTAAAAGCGCTAACTAGCAGCGAGTACTCGGCCAAGCAAGACGGGCCTATTCGCATGAATAAGCCTTGTTATTGTTGTGGTGTTTATGGTCATTACACACACGATTGTCCTCTTTTACCATAGATGCGGTAGATGTGGGAGTCTCTAGGAACATTGCGAGGACAACAAGCCTCCCCCTTCGTCCCTCCCACATCGTGCCTAGTCGGCCGACTATGTTTACTAATCCTTTCCCTCGGCGGGGATTCATGGCTACCTAACCACCTAAAGTTCGGGTGGCCACTCAACCTCCTCCGTCCGGTACCTTCGATTACCGATTCTCATGATGAACTCGACCAACCTATAGCTGGTAGACCTCAACCTTCATATTCGGTCCCATCGGTACAACAAGCCTCTCGCTACGTCTATCCCCGAGCCACCTTCTTCGAGTTCTACAGAGCCTCTTTCGAAAACTAATGGTCCTTTGTAGATCCCTCGGCCTAAGGCGAGAGGTTCATACCAAGATCCCTAAGCGACCACTACACCGAAATGTTGCTTCAGGAAAAGTTCCCCATTTGTATAGTATAGTAGATTATTTGGCGCAATCTCTGTTTCCATCTCAACGATAGAACTCCTCCCGGGCGTGCCCTTAAAAACTGCCATGGGCACTCTAGATCCTCCGGATGATCGATTGATCGTCTTTGATGTTGACCGGTTAGAACATCCTCCTCTTCCTACTTTCGTCCCCTTCCAAATCCCGATCAAGATCTCGAATGCCAACGTTTCCCATTGTATCATTGATGAGGGGGAATCCACCCGTGTGATTTCGGCTTCGGTTTAGAAGCAACTCGGATCGCCTGAGTTGGCCCCTTCCACGATCAATATCCGAGCATGGGATGGCCACGCCTCCCAACCCATTGGCTCGTTCCGCAATGGTGTCCTATTACTCTTGCGGGCAAGATTGTTTTGCGGTGGCATAGAAGTCATTGACGCCCCCTTAGATCACAAAATTCTATTGGGTCGTAGCTACACTTATGCGATGTCTATTGTATCATACTGCGATCCATCTGCAAGATGTAATTTACCCATAATGGAAAGACAGTCACCATTGACTAGTTGAAATATTACAAAGCCAAAGTCTCGGATCTCCCCACGAGTCCATCATATCTTCGGTGGCCAATAAGCAAAGCGTCGATCCCTTAACCGAGTGTCTCACCCGAGTCTACAAAGACTCCTCTTTGTTTGGTACATTCTGCTCGTAATTCCTCCTCCTATCTCTGATCACAACTCATTGAATGTTTGCATAATGCAATCGTCTCGGGCTTCCCTCAAGTGGCCCGCTTCGGCACGTCAATAGCCTTGCCCTCCGCATCCTACTCCCTAGCCCTTAGATTCCAGCCTTCGGACCTCCTCCTCTTGGCCCATCATCTACATCCGGGTATCCATGAGCCTCTCTACCCTCCTGGAACGGTTCCT
Source organism: Pinus albicaulis (assembly GCA_034641835.2). Taxonomy (NCBI): domain Eukaryota; kingdom Viridiplantae; phylum Streptophyta; class Pinopsida; order Pinales; family Pinaceae; genus Pinus; species Pinus albicaulis. The sequence continues at coordinate 270,533,919 of CM076576.1, forward strand.
CCGGGCCTTAACCATCTTGGAGCTGTCTCGCCTAGCCATTACCCCTTAGGTCGAGATATTGTTCCTAGCTCCCCCCTCCCGGGTGCTCTCGGTACCTGTCATGGCTACCCTATCTCTTCCCTAACTTGACCCACGGGGATTCTCATTTGGTACCTCAATCCCCTAGCCGCTACCTCGCTTTGGTCAACCCAAACCTTATATTGCTTTGACCCCGACTCAACCGGTCCCCCATGACTTATCCCACTACTACGGCGCCTCGACCACCTCAACGAGAACCTTCTCTTGTTGTGACAAAGCTTCGGGTAAGAAGGGCAAAGCTCGCAAGTGGGCATCAAAATAAAAGGCTTCCCCAGCGGCCCCTGCTCCTCCTCCGCCTCCAAAGCCTTGTGCTTTGTGTGATGTCATCGGTCGCTACCACCCATACACGTCTCGAGTTGCCCCGTATCAAGCCCATGGTTAATTTTGTGTTCCTTGAGTCTATGGTCCACCGAAGCCTCTATTTCTTCCCTCGATTGCGCAGCCGATAACCCTAATACTATTCACACTAACCAACCTTGTGCTTTGTGTGATCTCCATGGCCATTATTCTCACCATTGTACCCACCTTACACATTACTGCGCCTCTCTAGAGGTAGTTAGGGAGTACGAGGTTGAACGAATCAATTCGCCTCTCTGTCCTTGGGAAGTATCTTGCGGGAGCAGCCTGAGGATTACTCTGCTCCCATTGAAATTCCTCGTCCCGATGTCAAGATGATGAAGCTGCAGCCCACCATCCTCTACCTATCATCATCCATGAGACCCTCGGTGGAAACTCCCTTTGAGACTTCTCCTTCTGTTTCGCTTGACCTCCCTTCAACGATCACCCTCGGGCTCAACATCGGTGGATCCCTTATCTTCTTATTCTTCTGTCATCCCCCGTGATGATGTGCATGTGAACATTTCTTCTCATGATGATGAGTCGGGTAGCTTTGCCACATCATGTGGTATCCCTTCCTCTAGTCACTCCATCTTCTATTGTGATGATGACATCATGGAAGCCTTGTCCACCCCCGACTTCATCTTTCCCACCCATAAGCGGGATGGCACCATTCATTTCTATGGTGACTTTCACGACTTTCGAGAACAATCTACACCTCGGTGAGGTCCCACACCCCACCTAATCGTCGAGTGTGTAAGCGATAGAAATCCTACCCGGATCACTCCCTCTCGCAGACATTTTTTCGATTTCTACTTTGCGCTCAAGTTGCCGACATTGTTCATCATCCCCCCCCATTTATTGTCTTGTGGCACCTTTCGGATGGACCTCCCGTCCACACCTTATATCGGTTATTCAGATGGTGCAAGTCACTACTCCCGGAATCTAGCCTCGGCGAGGTTGTGCCATTTTTTACCCCCCTTACATTCGCTTGTTCTCTCGAATGGTGTATGCATTAGTACTGCCACCAATAATAAGGCCGAATATGATGCGAGTGCGAGGTTTATTAGTCGATTCCCTTTTCCATTTCATCCTATACCTTCATGTTCATTTATATTCCTTTCTTCTTGTCATGCAATTAAATGGTGTTTATTGTGTGCATAATCCTATCCTTTTTAGAAGATATCTATGAGTAAATATTTTGATGCATGAATTTGAAATCATTACATTTAGTCATGTACCTAGAGCATAAAATCACTATGTAGATAGCATTGCAAAAAATATTCAAGATTGGAATTTAGCACATGCATTTAACACAAGACAATAACAATAAAACCATCAAAACAATGCATATCCATAATATGTGTCGTATAACATGTTTTAGATTCCATCAACTTCCGATACATATGACATGCCCATAACATGTTACAAAAACTCAAAGCTGGGGGCACCACCGCCCCTACACACTAATCACTATCTCGGAGGATCCCGAGGCCAATGGCTCTACTCCTGTAGCTCGTAGATCGTGCATTCCCTATCCAGCCATCGCCATGCATCGCATAACCCCTCGCCACTCGAGGGTAGACCAATACATGGCTCTATGTGCGGTTATCTATGTCTTACCCGACCACGCCACGAAACAACTAGTTAGAAGCCTCTCACATCTACGACGGATGTCCTCCGGAGGGCTCGCTACATCCTCATTTTGTGGTGCTCTCGATCCACTAGGTCCGACGAGTTCACGATCTTTGCGCAGCTGTCCCATATACTCGGCCGGTTATACTAGTGCTATATCTACATACCAAAAGTGAAAGAATTAGTGCCATATAAATTATTCGAAACTTTACAATGCACATAAAAGGTTAGCAATTTGACACTTACCATCGCGCCCCCATACTCGACCGGGCGATAGTGGGAAATCCGAGGTCCCCACAATAACTCATCCCAATATGAGGGATAGTCGTCTATGTACAATGGCATTTGATCCCAATGAGCAAAGAACTCGAGTTGGAACACCTTTCGACCACCCAACCTCCTCCTCCTACGCACCATAGTCGCCCCCACCCAGGTGCATCATGGGCTACTAGGGCCCCCATCCTAGAGGCGCATGCAAGGTCGAAGTGTCGGGATCTTCTCGAAGAAAAGTGAGCACAAAAGCTGTACCATATGCACGGCCATGGTTCACTTTCCGCTTGCATTGCGACAATCGTCGTTTCAACGACGACAACATCATCGGGCCCACCCATAGTAGGTCCCACTCAACACACTCTCCACAAGCATCATCTGCCCTCCGGTGATGTGGTGGAGTGCTCGGATTCTCGGGATCCGTAGCACCTGCCCGAGGCCTACAACATGAGTCTCTAACCTCTCTAGATCCCCGAGGGCTATTCGTGTCCCTTTGACATGGATACCTAAACAAAAATGGTGCTCTACAAACTTCATGATGTTCGAAACATTGCGGTAGCACTGGCTGAGTATTCCCTACCATCCCAAGTGGTGGGTGACCAATCGAAATATATCTTGGACCGTCAACTTGATTAAGTACCCTTGCATATAAAGACCTCATGGTCCGAATCCCAATAACTGAAAATATGAGCCAACAATTTCTCTATAACTCTCATAAGAGGGTTCTCCACAAACTTCGAGAGGCCCAAACTCCGGCGTGCTAGCTACGGACACCACGATCCTCACGATCTCCGATCGTAATGTGCCCAGGTCTCTCTCTCTAGATGACCCATAATTCTGCCATATCTTCATAAAACCATCATATTTGTCGGTGTACGAGATAGGAAGGATTGTATCCAAACTTAAAAACCCAGTTCTCGGCCAAAAAACAACACAAAAAACCCCTCTCGTCGGGTCGCACTTTTCGGGGCCCAATCACGGGATAGGTTGCGATTTTACCTGCCCAAAACTTGCTACCAAGGTTGTATTTTTTTCCCCAAAATGTGTGACCCGACCCGAAAAAGGAGCGAGGGGTTTGTTTCTTGAGCTCTAGGGACCTAAAATGAACTTTCAATCCACTAAAATGAAAAAGAGTAGGGTTAGGCCTCTTACCCGCAACTAACAGATCTTGATTCTAATGGTCGGTTTGTCCACTATGATCCTCGCAAGATTTAGGGTCTTCTCTCCTCTCGACATTCACCATAGCTCCACTTGAAAATAAGTGAATTTGGAGGGAAAATGCCTTATTAAAAGAGAAACCCCACGAGTTTTATTTCGCTCGTTGCGGCCAGACCGTAGCCCGCGTTTGACAAACCGTCTATCTTGTTGGAAAGCTCTCACTTTCGAGCCCTCAAATGGGTATATGTTATTTTTTTGTGATTTGATACTTCACCAAGACACATTTTGTCCAAGAAGGGTCACTTCACCAATCCTCAAAATCGAAATTTCTTCACTTGCAACACTTGTACTTGGGGCACCACTTTGCCTTCATACTTGTCCATGCTCGTGTCGATTTTTCATTGTGAGTAACCATCATGTACTCGTGTTTTTATGGTCCCCATTGGACCCCTTTTTTTTGTGGCCGCATCATCGAGTCACCCTTGTTTAGAGCATCTAAGTTGAGTCATCATCGCATCCATGGAGTCTATTTCGAGTCCCTTTGTATCCCACTATAGTCCTACATCCTTCATTGCTTGGTTCCCTCTCTCGTGTCGCAGTTATGGCCTTTAGTCCTACTATCCCCTATCCCTTATGATATTGTGTTTGTCGTTGCTATCTCATCCATGCCCTTTATGCTCTAACAAGGAAGTCATCCATCCACTACTCGGTAGCCCCCATTTCATCATCCCCGGTGTCGATCACGTCAATCGCTCTACTATTTTCTCTCGTGCCTTAGTTGAGGATTCCTTATTACCTCACCTATGTTAGACCTCCTTACGTCTACATCGGATCATTCATTCCGGACGATAGGTCTAGAGGGCGGTGTACCTTGTTTCCGGCTCCCTACTCTTGTTAGGTGCCTCGGATCGAAGCAAAGGGACTCCTTATTTCCCTTTGACTTTATTGTTTCTCGGCTCCAAATCCTTTCATCATGATCAATATTTGTATACTTGATGGTTCGGTGATGCGACGGATGATCCCGAAAATTCCCGGGTGTGTCCGAGATGTTTCGGCCCTCATGAGGGGGTGGCCCTACAGGTAGCCCCCCACATGCCTAGATGACCTCTTCATTACAACCTTTTTTTGTAGCTCCACGATTTGATGATGTCGGCCTCGGTCGCTTGCGGTGCCTTTTTTGTTTGCATGTATCGGTCGATTTTTCGAGCCCTTTCCCTGTTTACTGAGGGGGCATTTGGGTTGTATTTTTTATCTCATGTACTCGATATTATTGTATAAGTCCCTGGGTCTGTTATCCCGGGCACAATATGTATGTGGGATTCATTATTATATTTTTTATCCGGCTCATGTTTATGCGACATGTACTATATAGTTCGAGTCCCTTGTTTGCGGGACGCATTATTCTTTGTACTTTGTCTCGACGGGCATAGGTATGCCTCCCCCTTCACGCCTATAGCACGGTACTCACTCATAAAAGAGACTTGTTGCACACGCAAGTCTCGCCTCCTCGGGGGTCTAGTCATTTAGCACTTTGGTCTACCTTATATTTCTCTCTCTCGACTTCCCCTTCGGTGTCTAGTGATTGAGTTCTTACAACGTACTTCGGTCATCTACGATTAACTCCTAATGCTCGCATGCCGGGGGGAAATCTATTACACCATTTTTTGGTCATCTAGCACTGTTACTATTAGATGGACCAAAGTACACCATGTAAGACCAATTTTACCCTAAGTAAAATTTCTTTCACTATGAAAAAAGAACTTAGTAAACCACCTTTATTAAGTTGTTTATGGTGTAAATGAGAAACCCCCATGAGGAAATATTAAATAAATCCACATTTTTTTGTTTTTCCTCAAGGACTAATTAGTTAAACAACATTTTAATTAATATTCCTGCTCATATTTAACCCAAAACAGGGAAAATTAATTAGATAAATTATTATTTATCTTATTATTTTATAGGAATAATTATTTAAACCTTATTTAAATAATATTCCTTGTTAAATTTGAATAAATCACTCATAAATAATTAAATAAATCATTATTTATTTCATTATTACTCAACCACATCCTTAAAATAATAAATAAATCATTTATTTATTTATCATTTACAAATAAAGGGATTTTACCCAAGTCAAATTCTTTTTCCCTCCAACAAATATAATAAAATATTCCATAAAAGTTGGATCTAGAATTGGTTAATAATATTTTAATTATGCACTAATATCTAGACTAACTCAATATTTTGTTATAAATAAAAGGGTTTTTCAATTCACTCACTACCTTTTGTTGCCTAAAGATCACTACTGGATCTATACTTTTTGGTCGACTTCGACCCACCATCATTGTCATATTTTACTCCCATTTTTTTCTTGTGAGCTCCGTTAGAGTTCCATTTTTTTGTCCGGTTTTTCTACACCATCAAGAGAGAGGGATTTAAGATCCGAAGTGTTGAGGACTTACAAGAACCCATCCCATTGAGGAGGAGCTAGTAACATCTTTCTATGTTCTCCTCCCGGGTGTCATAAATACAAAAAAATTCTTTAAACATTCTTGTCTTTTCTATTAGATGCATGGAGCAAATCTTGCTTTTATTTACTTCATAATGTATTTTAATTCATAGATATAGATTTTGCAACATTTATCTTGGTCGAATAATTGCGAGATCTAAAGATATTGGCAATCATATTGTTGGGTGCAGGGAATTACACTTAAGCAAACTCCTCAACGATTAATTTGTTAACCCGAGAGATCCGTAAACTTAGAGACGAAACAAAGGCAATGCCGAGAGATGGTATGAATCTTCCTAATATAAATCCATACTTTCTTTAAAGGAAAGATTGCAAAATCAAATTAAAAGAGAAAAAAGGAAACTTGAACTATCAAAAAAAATCTAAGACTGGAAACAAAGGAGGAATGCATTTGCAAGAGGGAATTAAAGATAAAAAGGCAACCACTCTAGCTAATTATTGTTTAACTATTGAATGTGTGTTTTTATTTAGTAGAGACACTAGCGAGTCTCATCGAGATGGGGCCTTAAACCTCGCTCCTTTAGAGATTTCCTTCTTGCGCTAATCTATCTGCACGTATCGCGTGCCTGTCTGCACTAGTGCAGGAACAAAGATTTATGTAGAAGGTGTAAATGGTGTCTTTACTAAAGGATTTTTTACTTCATGCAAGGGCTTGAACTTTTCTGAGTTGAAAGCACTCGGATCCCGTGGCAAGAAACTAGTTCTTACACTAGATCAAAGCTTCTTGCACTTAGCATTTAATTCTTAAAATGAGTGCTTAATTATTTCAAGTGCTATTATACTATTAAATCAAATTGCACACATAAAAAGTGAATGTTTCTGATCTTAACAGGTGTAGGAATAAAGAAAAAATCAATATACATTTATCCTATCATAAGCATTTAATGAAAGAATTAATATTGCGGGAAGCGGACTAAGAAGGCTTGATGCATCACACCAACGTGCCTTTAGTGCGGTGTTCATTTCTCACTTGGACCAGGGTGGGGAAAATCAATCAAACGAAATTGCAAAAAAAGGATATATCACACCAAAGTGCATTGGTGTAGGGGTTATTTCTCCCTGCTTGGACCAGGGCGGAGGAAAACCAATACGAAATCAAGTGTAACAAAGGAAATTGTAGGAAAAGGAAATTTATATACTTCTCAAAATGGGATATACTTTCACTCGGACAAGAATGCATGTGCTTAAAATTAAATCACACTTGGTAATGTAAACAAAAAATTACGAGGAAAACGGTAAATGGGGTAAACGTGCCTGGGTTGGCTGGGCCCTAGCCAACCAACGCGTTTCCCATTTTAAATAAAAACGTTGCTCGGTATCTTAATCAATTCATCGACTTAAATACAAAAACACAATTTGTGAAAAATGAGGCGAAGCTCCCTTTTTATTAATTCAATCGAGGCAAGTACATACATTAATACATCATCCGGCTCTGTATTCAGAGCGATAACAAAATACAACAACACGTTACCGCCTCTCGCGGTTGTGTCTCTGTTCTCTTCGCTATCAAAAAACTTAGCCTCCCTTGTCCTATTTACATTCTACATTATATAGATCTTTGGCCAAAGGCCAAAATAGATCATTCAATCGATTACATAACCAAACACAGAAATTTATATTTTCGACCTTCAAAATTAGACGATAGCAAAAACTAGTCGTAGCCAATCTCCGACATTCATCCTTCACATATTTAGTCTCGATTGCCTTTGGATCGATCTTGCTCATCATGGCTGAAGCTACCCAAAACAAGGCGGTGATCAAGGAGGTTCGGATCCGTCGCAAGGATTTGTCTGAGTCTTGTAACATCTGTGTGATCCAATCCCGCACTAGGATCAGCGGTCACGGTAAGTACTCTAACTACCAAATAAACATTGGAGATATCGATAAGTTACAAAGAGTGATTAAAAAGTAAGAAATCATGTAATAAATTTTTTAATTAATGCTAAGTTGAATTAAAAGTATGAAAAATAAATTTTTATACGAAATATGATCACCGTGCTTGGACTAGTGCAAGATGAGGGTGCATAAAAGAGGTAAAACAAAGGTAAATGGTTATGATTTAGGAAGGAAAATGGAAAAAAGAGAGGAAATTAGGGGGCTAAAATCCTCCCATCCCTAAGCTCTTGTGTGTCCTCACACAACTCTTTACCTTTGCAAAAAAAACCTTCAAAAAATTTGAGCATTCCAACTCAATACGTTTTGCTCGACAACACGAGCATCAACCTTTGCAATGTTTCGGACTTCTTCTTTTCTAACATTCTTTAGTTTCTTTGTCAACTTTTTACGTTTCTTGAAACATTGCGCATCTCTGTACTTCAAAACCTAACTTCTCCTTTCTTTTTATGGATCTCTGCAGTTAATTATTCTTTGCTCTGTTCTTTATCGTCCCTGCGCTTTAGCCATGAGCTATTCTAAGTTATGCACTTGAGGCTATAGTTAAACTATCCGAGCGACGAGGAGTTAAAAAATCTTCTTCTTTTCTCGATCTCGAGCAGGGAGCTGTGTCTTCCTCGTGGGACCTCGGTATCCCTCATGGTTTACTGCAAACACTTCTTCTTCTTCTTCGGTTTTTATTATTTCACTAGTGCGAAAGGGATTCAACGTACTATGGGGACTATGGTTCTTTTCCTACACCGAGCATTCTTCATTCTTTTTTCCGGGCCCTCTTAATGAAATTGGCCAATAGAGTTTCATCTTCAACCTCTACAAAATTTGTTGCGTCCACAAGGATTTACGGGTTGTATTCTTCGGGGGTCCGTGGCACATCCGGTGGCGTAGAAGGAGTCTCTTCAATAGGTGCACTAGCTAAATTCTTATTTGGGGATGGGGCCTTTATTACGTTGATTTTTCAGATTTTTTTCCTTTTTGCCCCGGTGCAAGAAGGACTCCCCATTACATTCTTACTCGGACCCTTGCTTGTGCTAGCGGGTCCTCTGTCTCCTTTCACGTCACTTTGTATTTTTATGTAGTTGTTTTAACAACGCTTCCTAGGTCATGCCTTTAAATTCTAATTGTTTATGGACCAAAATATTTATCGGGGCCGTGGTGATATAACTTCTTGTCGGCACGGTGTCCGCCCGTCAGTCCCACACCGTGGCCATTTTTCCCAATCTATTAAGCGAAAAATGGGGGAAGTTAATCCTCCATCGGGCGTGCCTGGTCGACTTCAAAATGATGCAACATCCTAAAATGGTAAAAAAAAGTTGGGGAGTACCTTCCCTCACAGTTCACAATTTCGCGCAGGATGAAAAAGGAGGTCCCGCCACCTGTCCAGCGCAGGCACTACACGGAATTCCTTTCTTCCAATCTACCTTCGACTTCTTGTCGACAATGAAACACCGACATCGCTTCCTTTCTAGTTTCTAATTTTTAAACCACTTTGCTCACCGATATTTTCCAAACCTCGTCACTCTGCTATAAACTCTTCGTAACCTCAAATTTTAGAGGCCCAATTTTTACTCGGCCATTTTTGAAACTTTTGGAAAAGCTGTAGGGCCACTTAACTATTGTGCTCATCAAAATTTTGCAAGAATTGAAGAAAGCTCGAGTCTCGCAATAGTGCAAGACTATTGCGATACTCGAGATACTTTGTTCTACCCTACCGAGAGATGAAGGTTCAGCTTCGAACATGCGTCATCGCCGCTTAACGGTTATGAATAGTCAAGAATTTACATGCAACACTCTGGAAAATTGGTTCTTATAGATAGGGATCCAACCGTCCACCATCCCTTCCATCTTATCACCCATTCATTCCATTGAAGTAGTCGTGGATGCGCAACATCTTTGAGATCGTGCTAGATCTGGTAGTTGCGGCGGTGTTTTAACAAATAGGTGAGGTAATCATTATGAGTGAAGGGACATCTAGGATTATGGCGGAAAGGGGAGAAAGTATATCCAAGAAATGGTTAAAAAACTTCCGCACTCCTTCATAATTCAAAAAAACTTTAGCATTCATTAAAAAATGATCATGATTCTTAACTTAAAAGCACCTTGTACTTTAAATAATTTTCTTCTAGTTAATATGATAGCACAAGTACTCATCGACTAAGTGAAAAGACTTCTTATAAAATTTCATGATGACCACTTTCCTATGACGTATGCTATGAAAATAACAAATTGTACTATGCTTGCAATCTGCTTCACTTGACTCGCTTAAACTATGTTATTCTGCTGGGTACCATTCTCACTTTGCACTTATTATATAGGATGACATGCTTGCACTAGTGCAAGAATAATATCTAAAAAAAAGAACAGGGAATTTCAAGTAAAATATAAGTCGGACTTCCAACATGGCTTCCCTCAACTTATACTCGGAAATTTTCTTCGCCCTTTCTTGATGCTTCAAAGCATATCTTTTGCCAAGGAAAATTTTAGGGGCGAATTTTAGCCCAAAGGCGAAATTTAAGGGGTTTTAGATTTTAGAGGGGCGAATTTTTTTATATAAACACTCTTTTGTAAAGTTTCTATAATTAGCCCCAAAATTATTTTAAAAATAAATAATTATTATGCTTTAGCCCAAAAAAAAGAAAAGAGCGCATAAAACATAAAATCGTTTGGGATTTGCCTCCGCATTTATTGGTCTTGACGAGTCTTTTGGTTGGTATTCACCCCAATTTTCTAGGGCTGGAGGGTTTTGGAAGCTGCTTTCGCCCCCAATATCCCGGTATGGATGCGGAGTAAAGCTTGGATACGGAGCTGGAGTTGACAATGGGAGTCTTCTTCGCGGGTGCGGATAAGAGCGTCCCGGGTGAATAGGGCTACCGGGGCTTACGTTTTTTTGGAGGTGCTTGGTCATATGGGTGGAATTTTCCAAACCCAACATGGAATGCCGTTGTGTTGCTGCTCTTGCCCCCTAGTTTTCCCCTGGTTGGCTACGGTTTGTCTTGGCCCATGGCTCCCTAGATCTTGCTTTCCTCCTCCTCCTGCAAAATGGGGCCCTGGACCATGGGTTTCAAGACCCTAGGCCACACGTCGCCTGCACCACGCTTCTAATAACCCCGGCTCGCTGCAGATTTTGGTTCTCCGGCCAGCAGACATGGTGTTGATAGTTAGATCTTTCCCTTTATATTTTTTGTCGGTTCTAATAACCTCGTACAGCTGCGTGATTACGGTTCTCCTTCTCCGGTTCGGACATGGTGTGAAGACAGATAACAAGTTTGAAGTTTATAATTTTTTCTTGTTACATCCTATTGAAACGGTTTATTTTAATTTTCATTTATATATTCTTTGCCTTTGTCAACTGAAGTTTCCTTTTTTCCTTTTGTCTATCCAAATGCAAAAAAAATCCGATGGTGTTTTCTAGTTGGAAGGTTTAATCGCTTTCTCTGTAACGAAATTCCAAAATGGAATATGGTAGTGCTCATTTTAAGAGCTTGAATACCATTCTTTTGCCCCACGACTTCATCTTTTCTTTTTGCTTTTATGTTGCAACTCACAACTTACCTCACCTCATCGCAAATGTACGACAAGCTCGCGATTGCTAAATTTACCAACACATGAAGAGAGGTTTTCAAATCAAGTCTGTCAACCTTATATCTTGCGTCGAGCCAGGTTTGTTTGTGTACCATTGTCTTATTATGTTCTTGTAGGGATTTTTTACCTTTTTTTGAAATGGCATGTTTGGCGAGGAATTGGTTTTTCTATGTATTTGATGAAACTAGAGGTGTTCCTATATTACCGCTTGTTGTTATCCTATTTTACTACGGTGACGTATTATGTTAGAGATTTTGTTCCCAAATCTAACAAATCCTTTGTTTAGTTATGCCAAAGCACAGGGAGTGTGAGGCAAGATTTTGAAAAATTTACTAAATAGACCCGGTTCTTAGTCTAATAGATTGTTTTCTTTCGAGATAAGTGATGGGTTTCTCCTAATATCGGACTCTAAATAGATAATCGGTTTTCTCTGAAATCCACATGAACATGATTTTTTTACTACAATGACATTATCTTATGGTACGAAATTTTGTTCCACATCTAACAATACTCCCATCTGTTCGAAAGTAGCCCAAAGCACTGCGGGTGTAAGACAAGATTTTGAAAAAATTTACTAAGTAGATACGGGTCTTTGTCTAACGGATTATTGTCTTCGGATGGGTGAAGGGTTTCTCTTGACATCGGGACCCTAAACACCGGCGGTTTTCTCTGAATCCACGTGAACAAAATTTTTTTACTTGTTCACATCATATATTTGTTCGTGCTCATGACCTTGTGTGGTTTACATGATTGCTTACCTTTTGTAGTAGCCATTTCGTGTTGATTGCATGTGTTATTTTGTACAATGGGAACTAATGGTTGAATGCCCTTGTTCTTATAATTGCTAATTTCATGTTCACTTTGAGCAAATGATGGACTGCGATTCCCCAACATATATAAGTAATCGGATGTTTTCGATAATTTTCATCTCTATTGAGTCCAACTCCCTATTATCGCGAGTGAAAAAACTACATATCGATCTAAACTAATTGAAAACATTTCTTAGAATGGACCAGTGAGTTCCATATCATAATCAAATAAGGGATTGAGTTTGGCATGATTTTATTTCTACAAAAGAAAATTGACTTTAGTATGAAAGCTACCTTGCCAGTTTCATGATTTGATACCAAATTCATTTTTTTCCAACATGGTACGGAAAACATTTACATGTTGTTCATTTACGGTAAAGAAAATTGGAGCTAAGAGAAAATATTTCAGCTACCATCATAAAATCAAAATCCTCTCGCATCCATGAGTAAGTTGGTTATGATTTAGAGGACATGTCCCTATCATTTAATGTAAATTCATATTATATATCTTTTATGTTGCAACTCACAACTTACCTCACCTCATCGCAATTGCTTCGAGGACATGTCCCTATCATTTAATGTAAATTCCTATGATATATGTACTTGTAGATACAATAAATTTTTTCAGTGTGAAATGGTAGGAGTGCGATTTTTGGATACCACTAGATCAAACACAAGTAATGTAAGCATTGTAGAGCTAATTTCATTATGGTGTTTATGTAATAAATATAATCAAAATATTTTGGCATTAATCGACTCTAAAATCTATCATATCTAATCATTTTTTATCATTGTGTCACAGAAAATATAAAACAACATTTTTGATCTGCAAGCATAAGTGATGCAGAGCATCAAGGGGCATTTTTTTTATTTGTAAATATGTTATAAAGGGGGTGTGGATATTCTAATATTTTATTAATTAATTTGAATAAAATAGGAGAAGGTGAGGATTTTGTAAATATCCTTTTATTAATAAAAGGATATGAGAGAATTTGGTTAAGGATATGAAGGGATAATATTCTAGATAATGGGGTTTGTTGAGATATTCTAGTGGTGTTGAGATATTAAGGGGATTGAGCATTTAATTAGTTCATTTTTAAAAAATGTATAAATTCATCAAGCCTCAAAGGCATGAGAGGTGTGAGAGAGAGTGAGAGAGTGGTAGAGAGCTGGTTTTGAACAACCAAGGTTGTAAGCCTTTGGTATTGTAAGGGCCATCAATCTGGAATATCAGGCCAACAAGAGTTTGTAAGTACTTTGTTTTGATTTCAGATTATATATATACATTCGGTGATTGATTGTGAAAGTTATATTTATTTCTAGTTAAATGTATATATATGGTTGAGGAATTGATTGTTGGAAAGATCGACCAAAGGAAGGCACAATAAAAGAATTTGTGAGGTTGATTTATGCGTACAAGCTAAAAGGATCGATATTCATATAAAAATTGTCATCTGTGTTAAATAAATGAGCTTATCTATGTCGAATGAGTGGTTATGTTAAATCGATCTGAATTTGATTGATAATGGAAAGAGGAGAGCGCCAGTAAATGTGAAAACCGTGATGCATACTTGGTGAGTATAAAAGGCGTTAAACCTCTGCATAAGGGGGTATTTTAATACATTTTAAGTTTGGTGAGAAATCTTGTACGCAAAACTCTGTTATGTCAGGCTTATATATTTCTGAGTGATCGATAGCAGAAATTGCTATTCGTTGGTGCGTTGAGACCATTGTTGAACTGAATGGAAAGCGTTAAGCTGTATATGAACAGAGTACTTTTATATGCATTGATTTAAGAAAAAAATCCAATTGCTATATGACTGTGCGGTAATGTAGAACAGTAGCAGTTTTAAATCGATCTCATCTATGGAGAATTTGGATGCGCTGTTCTATGTGGATCAATACTGTAATTGTTAATTGCAGAAATCGATGGGATTATAATTGTTTGCAGCTTGTTGAAAGTTTTAAACAAAGCGCAGATTTCATTACAATTCAGTGGGAACAAAAGCGTGGAGTGAAAACGCTGGTGCAGAGGACGAGTTTATTATCAAAGGTGTCAGGACGGATTGATGATAGGTTGTATAAATCAGAAGCAGTGGTATTGAGACAAACCAGTTCGAATCCAATTCAGATGTTGAAGCACCAGACATGAACAAAGTAACACAGGTAGGCACAGCATTCAATTAGCAATTGTATTGATGTGTTGAGACTTTGAATTAGAGCGCTGGAATGTTGAAGAAGTCAATATTGAATCTTGGTTTTACACGAATTACTGGTGTCTGAGGGACGCAGTAAGTTAATTTCTGAACTTTGTGGATATGTTGCTGAAATCGATTCCTCTAGTGGCATCGATTGGAGGAATTCTGTTCGATTAAATATGCTGTAGACGAGTGAATACAATTGAAGTCGATTTCAGGTCCGTGTAATTCAGATTCAGAGGAATCGAATGTCAGTTTGAAGCGGCAGTTCGAATATTTAAGATCCAGTTTGGAAGCAGTGTCAAAGAATTGTGTCAGCGCTGGAGAATTGGGGAAATACAAGTCGGGAAAATTCGCTGAATGCAGCGTTGGGTAAGCATGAAATTCTATGAGTTTGGTTGGTTTCGTTTAAAACAGTGTCTAATTAAATATTAGAACATGGCGCATTTGTTTGGTTGAAATCTGATCATGAAAAGAAATCTGATCTTAAAAGGCTCATGTACAAGATTGGGCTTTAGAATGAATGATGTTTATTTGATTTGAAGGCATGTAAACTGGGATTGGAAATGCAAATTGTAAATTGGGATTATGTGTATAAACACATGTGCATGAATGATGTTTATGATTGAAGTTAAATGAGCTTCCGAAGAAATGAATTTTCCAGAGATTGAGATTTGAATTTGAGCATTACTGAGCATGCATTCTTATATGCATGTCAATTGAAGATCCTGGGTATTGCAGGGTGAGCCTGCATCATTTTTTGTATCAAAGCTGGCTCTGTATGAAAGTTTCTTAAGAAGTGTTGAAGACTGAATTTGAATCTATATTAAATCCTGTATGAAGAAGTAATTCTCGGTTATGTATTCAAACAGAATAGAATTCTGTTTTGATTGGTAAAATTTGATATGGGTTGTATGAGTGATTGACAAATTGCAGGCGCTAAGTGCAGAGATAAATTATGACAGCAGATGTGCATGCAGACAAGGGATGTCAGATTCTAATCTGACAGTAAAAGCAAACCAGAGTACAGTTGAAGGAATGAAGAATCGTGCAGGTATTGTGTTTGTTTAATTTTGATTTGAGTTTCACTGACAAGAAATGGATTGAGGATTGATGGTTGCAGCAATGAAGTATCTCAACAAAAGAGATCAAGGGATAGTAATGAAAGAAGATATTAATGATTTCTGAGTGGAAGAAACTCAACAAAGAAGGAATTGTTGCTGACAGCTGAAGTTTGCCAGATAAAGCCAGAAGATTGGAAGAGAGGATCAGATTTTAAAATCTGATTGACAGTGGTTGAATATCGAGAATTTGTGCAGAGGAAGCATAAAGATTTGCTGGAACAGATTTGCAGGAGTGGTGAGATTCTGAAGGTAATTGAAGTGCAGGAGAATGGAAGGACAAGATCAGACAAGATCTTGGAGGTAAGATGATATGGTTTTATTTGGATTTGAAGAATAGAATATTGTAGTCTTTGCATTGAAATATTATTGCAACTCCCAAAAGGCAATTGCTAACAGATAAAGGAAGCTGGTGAAAGTTTCTAGGTGAAACATAGAGGTGGCAGAACCTTGAAGAAATCCAATAGAGATTGGATAAGGAGGACAGTTGTGAACAGGCAGATGAGTTGAAGCCAAGAAGAGCAAAGAGAAGTGCTCAAAGGAGGTTCCAGAGGTAGAACCAATTGCTTGCCAAAAGACCGAGTGAGGAGGGCTTGGTGAGGTAAGTGGCGGCAGGACAGGACTTGCTGCTGAAGAGGCTTTAGTACAACTCATAGAAAAATGAGTGAGAAACTCATAGAGATGGAAAGGATGATGACTAGTGACAGTCGTCACAGAGGTTCTGAAATAAACCACAGCAGAAGAAAAAAGGGAAAGGATGCCAAGGCAGTTGGCATACAGAGACAGTTAAGCAAAGAGGAATATGAGAGGGAGAAGGCTGAGATAGTAGTTCAGCTTGAGGTGTTAATGGAGATGTTGCAAAGAAATGAGGTAGACCAAAAGCATGGTTATGTCATAAGAAAGAAGTTGAAGTGGCAGAGGCTACAAGAGAAGAGGAATCATCAGGTGAATATGCAGTTGATAAAGGAACTAAGGGAACTTGAACAGGTTATTGATGCCAAACAGAGGATAGAGAAGCTCGAAAGAGTTGAGCTACAACAAAAGGAAGATGCTGAAGAAGATGTTGAAGTTTCGATATGTTACCCAGAAAGTGGACCATTACTTTTTGAAAGTGATGAAGAGCTAGAGGAGTTGAATCATATGAATGATTCGAAGCAGCCCGAAGATTTGATGACTGAAGCATCAAATAAGACCGTAAGGTCTTGTGATTTTAAAACTGATGATTTGTGTGTGATTGCAGGTTTGGAAGAAGATAGACAGTCTTTTAAAGCTGACAAAGATGTGAAAGAGTACCTTCCAGAAGATGAAAGTTTTGAAGCAGAGGCTGGGAAAGAATCAGTTCACTATAGTGGACAAATGCTAGAAGACATCATTGAAATAGCTAATGAGAAGAAGAGACTAGCTGACAGTCTCAAGAATTCTTTGAGTTTGGATCAACATACTGATATGCTGACAGGAGAAGAGAAATCAACGCAACATACTGAAGTGTTGCTAAAGGGAAAAGAGGTGGATAGCCAGATGGAAGAAGGAGAGGAAGAACATCTACTGAAGGATGTTAAGGAGAGACTGCTGAAGAAGGATGACAAAGTAGTTGTCACAAATGATAATCAAGAAGAAGTTGACAGATGCAGAAAACAGAGGCAAGAAATTGTTCTAAAAGACAATGTAGCAGCAGCAGAAAAGGTGCAAAACAACAGTAAGGGTGAAAAGGAAGCGATCAAAACAAGTGAAGAACAAGCAAGAATGAGAGTTCAGCAATCAAGAGATGGAAACAATCAGCAGACAGAGGATATACTGGACAGAGAAATTGAGTTGATAAGGAGGTTAATGATGAAAACATCCCAGAGAAAGACGACAATAAGAAAGAAAAGGAGTGACAACAAGAGGAAGACAGTAGCAGATCTTGAAGGCAAAGCAAGTGGAGCATTACAACACAAAATATGGAAACCTAGAGGACAACAGCAGATAACAACAGCAGTAAAGCAATTGACAAGCAAGGAAAGATTACAAAATAAAATTTGGGATCCAGGAGGAAATAATTATCCAGACTTATGACCAGGTGGTCATGAATTTTCTTACATGGGGAGTCTGATGCAAGAGCATCAAGGGCATTTTTTTTATTTGTAAATATGTTAGAAAGGGGGTGTGACAATTTTTAATATTTTATTAATTAATTTGAATAAAATAAGAGAAGGTGAAGATTTTGTAAATATCCTTTTATTAATAAAAGGATATGAGAGAATTTGGTTAAGGATATGAAGGGATAAGATTCTAGATAATAGGGTTTGTTGAGATATTCTAGTGGTGTTGAGATATTAAGGGGATTGAGCATTTAATTAGTTCATTTTTTAAAATTGTATAAATTCATCAAGCCTCAAAGGCATGAGGGGTGTGTGAGAGAGAGTGAGAGAGTGGTAGAGAGCTGGTTTTGAACAACCAAGGCTGTAAGCCTTTGGTAAATTGTAAGGGCCATCAATCTGGAATATCAGGCCAACAAGAGTTTGTAAGTAAATTGTTTTGATTTCAGATTATATATATATACATTCGGTGATTGATTGTGAAGTTATATTTATTTCTGGTTAAATGTATATATATGGTTGAGGAATTGTTTGTTGGAAAGATCGACCAAAGAAAGGTGCAATAAAAGAATTTGTGAGGTTGATTTATGCGTACAAGCTAAAAGGATCGATATTCATATAACAATTGTCATCTGTGTTAAATAAATGAACTTATCTATGTCGAATGAGTGGTTATGTTAAATCAATCTGAATTTGATTGATAATGGAAAGAGGAGAGCGCCAGTAAATGTGAAAACAATTATGCATACTTGGTGAGTATAAAAGGTGTTAAACCTCTGCGTAAGGGGTTATTTTAATACATTTTAAGTTTACAGTTTGGTGAGAAATCCTGTACGCAAAACTCTGTTATGTCAGGCTTATATATTTCTAAGTGATCAATAGCAGAAATTGCTATTCGTTGGTGCCTTGAGACCATTGTTGAACTAAATGGAAAGCGTTAAGCTGTATATGAACAGAGTACTTTTATATGCATTGATTTAAAGAAAAAATCCAATTGCTATATGACTGTGCGGTAATGTAGAACAATAGCAGTTTTAAATCGATCTCATCTATGGAGAATTTGGATGTGCTGTTCTATGTGGATCAATATTGTAATTGTTAATTGCAGAAATCGATGGGATTATAATTGTTTGCAGCTTGTTGAAATTTTTAAACAAAGCGCAAATTTCATTACAATTCAGTGGCAACAAAAGCGTGGAGTGAAAACGCTGGTGTAGAGGACAAGTTTATTATCAAAGGTGTCAGGACGGATTGATGATAGGTTGTATAAATCAGAAGCACTGGTATTGAGACAAACCAGTTTGAATCCAATGCAGATGTTGAAGCGCCAAACATGAACAAAGTAACGCAGGTAGGCACAACATTCAATTAGCAATTGTATTGATGTGTTGAGACTTTGAATTAGAGCGCTGGCATGTTGAAGAAGTCAATATTGAATCTTGGTTTTACACGAATTACTGGTGTCTGAGGGACGCAGTAAGTCAATTTCTGAACTTTGTGGATATGTTGCTGAAATCGATTCCTCTAGTGGCATCGATTGGAGGAATTCTGTTCGATTAAATATGCTGTAGACGAGTGAATACAATTGAAGTCAATTTCAGGTCCGTGTAATTCAGATTCAGAGGAATCGAATGTCAGTTTGAAGCGGCAGTTCGAATATTTAAGATCCAGTTTGGAAACAATGTCAAAGAATTGTGTCAGCGCTGGAGAATTGGGGAAATACAAGTCGGGCAAATTCGCTGAAGGCAGCGTTGGGTAAGCATGAAATTCTATGAGTTTGGTTGGTTTGGTTTAAAACAATGTCTAATTGAATATTAGAACATGGCGCATTTGTTTGGTTGAAATCTGATCATGAAAAGAAATCTGATCTTAAAAGGCTCATGTACAAGATTGGGCTTTAGAATGAATGATGTTTATTTGATTTGAAGGCATGTAAACTGGGATTGGAAATGAAAATTGTAAATTGGGATGATGTGTATAAACACATGTGCATGAATGATGTTTATGATTGAAGTTAAATGAGCTTCCGCAGAAATGAATTTGCCAGAGTTTGAGTTTTGGATTTGAGTATTACTGAGCATGCATTCTTATATGCATGTGATTTGAAGATCCTGGGTATTAGATTTGTTGCATCTCCAACTAGCTGCTGA